>CM073599.1:30049737-31282237 GCA_037074985.1 Solanum bulbocastanum | reverse complement strand
ATTGCTATTATTATTATTATTATTGCTATTATTATTATTATTATTAATAATATTATTATTACTATTACTATTACTATTTCTATTATTTTTATTATTACTATTAATATTATTATTATTATTATTACTATTACTATTACTATTACTATTATTATTATTATTATTATTATTATTATTATTATTATTGTTGTTGTTGTTGTTGTTGTTGTTGTTGTTATTATTATTATTATTATTTTTGTTATTATTATTATTTCAATTTCATAGTTATTATGGAAGTTCATATACCCTTTCTCTATCATAACTGCTTAAGGTTTTTCTGCTACGTATGAAAATCAGAATATTAGTTATACTTTTATCACTGATCCTATCTCTCGTGATATTGATGCTTTAATTAATATGAAACTAAAGCATGTTGACTCTTTACAACTAGTATTATTTAGTATGAATATATTTGGTACTCTGAAATCCACTAAGGTACAAGAAAAGATTAAATTAATTTATGAACAGATGGCTGTTGATATCTGTGCCGTTCATCCTAGCGCCTTTTGGAATCGCAAAAAGCATATTGTGACTCTTCCCTATGAAGATAAGTTCTTGGAGGATAATATTCCCACTAAATCTCGTCCTTGTCAAATGAACGTTGAATTAGTAGAATTCTGCAAAAGGAAAATTGATAATCTATTACAAAAAGGCTTGATAAATCGTTCTAAATCTCCTTGGTCATGCACTTCATTCTATGTTAACAATGCAGCGGAAAAAGAACGAGGTGTCCCCAGGTTGGTGATAAATTATAAACCTTGGAATAAATATTTAAAATGGATTAGGTATCCTATTCCAAATAAAAGAGATTTACTATCAAGATTATATGATGCTAATATCTTTTAAAAATTTGATCTAAAATCCGATTATTGGCAAATTTAGTTATTTAAGGATCATTCTTATAAAACCACTTTTAATGTACCATTTGGTCAATCTGAGTGAAATGTTATGCCATTTGGTCTGAAAAACGCACCTTCTGAATTTCAGAAAATAATGAATGATATTTTTAATCCATATTTAGATTTCATTATTGTTTATATTGATGACATTCTGCTTTTCTCAAAGACACTAGAAATGCATATTAAACACTTAGATATCTTCAAAAAGATTGTCATACAAAATGGTTTGGTAATTTCTAAACCAAAAATGAGTTTATTCCAAACCAATGTTCATTTTTTAGGACATCTTATTTGCCAGGGAAAAGTTATCTCTATTCAGCGATCTATTGATTTTTCCTCAAAATTTCCTAATATTATTACAGATCGGACGCAATTGCAAAGATTTTTGGGAAGTCTAAATTATATATCTTTCTTTTATAAAAATTTATCTAGAGATTTGGCTCCAAGTCAGATGGCAAAAGAGATCACTAATTCTGAGTACTCTCATATTACTCCAAACCCGGATGGAAGAATTTGTATGCAGTTTAATGATATTCCTTTTAGTAGACATTCATTTTCTTCTACTAGGAGATTGCCTGCTATGCATCATATTTCCCCTATTGATTCAACCTCTATTGATCCTGTTTATGGTCCGGCCAGAAATCGTGCCGCTTCTTTACATAGTTTATCGTCAGTTATATCTGCAAATCAACATGATAAATTGGTTAATAAAATAAAGATTAATCCTCGGTTAAATATTGTGCAGGCAAATGATATTGCTTCTGACATATCTGATAAAGACATTCCGTCACAATCCGAAATGGATTTTGATTTAAATAATACTTAATGATGAATGTACACCAAATATATTTTAGTCCAGGTTCTCTGGCAAGAAAATATATTCAAAATGAATTTTTAAGTGATAAATGAAAGCAGTTTAAAACTTAGTTCTTTGACACTTATAGTGCCGATGATTTGAATAATATTTCTCAAGAGTTTTATGAAAATTGTGTTTTGCATAATCAAATTATGTATTTTGTGCCATGGTTTATAACCATGTATTTACCTTTATTTATTAATGTTCTTTAACGATCTTATAAAGATGGAACTGGTAATATTATTAAGGTTGTTTATCCACCCCAGTCAACCTTTGTTTTACCTAATAATACTGGTATTACTTTTACTGCCTTCCAAAAATTTATTGAAGAAGATGTTGCGGCAGTCAGCATCAACGAAATTAATAATTTGATTTCTCAAAATAATTATTTTGGACTTTATGTTAAGATTTTAGGTGAACACATTGGTTCTCTTGATAAAAAATTAGACGAACTAACTGTTTTAATAATTCAGATAAAAAATAATTTAAAAACTTGTGATAAAGCTTCTCCTTCTAAAGTGAATCCAGAAAATTTTACTATGGCTACCCCGGTGCAAAGACCTCCGGAAATTACAAATTTTAAATTAACATCACATTATGATTTAGAGGAACTTCTGGCAAAAAAGTTTTCTAAATTTAAAGCTAGTCCTATAGATTTATCAAAAAATTTTGCTGATAAAGTAGAAAATGCTTTTGACTTTAAAGAACATGTTTCTTTAGAATTTAATAAACTTTAGGGTTATCCCAAAAAGAATAGTGGTAAATTTGCGACTAAACCAAGTATGCAAACTTATTATTATTCTCGACCCACTCCGCAAGATGTGCTTATAGAAGAGCAAGATTGGAATCAGACTAATACCTCTTATAGCGGTTTTGAGATTTATGAATGGAACCTTGATGGGCTGACTGATAGACAACTTACTATTCTTGTTCACAAAATGCTTATGTATGCAACTATTTGTAAAAATGCTCAAAACTCCGATAGAAATATTTGCAAAATGATAATTGCAGGTTTTACTGGCCAACTTCGAGGTTGGTGGGATAATTATATGACTGTTGAACAAAAAGCTGCTGTAATTAATGCGGTCTCTACTACCCCAGATGTTGATAACCTCGGTATGGCTCTTGTGGCAAATAGAGAAGATGTCGTTTATACCTTAGTTTTAACTATTCTAGAACATTTTAATGGAAGATTTACCAATAAGTTTGAGACCATTCGTACTCTGCTAAACGGTCTACGATGTAGAACTTTAGGAGAATTTAGATGGTATAAAGATACTTATATGAGTAGAGTGATGGAACTACCTGAAAATAAGTATGAGTATTGGAAAGCTAAGTTTATAGATGGCTTTCCCTCATTATTTGCTTTAAGAGTTAAAAAGATCTTAAGAAATGAGAATGGTGAAATCCCTTATGGAAGTTATACCTATGGTAGATTAATAGGCGTCTGCACTCAAGAAGGCATAAATTTGTGCAATGAGTTAAAATTATCTCGACAGCTTAAGATAGATAAGCAAAAAGAAAGATCTCAGCTAGGAGACTTTTGTACCCAGTTTGGTTTACCAGAAATTCCGGATAAACAGAAATCTAAACATAGAGATTCTGGAAGGTCCAATCCCGAAGAACCTTATAGGAAACGGAGACATAGACGAAGATCTAAAGAAGAATGAGATGAACGAAAATCATCTCGCAAGTCTAATAGATTTACTAAGAATAGGTCTAGACGAGAACTTGCAAAAATTAAGTGTTATAAGTGTGGAAAATTCGGTCATATATCACCTAATTGTAAGCTTTAAAAACTAAGAACCTTAGAACTAGATGAAGAAATTCATGATAAGGTTTATAGTTTCCTTTACACTTCTGGTTCGGAATCAGCTTATGACTCTGAGTCAAGTTCGGATGATAATAATGATTCTCCTGATAATACTCAGCATATTAATAATAATGCTTGTGATACTTGTAAATTTGGGAAAGGAGATATTTGTTCTTGTGAAAATGATAAATTTTATAAATTACAATCTCAATTTGAAGATTTAAATATTAACACTATTACTTCTGATAATGTTATAGAACTTTTAAAAGAAGTTACTGACAATAATCTCCATGAAAAGATTATTCAATTAGCTGTTAATAATACTGCTAGTTCTTCAAAAAATTATGTGAAACAAAAAAATGATTTCGAAATCGATTATTCTACTCTATATTCTATATCTGAAGTTCATAACAGATTTAATAAACAAACTGTTTCTACTAGAGATTCTTCTTATGATGATTTAAATACTGAAATTGAGAATTTAAAAGATGAGATTAAATTCATTAAGCAAAATCAAATGATTTGTGATCACCGTATTACTCAGATAGAAAAGGCTAATAGCAAAGGGAAAAATGTTTTTGAAGAAAATACTCTTGCAAACCCTGTTAATTTTGATCCTAGACAAAGTATGTTTTTAGGAATGATGCAAATTGTCACTGCCCATAAATGGTATGTTAAATGCACAATTTTAATTGATAATAGTTTCTCTATAACTAATGTTGCTATGATTGATAGTGGAGCCGATGTTAGTTGTATTCAAGAAGGTATTGTACCTACAAAGTATTTTGAGAAAACAACTCACATGGTTAAATTCGCATCAGGACATGCTTTAGATATAAAGTATAAATTACCTAATACGCGTATTTGTCAAAATAAAGTTTGCATTCCGCATTTCTTTTTCTTGGTAAAAAATCAGTTATATCCTCCAATTATACTTGGAACCCCATTTATTAACGCCATATACCCTTTTACTAGCATAACTGCTAAAGGTTTTTCTGCTACATATGAAAATCAGAATATTAGTTATACTTTTATCACTGATCCTATCTCTCGTGATATTAATGCTTTAATTAATATGAAACAAAAGCATGTTGACTTTTTACAACTAGAATTATTTAGTATGAATATATTTGATACTCTGAAATCCACTAAGGTACAAGAAAAGATTAAATTAATTTTTGAATAGATGGTTGTTGATATCTGTGCCGATCATCCTAGCGCCTTTTGGAATCGCAAAAAGCATATTGTGACTCTTCCCTATGAAGATAATTTCTCAGAGGATAATATTCCCACTAAATCTCGTCCTTGTCAAATGAACGCTGAATTAGTAGAATTCTGCAAAAAGGAAATTGATAATCTATTACAAAAAGGCTTGATAAAACCTTCTAAATCTCCTTGGTCATGCACTGCATTCTATGTTAACAATGCAGCGGAAAAAGAATGAGGTGTTCCCAGGTTGGTGATAAATTATAAACATTTGAATAAATATTTAAAATGGATTAGGTATCCTATTCCAAATAAAAGAGATTTACTATCAAGATTATATGATGCTAATATCTTTTCAAAATTTGATCTAAAATCCAGTTATTGGCAAATTTAGATATTTAAGGATCATTCTTATAAAACCGCTTTTAATGTACCATTTGGTCAATCTGAGTGGAATGTTATGCCATTTGGTCTGGAAAACGCACCTTCTGAATTTCAAAAAATAATGAATGATATTTTTAATCCATATTTAGATTTCATTATTGTTTATATTGATGACATTCTGCTTTTCTCAAAGACACTAGAAATGCATATTCAACACTTAGATATCTTCAAAAAGATTGTCATACAAAATGGTTTGGTAATTTATAAACCAAAAATGAGTTTATTCCAAACCAATGTTCATTTTTTAGGACATCTTATTTGCTAGGGAAAAGTTACCCCTATTCAGTGATCTATTAATTTTGCCTGAACATTTCCTGATATTATTATAGATTGGACGCAATTGCAAAGATTTTTGGGAAGTCTAAATTATATATCTCCCTTTTATAAAAATTTATCTAGAGATTTGGCACCTTTATATGACAGGTTAAAAAAGGACCATAAATCGCCTTGGACTGATAGTCATACCACTTTGGTAAAAAATATCAAATTTCGTATTCAATATTTACCTTGCTTAGCTCTTGCTAATCCGGCTTGGAAAAAAATAGTTGAAACCGATGCATCTAATATTGGTTATGGTGGAATTTTGAAACAGATTAATCCTCACGATAAAACAGAATATTTGATTCGTTTTCATTCAGGAAAATGGAGCGATGCTTAGAAAAAATACGCCACAGTAGCTCATGAAATGCTAACCATTGTTAAATGTGTATTAAAATTTCAAGATGATTTATACAACCAAAAGTTTTTAATAAAAAAAGATGCTCAATCCGTGAAATACATGTTTAACAAAGATTTTAAACATGATGCTTCGAAATTAATGTTTGCTAGGTGGCAGGCCCAGTTAGCTCCTTTTGATTTTGATATTCATTATAAAAAGGGAAGTGATAACTCTCTTTCGGATTTCTTATCCAGAGAATACTTATCGTCTTAAATGGGACTTTTATCTCCTTTGCTTTCAGATAAGATGTTGATTACTATCATAAAGGTTGTACCTCTTAATAGAGATGTACAAGGAATAATTGTATACAAAATTGTGGATGCCATGATAAGAGACATCATTACAAAAATTTGTTTTTGTGAAGAAATTATAGATTTCTATAGTTATTATTATGACATTGACATCGAATAAAACTAAATGTTTTGTTTGTAGGATGGATCATCCTTGGATGACCAAGGTTCGAGGAAGATCGGGTTATACCAGAGGAAGGGGAAGATCATCCCCGGGAACATCAGGATCTTCATTTGGATCCTCTTCATCTAATGCTTCTATTATACAGCGAGGTGGGATGAGTTTGGTGAACTTGAAAAGTTCTTCCGAAGAAGCTTCTTTCCAAAGAAGCTTCTTCTTCCAAAGAAGTTTCTTCTATTCATCTAGATGATATTCCAGAAAACAATCCGTTATACGCACAATTGTAGGAATATCTCTCTCAAAAGAAAGGTGAAACCTTTGCCTCCATTGCCAAAGATGATATTGATGATATTAAGTCATACGAAAAGGTGGAAAAGAAAGAAGTGATATTTCTTTTGGAAAACTCTGAGATTCAGAGAAAAAAGGAACCTTGGAAGATATTCCAACGATATTTGGTTAATGGATTATATTTTCCGGGTGAGTCATACAAAACCCATTCATACTATGAAACTATCTTGATAAGCACAGGAAGTGTTGAATTTCAACATTTCTCAGGATATAATACCAGCGAGAATGTTTATAACTTCTCCAAAATGATTATCAAGCAGATTATATCTATTGAAGATTGAGGTATTTCCGCAATGAAAGAAAGGTAGATCAGCCTTAATAAAGTCCCTACAAATTTCACTTATTGGGATTACATTAATGCTTTCAGTAAAGTCCTATACTACAACAATGAGAGGCACAAACATATTTGGTTCGTTAAGGTTTGTTCAAAGATATTTACCGAACTAATCCCAAATTGGTTTTTAAACTGGTGGTCATACCACGGTCCGACGGTGAAGATTTTGCCTGAACCATTTTTAAAATTATACAAAGAATGGAATAAGTTTTCACCAGATCTTAATAATTTATATCACGCATATCATATCTGCTATACTGAAAAAATTGAACAAATCTATTTCTTCATAGAATTCTCTATTCCATGGATTCATAAGTGGACTCCAGAAGTAGGTTTTACCGAAGAACAGATTCCATGTTTATATCGTACCTATTATAACAACTTTTGGGACAAATTAATGAAGAAAGATCCCAAAATAAAGTCCTTATACGGACAAGAACTTTTGGATCTTATCTCAGTAAAAATCCACGAATATAGTGCTTCTCCGCACAAAGGAATAATTGCTGATAGTTCCGTAAAGGTCATGGCTAGAAGAATCTCCAATCAAGATAGAGATCAAGAAGAAATGATTAATAAGTATTTGGTAGACGTTAAGAAAAGTCTACTCCTTAATATCACAAGTTATGCAAAATCTGACACTTCTATGAGGAGTGAAACAAGAGATGATGTCTGGGAAGATATTCAAGAAGCTCAACCATTTGAGGAAGAAAATCCAGCGACGACAAATGTGTTAACCGAGGTGGAAGATTTCCTCCGACAACTGAAGAAAAAAGACAAAGTATAAAGATTAGTCTCAAGATTGTCAAGAACAGTGATAAGCACTAACAACAGTAAAAACACTGTTCATCTACAGTAAAACACTATTCATCTACAGTAGAATCGTTGTTCATCTACAGTAGATATACTGTTACTAGGGCCTATTGATAAGGACCCATAGATGCTTGTCTTTCCCTATAAAAAAAGTTCAGTTGTAGTTTTAAAGGGGCAGGTTTTGGAGAAACCCCTTCTCTCTCTTCTGTCTCTTCTTGTAATCTCTTAAGTTTGTAAGTGTCCGAAATATATTCACCGGAGTTATAAATAAAACTTTCAGTTTTGTATAGGCCTTGGTGTTGGCCCGTGCTACAAAGGTATTTATTTACTTATTCTTCTCCTTTTTATTCTCCGATCTAGAGCCGTGACTATGTCCGGCTAAAAGGTTCATATCTATGTCACATATCTAATTTCACTTTTATATCTTCTATGAAAGATCTAGACTTTATCTAAATATGAATAAATTTCTATATAGTTTTTTGACTTGGTTCCGAGATGGTTGGTACAGTCAGAATAGATGCAATACGTTATTGGCTTTGTCTGGCCAGCCGTGGTTTTAGCCTGAAAAAATGAGTTTGATAAGTAAGGCATCTTATGCCCGGTTAGAACTGCCAAATACATGGCTCAATAATAATACGTATTCAAATCTCGACACACCCCTTGCTTGGGTAAAGGAATTGTCTTCCATACAGTCATTAAACAATATAAAAATTTGTTTATATTTCGATTCGTATTTCTTTGAATTCGGATGTTGACAAGCTAGATTGAAGATGACCGCGCGGACTACCGCCCGTCTTCCGAGATCTTGTTTTGTTGGTATCTTATTATTATTATTACTATTATTATTATTATTATTATTATTACTATTACTATTATTATTATTATTATTGTTATTATTATTATTACTATTACTATTACTATTATTACTATTACTATTGCTATTGCTAATGCTATTACTATTACTATTACTATTATTACTATTACTATTACTATTATTACTATTATTACTATTACTATTACTATTATTACTATTACTATTATTATTATTACAATAACTATTACTATTACTATTATTATTATTATTATTATTATTATTATTATTATTACTACTACTACTACTACTATTAGTATAATTATTATTATTACTATTATTACTACTATTATTATTATTACTATTATTATTATTATTATTATTACTATTAGTATTATTATTATTATTATTATTACTATTACTACTACTACTACTACTACTACTACTACTATTATTATTATTATTATTATTATTATTATTATTATTATTATTATTATTATTATTATTACTATTACTATTGCTATTACTATTACTATTACTATTACTATTATTACTGTTACTATTTGTATTATTATTATTATTATTACTATTACTATTACTATTTCTATTATTATTATTATTATTATTATTATTATTATTATTATTATTATTATTATTATTACTACTACTACTACTATTACTATTACTATTACTATTATTACTATTACTAGTGCTGTTACTATTACTATTATTACTATTACTATTGCTATTACTATTACTATTACTATTATTACTGTTACTATTTGTATTATTATTATTATTATTACTATTATTATTATTATTATTATTATTATTATTATTATTACTATTACTATTACTACTACTACTACTACTATTACTATTACTATTACTATTATTACATTACTATTACTATTACTATTAGTATTATTATTATTACTATTACTACTACTATTACTATTACTATTACTATTATTATTATTATTATTATTATTATTATTATTATTATTATTAGTACTATTTGTATTATTATTATTACTATTACTATTACTATTACTATTATTATTATTATTACTATTATTATTATTATTATTATTATTATTATTATTATTACTACTACTACTACTACTACTATTACTATTACTATCATTACTATTACTATTTCTACTACTATTACTATTACTATTATTACTATTACTATTACTATTATTACTATTACTATTACTATTGCTATTACTATTACTATTACTATTACTATTACTATTACTATTGTTGTTGTTGTTGTTGGGACTTTAGGAATTGTTCACTTGTTTAACAAATCAAGATTATGAGGTAATCGACCTCTTCTAGTCTAGTACTTTTAATACTTGTATCTCTCAGATCAATGGGTGAAAGATTAAGATCTATGTCAAACAGTTCACCTCTATCTCATATATATTTCATGAAATGTTCTTGGCTCTGATACCATCTTTACAGGATCTTGGACCTGGTGGTAGTCCGCCCAGTTATAGATCAAGCAAGTCAAGCATCCTTAAGCTAGTGGTAGTCCGCCTGCGAAAGAATTGAAATATACGAGAATTTTAGCATAGTTTTTCAGACTGCATGGTAGATCTTTTACTCGAGCAAAGGGTCTGTCAGAATCTAATACCTACAACTTATTGAGCCCATGTGCCTGGCGGTTCTAATCGGGTATAGAGTGCCCTACTTATCAAAACTCATTTTTCGGGCTAAAACCACAGCTTGCCAGGCGGAGTCACTAAGACAAAGCAAATAAGAGTAGTACTAGATTCGACTGTACCTCGATCTTGGAACCAAGTCGGAAAGCCATACTAAAATTCTTTTATATTTAAGTAGAGCTTAGATCCGTTCATGGTTTATATAGGAGAGAAGCTAGTTATTCGACATAGACAATCTTTAGCCGGACATAGTCCTGGCTAGGAGAAACATACTAAATAAAAGACTAAAAATAAAATGAATACCTTATAAAGGACAGTGTCTTCAAGAATCCAAAGTAACAGAACTGACCGTTTATTATTACCGAAACAGTGCTCAAATGAGACTTACAAAGCAAAGGAACAAAGAGAAAACAAAAGAGAGAGAGAGCTAAATTTTTTTGATGCCCCCCTCCAAATGAACTAACATCTATATATAGGAAGAAAAAGAAACACAAAGCATCTATGTACAGTACAAAGAGGGCCCTCATCTGGGTCCATAAACAATGTATCTACTGTTTCAACAGTTCTTTTACTGTTGAGTGGGTCTTCTCTTTACATGTCATCACATGTCTATGCTTTCTTCAAGTTTTTGCCTTTTTCTAAGGCTTTCATTTGCAGCAAAAATCTTCCGCTTCTAGTAATTCGGTGGCCGACAACATATGCTCTGAATCGAATTAGTTTCATTAAAAACAACCAAATTAATAATTTTTTCACGAAGCCTATTATCAGTGACTTCTTTAAGAAGTTCAATCACATTATCATAAGTGATTGTGTTTAAATTAAAATCTTGGAACTGGGATTGCAGTTTGTAGATCTCGTATTCCTCGCAGTTGCAATCATCGTCCTGACAAGTATTACAAGCATTAGTACGATTATTATCATCAAACTCAGAGGAATCAAATAATTCGATGTTAGAACCTGCATCCGATTCATAATCATCTTCGGAACCTGAAGTGTATAACATACTGTATATCTTGTCATAAGTGTCACTTTCTACTTCCAAAGTTTTCAACTTATGTAACTTGCAATTTGGAGCAATATGCCTAAGTTTACCATACTTGTAGCATTTTACTCTAGAGAGATCTCTCCCCGATCTATCTTTAGTAAATCTTTTAGATTTACGATGGCTTTTTCTAGCCTCTTTTTCTTCCTTAGATCTATGACTTCGCTTAGATCTTCTCCTTCTACCTAAAGAATCTTCATTTTTTGACGATCTGTAGTAATTATCTTTCTTCGATGTGGGATTAGGTAAACTAAATTTTTCATAGAAATCTCCTTCCTTTAGCTTATCCATCTTAAGCTGCCTTGTCATTTTAACTTCATTACATAGGTTTAATCCTTCCTGTGTACACACTCTTATAATTTTTCCATAACTCAAAGCGGCATAAGGCATATCAACCTAATTTCCTCTTAGAACTTTTCTAACTCGTTCTACAAAAAGAGGAGGAAGTCCATCAATAAACTTAGCTTTCCAATATTGGAGCTTATTTTCGGGTAGTTTCATAACCCTACTAAGATAAGTATCTTTATACCATCTAAAATAGGCCAAAGTTTGACATCTCATACCGTTTAGCATAGTTCTTACTGTTTCATGCTGGCTAGTAAATCTACCATTAAAATGTTCTAAAATAGTAAGAATTAAGGTATAAACCGCATCTTCTCTTGTTTTTACCAAGGCCATTCCTAGCTTAAGGATGTTTGACTTGCTTGATCTATGACTGGGCGGACTACTGCCAGGTCCATGATCCTGTAAAGATGGTATCAGAGCCAAGAACTTTTCATGGAATATATATGAGATAGAGGTGAACTGTTCGACATAGATCTTAATCTTTCACCCATGGATCTGGGAGATACAAGTACTAAAAGTACTAGACTAGAAGAGGTCGATATGCCTCATAATCTTGACTTGTTAAACAAGTGGACAATTTCTAAAGTCCCTATAAAACTATTTATGATTATCGTTGGTTTGATAAAATTTCGTCAAAACAATTGATTAAAACAACTGAGCAGTCTCTTGCTTTAAATTCTTCTGAACAGACTATTCACTTGTTAAATGAATGAGATATGATTTTTTTAATAAAAATTGGTATAATTTCTTGCATATTGGTATGGTTCAAATTGCCTTTAAACCTTTGACTCTTAAAGGGTTGCCTGAGGCTTTTCTAGCTGCTCTTCGGGATGCTAGAAATTTAAATTTTTGACAGTCTCTTATGGGTTCGATTGAATCTACAGTGGCCTATGGTCCAGTTTATTTTAATACACAACCTAATTTGCAGTTATCTCTTACTAATGCGAATATTCTCGATGCTCTAACATTAAATGTTAAAACTCATGGTTATAACTATGCGCCTGGTTCAGAACTTATTTGTTTATCTTATAGAATTTATTTTAAGTTATTATCCACTCTTAATCCTAAATGTAAATTATATGATATTTCCAATCAAACTATTTTGGTGGAAACTAATTTTGCAAGGTCCAAGGTCACTACTAGAAGGCCTAATAAGTGGGAAGAAATAGATTTCCCTACTTCGTGGACTCTAAATTCGGTTATATCTCCAAATCAGTTAACTGATGCTGTTACTAATTCTGATCTTTCTCATATTTCTCAAAATCCCGATGGAAGGATTAGCATACAATTTGTAGATAATAGCTACGCGCCTCATAGGCAGTCTTTTAATGATAGTAGGCTTATGTCTTCCGTAAGTATGAGACATTCTTTGTCTAGTCGTCGACTTTTGCCTGCGATGCACCATATTTCTCCGCTTGATCCGATTTATGGTCCAGCTCAAAATCGGGCTGCTTCATTACATACTATGGGTTTCGAAGGAAACTCTGTGGTCGAAAAGGTAAGAATCGACCCAAAGACAAATATAGTACAGGTGAATAATGATGGATTTGACAATGAGATTCCTACTGCTTCTGAAATGGAGTTTGATTTAAATGATTCTTAATGATTCCACACCAAATTGATTTTAGTCCAGGTTCACTGGCAAGAAAACATATTCAAAAAGAATATTTTGATGAAAAATGGAATCGGTTTAAAACTTGGTTCTTTGAAGCTTATAGCAAAAAATATTTAAATTGTATTTCACAAGAGTTTTATGAAACTTGTGCTTTGCATAATCAAATTATGTATTTTGTTCCTTGGTTTATAACCACGTATTTACCATTATATATTAACGTTATTGAAAGGACTTATAAAGATGGGAGTGGTAATCTTTTAAAGGCTATATATCCTCCTCAGTCAATATTTGTTTTACCAAATAATACTGGTATTACTTTTTTTGCTTTTCAAAAGTTTATTGAGGAAGATATTGCCTCAATTAGTATTAATGAGATTAATAAACTGATCACTCAAAATAATTATTTAAGTCTTTATGTTAAAGTGTTAGGGGAGCATATAAGTTCTCTTGGCAAAAAACTTGATGATTTAACTATTTTGATAAAAGATATTAAGACTGATATAGTCAAAAATGAGTTTAAGGCAAAACTGATATTGCTTCAACTTCAGCTTCGTCTGATAGTCCTACAGTAGTTTCTACTCATATTCAAAGGCCGATTGAAATCTCTGATTTTAAACCAACTTCTTTGAAAAACTTAGAGGATCTTCTTAGTGAAAAATTTTCTAAATTAGATATTGGAGAACTTGCGGCTAAAAAGCTTGCTGGATTAAATGTTGGCCCTATGGAATTATCATCTAGTCCTGAAATACCAGGTGATGCTTCAGAAGTTAATAAACTTAGGGGTTATCCCAAGAAGAATAGCAACTACTCTACTAAACCCAGTATGAATACCTACTACTATCCTCATCCTACTCCTCAAGATGTCTTGATCGAAGAGCGGGATTGGAATCAGACAAATACGTCTTATAGTGGTTTCGAGATTTATGAATGGAACCTAGATGGGTTAACAGATCGACAGTTAACTATTATGGTACATAGGATGATGATGTATTCGACCATTTGCAAAAGTGTTAAAAACACTGATAGAATGATCTGCAAGATGATTATTGCAGGTTTTACAGGTCAACTCAGAGGATGGTGGGATAATTATCTTACCACAGAAGAGAAGGCTGCGATCATTAACGCAATAGCCGATGATGAAAGAGTTGATAACCTAGGAATGACCTTGGTAAAAAACAGAGAAGATGCGGTTTATACCTTAATTCTTACTATTTTAGAACATTTTAATGGTAGATTTACCAGCCAGCATGAAACAGTAAGAACTATGCTAAACGGTTTGAGATGTCAAACTTTGGCCTATTTTAGATGGTATAAAGATACTTATCTTAGTAGGGTTATGGAACTACCCGAAAATAAGCTCCAATATTGGAAAACTAAGTTTATTGATGGACTTCCTCCTCTTTTTGCAGAACGAGTTAGAAAAGTTCTAAGAGGAAATCAGGTTGATATTCCTTATGCCGCTTTGAGTTATGGAAAAATTATAGGAGTGTGTACACAGGAAGGATTAAACCTGTGTAATGAAGTTAAAATGGCAAGGCAGCTTAAGATGGATAAGCTAAAGGAACGTTCTTAGTTGGGAGATTTCTGTGAACAATTTGGTTTACCTAATCCCATACCGAAGAAAGATAATTACTACAGATCATCAAAAGACGAAGATTCTTTGGGTAGAAGGAGAAGATCTAAGAGAAGACATAGATCTAAGGAAGAAAGAGAGGCTAGAAAAAGCCATCGTAAATCTAAAAGATTTACTAAAGATAGATCGGGGAGATCTCTCTAGAGTAAAATGCTACAAGTATGGTAAACTTGGGCATATTGCTCCAAATTGCAAGTTACATAAGTTGAAAACTTTGGAAGTAGAAAATGACACTTATGACAAGATATACAGTATGTTATACACTTCAGGTTCCGAAGATGATTATGAATCGGATGCAGGTTCTAACATCGAATTATTTGATTCCTCTGAGTTTGATGATAATAATCGTACTAATGCTTGTAATACTTGTCAGGGCGATGATTGGAACTGCGAGGAAGATGAGATCTACAAACTGCAATCCCAGTTCCAGGATTTTAAATTAAACACAATCACTTATGATAATGTGATTGAACTTCTTAAAGAAGTCACTAATAATAGGCTTCGTGAAAAAATTATTAATTTAGCTGTTTCTAATGAAACTAGTTCTTCAAAAATTATTGAAAAAAATACTGATTTAAATGATTTTCATTATGAAAGTCCCTACTCTTTAAAGGTGGTAGAGGATCGTATTGCAAAAAAACATAATGTTATTGGAAAAGATTCCTCTTTTGATGATTTAAAAATTGAGGTTGAAAACTTGAAAAAGGAAATTAAATTTCTTAAACAAAGTCAGTTGATTTGTGATCACCGTATTACTCAGATTGAAATTAATAATACTGAAGAAGATCGGTTTTCAAAAAGTAAAGGAAAACAAGTTGAAAGTGAAAATCTCCAGCTTGAAAGTCTTGATCCTAAACAAGATTCTTTTTTAGGAATGATGCAAATTGTTACGGCTCATAAATGGTATATTAAATGTACTATTTTAATTGATAATAATTTTTCAATAACTAACATTGCAATGATTGATAGTGGTGCAGATGTTAGCTGCATTCAGGAAGGTTTAGTACCAACTAAATACTTTCAAAAAACGACTCATTTAGTGAAATCTGCCTCAGGCCATGCTCTAGATATAGAGTATTAGTTAGCTAATGTGAAGATCTGTTAGAATAAAGTTTGCATTCCGCACTTCTTCTTCCTGGTTAAGAATCAACTAAACCCTCCAATTATACTTGGAACTCCTTTTATAAATGCAATTTATCCTTTTACAGGAATCGATGCGAAAGGCTTTTCAGCAAAATACAAGGATAATAAGATAACATATTCTTTTGTTACAGATCCAGTAACTAGAGATATTAACACTTTAATAAAAATGAAGCAGAGTCATATGGACTCATTACAATTGGAGTTATTCAATATGAACATTGCAGATTCGATGAAGTCTGCTAAAGTAAAAGAAAAAATGAAATTGATTTCTGAGCAGATGGCTGTAGATATTTGTGCAGATCATTCTAGCGCTTTTTGGGATCGCAAAAAGCATATTGTGACTCTTCCATATGAAGAAGGATTCGTAGAGGATGATATTCCTACTAAATCTCGGCCCTATCAAATGAATGCTGAGTTAGTAGATTTCTGCAAAACTGAGATTGATAATTTATTACAAAAGGTTTGGTAAAACCTTCCAAGTCTCCTTGGTCTAGCACAACCTTCTATGTTAATAACGCGGTTGAAAGAGAAAGAGGTGTTCCGCGGTTGGTGATTAACTACAAACCGTTGAATAAACACTTAAAGTGGATCAGGTATCCTATTCCTAATAAAAGGGATTTATTATCAAGATTATATGATGCCAATATATTTTCAAAATTTGATTTAAAATCGGGATATTGGCAAATACAGATTTTTAAAGAACATTCTTATAGAACTGCTTTCAATGTTCCATTCGGACAATACGAATGGAATGTCATGCCTTTTGGTTTGAAAAACGCCCCTTTTGAATTTCAGAAAATCATGAATGATATTTTTAATCCTTATATGGAATTTATTATTGTCTATATTGATGACATTCTAGTATTTTCTAAAACTTTTGAACTATATATCAAACACCTTGATATTTTCAAAAAGGTAGTAATTCAAAATGGCTTAGTTATTTCTAAACCAAAAATGAGTTTGTTTCAAATAGATGTTCGATTTTTAGGACATCAGATTTGTCAAGGGAAGATTACTCCCATTCAAAGAGCTATTGATTTTGCTGATAAATTTACTGATGTTATTACAGATAGAACTCAACTACAGAGATTTCTGGGAAGTTTGAATTATATTTCTCCATTTTACAAACATCTTTCTAGAGATTTAGCACCGTTATATGATAGGCTGAAGAAAGATAGAAAGTTTCTTTGGGATGAGACTCTTACCAATTTGGTAAAAGACATTAACCGAAGAGTGAAATCACTTCTTTGCTTAGCACTAGCCAACCCTACTTGGCAAAAGATTATTGAGATAGATGCGTCAAATATCCGTTATGGAGGAATTCTTAAACAGATTAATCCTCATGATAAGAAAGAATATTTGATTAGATTTCATTCTGGAAAATGGAACGAAGCCCAGAAGAAATATGCGACGGTGGCATATGAAATGTTAACTATCGTTAAATGTGTTCTCAAATTTCAGGATGATTTATACAATCAAAAGTTTTTGATAAAAACTGACGCTCAATCAGTCAAATTTATGTTTGACAAAGACTTTAAGCACGGTGCTTCGAAATTAATTTTCGCTAAGTGGCAAGCACAATTAGCCCCTTTCGACTTCGACATTCAATATAAAAAGGGAGTTGATAACTCTTTACCAGATTTCTTATCTAGAGAATATTTGTTGTAAAAATGACTTTCTTTTCTCCATATTTTACTGATAAAACCTTAGTGACTATCTTAAAGGTTCTTCCTCTCAATCGAGATATGAAAGAAGAAATTTTATGGAAAATTATAGATGACATACTTAGAGATGACTTTGCAATTCATATGATTGAAGAAATCATCAATTTTGATGATGAATTATATTATTATAATGAATATTATGGATTCGAATAATAATCGGTGTTATATTTGCAGGATGGATCCACCCTGGGTTCACGTCAAAGGAAGAGGAAGGGGAAGAACAACCCCAAATAGAGGCAACTATGGTTCCTATGGAACCAGATCATCACAAGGATCGTCATACAGATCCGACTCCAATTCTCGGGTTATACCAGTAGGAAGAAAAGTTATACTTAATAAAAGAACCTCGTCTCAAGAGGAATCATCATCCAGTTCACAACAATTGGTTAGTTTGGAAGATATTCCGAAAGATAGTCCATTATATGCACATATGCAGGCCTATCTAGAAGGCAAGAAACAAAAAGATGCATATGCGCATATAATAGACTATCTTTCGGAATATTACGGTCAGTTCTGTTACTTTGGATTCTTGAAGACACCGTCCTTTATAAGGTATTCATTTTATTTTTAGTCTTTTATTTAGTATGTTTCTCCTAGCCAGGACTATGTCCGGCTAAAGATTGTCTATGTCGAATAACTAGCTTCTCTCCTATATAAACCATGAACGGATCTAAGCTCTATTTAAATAAAAAAGAATTTTAGTATGGCTTTTCGACTTGGTTTCGAGATCGAGGTACAGTCGAATCTAGTACTACTCTTATTGGCTTTGTCTTAGTGACTCCGCCTGGCAAGTTGTGGTTTTAGCCCAAAAAATGAGTTTTGATAAGTAGGGCACTCTATACCCGATCAGAACCGCCAGGCACATGGGCTCAATAAGTTGTAGGTATTAGATTCTGACAGACCCTTTGCTCGGGTAAAAGATCTACCATGTAGTCTAAAAAATTATGCCAAAATTCTCGTATATTTCGATTCTTTCGCAGGCGGACTATCGCTAGCTTAAGGATGCTTGACTTGCTTGATCTATGACTGGGTGAACTACCGCCAGGTCCAAGATCCTGTAAAGATGGTATTATTATTATTATTATTATTATTATTATTACTATTACTATTATTATTATTATTATTACTATTACTATTACTATTACAATTACAATTACTATTATTATTATTACTGTTACTATTATTATTATTATTATTATTATTATTATTATTACTATTATTATTATTATTATTATTATTATTACTATTACTATTACTATTACTATTATTATTATTATTATTATTATTATTATTATTATTATTACTATTACTATTATTATTACTATTACTATTACTATTACTATTACTATTACTATTACTATTACTATTATTATTATTATTATTATTATTATTATTATTATTATTATTATTATTATTATTTTTATTACTATTATGATTATTTTTATTATTACTATTATTACTATTGTTATTACTATTACTATTACTATTATTATTATTATTACTATTATTATTATTGTTATTACTATTACTATTACTATTATTATTATTATTATTACTATTACTATTACTATTAGTATTATTATTATTACTATTACTATTACTATTAGTATTGTTGTTGGTGTTGTTGTTGTAACGAGAGTTGAAAATTGGAAAGGTGGACTTTGGTGGCCAATTATTGTGTAATGATGGACAGATGATTGTTATTATTGTTATTGTTATTATTTTTATTATTGTTATTATTATTATTGTTATTATTGTTATTGTTATTATTATTATTATTATTATGGTTGTTATTGTTATTGTTATTGTGAAAGAGAGTTGAAAATTTGAATATTGCAAATTTGATTCTGCAATTTCATGTACGTGTGTTTGGAATTGGAATGGAGGACTTTGGTGGCCAATTAATGTGTAATGATGGACACATGATTGTTAAGTAATCATGATAATTAATTGTGGATTTGGTTTAGATTTCATGCACTGATTCGTAGTTAAATTTAGTGTTTAAGACTCTAATTTTTAGTTTCACAATTTTTTTTTATAGTTGTCAAATTATGATTCAAGTTTTAATATATTGACATATGTAATTAAATATTAGGTGTATTGTATTATGTAAATTCTATTAAATTTATGATATTTGAAGGAATTGAGACTTAACCCTAGATTTGAAATTTGGAAAATATGAGAGTTGACATGTTATTGACATCAAGATTAGGAACTTGAGTTGTGTGACTTTTAGGGTCTAGGTTAGACATATAGTAATATGAGTGTTGTTAGTTTTAAACTCTTATTGTGAATATTTATTTGAATAGATTGCATTGATTTGGAATCCCAATGAAAGGTAAAGACTCAAATCCCAAAGTGATATTCGATTATTTGAGACAAGGGGATTTCTTGACCCTTTTTAAGTGTGTAGAATCATGTATTTCCTTGTTGTATGTGTTGAGAGTAATGAAAATCGGTGATGAGTTGACTTGTTCATATTGAATGATCCCAATGCTGAAAAAGGGTATGATGGTTTAGCAAATCCTTGCAAAGTTCATTTTGATGATGACAACAAGAACATGAACCACATTCACATACACTTATCAAGTTAGAACAAGAAAAGAGGTGGATTATGTTGGCTTGATCGTAATTGGAAGTGTTGTTTGTAGATTATTGTACGAGATGCATAACATATGTGTAAGTTGTATTTCACTCCAAATTTCTCGAATTCTATCTTTTAATGCATTGACTCTACAATATTTGTACAATGACATTATGCATCAAACTATTTCTAGATTAATTCATGTGATCATATTTTCAAGGTTTGGACGTGTTTATACATCTACAATGGATCAAGTCCTTTTCCTAAGGTATGAAGTGTTACACATGCATGTGGTGTAAGTAGAAAGGACCTATCGCTTTAAGTACCATCATCTTCCTTCAAGAGAGAGATCTTGGATCTATAGGACTTTCACATGGGAGGAAGTTATGTCCTATTTATGAGAAAGGAAAATACAAATTTTGAAAGAACTTTCATTGTACTAAGCTAATCTAGAGTTATTTTAATCCATTCAACAACTGATGAGTCCAATCGTGGACTCATTTAGGGCTTTATTTGTATAGGTTTAGTGTCCTCAAATGCTTATTTTGTGCTAATAACTGATGTAAAATACTTGATTTTCAGGATTATGGATTAAGGACCAAAGCAAGGACACTAGGTTTCAAAAAGGAACAAAACGAGCTGAAAGAAGGAAGAAAGAGAGCCTGGTGATCACCAAGTCCATTTGGCGAGTCGCCGAGTGGCTATTTGACTGCCTAAAGTTCCAGTGTGCCAAGCCCTAAAGAAAAGAACCAAGTTGGCGAGAGAAAGGAGTAGTCGGCGGATCACCGAGTTGTTCGCAATGTAGTGTTGGATCACCCAAAGTTACAGACCTGGAGGATGCTGAAGGCCAGGGTAGAAAGGCAATGGAATTGACCAAAGGGTGAATTGCCGAGTGGAGCGGCGAACCCGACTTACTGCGCCGAGTGGCACTTCGCAACATATTTTTGGTGACTACAAATACGTTTTTGAACATTTAGTTTAATATCTTTCATCTAATCTTTGAATCAAGGAGTGCCTGTTTGAGAATTTTCTGATTTTTGAATTGTGAGAGAAGTTTTCCTTATCTTTGAAGAATTGAAGTTTTTCACTTTTGAGAAATTGGAAGTGGCTCTTTTAGATTCTTCTATTTGGACCTTTATATAGACGAAATCAATCATACCCAGTTGATGGAAACTCAATTTGGTAATGATTTTTATCTTTTTATGATGTCTAGCTAAAACCCAATTCTTGGGGTGTGATATGTGATTTTGGGCTGATTTAGTTTATGGGTATTGCTAATTATTAGTCTAAATGTTGTTTAGAAGTGAGTTCAATCAATAATTGTGATTTAATTTAAGAATTATAGTTGCAAATGCAGTTCTATCCTTGTGTTTTAGATTGATGGTCTGTGGGTATTGGGTTGTCATGTTCAGATCGAGAGAGTGAATTCCTAAACCCTTTTCCACATATTCAACTCAAGAGAGTGAATGGACTAAGGCGTAGGTTGTTCTTGTTTTGCATGCTTGTTGATGTTTGAGAGAAATCGACTTGATTCGGGGTAAATTGTTCGAGAGAAAGTTTACCTCTTCTATAGTCTAGCTTACTTACTAATATCAAGCTATTTTCTTATAGTTTCAATTACCCATTTGTCTACATTAGCCTGTAATCGAATCACATCCCAAGAACCCGTCTTATTATTGTTATTTTTGTGTTATTTGCTACTGTTGTAGTTGATAAGTAAAACCAAAATCCCCTTATTTGACATTCTGGTCACCCCCTGATTTGAATTATGTTTTTATCCGGTAATGTCTATTTCTATGACTGATTTGACCACATTCACACTTTCCTATTGAATCTTAAACACGTACCGCTCCCTGTGGAATTGGGTCCCAACTCGTTTAGTTGGGTTATATACTGACTAGAGATCATTGACACTTAGAATTTAATGAAGTGTCTTTGAAGCGTTATTACTCAAAATGGCACTGCTACCGAGGAGTGGTGTTGGTTAAGTTGAATTTTGTTCTTGTTAATCATAGTTGAATCTACTTATTTTTAGTTTTGGTTTGTGTGTTGTTTGAAATAGAGGAAATGAGTGTTAACGGGAGCAATGGTTGCCAAGTGGGCCACCAAGATGACATCGGCAACCTCAACGATGTCAATGAGCTGAATGTTAATGACCCCCATCTTATGGGTGGATTTGGTGCCATTCGCTTGCCTCCGATTGAAGGGAGCGTTGTGTTCCACATTACAAGTACCATGTTGCAGTTCTTGCAGTTGAAAGGGTTGTTTGGTGGGTTGGCTCATGAGGATCCCCATGAGCATATAAGAAACTTTGTTGATGTTTGCGAGCCATCTCCTTCAAGAACATGTCCCAAGAGTCGGTCCTGTTGAGGTTATTCCCATTTTCGTTAATGGGATAAGCATGTAAGTGGTTGGCTGAATTGCCGAGAAACTCTATCACTTCTTGGGAAGAGCTGGCCACCGCATTTACAGTTCAATTTTCCCCTCCTTCGAAGATCATGACACTTCTGGACAATATCCAAAGCTTCAAGCATTTGGAGTGTGAGCCAATTCATGAGACTTGGCTAAGATTTAAGAAGTTGGTGCTGTAATGCCCAACTCATGGTTTGCCCAACAATGTTTTGCTGCAATACTTTTACTGAAGCCTTGATTTGGTGAACAAGGGAGTAGCTGACCAACTTTCTCCGGGAGGTTTGATGCAACAACCTTACATTATAGCAGCCCAACTTTTGATGGTATGACAACAATTAACTGGGCTTGGTACACCCGCGAAGATCATGTCTCCCCTCTTCCTTTTAAATTGACCAAGGAGAAGCTTGAGAAAGACCAGGAGAGGGACAAAAACATGGAAAAGATCATGACCCAACTTGACATTTTGTCCAAGAATGTCATGGAAGCTAGTTTGAGAAATTTCAATGCTGTGGGTGTTGGTTGTGTAAACACCGCTAAGGCTAAGTTTGAAGCGTTGTACAACGAAGAGGAATTTACTAGCTAACCAAGGAGGTGGTTATTGTGCAAACTACCCGAGGCAGGGTGGTAACCAAGGTTGGAATAAGGATGAAGGCTGGAAAGATCGTGATAGAGAGTGGAGGGATAGTAACCCCACTTGGAAGGAAAGAGACGGGGAGAAGGATAGGTATGTTCCTCCTTAGAGTGCCAAAAGCCCAAAGATTCCGAGGGTGGTCGGTTTGATGATATGCTCTCTCGTATTCTCAACAAGGTTGAGGAGTCTGATAAAATTTTGAAAGAAATGAAGAAAGATGTATCGACCCTTAGCCAGATAGTTACCTCTCATTCCATCTCTATAAATAGTTGGAGACCTAGATGGGTCAGATCTCGTCTCATTTAAACCCGAGACAACAAGGGGGGTTGCCTAGTGACACTATGGTCAACCCCAAGAACAAAGTTTCAGTGAGAACTTGCGTCGTGCCAGGACATTAACTAAGGCGCTGTTTGGGAGGCAACCCAAGTTTTTATTTGCTTTCTTTTTTATTTTGGAATAATCGCGTGTTGATTGTGTAGGTTAAAGTGTGGAATGTGAGGAAAGGTTCAGGTTGGCGAACAAAGTGTCCAGTCAGCAATTCACCAAAAAAGTCGGTGAGCCCGACTTGGACCACTGTTGGACTCAAGAAATTCTAAGGTTGGAGTCTGTAAAACTCGGCGAGCCCATGGACAAGTCAGCGAATCACCGAATAGGTCGGCGATACCGACTTAATCCGCCGTTTGGACCCTCACATTAACTGGAGGTTCTATAAAACTCGGTAAGGTAAGTGCCCACTCAGTGTCACCGAGTAGCTCGGCGAGGAAAATTAATGTAGCCGAAAGGGCAAGAACTGGATGGTTTTAAAAGGCCAAAGGTTTAAAATTTCAAACTCTTTCACATTCCCTCATTTTTTAACTTCCCAAAATACACCTGCACTATATTTTTCTATATTTTTCATGTTTTTACCACTTCCTAGTTGTTGATTGTATGTTCGGAGTTGGATGCTTTGCCCCCTAGCATTTCAATTCTCTTATTCGGCATTAAAGGTTGGATTTCTAAACCTCGAACTCATATTTAGATGTTTTAATCATTTGCAATTGTATTGTTCTTAGTGATGTGTGTTGGGCCTCTCTAAAATAGTGAAAGTGTGAATGTTTGCCTTTTAAAATTTTGATATCGTGCCTTGAATGCTTAAGTTGTTGATTTCCTGATATTTTGTGCTTTAAAATTGATCTAAATTGTTGGGTTGTGCGTAAATAATGTTGGGTCTAGTCGAGTGAAGTCTGAGTAACCCATAAATGTGCTAAATGACATACTTTGCCCGATGATGGATCGTTTGACATCATTCTTAAGGTCTTAAGTCGTAAAATGACCAATTTTGGCCAAACCAGGGAAAGTCTGAGTACCCCGATGGCATGGGTCTTATGGGTCTAGGTTTAATTGAATGAGTGCATAGTTTGATTTTGTTTTCGGGGGCTGGAGGGCTGATTTTGGAAGTCGGGGTAGAAAGTAGGCACGTTGGGCAGTTTGGTGAGCTGGGTCAAGCTCGTCGAACCACTCGGCGGTTCGCCAAATCCCCTTTGATCACCTTTAATTTCATGCTAATGTTGAGTGTGGGTTCTATAACTTTTGGCGAGAAGCCTGATTTCGCCATGTGCACTTGGCAACTCACCGAATGTCTTCTTTGATCGGCCTTTCTACACCACTAACCCCTAAAACGCACTGTAACTTTCGACGGGCTTGTTTGTGCTCACTGAATTCTGCTGACGATTCATCGAAAGGTGCCTCCCATCACTGACATGCCAATTTTTTGCTAATTCTTTTGGTTAGCCCGATCTGGCTTGCCAAAGTGATTCAGCAACTCATCAATCGGTTCGGCGAGTCTGTCTGCAATATGATTTCTATGATTTTACTTGAAACATTTCTAATTTTCCACAATGTTTTTGCAGATATGGCTAGAACTAAAGTGGTAGGTAGATACGTGCCGCCTCGCAAAAGGGCTAAGGGAGTCAAAATTAATGAGGATACAGCTGCATCCTATGCGAAGGCAACCAAATTTCTACCACACGTGGGAAAGGAAAAGGAAAAGGAAAAGGCAAAGCGCCTGCTCCTACATCACCGAAGGTTAGCTTCGATAGTGACGAAATCTATGCCACTCACCTCACCACTTCTGAGAGTGAGGGTGAGCACCAGGACTATCAGGCAGCAACTTCTGTGCCTGAAGATGAGTTATTGTCATCCAAGAGAGCTGAGCTACGTTCTAATAGGCTGAATGATCCATCTAGGATCATGACTCCCCATGCCACTGTGTCTCCTCTCGCTCTAGCACAAGCTATAGTCGTCGCACAATTGATACAGGGTCCTCCTCCCCGGTGTATGAACATACTGAATACTGAAGGGTTGAGGACCATTATAGAGGAAAAGAGGTTGTCTACTGATGGAGTCATAGACAGATATTCGGAGATCATGAGCTGTCTGAGGTCTCACAAGTTCCATTTATTCACTCGACCCCGTGGCCCTTATATTCCCATTTTGGTCTGGGAGTTCTATACTGCTTATGGAGCTTTAGTGCCACAAGGGAAGAAGTAGGATGCCAAATTCAAGCCGGTAGACTATGTGGTTGTCAAGGGCAGAAAAGTGAAGTGTGATAATGATGTTTTCAATGCAGTCCTGGAATGTTCAACGAGAATTTAGGATGACTGTCAATACAATACTAGGACAAAAATGCTGGAAAATATGAAAAAATGGTTGGCTACTCTGATATCTGATGGTACTCCTAAGTGGAGCGAGAATGGAGCATCAATTGAGAAGAAAGACCTCAATATAACAGCAAGGTTCTGGTTTGACTTCATCAGCAGTACTATCATGCCATTCCAAAATGAGTCGATTCTCCGCCATGCAAAAACAGCCTGTCTTGGTTGCATGATTACTGGGACAAGACTGAATTTAGGGATGATCATTACATAGGAGATGGTCATGAGGGCCAAGCAGTGCCAAACCTCTCTACCTTTTTCAATGTTGATTTCGAGCTGTGCAGACAAGCTCGGGTGTCTCAAGATGAGAAAAAGGATGTGGAAGTGACTCCTACATCTTCTATTGACATCAGTAGGATTGAGGTGGAGTCCTTGAAGGATGAAGCAGAGAAGAAGAAGGCAGCCCCGGTGGTCACATATTCAGATACTACTTGCAGAGACAACATTGCCTACTCTGGCCCCTGGGCCTTCAAGTACATCTAGTGTTGTCCCTTCAGTTTGTAACGACAAAAAAATTTAGTAGGTGAACCTAAAGCCTATATGTGAGGGTTAACGTCAAGGGTTAAGGGCAAACGATAAGGGTTTTGGGTGAAAGCAATGGCTAGGGGGCAAAGGCTGCTTAAAACTACGCATAGCCATTGCCTACCATGACCACGAGGGTCTTCATGACTCGTGGTTGGCAAGGCAATGTGCCCTTAAAAGGTGCCAAGCCAAAGCTCCCCTTCACGAGTCACTTCACTGCTCGTGGTCATGACCACGGGCCATGTGAAGGCTCGTGAGGTTGCCTTAACTTCATAGGAGTTGTGTAAGGTTCAGGGAGCTACTAGTCAAAGGACCACAGGTGCCACCACGGGTCGTAGTGCCCTTGACTAGGCATGAAGGGTAGTCGTGAAGATTACTTAGGCGCATGGGAGGCAAGGCTTCAAAGCCTTGACACTGCCTCAAGACCACGACCTTCACCACGACTCGTGGTCTTGACCACGGATCGTGGGAGGTCTCGTGGTCATGCCTTGGCCTCATGGGAGGCATGGAAAGTTGGGGAGGCTACTAGTTAAGAGACCACGGGCATCACCACAAGATGTGGCCCCCTAGACGGGCCGTATAGATGGTCGTGGTGCCTGGACGGGGCTGCCTAAGTTGGGGCCTGCTAGTAATTTCCTAATTAATTAGTTAATTAATGGGGTCATTTTTAACTGTTTTATATTACTTATATAAATAGTTTTATGTCATAAAGCACTTCATTTACTCCTTTATTCTCAAATACTCATATCAAAACCTCAAAGTTCTTCCTTCTCAATATTTCGCTCTCTAGAAACCTCCATTAAAAAAGAAAAAGGAGTGGAGGTTAGGGATTGAAGAACCAAAGTGTTTCTTCTCAAATTTTGAGGAAAACTCTATCAAGGTATGGTAGTCTTCATCCTTGATTTAGTTTCATTCAAGCAGCCCCTTCAAAGATGATTTCAAGTTTTCAAAATCCCCAAAAAACCTAGGGTTTTCATCTATGCATGGGTTCAATTCCAAAATGTTTTCAAAGCTTTATATATGATGAATTATGAATGGATTGTTGAATTAATGATGAGTTTTGGTGAATTCCTCCTATGAACCCATGTTTCCCCCAAAATCATAAGTTGTGAATTGTGATTGGGAATTGATTGAGTATGAAAGTATGTTGAATTGTTTATGTCTATATGGAATTAGTTATTGAATCATGCTATTTCCCTTATCTAATGTAGTATTCTTGATGTTTGGGTTGATATTGATTCATAGCCTTGGAGGGCAATTTCATAAAGGATTTATGTATGATAATGATGTGAAGTATATGTATGTGGTTATAATGAAAGTATTATGACCATGTTTAGAATGCAATTGTGTTATTATTGAAAGATTATTCTCAATTAACACTCATGAATGATGATGGTAGAATGTGAAGGGTTTCTTCAATGTAATGTTGTATCTTGAATTGGTAGGCTTAGGCATCCTCATCTTGTATAAATGAAAGTAATGTGAATGTTGTATCTTGAATTGGTAGGCTTATGCATCCTCTTCTTATGTAATGAATGTGCCTTGACTTAATGAACATGGAATCGGTAGACCTAATGTTGGTAGACCTTTCATGAATGAATGATGAAGTGTTCTAGACTATGTCTTGAACCGGTAGACCTAATGGTAGTCTCCCTTCATGATGAGTCTAGAAACTAATGTGATGATAAACCTTGAATCGATAGACCTAATGGTGGTAGCCCTTTCATGTTTGAAATGATGAACCTTGAAACGGTAGACCTAATGGTGGTGGCCTTTCTGGAGGAGCCAATGAGCTATCCTTGTATTGTACCTTGATTCGGTAGACCTAATGGTGGTGGTACTTTCATGTGTAATGTACCTTGGGTCGGTAGACCTAATGTTGGTGGCCCTTTCAAGTACAATAATGTTAATGAATATAAAATACTCTATGGGAATGGAGGCTAACCACCAAGTGGATTTGGTAAGATGGAAGCTCTCCCCATGTTTAGGTCGGGTTTCAATGAACATCTTTCTTATCCCATAACTATGTGCCCGCATAGGATATTAGCTAGTAGATCCACCCAAGCTAAAATATTACTGGCTCTATCCTAGGCAAGTAGACCATCTCTTTACAGTGTGGGGCTATATGACACCGGATTCCATGGTTTTCTTTCATGGTCTATGTCGGTTAATGCTTATTCCCATCATGTGAGATGTTCACTATGGTTTCTTGATAATTTCTATGAAGTGTGGTTGGTAGTATGGGATGCCATTCATGCATTGCATGAGTAGGCTTTGAGAGTGATATAGTGAGTTCTCTAATATTTTAATGACTAATGAATGAAAGTGTTCTTAATTAAGATAGTGAAGAATGTTGACTTATATGCTTAAATGAGATGATGCATGCTTTACTTTGATTGTAATATGAGTTACTTCATTGTTATGACTCATGAAATTTGTATGTTCCTTATGTATGAGTATTGTTTAAAGATGAAAAGCAAAAAATGGTAAGTTCACTTTGGTGGCCTTAAGGTGGTACTTAGTGTGGATGGTGGTATGGGACGCTATTCATACATTGCACATAGTATAGCTTGGGTTTACTTAAGGTGAAGGTGCTAATGTGATGGAATGGCTTGTATGATGATTATGCTTACATATTATGCCTCTTATACTTATGTTCATGAAGTTTTCTCAAAATTGGCATAAAGCATGACTTTCAAATAAAATGTCCATTTTAAGCATGCTTTTTGCATGGCTATCATACATAGTACATTAAATG
This sequence comes from Solanum bulbocastanum, assembly GCA_037074985.1. Taxonomy (NCBI): domain Eukaryota; kingdom Viridiplantae; phylum Streptophyta; class Magnoliopsida; order Solanales; family Solanaceae; genus Solanum; species Solanum bulbocastanum. Next base: position 31,252,776 of record CM073599.1, on the reverse strand, counting down.
TGCTAACCCATATTTCTTCTATTTTTCTACAAAGTGTAGGTTCCAGTAAGTGAATTGAGTTCTTCTAGTTCGAGCTTGGATTGAGTTCTTCAAAGGCTAGTGGTATGTCTTCATGGATTCAAGGACAAGTACTTTTGATGTTTCATGTCTTTTATTGTAATAGACTCTTTTAGACTTACTATTGTAAAGGGCGGTGACCCTACTTTTGATGTTTCATGTCTTTTATTGTAATAGACTTTTTTAGACTTACTATTGTAAAGGGCCGTGACCCTACTTTTGATTAGAAGATTGTTTTTAGATGGCACTAGTAGACTTCCGCAGTTTTGAATGATGCTTTTCTATTGTATGGATTTAAAGAAAAGTTTTAATTCTGTACCATTTTCCTTATATCAAATGTTATGAAGGCTATGAGGATTTTCAGAGTCTTGTACGCCGTGTTGCTCCTAGGGAGTAACCCCGGGTTGTGACAAACACGGTATCAGAGCACAAGGTTTTGGAATGGCTTTTAGGATTGATGTCTCATAAGCCACGTCCAGTAGAGTCTTGTTCATGGGTGTGAATCACGACACATTTACGAATGAGAGGCTGTAAGATGTTAGGAAACTTTACTTCTTTCATTACTCTTTAAGTCATGCCTTAGAGTTTTAACTCTATGAGTGTCATTTTCCTAACCCTTCTCTTGTGTTTATAGGCTATAAATATAAGAAGGGCGAACGCAAGAATGATGGAAGAGGGGAATGTGAATGAGGGAGTTCCTCCCCAAGGTCCCCAAGTTCCTCAAGGCAACCAAGTTCCTATTGATCCTCCGGTTATGACAAATGAGGAAGTTAGGTTAGCTCTTTTGATGATGGCTCAAGCCGTAACTATTCAAGCCCAAGCTATGACGGCCCAAGCTAATAGGGGTGTTGAAACTCATGTGAACCCTATTGTGAGCACTATGGCTTCTACGTTGAGGGACTTTGTGAGGATGAATCCTTTGATATTTCTAGGTTCCAAGATGGGAGAGGATCCCCAAGATTTTTTGGATGAGGTATACAAGATAGTTTATGCTATGGGGGTGACTTCTATAGAAAAAGTGGAACTAGCTGCTTATCAATTTAAGGACGTTGTCCAAGTTTGGTTCACTCAATGGAAGAGTAATAGGACGATAGGAGCGGGGCCTATAAATTAGGAAGTGTTCAAGGAAGCATTCCTTGGTAGGTTCCTTCCCCGTGAAACGAGGGAAGCTAAGGTGGAGGAGTTTATCAATCTTAGGTAAGGTAACATGAATGTTGAAGAGTATTCTTTGAAATTTACCCAATTTTCTAAGTATGCCCCCATCTTTGGTGTCTAACCCAAGGGATGAGATGAGTAGGTAAGTGATGGGTATGTCTGACTTAGTTGAGGAATAGTGTCGTACGACAATGCTCCATGATGACATGAAGATATCTAGACTTATGGTATATGCTCAATCTATTAAGAAGTCCAAACTTAAAAGGAAGAATAGGGAGATGAAGAGAGTTAGATTCGATGAACAAGGTCAACCAAGGTTCAAAAAGAAAGCTCCAAATCAAGATTCTTCAAGCACTCCTAGGGTTAACCAAGAGAAAGGTGGTGGGTCTTCATTTTCTAAACCTACTTGCGCCAATTGTGGAAAGAAGCATTATGGAAAGTGCCTAGCTGGTACTAATGGGTGCTATGGTTGTGGAAATATTGATCATCAAGTGAAAGATTGTCCTACTTTTATGGCCAAAGGAAGAGAGGCCAAACATGATTCTCTTAGTGGCCCAAATCCTAATGCTCCAAAGAATAGTCATTTCTATGCACTTCGGGCTAGAGAGGACAAAGGAGCCCTTCCGAATGAAGGCACGGGTATGTTGATAATTCCTTTTGGGTGTGAATGTTTTATTGAGGTCCCTATGTTATTTTTCATATTATCCTTAGTATGGGTTTAATCCCAAGGGGGAGATGGTATATTGAATAGTAAGGTTGTTGAGAGTTTCGATCTCCTTATCACTTTCTTTTATTCCTATTCAAGCTTGAGACCAAGAGTTCCTTGTAGCTTGTTTCATGTTTTAGAGTCATGTGTGATTATGTGTTTCCATGATCTCCTTATGATGTGCATGTTCTTGATGAATTTATGTTTAAATGAGAAAATGAGTTTTTATGATTTATATTCCCCATGCTGATGTGCATTTAGTATGAGTTGTCTATATGCTTCATGAGGTTAAATGTTGAACATGCTTAAATTTGTCTTTGAGAAGAATTTCATAATTTGATTTATGATGTTGAAATGAACATGATGTGAGTTGGAGAAGGGAATTCCTCCAATGTAATGAGAAATGTTGATGCTTTCATGCATAATGAGTTTGTAGATGTAGTTCCTACTTCTTTGTGTTGCATTGAGCTTATTGATGTGGAGTTGATGTTTCCTCTTGTGATTTGTGTATTTTGGTCATGATCCAAGAGCACCCCCTAGTCGTAACACGACGCACTCGACCCCGAAGGGGTCTTATACAAGCCTCATAGCATTCATTCATTGCATAGGTCATAGAAATAGTATGGAATTACAACTTTTCATTTAAAACCATACGATTCAAAACATCCATTTAACAATCTTTCAAAAGACACAACGAAAGTCTAAGTCTCACATGGCCATCTTAGACATAATCTCAAACATACTATGGACATGACCCCTTTACAATAAAAAACTACTAAATGTCTATTACATGAAATAAAGAGAAACTTCTACAACACTTGTCCTCGATCTATCTGGACATACCATTTGATCTTGGAGGAAAAGCAATCCAAGCACCTCAATCTAGAGTAAGCAATCACTTGCCGGAACCTACACTTGTAGAAAAAATGAGAAAAGGTGGGTTAGCACACAAAAATGTACTAATTATAATGACAATGCAAAAACATGCTTTAAAAGGGACATTTGGGTTGGAAACCATGCATTATGCCACTATTTAGAAATATCATGTACAATAGCATAAAAGACATACAATACAAGTATAATCATCATGCAAGTCATAATACCACATTTAGACAATATCATCATGTAAACCATTACCTACACCTTAGAGCTTCACCTCAAGTAACCTTTATGCTATACCTTGTGCAATGTATGGATAGAGTCCCATACCATACACACCAAGGCACCACATTAAGGTCACCAAAAGTGAACTTACCATTCAATCCTTTTCACCTTTACACAATATCCACATATAAGAGACATAACATTTCATATGACATGACAAGGGAAACCAACTCATAATATAAACCAAGTATAACATGCATATCACATTAAACATTTAGTAGTCAACATTCTTAAATTACTTCATTTAGAGGACTTTCATACATTAGTCATTAGGACTTAGAGAACTCACTATGACCCTATCAAAGCCTACTCGTGCAATGTATAGATGGCATCCATACTACCACCTACACTTCATAGAACCTCTCAAGAAACCATAATGCACATCTCACATGATGGTAATAAGTGTTTAACTGACATAGACCATGCAAGCTAGACATGGAATCCGGTGTTATAAAGCCCCACATCGTAAAGAGGTGTTCCACTTGCCAAAGGTAGAACAATAACATTAGCTTGGATGCACGTTGGATCCACTAGCTAATATCCTATGTGATCACATAATTATGGGATAGGAAGACATTCCTTGGAACTCTAACCTAACATTGGGAGAGTTTCCATCTAACCATATCCACTCGGTGCTTAGCCTATATTTCCATAGATTATTTCACTCACATTACATTAGTGTATTAGGGAGGAATGCCATAGGCCTATCGACCCTTGATACATCATTACCAAGGAAGGAATGCTATAAGCCTATCGATCTATGGTACATTCAAGGATTGCTCTAGGGTCCTCATGAAAGGAATGCCATAAGCCTATCAATTCATGGTCCCTCATTACATTCTTATACTCATGAAATGAATGCCACTAGCCTATCGATTCATGGTACATTAACTCAATAAGAAAGGAATGCCACTAGCCTATCGATTCTAAAGTCTTCATTACATTAGATCATTTATGAAAAGATAGCCTTAAGCCTATCAATTCATATCCAACAGGTTAACACACATTTATCACTTATTTATGAAAGGAATGCCATAGCCTATCGATTCATATTCATCAAGTCAAGACACATTCATTATTCAAGAAAAGGATGCATGAACCTACCAATTCTAGATTCAACATTTAGTATACAAATCCTTCACATTCCATTCACATGTACAATATCATGATAATACTTTAATTCATCAAACTCTTCCTTCAAGGCCATGATCACAATATACAAATAAATTAAACACCTCCACCTTTCAAGTGGATCAACATCACTAACACAATTCTACTACCACAAGTAATTAGGTCAAACTTGCCCTTTCAAGGAAATAATAACAAGTCCTCAATTCACCATAATTAAGCATGGATAATGATACAGTTCAATAATCTACATCAATCTAAGCATAAATCCACCATCACCCATTCATAATCAACAAACCCACTTCATAAGTCATAAATTGGAATTGAGAATAATCATGGGTTCATGGAGTAAAATCATCAATTAAACATTATTATAGTCATAATATAACATTATAAAACTTGAAAAATCGTTTGCATAAGAAACCCATGAGATTGAGTAAAACCCTTGGTTTTCATGAACTTTGGAAAACTTTGAAAACTTCTTCAAAATTGACTCTTGGGTGAAAACTAACCCTAGATGAAGGATCACCATACATTTACTAAGATTCCCCAAGAAATTTGTAGAAGAAAGCTTTGAATCCAAACCTTAGCTCCCAATTCTTCTTCTTCCTTGAGTTAGATAGAGAAATATTGAGAGAGGAAGAACTTTGAGGTTTTGATTTGGGTTTTTTAATTAATGAGGGGAAATAGGTGTTTAAAGACTTGTATATATATATATATATATATTTAAAACGATCCCAAATCAATACAACTTAAATTAGAATTTACCAAAAACACCCTCATTTAGGCAGCCCCATCAGTGACCAAGGTCACTTATATGGACCGTGAAGGGGGACCATGGCCCATAGTGGTGCCCGTGGTCTTTAGGAAGTAGCTCCCTCGACCTTGCTAAACCTCCACATGGCCAAGTAATCTTCAAGGCCACTTCTACGGGCCGTGGTTAAGACTACTGGCCGTGAAGTGGTCCATGGAACTTGGGCAGTAGCTTGACCAAGGTGCCCTGCTTGCCATGCCACCAGGTGACCTTCGCGACCACTTCTACGGACCGTGGTCATGACCACTGACCATGAAGTAGTCCATGGTCTTGAGGTAGTGGTTGGCCAAGGATGGGTAGCCTTGGCCTTTGGCTTGGCACAAGCCCTAGCAACCCTTAACCAACATCAAAAAGGGGGTCTTTCAACTACGAAGTCTAACACATGCCTTGACGTTGACTCCTAAACCAAAGCTTGAGACAACATTACACAACACTAAACCTCACACCAAACTCAAACACACATATGTTAGGCTCTAGTTTAACCTACTATTTTTTGAGTCGTTATAATTTTATTGATGTGTCATGAATGATCGGTAGCTAGTCTTGAGTCTTTATTTCCTTAAAGTGTTTAAAAGTGTCATTCAAGGACGAATGTTCCTAAGAGGGAGATAATGTAATGACCCAAAAATCTATTAGGTGAAACTAGAGGCTAAACGTGAGGGTTAACGTTAAGGGTTAAGGGCAAGGGCTAAGGGTTTTGTGTGAAGGCCATGGCTCGAGGGCCAAGGCTGCTTAAAACTAGGCCTAGCCACTGCCTACCATGACCACGAGGCTCTTCACGACCAGTGGTAGCCACCACGAGTCATGGTGCAACCCATGGTTGGCAAGGCAGTGTTCCCTAAAAAGATACCAAGCCAAGGCTCCCCTTCACGAGCCATTTCACGGTTCGTGATCATGACTATGGGCCATGACAAGGCTATTGGGGTTGCCTTAACTTCATGGGAGTTGTGTAAGGTTGAGGGAACTACTGGTCAAGGGACCACGGGCGCCACCACGGGCTGTTGTGCCCTTAACAAGGCGTGAAGGGTGGTAGTGAAGATCACTTAGGCACATGGGAGGCAAGGCTTTAAAACCTTCACACTGCCTAAATACCACGACCTTCACCATGACTCGTGGTCTTGACCACGGATAGTGGGAGGTCTCGTGGTCATGCCTTTGCCTCATGGAAGGCATGGCAAGTTGGAGAGGCTACTGATTAAGAGACCACGGGCACCACCACGAGCCGTGGTCCCCTAGACGGGCTGCATAGATGGCCGTGGTCCCTGGATGGGGCTGCCTAAGTTGAGGGTCTGTTAGTAATTTCCTAATTAATTAGTTAATTAATATGGCAATTTTTAATTATTTTATATCACTTATAGAAATAGTTTCATAAAACACTTCATTTACTCCTTTATTCTCAAATACCCAAATCAAAACCCCAAAGTTCTTCCCTCTCAATATTTCTCTCTCTAGAAACCTCCATTGAAGAAGAAGAAGGAGTGGAAGCTAGGGTTTGAAGAACCAAAGCATTTCTTCTCAAATTTTGAGGAAAACTCCATCAAGGTATGGTAGTCTTCATCCTTGATTAAGTTTAATTCAAGGAGTCCCTTCAAAGATGATTTCAAGTTTTCAAAATCCCCCAAAATCCTAGGGTTTTCAATCTATGCATGGGTTTAATTCCAAAATGTTTTCAAAAGTTTATATATGAAGAAATATGAATGGATTGCTGAATTAATTATGAATTATGGTGAATTCCTTCTATGAACCTATGTTTCCCTCAAAATCCTAAGTTGTGAATTATGATTAGGAATTGATCGATTATGAAATTATGTTAAATTGTTTTTGTCTATATGGAATTAGTTATTGAATCATGTTATTTCCCTTATATAATATAATATTTTGTTTGGGTTGATACTGATTCATAGCCTTGGAGGGCAATTTCATGAAGGATTTATGTATGATCATGATGTGATGTATATGCATGTGGTTATAATGAAAGTATTATGATCATGTTTAGAATGCAATTGTGTTATTATTGAAAGATTATTCTCAATTAACACTCATGAATGATGATGATAGAATGTGAAGGGTTTCTTCAATGTAATGGTTTATCTTGAATTGGGAGGGTTAGGCATCCTCATCTTGTATAAATGAAAGTAATGTGAATGTTATATCTTGAATTGGTAGGCTTAGGCATCCTCTTCTTGTGTAATGAATGTGCCTTGACATAATGAACAAGGAATCGGTAGACCTAATGTTGGTAGCTCTTTCATAAATGAATGATGAAGTGTTCTAGGCAATGTCTTGAACCGGTAGACCTAATGATGGTACACCTTCATGATGAGTCTAGAAACTAATGTGATGATAAACCTTGAATCGATAGACCTAATGGTGGTAGCCTTTTCATGTGTGAAATGATGAACCTTGAATCGGTAGACCTGATGGTGGTGGCATTTCTTGAGGATTCAATGAGCTATCCTTGTAATGTACCTTGATTTGGTAGACCTAATGGTGGTAGCCCTTTCATGTGTAATATACCTTGGGTCAATAGACCTAATGTTGGTGGCCCTCTCAAGTACAATAATGTTAATGAATATGAAATACTCTATGGGAATGGAGGTTACGCACCGGGTGGATTTGGTAAGATGGAAGCTCTCCCCATGTTTAGGCTTGGTTTCAATGAACATCTTTCTTATCCCATAACTATGTGCCCGCATAGGATATTAGCTAGTGGATCCACCTAAGCTAAAATGTTACCAATTCTACCCTAGGCAAGTAGACCACCTCTTTACGGTGCGGGGCTATATGACATCATATTCCATGGTTTTCTCTCATGGTCTATGTCAGTTAATGCTAATTCCATTATGTGAGATATGCACTATGGTTGCTTGAGAAGTTTTATGAAGTGTGGGTGGTAGTATGTGATGCCATTCATGCATTGTATGAGTAGGCTTTGAGAGTGCTATAGTAAATTCTCTAATGTCTTAATGACTAATGAATGAAAGTGCTCTTAATGAAGCTAATGAAGAATGTTGACTTATATGCTTAAATGAGATCATGCATGCTTTACTTGGATTGTATTATAAGTTACTTCCTTTTTATGACTTATGAAATGTTTATGTTCCTTATGTATGAGTATTGTTTAATGATGAAAATGAAGAATGGTAAGTTCACTTTTGTTGGCCTTAATGTGGTACTTACTGTGGATGGTGGTATGGGACACTATTCATACATTGCACAAAGTATACCTTGGGGTTACTTAAGGTGAAGGTGCTAATGTGATGAAATGGCTTGCATGATGCTTATGCTTATATATTATGCCTCTTATACTTATGTTCATGAAGTTTTCTCAAAATTGGCATAAATCATGACTTTCAAATAAAATGTTTGTTTAAAGCATGGTTTTTGCATGGCTAATAATATTTAGTACATTAAATGTGCTAACCCATAATTCTTCTATTTTTCTACAAAGTGTAGGTTCCGGCAAGTGAGTTGAGTTCTTCTAGTTTGAGCTTAGATTGATTTCTTCCAAGGCTAGTGGTATGTCCTCATGGATTTGAGGACAAGTACTTTTGATGTTTCATGTCTTTTATCGTAATAGACTCTTTTTGACTTTCTATTGCAAAGGGTCGTGACCCTACTTTTGATTCAAAGATTGTTTTTAGATGGCCATGTGAGACTAGTAGACTTTTGCTATTTTAAATGATGTGTTCTATTGTATGGATTTAAAGAAAAGTTTTAATTTTGTAACATTTTCCTTATAGAGATTGTTATGAATGCTTTGAGGCATGTATGAGGCTTTTCATAGTCTTGTACGCCGTGTTGCTCCTAGGGGGTAACCCCGAGTCGTGACACCGTTACTCCCAATTCCTCTACTGCTCCCTTGCCTCCTAGATCTAGTGTTGTTACCCGACCTCCGCTCACCTAGGCATCATTACTACGGATGGGGCAACTAGCCCATTCTGTTGATAGGTGTGCCTCCAGTCTTAAGGCCACTATTCCTAGCATGATTTAAAGGGCCCTTGCTGATGTTGTGATACCCCTGAGTTCCACTATTGATGCATTTATGGCAAGGATAGCAGTGTGAGAGCGTGGCTAAGGGTCTACTGAAGAGGTGACGGCTCTACATATGCTATTGATAAGCTGAGGAAGGATGTGGACCAATTGAAGTCCACCGACATATCGATGATTTTCAGGACTGTGGAGATCCCCAATATGCCAGCAGATACAGATATGCCTCCGGCTACCAACAGAGATGAGGTTCAAGTTGAGGAGGTGGCTGCTGCTGAGTCTGAGGTCGAGACTGATGAGGAGCAGCTTGGTGTTGATGAGGAAACTTCTTATGACAGAGGTTGACGAGACAATGGTAGAGTCAGTTGCGCATATATCTTTGGAAGACACTCCCTTGGTTGACCCTAGTGGTGTTAGCAGTGCTGATGTGACACCGAACGTTGATGCCACGAAAGATGGAGAGACTGTGTAGACAGTACTTTTCTTTACCTCTCTCTTTGTCCTTTTTATTATCTTCTTAGTATTTTGTTTCATTTCAGGACAAATTGCTTTTATTTATGGTGGGGTAAGGTATTTCCATACCCACCTCTTGTGATTGTTATTTTTGTATATATTAAGGTTTTGTGCTGAAAAGTGTGTTTTGGCACTGTTTTTGTGGATGTTTCAGCTTATGGATCCTTGTTTTGAATGTAAATGGTTTTGACTCTTCCAAAAATTTTTCCACCTTTTGTTGTGTTGATTATGGCTGTTCTTGTGCAAATTTGAGTATTAGTTATGATCGATACCAATAACTTGAATTGTACTCTTAATCGAACAAAAATGAATGTGGGGCTACGATGAGGCCAAATGAAGTTGCATAGACAATATGTGAACTTTTTGTATCTCATTGTGACTAGCCAGTTATCAAATTGAGTCTCTTGTGATGAACTCTGCAGACTAGCAAAAGTGTAGAGTCTTGTTTGATATTGGTGCCAATGCCTTATGTGATGAGCTTAACCATGAACCATGCGTGATGACACCTAGAATTTGCCGCATTGGTTCGATTGACTAAGTGATGCAAGCTCTTAGAATGATCTTAGGAATTAATCTTGAAGAGTGAAACAATTTGACATTATACCTCTTTTGTAGCCTACCTTGTGAGAGAGTGAACTTTGCTTGAGCACTCTTTGAGCCTTGTAACCCCTCTTTATCCCTTGACCCATAATCTTCATGAAGTGTGGTTTGTTTGAATAGCCAACTTAGGCCAAAAGCCTAAGTTGGGGTGTGGTGAAAAAAGAAGGTAAATCAAGAAGTGCAAAGAAATCCCCTTTTGATCCATGGTTTTGAGAAAGATGGAACCCCTCCATACAAAAAAGAAAAAAAAAAAAAAAGAGAAGAGAAATGAAAAAGAAAAAGAATGAATAAGTTGAGAAATAAAGTAGTGAAAGTTGCAACAGAAATGAGCTGTCTGGTATTCCATGAGAAGTGAATAATGGGGTGAATTTTGAGCATAAATGAAAACGCTGAAGAAGAGGAACGAAAGTTGTTCATACCACATTCGTGAGGATAGCAGCCATTGAGCCTAAATAACTATACCTTTACACTCAGCCCCATTACAAGCCTTGAAAATACCTTTTTGATCTTGAATGAGCTGAAACAGATGTTGATTGGAAAATAAAGGCAAACCTATGGGTGAAGTCATGCATGTGTTCATCTCTATGAGTGTGAGAGTTGTATGTGATTTTGGAGCTATAAATTATGTAATAATTGTGTGTGAATATGAAATCATCTTTGTGTGAGGGCATTTGAGTACCTTTGTTGAGCTTGAACTTGCATTTGAAGCAAGTATTGTGAACTTGAGAATCCTTGATAAACGGCGAGTCACAACTTGAATCTTTGAGTGCACAATTGATCCTTGCATGAGTAAATTGAGTCTTGTTGTGTGCATTCATGATTGATTCTTTTGTAGTGCTGTTTGAGGCATCCTTTTTGAACTGCTGAACTTAAGTTTTCCTTGAGGACAAGCAAAAGTTTAAGTTGGGGTTGTTGATGAGTCCAAGATTTAGACTCATTTAGGGCTTTATTTGTATAGGTTTAGGGTCCTCAAATGCTTATTTTGTGCCAATAACTGATGTAAAATCCTTGATTTTTAGGATTATGGATTAAGGAGCAAAGCGAGGACACTAACTTCCAAAAAGGAACAAAGCGAGCTGAAAGAAGGATGAAAAGAGAGCCTGGTGAGCACCAAGTACATTTGGCAAGTCGCTGAGTGGACATTTGACCGCCTAAAGTTCCAGTATGCCAAGCCCTGGAGGAAAGAACCAAGTTGGCGGGAGAAAGGAGCAGTTGGCGGATTGCCGAGTGGTTCCGCGATGCAGTGTTGGATCGCCCAAAGTTATAGACTTAGAGGATGCTAAAGGTGAAGGTAGAAAGGCGATTGAATTGACCAAAGGATGGATCACCGAGTGGATCGGCAAACCTGACTTAATACTCCGAGTGGCTCTTTGCAGCATATTTTTGGCGACTATAAATACTTTTTTGAACATTTAGTTTAATATATTTTATCTAATCTTCGAATCAAGGAATGCCTGTTTGAGAATTTTCTGAGTTTTGAACTGTGAGAAAAGTTTTCCTTAGCTTTGAAGAATTGAAGTTTTTCACTTTTGAGAAATTGGAAGTGGGTCTTTTTAGATTCTTCGATTTGTACCTTTGTAAAGACGAAATCAATCTTACCCAGTTGATGGAAACTCAATTTGGTAACAATTTTTATCTTTTTATGATATCTAGCTAAAACCCCAATTCTTGAGATGTGATTATGGGTTGATTTAGTTTATGGGTATTGCTAATTGTTTGTCTAAATGTTGTTTAGAAGTGAGTTCAATCATTAATTGTGGTTTAATTTGAGAATTGTAGTTGCAAATGTAGTTCTACCCTTGTGTTTTTGGCTTGCTCGAGAGAGAGATTTTAAAACTGAGATTATTGATTGATGGTCTGTGGTATTGGGTTGTCTGGGTTCAGCTCGATAGAGTGAATTCCTAAACCCTTTTCTGCACATTCAGCTCGAGAGAGTTAATGGACTAAGGCGTAGGCTGTTTTTATTTTGCATGCTTGTCAATGTTGGAGAGAAATCGACTTGATTCGGAGCAAATTGTTCGAGAGAAAGTTTCCCTCTTCTATAGTCTAGCCTACTCACTAATATCTAGATATTTTCTTATAGGTGCAATTACCCATTTGTCTACATTAGCCTATAATGGAATCACATCCCATGAACCCATCTCATTATTCTTACTGATTTGACCACGTTCACACTTTCCTATTGAATCTTAAACATGTACCACTCTTTGTGGGATTCGACCCCAACTTATTTAGTTGGGTTATATACCTACTAGCGATCTTTGACACTTAGAATTGGATGAAATGTCTTTGAAATGTTATTAATGATCAACGTGGATCCCTCATTCATATACACTATCAGAGGTTTTGGCTTTTTTTAAGCATGAAGATTCAAAAACACAGTTGCTGCCGACGAAACTTGAAATGCTTTTTGTCCTAACATGTTTGCTTTGATCCTTGTAACTAGTCCAAGGTTTCAAAAGATAATATCAATGATACTTTCTACATCAGCAAAGTGCTTGGAATCAATAACTTCTGATTTGGAGTTGATTTTCTTCAAATGCATTTTGCTATTCTTGAACATTGATGCATGAAAAGATGAAATAAGATGTATAGATTATACAATTGGGTATGCTAAAAATTGTAGACACTAAGATTTGCATTGAGAAAATAACCAAGACTAGAAAATATCATAACAATTGTGATTTTTATTTTAGTATAATGAGTGTTACAATATCTATGAATCCTTTTATTCATCTTATCAAAAATAATTTCAAGGGAAATTGAGCTCTATCTTGAATTTGTGGAGTTTACTTGACTTGTATTTAAATTCAAGGACCTGTAGCTTGATGTTGAATTTGGTGGTCTTGATATTGCCTTGTGTGTGAATTCAAAGGTCTCAGTCTTGATCTTGAATCTCCCTCTTGATATTTACATCTTGCAAAGAAATACTTGATTGCTTGAATCTGATAGCTTGTAAAGAAGTATGTGATGTTTTATCCATAAGTTCTTTCTTGCTTCTTGTTAGAATTCTGATACTTTCTAAATTATGAGAACTGTTATTTATTATTATAGAATAGAAGATTTTTCATAAGATGATATTTTTTCAATCAATCCAATAAAGTTGAACTGACAATATTTGATTGATTGGAGCTTGTCACTGTACACCTGGCATATTTTTATTGGTCTTTGATTTCACTAGGCATATTATGTAATTTTGACATAACATCCTATTAGCTCTCTTGCTTGACTTGATGTGTCACGTCATTTGAAACATGTGTCAAACTAGGCTTTTAGGATCAAATGACATTTGAATTTATCATTGATAGCTCACATAAAAGATTTTTTTGGTAACCAATGTAAAATATTAGCATTACCTCAAAGTAACAATACAACTAAAGAGCACCCATTTCTGATAACAGAAGCTAGGCCTCCAACAAAACAAGGAAACTAACAACAAAGTAAGCGATGAATAAATTGTTTACATTTTTGTGCTTTCCTTGAAATGTTGAGGAAATGTAATTTCTTTATAATCTCTTTTTTATTTGTGATACTACCGCTTCTGTATGTACATGCTTGCCTTTAAACTTTTTCCAATTTCTAGCATGCCATGTGTGATAAAGAATTGCGCCACATATAGCTACAGTTGTCTCCTTTTGAAACTGCTTCCAATGCTTCCTTTTTATTCTCTCCAAAACATGTTTAATCCCATTGTTTGTTATTGCTGTTCCTGTCCACTGTGTTATCCCTTGCCATACAATTTATGTCCATTTGCATACCTCAAATAAATGCACATTAGTCTCCATTACCTTGTCTTCATAGAGGATATAATTAGTGTCATTAACTTGAATGTGCTGTTTCTGCTTACGCTCCTGTGTGTGTAATCTCCCTTGTATATCCAACCACACCATAAATCTATGCTTTGGAATGGCCATAGCACTCCATACTAAATCTACAATTCTTATTTGTGGTCGATGTCCTATGATTGCCAAGTAGCTTCTTGTGATAGAGCAGGTACATTTTGATGTCAAATTGTATCTACCCTGGCTATACCAGCCGTGCATATGTTCCTTTACTGCATAAATTCCTCCAATACCAACTACTACCAATAGGTGCCCTATGATTCCATATGGAGGTTTCCTCTTTGAGATCGATGTCGTGTACCCATGTCACCCACAAGAAATCCTTGTTCATTATGATCTGCCATATTAACTGTCCCATTGGTGCAGTTTTCCAGTTGTTACTACCCTTGATACTTAGTCCACCTTGTTTTTTTTTTTTTTGGATAGGACACCTTTTCCCAAGACACCAAAGTTACCTTATTCTTTGTTTCATTAGAATTACCCCACATATAGGCCCTTCATATCTTATCAATTTGTTTTAGTACACTTTGGGGGGGGGGGATGAATATTGCCCCTAGAAGCTATAATCGGACTGCATTGATCACTTGTAGTCTGCTAGCATATGAAAGTTGTTTGGAGTATGTAAATTTAATCCTCTGAGTAATCTTGGCAATCAGGGACCAACATTTTATTTTCTTCCACTTCTTAGGAGATAAAGGAAGACCAAGATATTTAATAGGGAATTCACCAACTAAAAACAGGTTCTTGCTAGAATATGATTTCTTGTATCTTCATCCACCCCAGCTAGGAATACACTTGACTTCTCCATGTTTGCCTCCAGTCCAGCGGCAGCACTAAAATGAGCTAAGGCCTTCATTAGTCTATTCACTAATTTCAAATTCCCTTTGCAAAATATCATTAAATCATCAACAAAAATTAGGTGAGTAAGCTACACCTTCTTGCACATGGGATGATACCTAAAATCTTGCAACAAACTCATATTATGTAATGTTCTTGATAGGTATTCCATCACTAATACAAATAGCAAAGGAGACATAGGGTCTCCCTGCCTCAATCCTCTCCTCTAAATAGAAAAACCATAATTTTCCCCATTAACTTTCACTGAGAACATGGTAGTAGATTCACATATCTCGATCTATTTAATGAACTTATCAGGAAATCCAAATCCAGCTAATACCTCTTCAAGGAAATCCCAATTTACCATATCACAAGCTTTCCTTAGATCTATTTTCATGAGACATTTAGGAGATACATTCTTTCTATTGTAGTATCTCAAGAGATCATGATATATTAACACATTATGCATTATTGATCGACCTTGTACAAAAGCTGATTGATTTTCTGCCACTATATAAGTAATTGTGATTTTCAATCTACTGCAGATTAATTTGGATACACTTGTTGATCACATTGCAGTAAGATATAGGCCTAAATTGACATGCAAATTCTGGTACATCAATCTTTTGGATAAGGGCAATACTTGTGAAGTTAATTTGTCTCAGTAATTTGCTAATCCTGAAGAAATCCAGCATTTCAGTTGTGACATCCTGTCCCACAATAGACCAGGTTGATTTATAGAAGCCACTCCCAAAACCATCTAGCCCAGGGCTCTTATTACTATCAATCTGAAATATTGCCTTTTTCACTCCATATGATCAATAGTGTCTATCAAGTTATCCTGATGCTCCTCTGTGAGTACATTCCCTTGGAAAATTAAGGCATGTGATGCTTTTACTCTTAGTTTAGTTTCATTTCCTAAGATTTCCTCATAATACTCCACAAACAGTTTAGCAATTACCGTAGGGTCAATTTGCTAAATCCCTGTAGTGTTCTTCAATTGTGTGGTAGCTTGCTTTGACTTTCTATGCTTTATGACTGAATAAAAATACCTTGTATTATCATTCCCTAGACTTATCCATGTTGCTTTACTTCTTTGTTGTAGAAATACTTCAGCTATATAGGGAGAATTCATAAACTTTTGATATGCCAGGCTTTCTCCTTGCTAGAAATCTATATTGTTTGGGCTAGTTTGTAACAATATTTGGGCTTGCTTTAGTGCTTCCCTGTCTTCATTTGCTTTACTCGCTATGTCCCAGAATGCTTGTGAGTATAACTTCCTCAATTTTATTTTTAACAGTTTGAGTCTTCTCACAACCTGAGACATCATACACCCTTCAATGCTTTCATTCCATCCTTCTTGTACAATAGCTTGGAATTGTGGGTGTTTAATCCGTACATTACAAAACTGAAATTCTTTCCTGGTCTTACAGATTTCACTAAAGGTCACTTTAGCAGGGCAGTGATCACTTATACCCTCAGGCAAAAATAGTGCTTTGCAAGAAGGAATTATGTCAAACCATTCATTATTCATGAAAATCATGTCTATTTTTGAGAAAATCCTATGCCCATCATGTTTATCATTCCATGTATACCTATTCTCCTGAGTTGGAAATTCCAACAAACCACAACCTATCACACAATTATTAAAGTCTACTATTTCTGATCAAGTAACAAGGTTCTCTCCTATTCTATCATCAACTTTCAATATTGAGTTAAAATCACCTATCACCATCCATGGTTTTGAACTTCTTATACTCTGGAACAACAAACTTTCCCACAACTCTTGTCTTTCATCTATACTAATAAAGCATATATATAGGAAATCTAAAAAGAATTTGCAGAGGTATAAACATTGGCTCACAAGTTACTTGTTGAGCATTCTTGCTTATAAGTTTTACTTGGTAGTAGACAGGCCTCAAGGTTATCCATATCCTTCCATTATACTTGTGCTCATAATTGGTAATGTACTATTGTCACGCCCCGAGCCTACACCCTGGACATGACTGGCACTTAAGAACCATTGTTGGCCCCAAGAGAACCCTTGGCCTAGCTTAACTCTAAGCGGAAGACTTACTCAACATAGAATATCTCAAATGAAAACTTTAACTCACATACCTACTCAGAATATTTAAGGAAAATATTCACTAGCCAAAATGGCAACTCAAGTCGCAGACATTAATAACCGAAATGAACAAGATTAATGAACTATAACTATCTATCTATGAAGCCTCTAATACTATGAGAGATTTTGGGACAAGACCCCCACTTATCCTAAGAAACTGAAATGCCAAAACTATGATAAAAGGAATCCTCCGAAATCAAGAAGGCTCACCAATAACTCTAGATGTCAACTGGGCTGGATGTTGATCCTGGTTACTTGTATCTTTTATGATGCAGGCCAAATAACGTCAGTACATAGAATGTACGAGCATGTGAGGGGAAATCTAAAATAAGACATAACCTTGAACTGGAATTGGAAGAAACACTTATCTCGTCTAAACTCTACTCAACTCATTTTAATATAAAGCAGTAATAAAGATGAAATATAAATAAAAACTTTAAATAGTAGATAACAGCTCAATGTAAAATAAACAATAGTAACTTAGTTTTGTATATGAAAATACAAGTAACTCTTTAGGAGATTCTCTATCCGATAACCATCACTATGAGCTATGTGATGATACAACGTCTAGCCCACACTGCCATAACTATCCTATACATTGCTAGGGTATAAAACCTACTACTAAGTGGATCCACTAGTCTATGCTAAAAATCACTAAGGAATCATCTAGAAAGTATGACCCCTTTCTACCTACGCTGGCTACATGGTTCATGGAGACTTTGAGTTATCTAAACTCGTCCTCATATCGGTGCTCAATACTACTCCCAACACATAACTAGCTCATATGTTTAAAAATGTAACTCTTTCTGTGGTTTGAGATTATTACTCAAAATGTCTTTCTCTTAAAAGAGATGGTACTAAAACTGCTCATGAAAACTCTTTTTGGAAATCGGTGTTTCCTCTCATCTTAAATGTGAAAACATTTTACTCTTGGGAATACTTAGTTCCCTTATATCATTTTAAAGAAAATGAACTCAGCTCTCCTCTTCCTCAGACTCAATGCTTAAGTCTTAAAACAAGTTTAAAACAATTGTAAAAGATTTTTGAAAAGACTCCAAGAACTCTAAGTCTTGACTCTTAGCCCTATCTTGAATTTGAATTATGGATTCAAGGGTTATGATCTCATGTTATGAATGATCTATCGATATTTAGACATATCTTAGATTTTAGAAATCAACTATAAAACATAAGTACGATTCGAGGGAACTCAAACGGAAAGAAGTTAGAAAGGGTAGAGGATCTAGTGACCTTGGCGTACTGAGTGGTGCAGGGAGACAGACTCTGAACTATAGAAGGGAATGTGGGACACACTGAGTGGAGCGTCAACCCAGGGCTAAAACTATAGAGCACTTTCTATGGTGCACTGATAGGCACGGTGCACCAGTCCCCTACTCAGAAAACCCAATGAATTTTCTTATTCATTCTTCAACCCTAGTTTGCCTAGAATCGAATGGTTTCTTCCCTAATCAATTATATTTGAATACCCAACAAAATTACAAAATAATCTACTCAAAAAGAACCTTAAAACTCATACGATTATTGATATACCGTGAGTTTACGGTATTTTTGATATATTTCACTTAAGTGTTGTGTGTGTCTAGGGCCATTTTGTATTGGAAATAATGTTTTTTGTGTTATGTTTGCAGGAAATAGGCTTTGACGCTGTTGGGTGAGATGACAGCTGAAAATCTGCAAAAGTGGCCACCAACGAGGGACCTACGGACTGTAAGTCCTATGACGGTCCGTCGATGGGTAGGCGTAGATAGGAGCATCAGGGAATTCTGACCAAGTGTGGAACTACATAGTGATCCACCGATCGTAGGTTGACCTACAGGCCGTTCTGTACATCCGTTGAATGTTTTGAGAGTGTTTGAAGTTCCAAAACCTGATAAAAATATTAAGTCTGGAGCCACGGAAGAGGACCCATGGACCATATGTCAACCTATAGTCTGTCTTGCACGTCCTTCATTGATGAAATGGAGTTGAAGGTTCCTACTTCTACTGAAAAAGTCTAAGTGTTGACCAATGGACCGTAGGTCAACCCACGGTCTGTAGGTTGAGTCGTCGATCAAAGTTACGTCCCAGAAGTTTATTTCCTTATTTTGTTTCCTTTTTGTTTAGGACATGTTTTTCTATAAATAGGGTATGTAAACCTCATTTTTGGGGGTTAGACATTATTGTCTACTTTTAGTTCTTGATATTTTCTTTGGGAATTAACTTGCAAACTTTGTCAATTTGATTTTCGGATATCGGTTTATAAGATTTTCAATTTGAAATTCAATTGGAGATTACGGGTTTCTTCTACTCTAAACGTAAGCTCATGAATTCTTCTTATCAAAACATGAATTGTGTTCTTTCAAGCATCAGTAGTTAAATCCACAATTAAGGTTGTGGGAGCCATGAGCAATTAAGAACGTATGAATAATAATTAAGTAATTCTTGAATAGTGTTTATGCATATATTGGTATTCTTTTGCTTAGAAGTCTTTTTAAGGAGTGCACGCATAGAACTCGCCTTGTTGCTACTTGTCGGACCAAGGAGGTAGTTAATGAGAAAATAATTATCAACAGAGATTTAGTCGGATACTATCAAATAGTCTAATGTCAATTGGTGCGAGGGTGAAAACTAAGCCATACATTGATGTGATGTATAATTTGAGATAAAGGTAAGGGTTAGTAAAGTATACACACGTAGACAGAGTAAGGTGAGAGGTTAAATTCCCTATTCAGAGGACCAATCACTTAGGGATACATATCTTACCAACTTTGCATGCAAAACACTAGGAAATGATTACTATTATTAGGATTACTGCATTACGAGATTATGGGGAACACATACACCCCTAGTTTCTTTCTCTTATTGATAACTCGAAGTTTGAATGTTGCTCACTTGTAACTTAAACAACAATCAGTTATTTGTGTCACAAATCCCCCCCTTCTCTTATTTACTTGTCTAGGAAAGAAGTTGACTAAATGAATATAATAGTGAGCTAAGTTTAAGTCTAAACCATATTCTTCGTGGGATTGACCCCAACCTACAAGTTGGGTTCTTTATTTGACAACGATCGCTTATACTTCTTTATGGAGGTGTAATTTCAGTGTATCAAATTTTGGCATCGCTATTGGGGAATAAGGCTTTTGGATTAAGTTTAACTACATTATTGAACTTTCGTCAATTATTTCCTAATTTTATGTTTTCTTTTGTTTTTGTTTTCTACAGGTTCCTACTGTAGTGTATGCCAAGTACACGTAGTCGAGGCAAACCACTGACCCCAAATGACCTTGAACTAAGCAAGACTTTGAGAAGAATGGAAAATCAAGAGGGCAATAATAATCCAATCATAGAGGAGCATGAGGACAGAGTGAATAATGAGAATGCTCAGGTTCCTGGGTGTAATCTACTCAAAGATTCATTAAGGGTATAGAATCCGCTAGAGCCTAGATTGCTTGATAATTACTGGGTCAACTTCAATACAGTTGAATCAGAAGGACCTATTGTTGTCCCTCCTCTACCTCCAGGGCATAAAGTTGTGGTGATCAGTAGTCTAATGCAAATGCATACAACAAGGGGGTAGTTTTCTGGTATGGCTTCGAAAGATCCGCATGGGCATATGGCCAAGTTGAGGAGTGTCTGCAAGAGTTGTGTAGGACGATCAGAGTTGGATATGAATGTCATAGGGTTGAGAGTCTTCCCTCTATCATTGACTAGTGATGCTGCAATTTGGTTTTTTGAGCTTTTGTATAATTCAATTCATACATGCGACAAATTGCACTAGGTGTTCATGGCAAAGTATTTCCCTTTGTCCAAGAAGCTGAATCACAAGGACAAACTGAACAACTTTGTAACACTACCTGTACGGCCTGTGAGCAGTTCATGCGATAGGTTCACTGGATTCATAACAAGTGTTCCGAATCACACATAGATGATGAGTCACTAAGGAGTACTTCTACAGAGGTCAAGATGACAATGGTAAGGTTGTTCTTGATAATATCGCTGAAGGTTCATATGGTGAGTGCACTTTTGAGGAGATCGCTGAGAAATTGGAGAAGATTTCCCGAAATAATAAAGCATGGAGCACTAGGAAGTCAGACACTAGAAGAAGCACTTTTGCATTTCAAGCTGCACCTAGCCAATCTGCCAATGATATTTGTGAGGAGATGACTCAAATGAGGATAGAACTTGGGTTGGTGTTGAAGCATGTCAGCGGAGGTCCAGAAAAGGTGAATGCGGTAAACTACTTGACTAGAACTCCACCACCACCAGTTGAGGAATGCTACTATGAGGAGGATGCTTATTTGGTGAATGATCAGACAGGGGGGAGGGGGTTTCGAGCCAACGTCCAAGGTTCCAACTCGAATAATTGGTGCCAAGGTCAAAACTATGGTAACTACAATCGAGAGGGTAACTATTTTCAGGATGGGAACTACAATCGCGACAACAACTACAACCAAAACAACTATGGCAATAGAAATGAGAGAGTTGGGCCTTATGTTCCACCTGCAAATTAGGAATTTGGCAATAGGTAAGCTAGGGGTAGTACGTCACGTATTGAGGATATAATGCAGAAAATGATGAAGATGTTTGATACGACTGATGAGAATATGAAAGAGATGCAAAATGACTTGTCTAGAACTGGTCAAAAAGTTGATGCACATTCAGTGTTGATCAAGCAACTTGAATTGCAGATGAATCAGTTGTCCACTACATTAAACCTATGTCAGCCTGGAACACTTCCTAGCAACACCATACAGAATTCGAAGAATGATGGGCATTGTATGGTAGTCACTACTCAAGGAGGTAAACAAATCATTCATCCATGCTGTCTGAGGTTAAAATTGTGGTAGAAAGAGATGATGATGAGATCGAGCTTTCTAGAGAGTCTAAGAATGCTGCAAAGAAGGAAGCGAAGGTGACCCAAAAAATTGTTCCCATGCCTAGACCTCCACCGCCATTCCCACAAATATTAGTCGAAAAGACTGAAGAAGGAAAATACTGCAGGTTCATTACTATGTTGAAACAACTTTCCATCAATGCTCCGTTGATACAGGCTTTAGAGCAAATACCTGGGTATGCAAAGTTTTTGAAGGATTTGGTGACCAAAAAGAGGGCCATTAGCTTTGAGAATGATGAGAGGTTGCAACATTGCAGTGCTATTGCTAGTAGGTCACTTGTGCAGAAGAAAGAGGATCTTGGTGCTTTCACTATTCCTTGTACCATTGGGTAATTGTATTTTGTAAAGGCACTGTGTGATTTGGGTTCTAGCATTAATCTGATGCCATTATCTATCTACAAGGAGTTGGGTTTAGGGGCTCAAAAACTGATTGCGATGCAACTACTCATGGCCGATAGAATAGTGAAGAAGCCTATTGGTGTTTTCTAAGATGTCCTCATGAAAGTGGAGTCCTTTAATTTTATGGCGGATTTTGTGATACTTGATTGTGAGGTTGATTTTGAGGTTTCCATCATCCTATAGAGATCATTCCTTTCTACTGGGCGCGCCTTGGTCAGTATGGAGAGAGGCAGATGAAGTTTCGATTGAATAATGAAGAGGTAACTTTCAACATCTGTATGTGTATGAAGCAAGAAAATGATCTCAAATTAGTATCAATGGTGAATCATATTGTGGAGCGATGTTCTGATGTGTCTATGGAAGAGAGGCTTGGTGTTGATGCACTGGCAGCGGGTAATGATGACTTTTGAGGGTTATGGTATTGAAAACTATGATGAATTAGTTGCCGCACTTGATAGATTAGAATTCCATTCCAAACCAAAGAAATTGGAGCTAGATATGAAGAATCGGACTCTCCACCTACAAAACCATATGTTGAAGAGGCTCCAAAATTGGAGATCAAGGCTCTACCATAGCATTTGAGGTATGTATTCTTGGGGAGAGATGGTAATTTGCTAGGCATCGTTGCAGCCGATTTGAGTGAGGAACAAGTTGAGGCATTGGTTTCCTTGTTAAAGAGGTTCAAGCGGGCTATTGGTTGGACTATTGCAGACATTATTGGGATTTCTCCTGGCATTTATTCTCATAATATCCAATTTATGCAGGAAAGAAAGCCTAGTATTGAGCCCCAAAGGAGACTAAATACGCCTATGCAAGAGGTAGTGAAAAAGGAAATCTTCAAATGGTTGTATGCTGGAGTCATATACCCCATCTTAGATAGTAGTTAGGTTTGTCCTATTCAATATGTACCTAAGAAAGGTGGGATTATTATGGTCCCTAATACAAAAAACAAGCTTGTTTTGATGCGGCCAGTGACTGGATGGAGAGTACGCATGGACTACTGGTAATTGAATGCTAGGACAGAAAATGATTACTTCCCTATGCCATTCATGGATCAAATGTTGGACCGCCTTGCTACAATCAGATCTCCATTGCTCCGAAAGACTAAGAGAAGACCACCTTCACTTGTTTTTATAGGACTTTCACCTTTAAACAGATACCATTTGGGTTGTGTAATGCTCCAGTAACCTTCCAACGTTGCATGATATTGATATTTTCAGATATGGTGGAGGATACTATTGAGATATTTATGGATGGTTTCTCTGTGGTAGGTGACTCATTTTATGGTTCTCTGATTCATTTGGCCGAGGTATTGAAATGGTGTGAAGAGTGCAATCTTGTGCTCAATTGGGAAAAGTGCCATTTCATGGTGAAAGAGAGGATCGTTCTAGGTCATCAGATTTCAGAGAAGGGTATTGAGGTTAATAGAGCTAAAGTTGAGGTAATCGAAAAGCTTCCACCACCTATCTCTGTTAAAGGTGTTAGAAGTTTTCTTGGGCATGCAGGCTTTTATCGGAGGTTTATTGATGTACCGTGAGTTTACAATTTTTTTGATACATTTCACTTACGAGTTGTTTGTGTCTAGGGCCATTTTGTATTGGAAATAATGTTTTTGTGTCATGTTTGCTGGAAATAGGCTTTGACGCGATTGAGTTAGATGATAGTCGAAAAATCTGCAGAAGTAGCCACCTAGAGAAGTGACCTACGGACCGTAGGTCCTATGAAGGTCCAGTGATAATGGGAATAGAAGGGAGCATTAGGGATATCTAATCAAGTGTGGAACCATAAAGCAACCTACAGATCGTAGGTCTACCTATAGGCCGTCCTGCACGTCTGTAGAAGGTGTTCAGAGAGTTGAAGTTCCAGTACCTGATAAAAATCCTAAGTGTGGAGCTACGAAAGAGGAAGCATAGACTGTAGGTCAACCTACGGTCTGTCCTGTACATCTATAAGTGATGAACTAGGAGTTGAAGGTTCCAGGCCTTGCAGAAAATTTCTAAATGTTGCCCAACGGAGGGGACCTACCGATCGTAGGTTGACCCATGGTGCAGGGGTCAAGTCGTCGATCAAAACTACGTCCAGAAAGTTTATTTCTTTATTTTGTTTCCTTTTTGTTTAGGATATGTTTTTTTTCTTACATAAATAGGGGATGTAAACCTCATTTTTGGGGGTTAGACACTATTGTTTACTTTTAGTTCTTGATATTTTCTTGAGAATTAACTTGCAAACTTTGGCAATTTGATTTTCGGATTTTGGTTTATATGATTTTTTCTTTGAAACTTAGTTTGAGATTATGGGTTTCTTCTACTCTAAAGGTAAATTCATGAATTATTCTTATAAAAACATGAATTGTGTTCTTTCAAGCATGAGTAGCTAAATCCACAACTAGGGTTGTGGGTACCATTAGCAATTAACAACTTATGAATAATAACTAAGTAATTCTTGAATAGTGTTGATGCATGCATTGATAATTCTTTTGCTTAGAAGTCTTTTTAACGAGTGCACACGTTAGAACTCGCCTTGTTGCTACTTGCTGTACCAAGGAGGTAGTTAGTAAGAAAAGAATTATCAATAGATATTTAGTGTGGTACTATCTAATAGGCTAATGTCAATTGGTGCGAGGGTGAAAACTAAGTCATATATTGATGTGATGTCTAATCTGAGGTAAAGGGTAAGGGTTAATAATTATATACATGTAGCTGAATCAAGGTGCGGGGTGAAATTCCCTATTTGGAAGACCAATCACTTAGGGATACCTAACTTACCAACTTTGCATGTAAAACACTAGGAAAGGATTACTATTATTAGGATTACCGCGTTAAGAGCTTATGGGGAACACATACACCCTAGTTTCTCTCTCTTATTGATAAATCAAGGTTTGAATTTTGCTCACTTGTTACTTAAACAACAATCAGTTATTGTTTTCCAACCCCCCCCCCCCCCTCCTCTTTGTTTACTTGTCTCGAAAATAAGTTGACTAAATGAATATAATAATGAGTTAAGTTTAAGTCTGAACCATATTCCTCGAGGGATCAACCCTAACCTCTAAGTTGGATTCTTTACTTGATAACGATCACTTCTAATTCTTTAGGGATGTGTAAGTTGAGTGTATCATTTATCAATAATTTCTCCAAAATTGCACACCTATTGTGCAAACTGCTTGAAAAGGAGTGTAAGTTTGAGTTTGATGATTCTTGTTTGAGAGCATTTGGACAGTTGAAAGAAAGGCTAGTTTCCACACCAATCATTATTTTACTGGATTGGGCTCAACCATTTGAAGTGATATGTGATGTGAGTAGAGTGGCTCTTGGGATAGTGGCGAGAAAAGATTCTTCATCTGATTTACTATGCTAGCAAAGCTCTGAATGTGGCTCAATAGAACTATACGGTGACTGAACAGTAGCTCCTTGCTGTGGTTTTCACATTTGATAAATTTTGATCCTACTTGATTTATACTAAGGTGCATACTGGCCATTCTGCATTGAGGTATCTAATGTCTAAAAAGGATGCAAAACCGAGGTTGATTAGATGGGTATTGTTGCTGCAAGAGTTTGATTTTGAGGTGAAAGATAGAAAGGGGATAGAAAATCAAGTTGCCGATCATTTGTCTAGATTAGAAGAGGAAGTTATGCTCAAGCTAGGAGATGGGGCTGAAATGAATGATGCATTCCTAAACAAACATGTATTGGCTACATCTTTTGATCTTATTCCATTGTTCGTGGATTTTGCTAACTACTTGGCAAGTGATCTGGTTCCATTGAATTTGTCGTTTCACCAAAGGAAAAAGTTTATGCATGATGTAAAAGTTCTTGTGGGATGAGCCTTACTTGTTCCATATTTGTGCTAATGGGATTATTCGTCGTTGTTTGCCCGAGGTTGAGATGATGAGTATACTAAAAGCGTGTCATTCATCACCTATTGGTGGGAATCATAGTGGTATTCGAACTGCTCATAAAATCTTGTAGTGTGGGTATTACTGGCCTACCATCCACCAAGATGCTCATGATTTCACCAAGTCTTGTGATCGTTGCCAAAGAGAAGGAGGAATTTCAAAGAGGCAAGAGCTACCTATGAATCCGATATTGGTGATTGAGTTTTTGAAGTATGGGACCTTGACATTATGGGTCCATTTGTGAGTTTACATGGGATGAAGTATATTCTCATTGCAGTTGATTATGTGTCGAAATGGGTGGAAGCAATTGCGCTTTCAAACCATGATGGGAAAAATGTCACCTCATTCCTAAAAAGAGTATCTTCTCCGATTTGGTACACCGCGATGGAGGTTCCCACTTTTGTAATAAGTTGTTCAAGGCGCTGCTAGAGAAATATGAAGTCCGTAACAAAGAAGCCACTCTTTACCATCCGCAGTCTAGTGGGCAAGTTGTAGTGTCAAACAGAAAGATAAAGCAAATCCTTGCAAAGATAGTGAATGTCAATAGAACAGATTGGTCAAAGAGGCTCGATGATGCTCTATGGGCCTATCACACTGCATTCAAGACTCAGGAATGTCCCCCTACCAACTTGTATATGTGAAGTCATGCAATTTGTCGGTAGAGCTAGAGCATAAGACCATGTGGGCACTAAAGAAATTGAATTTGGATTGGGGCGCCACATTGAGTCAAAGAGTGAATGACATGAATGAGCTTGATGAGTTTCGCATAAAAGCTTATGAAAGTGTAGCCTGGTACAAGGAGAAGATGAAGAAGTATCATGATCAAAAGATTGAAAAGCGTGAATTTGTTGTGGCTGATCTGGTGCTTCTATTCAACTCAAGGTTGCGCTTATTTCCTGGCAAGCTCAAGTCCAAGTGGACTGGGACATTTAAAGTCACTCAAGTGTTTCCACGTGGAGCAGTCGAGCTCGAGAACAAGGAGGGAACAAGGTTCAAGGTGAACGGGCAAAGGATCAAAGTCTACATGTTTCATAGGGAACCTGGAGAGTGTGCAAGAGGTGATTGAGGCCCATTATCTTGATGAAGTCTGAGTAATCAAGGGGCCTGCATCGTGCAGTGACGTTAAATCAAGCGCTGCTTAGGAGGTAACCCAAGATGTACAATCTAGCCAACTATAGGTTTTTCTTTCTGATTTAGGAGTTTTCTTCTTTTATTTTAATTTGTGTACCTCTTTAGATAGATGTTTTATTGTTGTATTAGTGTTGGCTAGATATAGAATAGGGTCCGTGTCTAAAAAGTGTCCAGAAAATGTAAAAAGAAAGTCCTAATGGTTGCTACATGTGTAGGGGCGAAAGGCAAAATCTATAGAAAAATAGTTATGTAGTGGTCTACAGACCTCATCGATGGTCTGTAGGTCCATTCACGGACCGTGAATAGAATCCATAGACCTCATGTAAGTTTTCTAAAAAATTCTAAGTGTCAGAGTGACCTACGGTCCGTAGGTTGACCCACGGACCATTGACGGGGCCTTATGAGTCCAAAAACTAGGGTTTGCCCGACCCGGACACCTTATAAAATAAAACCTTTAACCCGGACACCCTTTCTCTCCCACAATCACTCCATTTAATCACAATATCCCACAGATCAAGTCCCCATTCACTTCCCCAATTCGTAAATCATCCATTTCTCTTCAAAATCCCTCATCTCCATTCCCTAACAATTCCACAAGTCCGAGTTCGGTGTCAAAGGGCTAGAAAATGTCTAAAGGATTATATTGCATCATCACACTGACCCACTTCGATTACTTGAAAGGTAAAAACTTCACCCTGACTTTGAATTCATTGTTCATTATTTGTATCATGAAGTCAAGATGTTAGAACTTACTTATTATAATATATCAACATTAATGACTCCTTGTCCATGAGTGTTGGCTATGGATGAGGTCAAGGTAAGTTATACATGATTATGGTAGCCTAGGGTTGCTTATGAAATGGTTTGACTATGTAACTACTCTAAATGTGCATGATGATTCTTAAAGTTGACAAAATGCATGATTTCAACTAAATGTTCCTTTTTATATGATTTAAGAATTTTTATGCATGGCTTCCATACTTAGTACAATATTTGTGCTAACCTATATACTCTACATTTTCTTATAAGTATAGGTTCTGGTCATTGAGGTATACTTCTCCTTTCAAGTACATCTTGGGTTGACTATTCTCCAAGCTTGGGGAGTGTCACGACCCGGGAGTACCCCCTAGATGTAACATGGCGTACTTGACCCCGAAGAGGTCTCATAGAAGCCACTAGCATCATCATTATATAAGACATAGAAAATAATACGGAAATTTAAAACTTTTACAGTAGAAGTCCAACTTCACTTTTCATATAGGAAAATCATAGGAAATCTAGACTTTGTCTCATACACCATCTAAAGCATAGGAATACAAAGTTTGGGACTTAGCACTTTACATCAATAAAAGTCTCAACATGAGAAGTACAATAGAAACTAGGAAATAGGAAATCCTATCCTCGAACTTGAGGAATCACCACAACTTGGAGATAAGAAATCCAAGTTTTCTCAAAGGGAGAGTGAAAGTCACCTAGCCGGAACCAACACTCATTAAGATGTAGAAGGTAGAAGGGGTTAGCACATAATATGTACCAAGTATGGAAACATGAATAAAATCCTTAAATATGATAAAAAGGGCATTTTTATTTGAAAAGTATGCCTTTGTCAAGTTTTTAACCAACATGCTTTAACAATGTACAACACAAGCCATAATCACACTTACACACATTACATGGTAATATCAACACCTTAGCAACCTCTAAGGAACAATTGTGCAATGTATGGTTGGCATCCCATAATACCAACCCTACTAAGTGCCCCCTTGAAGCTCCCTTGGTCATGCACATCATCTTTAGACCTCATTATAATCATTAGTCACCAATAAGGAAATAGTCATGAACATTACTTTGAATGCAAGGAAAGTCATTCATAACAACTAACCATTCAAGACACATATATGCATTTGGATATGAACAAAATATAAAGGAACCATCCCACAACACCCCACTAATTTCACTTGTGCAATGTGGAAATGAAGTCCCATACCCCCACTTCTACTAAGTAAACTCACCAAAAAGTCATAGTATAGTTCAAGTCTCATTCCTTATCATTTATTTAGGGAAGAATAGCCATAATCGACATAGACCATGTGAGCTACATGTAATCTGGTGTCATTTAACCCCACACCAAAAGAAGGTGTCCTACTTGCCTAAGGTAGGACTGAATGTATTAGCGTCTAGGTTGATCCACTAGCTAAGTCCTATGTTAGCACATATTTATGGGATAGGGAGATTACTTCTAGAAACCTGTCCTATTGCATTGGCGGAGGGGCTTTCATCTCATAAGTTCCCTTTGGATGGCCCTCCTTATTTCATTGGCGGAAGGGCCTTTACCTCATTGTCCATATCCACTCGATGCTAAGCATTATTTCCCAAATTAGACATAATTAAGCCTGGAATTGCATTTACATGTGTGAAGGAATGCTCTACCCCTCATTCAATACAATCCATCAAATAGATCATAGATTCATTAAATGTGAGAATGTACTTTCAACCTTAGATTCAACATTAGTGTGTGAGTAGGACTTTCACATTACATTCATAGTGTTTTCATGGGAAATAGACTTTTAATCAACACAATACATCATCATCATCCTAGACTATTCATGCATCATCAAGTATAAGGGTAAAGGAAGAACAAGCTTTCAACAATACCATACTTTACACATTAGTCATAGGAGATTTACTTTCTAAGTGAATCAATAGGTTATACACAACTTCAGTCAACATGTACAAACCCTAGCAATTTACCCCTTTCAAGGTCATGAATCATGTCTCACAATTATGCCTAAGGATCCTACAATAGGCATGAACAAAACAATATTCAATAACATAATTCACATAGAATCAATTCATAGTAATCATCTTGTATCAATACACCTATCACAATACTTGAAATTGGGGTCATGGGGGTGTTCATGGGTTCAAGGGGAATTTCGCAATGAAAATCACCATTAAACATCAAATCATCCATAATATAATGCAATTAACTTAATAAAATCATTTTTAGGAAGAACCCATGGTTGGAATAGAAACCCTTGTTTTTGAAGAAGTTACCAATTTCAAAATCAAGGGTTAAAAGGCTTCATGGAGAAAAGTGTTCCACGAATCAAAGTCCCCGTACCTTAATTGATGTTTTCCCATGAAATTGGAGTGAAAAGCTTGGAGCTTGAACCCTAATCTTGAGCTTTTTCATTGTTCTTCAATGGAGTTTAGATAGAGAATTTTAGAGAGGGAAGTGGGTTTGATTTTGAGTTTGTTAGTTATAAGGGTTAAAAGACTTGTTTAATACTTAAAAATACTTTAATATACTTAAAACAATTTATAATAACCATCCCCCCACTCTAACTTAATTAATTAGTGATTTTACCAAACCACCCCCACTTGGCCGAACCTAGACAGTTCACCCAGGCATGATCCACGGACCCCAAACCACGGAGCATGGATGGGTCCATATACCGTCGTATCTGTCCGTTGTGGTTCAGAGAGGGGTAGCTCATGGTATAGGTGAGGATACTAAGTCTCAACTCTTGAGAAACTTCAATGGAGTGTGCGTCAATCCACGGACCGTACTGCACCCTCGTGGAATGGTACTGTGGCTGGGGACTTAGGGGGCTCCATGGAGGAAGCCAAGTGTTGTCTCATGACCCCCACCAATGGGGCGTGAGTCAAGCTACGCCTCGTAAGTTTCCAATCGTGGATGAGGATATTTTGTACAGCTTTTAGAGCAGCCCCTTGGCTCTCATCAAGGAACCTTGGGGGTCCTCATGGGAGCCACGCCTTGACGTTTAGGCACTAGGACCTTAGTACTAAGATAAGGAAGTTGTTTTAAGACTCTCACCTTAAGTTGTAACTTTCTTAGTCTATTAGACTTCATGTTAGGATCTAGCTTAGGTCATTAGATGTACGGGGTGTTACATTATCTCCCCCTTGGGAACCTTCGTCCTCGAATGATGACCAAGAAACCAAGCTAAGTACTGAACTATAGACTAACAGCCTATTTTGCATGAATCAATTAAAAAGTGCAAAACTCACAAACGCATTCTTCACAACCTGTACTTTTCAAAAGGAGGAAACCTCAACTCCTTTTTACAAAATGGCCAAAGTAATGCAAGAAAGTAGGAACTACTTCTACTAACTCAATATGCATGCAACCCATCATTTCACATAAGCATGGGAGGAACTAACTTCTCCAACTCAAGTAAGCTAAACACAACAATATAGAGCGAACATGTCATCTCATCAAGACATCATTAAGCATGTTCATCATTTTATCTCATAGAGTCAAAAATGCAATCATCATACAAAATGCAAATCAACATGAGGAACATGTACATCATGAAGACTCAATATATACAAAACATGAATTCTCACAAGAATATGCACAATATAGGGAAATCATCAAAAATCAAACAACACACATGATTCCCTAACACAAAACTTAAGAGTAATTAGTTACCACATGCTTGAATAGGAGTAGAAGGAAAAAGATGAGGATAATGGGACTTCATATCGGCCTCGGGATCCCATGTCTCACCCTCAACTAAGTGATTTCCCCTTAGAACTTTAACGGATGTTAATTCCTTATTTCTCAAGTTTTTCACTTTCTGTTCCAAAATCTCAACCTGGCCCTCTTCACAAGAAAGGTTTTCTTGAACTCCTAAACCTTGTAAGGGAAGGATGGAAATGGGATCACCAATACAAATTTTGAATATGGAAACATGAAACACCGGGTGAATCAGAGCCAACTCATTTGGCAAGTCCACCTCATAAGCAACTTTCCCAATACGCTTCAAGATTTGGTATGGGCCCACATACCAGGGACTAAGTTTCCTTTTCTTGCCAAACCTCATCACACCTTTCATATGTGAAATTTTCAAGTAGACCCAATCACCAACCTCAAATTCAAGATCCTTTCTTCTATTGCCGGCATAGGACTTTTACTGAATTTGGGCCGTCTTCAACCTTTCTCTAATGAGTAAAACTTTTTCAATGGCATCATAGACTAGTTCGGGACCAATTAGAGTAAACTCACCTACCTCAAACCACCCAATCGGAGATCTACACCTTCTTCAATGTAGTTTTTCAAACGGAGACATGGCAATGCTAGAGTGGTAACTATTGTTGTAGTCAATTTCTATCAAAGGAAGATGATCGTCATAATTACTCTTGAAATAAATCACACTCACCCTCAACATGTCCTCTAAGGTTTGAATGGTCCGTTCTGCTTGACCATTTGTTTGAGGGTGGAATGCGGTACTAAGTTTAACATTGTTACCAAGTCCTTGTTAGAACGCATTCCAAAAATGTGAGGTAAATCGAGTACCTCTATCTAATATGATGGACAAAGGAATCCAATGCAACTTCACTACCTCCTTAATGTATAACTTAGCATAGCCTTCTGCTGAGAAAGTTGTATTGATAGGAAGGAAATGGGCTGATTTCGTCATTCTATCAACAATGACCAAACTAGAATCGTGTTGCCTTTGCATACGAGGCAACCCCACAACAAAATCCATTTTCACCTCCTCCCACTTCGAAGTGGGAATTTTTATATCTTGGAGCAAACCTCCCGATTTCATGTGTTCGACTTTGACTTGTTGATAATTCGGGCACTTGGACACAGAACCCGCTATATCTTTCTTCATTCCATTCCACCAATAGAATTTTCGTAGGTCACGGTACATCTTGGTGGCTCCCGGATGAATAGAATATCGCAAGCCATGAGCCTCTTCAAATATTTTCTCTCTCAAACCATCAACATCTGGAACACACATCCTACCTTGGTACCTAAGCACCTTATCTCCCCTTTGGGAGAAAACCACAACGGACTTATTGAGAATCGACTCTTTCAATTCCGTCAAAATAGGATCAAGATGTTGCTTAGACTTCACATCAATTGCAAAGGATGATTTGGAACTATGATAAACCATGAATCCATCCTTGGTAGAATCCACAAGTTGGACAGCTAGATCGGCCAAGATGTGAACATCACAAACCAATTCCTTCTTCTTATTTTCTACATGAGCCACACTACCCATAGATATTCTACTAAAGGCATCCGCAACTACATTGGCTTTGCCGGGGTGGTAAAGGAAACTCATGTCATAATCCTTTAAAAGTTCTAACCACCTTCTTTGTCGGCGATTCAAATCTTTTTCGGAAAACACATATTGAAGGCTCTTGTGGTTGGTAAACAAATGTACATGCACCCCATAGAGATGGTGTCTCCATATTTTCAAAGTAAACACCACCGCCGCTAGTTGGAGATCATGAGTTGGATAATTCTTTTCATGTACCTTGAGTTTCCTTGAAGCGTAGGCAATCACTTTAGCCCGTTGCATGAGGAGACATCCCAAACCCAGTCGAGAAGCGTCACAATATACCACGAACCCATCGGTACCCTCTGATATGGTCAACACTGAAGCGGATATAAGTGTATCTTTCAATTCTTGGAAGCTTTTCTCACAAGCCTCTGACCACGCAAACTTTTCTTTTTTCTGAGTTAAGGCAGTTAATGGAGAAGCAATAAAGGAGAAAACCTCAAAAAACCTCCTATAGTAACCAGCTAAACCCAAAAAGCTTCTAATATTGGTAGGAGCTAAAGACCTAGGCCAACTCTTGACCACATCCGTCTTCTTAGGATCAACCTCTATATGCATACTCAACACAGTATGACCAAGGAAATCAGCCGATCTTAGCCAAAACTCACACTTGCTAAACTTAGCATATAATTGGTGGTCTTTAAGGACTTGCAATACTATTCTCAAATGCTTCATATGATCACCCTCACTCCTCGAATAGATCAAAATATCGTCAATAAAGACAATCACAAACAAATCAAGATATTGCCTAAATACCTTATTCATTAGATCCATGAACACCGTTGGAGCATTTGTTAGACCAAAAGACATGACTAGGAATTCATAGTGACCATATATTGTTTGTCAGGCCGTCTTAGGAATGTCAACCTCTCACACCCTAAGTTGTTGGTAGCCTGACCTTAATTCAATCTTCGAAAGTAACTCGCCCCTTGGAGTTGGTCAAACAAATTGTCAATTCTAGGGAGAAGGTACTTACTCTTTATAGTGACATTGTTCAATTGGTGGTAATCAATACACATCCTAAGGAACACATCTTTCTTTCTCATAAGCAATGCTAGAGCACCCCATGGAGATAAGCTTGGTTGAATGAAACCCTTGTCTAGCAAATCTTTGAGTTATGCCTTTAATTATTTTATTTCGGCCAGAGCCATCTGGTAAGGGGACATTTATATGGGTTGAGTATCTAATAAACGATCAAAGCTGAAGTCTATTTCCAGTTCGGGAGGAATTCTGAGCAAGTCATAGGGAAAGAATTTCAAAAATTCCCTTCCTACCGGGACCAACTCTAAAGGAGGAGTCTCGGACTCCATGTCCTTAACTCCTATAATATGATAGATACAATCCTTGGAAATCATTTCACAATCCTTTAGACATAAAATGAATTGACCTCTAGGGATTGAATTTCCCCCCTTCCATTCCAAAATGGGCTCATTAGGAAATTGAAACTTTACTATCCGAGTTCTACAATCAATGGAGGCAAAACAAGCATGCAACCAATCCATTCCAAAGATTACATCAAAATCAAGCATGTCTAACTCAACCAAATCTACTAAAGTGACTTTGTGAGACAAAGAAATAGGACAACTCCTACACACTCTTTTAGCTATAGCCGAATCACCTACTGGGGTAGACACGTAAAAAGTTCTTTTAACTCTTCAGGAGACACTTCAAATTTCATAGCCACAAAAGGAGTAACAAAAGATAAAGTGGCACCGAGGGTCTAATAATGCATAAACTTCAGTTGAAAATACTTGTAACATACCGGTAACAACGTCTGGGGACCCTTCTTGATCTCTTCAAGATTGGAGAGCATAGAAGTGATTCTTCTTGGGAGCATCGACATTAGAACCACTTGGAGGAGCTTGTTTACCCTCTTTCCCCTTGGCCACACGAGTTGGACAATCTTTCAAATCTTCCTAAGCTTTGATTCCTCAACTTGTTGAGCATAGACCCTTAGACATGAAATGTCCATATTGTCACGAAGCATAGCCACACGAAATTCTTTCTCAATTGAATCTGACACACCCATCACGAATCGAATCATCTCATCTCTATGATTAGACACAAAAGATGGGGCATATTTGGACAGCTTAGAAAATTTCAAGGAGTATTGTTGAACACTCATACCTCATTGGCGAAGGTTGATAAATTTCTCCACCTTTGCTTCCATCTTTTCTCGTGGAAAGAACCTATTAAGGAATGCCTTTTTGAACACTTCCCAAGTTATGGGACCCACTCTTATAGCCCTATTATCCTTCCATTGAATAAACCATACTTGGGCCACATCCTTTAATGGATACCCCACTAGTTTGGGTTTCTTTATAGAGTTCACCCCCATAGCATCCACTTTCTTGTAGAACTCTTCCAAAAACTCTTATAGGTCTTCATTCACCAAGGAACCCAAGAAAATATGAGGGTTCATCCTAGTAAAGTCTCTTAACCTTGAATCCATGGTGCTTGCATTAGGATTCACTCAAGGCCTACTGTCCTAATTTGCTTGGGCCGTTATAGCTTAGGCTTGAGTTCTGATGACTTGAGTTTGAACCATCATAAGTTGAGTCAAGGTTTCGAGAGCCACCCTTATCTCCAAATTCTTCATAATTCCCTCATCATTAGAAACTTGAGGAACTTGAGGACCTTGAGGGTCTTGAAGATATTTAGGAGGAACTCCCACATTCACCATATCTTCTACCCTTCTTCTTAAGTTCACCCTTCTTGTAGTCATTTCCTATAATCACAAGAGAAAGGTTAGAAGAAAGGGCTTTCAGAGAGTAAAAACTCCAAAGCACAACTAAAGAGTAATGAAAGAAGGGAGTATTCCCAAAATATCTTATAGTCTCTCATTCATAAATATGGTGTGTTTCACACTCATGAACAAAACTCTACTAGATGTGGTGCATGAGACATCAACCTAAATACTATTCCTAAAACCTTATGCTCTCATACCCAGTTTGTCACGACCTGGGAGTATCCCCTACACGTAACATGGTGTGCTTGACCCCGAAGGGGTCTCATACAAGCCTCTAGCATCATCATTACATAAGACATAGAAAATAATGCGGAAATTTAAAACTTTTACAATAGAAGTCCAACTTCACTTTTCATAAAGGAAAATCATAGAAAATCTAGACTTTGTCTCCTACACCGTCAAAAACATAGGAATACAAAGTTTGGGACTTAGCCCTTTACATCAATAAAAGTCTCAACATGAGAAGTACAATAGAAACTAGGAAATAGGAAATCCCATCCTCGAACTTGAGGACTCACCACAACTTGGAGATAAGCAATCCAAGTCTTCTTCAAAGGGAGAGTGAAAGTCACCTAGCTGGAACCAACACTCATTAAGATGTAGAATGAAGAATGGGTTAGTACATAATATTTACTAAGTATGGAAACTTACATAAAATCCTTAAATATGATAAAAAAAAAAGACATTTTTATTTGAAAAGTATGCCTTTGTCAAGTTTACAAACCAACATGCATTTACAATGTACAACATAATCCATAATCACACTTACACTCATTAAATGGTAATATCATCACCTTAGCAACCTCTAAGGAACACTTGTGCAATGTATGGTTGGCATCCCATAACACCAACCTTACTAAGTACCCCCTTGAAGCTCCCTAGGTCATGCGTATCATCTTTAGACCTCATTATAATCATTAGTCACCAATAAGAAAATAGTCATGAACATTACTTTGAATACAAGGAAAGTCATTCATAACAATAAACCATTTAAGACACATATATGCATTTGTATATCATCACAATATAAAGGAACCTCCCACAACATCCCACTAAGTTCACTTGTGTAATGTGGAAGTGAAGTCCCATACCCCCACTCCTACTAAGTAAACTCACCAAGCAGTCATAGTATAGTTCAAGTTTCATTAATTATCTTTCATTTAGGGAAGAATAGTCATAACCGACATAGACCATGTGAGCTACATGGAATCTGGTGTCGTGTAACCCCACACCGAAAAAAGGTGTCCTACTTGCCTAATGTTGGACTAAATGTATTAGCATCTAGGTGGATCTACTAGCTAAGTCCTATGTTGGCACATAGTTATGGGATAGGGAGATTGCTTCTAGAAACTCGCCCTATTGCATTGGCAGAGGGGCTTCCATCTCATGAGTTCCCTTTGAATGACCCTCCCTATTGAATTGGCGGAATGTCCTTTACCTCATTGTCCATATCCACTCGGTGCTAAGCATTATTTCTAAAATTATGCATAATTAAGTCTTAAATTGCATTTACATGTATGAAGGAATGCTCTATCTCTCATTCAATACAATCCATCAAATAGCTCATAGATTCATTAAAGGTGAGAATGTACTTTCAACCTTAGAATCAACATTAGTATGAGTAGGACTTTCACATTACATTCATAGTGTTTTCATGAGAAATAGACTTTCAATCAACGAAATACATCATCATCATCCTAGACTATTCATGCACCATCAAGTGTAAGGGTAAGGGAAGAACAAGCTTTCAACAATACCATACTTTACACATCAGTTATAGGAGATTTACTTTCTAAGTGAATCAATAGGTTATACACAGCTTCCATCAACATGTACAAACCCTAGACATTTACCCCTTTCAAGGTCATGAATCATGTCTCACAATTACACCTAAGGATACTGCAATAGGCATGAACAAAGCAAGATTCAATAACTAAATTCACATAGAAACAATTCATAGTAATCATCTTGCATTAATAAACCCATCACAATACTTGAAATTGGGGTCATGGGGGTGTTCATGGGTTCAAGGGGAATTTTACAATGAAAATCACCATTAAACATCAAATCATCTATAATATAATGCAATTAACATAACAAAAGCATTTGAGGAAGAACCCATGGTTGGAATAGAAACCCTAGTTTTTGAACAAGTTACCAATTTTGAAATCAAGGGTTGAAAGGCTTCATGGAGAAAATTGTTCCATGAATCAAAGTCGATATACCTTAATTGATGTTTTCCCATGAAATTGGAGTGAAAATCTTGGAGTTTGAATGCTAATCTTGAGCTTCTTCTTTGTTCTTCAATGGAGTTTAGAG
The DNA here is from genome assembly GCA_037074985.1 of Solanum bulbocastanum. Taxonomy (NCBI): domain Eukaryota; kingdom Viridiplantae; phylum Streptophyta; class Magnoliopsida; order Solanales; family Solanaceae; genus Solanum; species Solanum bulbocastanum. The sequence continues at coordinate 31,214,360 of CM073599.1, read as the reverse complement.
AGAGAATATTTTGAGAGGAAAGTGGGTTTGATTTTGAGTTTGTGAGTTATGAGGGTTGAAAGACTTGTTTAATACTTAGAAATACTTTAATATACATAAAAAAAAACTTATAATAACCGTACCTAACTTAATTAATTAGTAATTTTACCAAACCACCCCCACTTGGCCGAACTTAGACAATTCACCCAGGAACGATCCGTGGACCCCATAACACGGAGCGTGGATGGGTCTATATACTGTCCTCGCTGTCCATGGTTTAGTTCAGAGAGGAGTAGCTCATGGTATGGGTGACTACACTAATTTCAACTCACGAGACCCTTCCACGGGGCATGATTCAACCTACGCGTCATAGTTTGCAACTGGTGGATGAGGCTATTTTGTACAACTTTTAGAGCAGCCCCTTGGCTCTCATCAATGACCATTGGGGGGTCCTCATGGAAGCCATGCCTTGACATTTAGGCACTAGGTTCTTAGAACTAAGTTAGGGAAGTTAATTTAAGACTCTCACCTTACGTTTTAACTTCCTTAGGCTATTAAACTACACGTTAGGCTCTAGCTTAGGTCATTCAATGTACGAGGTGTTACATTATCTCCCCCTTGGGAACATTCATCTCCGAATGATGACCAAGACAAGAAACTAAGTTCAAAACTATAGACTAACAGCCCACTATTCATGAATCAATAAAAATGTTCAAAACTCACAAATGCACTCTTCACAACTTTTACATTTCAAAAGGAGGAAACCTCAACTCCTTTTTACAACATGGCCAAAACAATGCAAGAAAGTAGGAACTACTTCTACTAACTCAATATGCATGCAATCCATCAATTCACATAAGCATGGGAGGAACTAACTTCTCCAACTCAAGTAAGCTCAACACACCAATGTAGAGCGAACATGTAAGCTCATCAACACATCATTAAGCATGTTTATCATTTCATCTCATGGAGTCAAAATACAATCATCATACAAAATGCAAATCAACATGAGGAATATGTAAATCATAAAAACTCAATATATACTACGCATGAATTCTTACAAGTATATGCACAATATAAGGAAATCATGGAAAATCAAAAACCACACATGCTTCCCGAGCACTAAACTTAAGAGGAACTAGTTACCTCATGCTTGAATAGGAGTAGAAGGAAAAAGATGAGGATAACGAGACTTCATATTGGCCTCGACCTCCCATGTATCACACTTAACTATGTGATTTCTCTATAGAACATTAACAGAAACTACTACCTTATTTCTCAAGTTTTTCACTTGTCGGTCCAAAATCTCAATCGGGACCTCTTCATAAGAAAGGTTTTCATCAACTTCTAAACCCTCTAAGGGAAGGATGGAACCAGATCACAAATACACTTTTTGAGCATGGAAACATGAAACACTGGGTGAACCGGAGCCAACTCATTTGGCAAGTCCACCTCATAAGCAACATTCCCAATACGCTTCAAGATTTGGTGTGGGCCCATATGCCGGGGACTAAGTTTCCCCTTCGTGCTACCATTCATAGGAGAGATTTTCCAGTAGACCAAATCACCAACTTCAAATTCAAGATCCTTTCTTCTATTGTTGGCACAGGACTTTTGCTGACTTTGGGCCGTTTTCTACCTTTCTCTAATGAGTCAAGCTTTTTCAATGGCATCATAGACTAGTTCGGGACCAATTAAAGTAAACTCACCTACCTCAAAACACATAACCAGAGATCTAAACCTTCTTCCATATAGTGCTTCAAATGGAGCCATGGCAATACTAGAGTGGTAACTATTGTTGTAGGCAAATTCTATCAAAGGAAGATGATCATCCCAATTACCCTTGAAATTAATCACACTCGCCCTCAACATGTCCTCTAAGGTTTGAATGGTCCATTCCACTTGACCATCCATTTGAGGGTGGAAGGTTGTACTAAGTTTAACATTGGTACCAAGTCCTTGTTGAAACACCTTCTAAAAATGTGAAGTAAATTGAGTACCTCTATCCGATATGATGGACAAAGGAATCCCATGCAACTTCACTACCTCCTTGATATACAACTTACCATAGTCTTCCGCTAAGAAAGTAGTCTTGACGGGAAGGAAATGGGCTGATTTCGTCATCATATGAACAATGACCCAAATAGATTCATGTTGCCTTCGAGTACTAGGCAACCCTAAAACAAAATCCATATTCACCTCCTCCCACTTCCAAGTAGGAATCTTTATATCCTGGAGAAAACCTCCCGGTTTCATGTGTTCGGCCTTGACTTACTGACAATTCAGGCACTTGGACACAAAACCCACTATATCCTTCTTCATTCCATTCCACCAATAAACTTCCCGTAGGTCACGGTACATCTTAGTGGCTCATGGATGAATAGAATATTGCGAACCATGAGTCTCTTCTAATATTTTCTCCATCAAACCATCAACATATGGAACACACAACTACCTTGGTACCTAATCACCTTATCTCCCCCTTGAGAGAAAACCTCAACGGACTTATTGAGAACCGACTCTTTCAATTCCATCAAAATAGGATCAAGATGTTGCTTAGACTTCACATCAACTACAAAGGATGATTTGGAACTATGATGAACCATGAATCCACCCTTAGTGGAATCCACAAGTTGGACACCTAGACAAGCCAACCTATGCACATCATGAACCAATTTTTTCTTCTCATTTTCTACATAAGCCACACTGCCCATAGACATTCTACTAAAGGCATCGTCAACTACATTGGCTTTGCCGGGGTGGTAATGGATACTCATGTCATAATCCTTTAAAAGTTCTAACCACCTTCTTTGTCAGAGATGCAAACCTTTTTGGCTAAACACATATTGAAGGCTCTTGTGGTCATTAAACATATCTACATATGCCTCATAGAGATAGTGTCTTCATATTTTCAATGCAAACACCACCACCAGTAGTTTGAGATCATGAGTTGGATGATTCTTTTTATGTAACTTGAGTTGCCTTGAAGCATAGGCAATCACTTTACCCCGTTGCATGAGGACACAACCCAAACCCAGTCGAGAAGCGTCACAATATACCACGAACCCATCGGTACCCTCCGGTAAGGTGAACACTAGAGCGAATGTATGTTTATCTTTCAAATCTTGGAAGCTTTTCTCACAAGCCTCCGACCACAAAAACTTTGCTTTCTTTTGAGTTAAAGCCGTTAATGCAGAAACAATAGAGGAGAAACCCTTAACTAACCTCCTATAATAACCGGCCAAAACCAAAAATCTTCTAATATTTGTAGGAGCTAATGGTCTAGGCAAACTCTTGACCGCATCTGTCTTATTAGGATCAACCTCTATACCCATGTCTGACTCAATATGACCAAGGAAAGCAATAAACCTTAGCCAAAACTCACACTTGCTAAACTTAGCATATAATTGGTGGTCTTTAAGGACTTGTAATACTATCCTCAAATGCTTCATATGATCACCCTCACTCCTAGAATATATCAAAATATCGTCAATAAAGACAATCACAAATGAATCAAGATATTGCCTAAATGCCCTATTCATTAGATCCATGAACGCCGCTGGGGCATTTGTTAGACCAAAAGACGTGACTAGGAATTCATAGTGACCATATATTGTTTGAAAGGCCATCTTAGGAATGTCAAACTCTCTCACCTAAGTTGGTGGTAGCCCGACCTTAAGTCAATCTTCTAGAAGTAACTCGCCCTTTCAGTTGGTCAAACAAATCATCAATTCTAGGGAGAGGGTAATTATTGTTTATAGTGACCTTGTTCAATTGGTGGTAATCAATAAACATCCTAAGGTACCCATCTTTCTTTTTCAAAAACAATATGGTAGCACCCCATGGAGATATGGTTGGTTGAATGAAACACTTGTCTAGCAAATCTTTGAGTTGTGCGTTTAATTCTTTTTATTTGGCCAAAGCCATCCGGTAAGGGGGAATTGATATGGGTTGAGTATCCGGAAAAAGATCAATGTCGTAGTTTATTTCCCGTTCGGGAGGAAGTTCGGGCAAGTCATCGAAAAAGACTTTTGAAAATTCCCTTACTATGGGGATCGACTCTAAAGAAGGAGTCTCGGACTCCATGTCCTTAACTCCTGCAATATGATAGATACAACCCTTAGAAATCATTTTACAAGCCTTTAGACATGAAATGAATTGATCTCTAGGGATTGAATTTCCCCCCTTCCATTCAAAAATGGGCTCATTAGGAAATTGAAACTTTACTACCCCAGTTCTACGATCAATGGAGGCAAAACAAGCATGCAACCAATCCATTCCCAAGATTACATCAAAATCAAGCATGTCTAATTCAACCAAATCTACCAAAGTGACTTTGTGACACAAAGAAATAGGACAACTCCTGTACACTCTTTTAGCTATAACTGAATCACCTATCGGGGTAGACACAGAAAAAGGTTCTTTTAACTTTTTAGGAGACACTTCAAATTTCATAGCCACAAAAGGAATAATAGAAGATAAAGTGGCACCGGGGTCTAATAATACATAAACATCAATTGAAAATACTTGTAACATATCGGTAACAACGTTTGGGACCCCTCTTGATCACTTCTAGAATGGAGAGCATAGAAGTTATTCTTCTTGGGAGCATCGCCATTTAAATCACTTGAAGGATCTTGGTTACCCTCTTTACCCTTGGCTGCGCGAGTTGGAAAATCTTTCAATTGATGTCCACTTTTGCCACATCCATAGCACACAACCATTCCAGCAAGACATTTCCCCTCATGTTTCTTACCACACTTGGCATATGTAGGTCTCTCCATAGAAGATCCACACCTATTACCTCCTTGAGGCTTAGGGTTAGACACCCTAACCTTCTTCGGTCTTGGAGCATTGGAGGAGCCTTGGTTGGAAAACCTCTTTTTGAACCTTGGTCCACTTTGACCCTCAAACTTACCCTTAAAAGAATTGCCATCATCAGACCTTGTCCTCTTTATCTCTCTACTCTTATTCCTAAGCCATGATTCCTCAACTCATTGATCATAGACAATTAGACGTGAAATGTCCATATTGTCATGAAGCATAGATGCACGACATTCTTCCGTAATTGAATCAAACACACCCATCACGAATCAACTTATCTCATATCTAGGATTAGACACCAAAGATGGGGCATATTTGGACAACTTAGTAAATTTCAAAGAGTATTCTTGGACTCTAATACCTCATTGGCGAAGGTTGATAAATTCCTCCACCTTTGCTTCCCTCTTTTATCGTGGAAAGAACCTATCAAGGAATGCCTTTTTGAACATTTCCCAAGTTATGGAACCCGCTATTATATCCCTATTATCCTTTCATTGAGTAAACCATACTTGGGTCACATCCTTCAATTGATACCCCGCTAGTTCGGTTTTCTCTATAGAGGACACCCTCATAACATCCACTATTTTGTAAACCTCTTTGAAAAACTCTTTTAGGTCTTCATTCACCTTAGAACCTAAGAAAATATGAGGGTTCATCCTAGGAAAGTATCTTAACCTTGAAGCCATGGTGCTTGCATTAGGATTCACTCTGGGCCCACCTTTCCAATTTGCTTGGGCCATTATAGCTTGGGCCTTGAGTTTGAACCGTCATGAGTTGAATCAAGGCTAGGAGAGCGGCCCTTATCTCCACATCTGTCATAGCTCCCTCATCATTAGAAACTTGAGGAGCTTGAGGACCTGGAGGGTCTTGAGGATGTTGAGAAGGAACTCCCTCATTCACCATCTCTTCTACCCTTCTTCATAAGTTCACCCTTCTTGTATTCATTTCCTATAATCACAAGAGAAGAGTTAGAAGAAAGGAATTCATAGAGTTATAACTCCAAATCACAACTAAAGAGTAACGAAATAAGGGAGTGTTCCTAAACATCTTATGGCCTCTTATTCATAAATCTAGCGCGCTTCACATTAATGAACAAAACTCTACTAGACGTAGTGCATGAGACATCAACCCAAATATTATTTCCAAAACCTTATGCTCTGATACAAAGTTTGTCACGACCCAAGAGTACCCCCTTGATGTAACATGGCATACTTGACCCTGAAGTGGTCTCATACAAGCCTCTAGCATCATCATTACATAAGACATATAAAATAATGTGGAAATTTAAAACTTTTACAATAGAAGTCCAACTTCACTTTTTATAAAGGAAAATCGTAGGAAATCTGGACTTTGTCTCATACACCATCAAAAACATAGGAATACAAAGTTTGGGACTTAGCCCTTTACATCAATAAAAGTCTCAACATGAGAAGTACAATAGAAACTAGGAAATAGGAAATCTCGTCCTCGAACTTGAGGACTCACAACAACTTGGAGATAAGCAATCCAAGTCTTCTTCAAAGGGAGAGTGAAAGTCACCTAGCTGGAACCAACACTCATTAAGATGTAGAATGAAGAATGGGTTAGTACATAATATTTACTAAGTATGGAAACTTGCATAAAATCCTTAAATATGATAAAAAAAAGACATTTTTATTTGAAAAGTATGCCTTTGTCAAGTTTACAAACCAACATGCATTTACAATGTACAACACAAGCCATAATCACACTTACACTCATTACATGTAATATCAACACCTTATCAACCTCTAAGGAACAGTTGTGCAATGTATGGTTGGCATCCCATAATACCAACCCTACTAAGTGCCCCCTTGAAGCTCCCTTGGTCATGCATATCATCTTTAGACCTCATTATAATCATTAGTCACCAATAAGGCAATAGTCATCAACATTACTTTGAATACAAGGAAAGTCATTCATAACAACTAGCCATCAAGACACATATACGCATTTGTATCTCATCACAATATAAAGGAACCATACCACAACATTCCACTTAGTTTACTTGTGCAATGTGGAAGTGAAGTCCCATTCCCCCACTCCTACTAAGTAAACACACTAAGAAGTCATAGTATAGTTCAAGTCTCATTCATTATCTTTCCTTTAGGGAAGAATATCCATAACAAATGTAGACCATGTGAGCTACATGGAATCCGGTGTCGTGTAACCCCACATCAAAAGAAGGTGTCCTATTTGCCTAAGGTAGGAATAAATGTAGTAGCGTCTAAGTGGATCACTTAGTTATATCCTATGTTGGCACATAGTTATGGGATAGGGAGATTTCATCTAGAAACCTTCCCTATTGCATTGGCAGAGGGGCTTCCATCTCATGAGTTCCTTCCTATTGCATTGATGGAAGGGCCTTTACCTCATTGTCCATTTCCACTCGATGCTAAGTATTATTTCCTAAATTATACATAATTAAGTCTTGAATTGCTTCACATGTGTGATGGAATGCTCTATCCCTCATTTAATACAATCCATCAAATAACTCATTTACTTTCAACCTTAGAATCAACATTAGTGTGTGAATAGGACTTTCTCTTTACATTCATAGTGATTTGATGAGAAATAGAGTTTCAATCTACAAAATACATCATCATCATCCTAGACTGTTCATGCATCATCAAGTATAAGGGTAAGGGATGAACAAGCTTTCAACAATACCATACTTTACACATTACTCATAGAAGATTTACTTTCTAAGTGAATCAATAGGTTATACACAACTTCCATCAAAATGTACAAACCCTAGAAATTTATCCCTTTCAAGGTCATGAATCATGTCTCACAATTACACCTAGGGATACTACAATAGGCATGAATAAAATAAGATTCAATAACTAAATTAACATAGAAACCATTCATAGTAATCATATTGCATCCATACACCCATTACAGTACTCGAAATTGGGGTCATGGGGGTGTTCATGGGTTCAAGGGGTATTTTACAATTAAAATCACCATTAAACATCAAATCATCCATAATATAATGAAATTAACATAATAAAATCATTTTTAGGAAGAACCCATGGTAGGAATAGAAACTCTAGTTTTTGAACAAGTTACCAATTTCGAAATCAAGGGTAGAAGGACTTTATGGAGAAATGTGTTCCATGAATAAAAGTCCACATACCTTAAATTATGTTTTCCCACAAAATTGGAGTGAAAATCTTGGAGTTTGAACCCTAATATTGAGCTTTTTGTTTGTTCTTCATTGGAGTTTAAAGAGAGAATATTTTGAGAGGGAAATGAGTTTGATTTTGTGTTTGTGAGTTATGAGGGTTAAAATACTTGTTTAATACTTAAAAATACTTTAATATACTTTAAACAACTTATAATAACCGTCCCCTACCCTAAATGAATTAATTAGTGATTTTACCAAATCGCCCCCACTTGGCCGAACCTAGATAGTTCACCCAGGTATGATCAACAAACCCCAAACCACAGAGTGTGGATGGGTCCATGGACCTTCCTGGCTATCCTTGGTTTGGTTTAGAGAGGGGTAGCTCATGGTATGGGTGAGAAGACTAAGTCTCAAGTCGTGAGACCCTTCCACGGGGCATAAGTCGGTCCACAGACCATACTGCAGCCTCGTGGAATGGTACTATGGATAGGGAATTTAGGGGCTTCATGGGGGAAACCAAGTGTTGACTCACAACCCCCACCTATGGGGCATGATTCAACCTATGCATCGTAGGTTGCCACTGGTGGATGAGGCTGTTTCGTACAGTTTTTAGAGCAGCCCCTTAGCTCTCATCAAGGACCCTTGGGTGGTCCTCATGGGAGCTATGCCTTGACGTTTAGGCACTAGGACCTTAGTACTAAGTTAGGGAAGTTATTTTTAGACTCTTACCTTTTGTTTTAACTTCCTTAGGCTATTAGACTACACATTAGGCTCTAGCTTACATCATTAGATGTACGGGGTGTTATAGTAAGTCCTCATTGTTCGAGGAAATGGCTTATTCATTTCTAGTTTCCTTTTTGTCCTTTCCATTTTCATGACTATGCTATAACGGGCTATGTCCCTAAGACTGTATTAGATTTAATATATGGTTTCTCTAAGACAGGGTCTAGAATCTTATATTCCTTTTATGAAAAAGACTTTTATTGTAAAAAGTTTGAAATTCTACATCATTTCTATTACTTATGTTCATGATAATGCTAAGGGCTTATATGAGACCCCTTCGGGGTCAAGTACGCCATGTTATGTCTAGGGGGTACCCCTGGGTCATGACAAACTTGGTAATCAGAGCACAAGGTTTAGAATGATTCTAGGACGATGTCTTATGAACCAAGTCTAGTAGATTCTTGTTCATGTGTATGAAGTGCGCCACACTTATGAATGAGAGGCTATAAAATGTTCAGGAAATTTCACTTCTTTCATTATTCTTTAGTCATGCCTTAAAGTTTTAACTCTATGAAATCCTTTTTCAAAGCTTTTTCTTGTGTTTATAGGATATGAATACAAGAAGGGCGAGTGCAAGAATGATGGAAGAGGATAATGCGAATGAGGGAGTTCTTCTCCAAGGTCCCTAAGGTCCTTAAGAGCCTCAACTTACTCAAGCTCCTAATGTTGAGGAGCTATGGCAAATGTGGAAATAAGGTTGGCTCTCCAAATATTGACTCAAGTCGTGACGGCCCAAGTCAATAGGGATGCTAGAGCTCATGTGAACACTAATGAGAGCACTATGGCTTCAAGGTTGAGAGATTTCACAGGAATGAACCTTCCTAAGTTCTTTGGTTCTAAAGTGGGTGAAGACCCTCAAGATTTCATGGAAGAGGTCTACAAGATAATTGATGCTATGGAGGTGACTTCTAAAGAAAAAGCGGAGCTAGCTACTTACCAATTGAAGGGTATGGCTCACGTATGGCATACTCAATGGAAGAGGAATAGGCTGGAAGAAGTGGGTCCCATAGGTTGGGAAGTATTCAAGAAAGCATTTCTTGATAGGCTCTTTCCTTGACAGAAGAGGGAAGCCAAGGTGGAAGAATTTATCAACCTTCATCAAGGAGGTGTGGGTGATGAAGAATATTCTCTAAATTTTACTAAATTGTCCAAGTATGCTCCATATTTGGTAGCGGATCCTAGGGATGAGATAAGTAGGTTTGTGACGGGAGTGTCTAGTTTGGTGAGAAAAAAATGTCGTTCAGCTATTCTTCATGATAACATGGATATATCTCATCTTATGGTGTATGCTAAACAAATGGAGGATGAGAAACTCGAAGAAAAGAATAGGGAAGTGAAGAGGCCTAGGATCGATGACGGAAATTCTTCCAAGGGTAATTACGAGGGTGAAGGGAGACCAAGGTTCAAGAGAAGGTTCTCCAACCAAGGCTCCTCTAGTGCTCCAAGGGTTAAAAGGATAGGGTGCCTAACCCTAACCCTCAAGGAGGCAATAGTGGTGGATCTTCTATGACAAGGCCTACTTGTGCCAAGTATGGCAAGAAACATGATGGTAAGTGCCTTGTTGGCACAGATGGGTTTTTCAATTATGGAAAGAGTGGTCATATCTGATGCTCCCATGAAAAACCTCTTTCACGCTCTTCAATCCTGAGGTGACCAAGAAAGCTCCTCAGATGTGGTGATCGGTATGTTACAAGTCTTTTCTATTAACGTTTATGCATTGTTAGACCCTGGTGCCACTTTGTTATTTGTTACACCTTTTGTGGCTAATTTGAAATACTCCTTGAGGTGTTATTAGAGGCTTTTTTGGTAGCTACCCCGGTTGGTGACTCGGTAGTGGCAAAAAGAATCTATAGGAGTTGTCCTATTTCTTTGTCTCACAAAGTCACATTGGTGGATTTGATAGAGTTAGACATATTAGACTTTGATGTCATTTTGGGTATGGATTGGCTACATGTATGTTATGCCTCTATTGATTGTAGGATTTGGGTAGTAAAGTTCCAATTTCCAAACGAGTCTACTTTAGAGTGGAAGGGGGGAAATTCTATCCCTAGAGGTCAATTTGTTTCTTGTCTCAAAGATCGGAAAATGATCTCCAATTGGTGTATTTACCATATTGTTAGGGTTATGGATGTTAAGTCCGAAACCCCTTCCTTAGAGTCGATCCCCGTGGTGAGTGAGTTTTCGAAAGTCTTTCCTGATAACTTTCCAGAGATTCCTCCCGAACGGGAAATAGACTTTGGCATTGATCTCTTGCCAGATACGCAACCTATCTCCATTCCTCCTTATAGAATGGCTTAGGCCGATTTGAAAGAGTTAACGGAGCAGTTGAAGGATTTGCTAGACAAGGTTTTATTCAACCGAATATCTCTCCATGGGGTGCTCCGGTGTTGTTTTTGAGAAAGAAGGATGGATCCCTTATAATGTCTATTGACTACCGCCAATTGAACAAGGTTACGATAAGAAATAAGTATCCCCTTCATAGAATTGATGATTTGTTTGACCAACTCCAAGGGGGTAGCTAGTTTTCAAAAATTGACCTTTGTTTGGGTTACCATCAACTAAGGGTAAGAGCGGTTGACATACCCAAGACGAATTTTCAAACAAGGTATGGTCACTATGAATTCCTTGTGATGTCGTTTAGCCTAACTAATGCCCCGGCGACATTCATAGACCTAATGAATAGGGTGTTTAGGCAATATCTTGATTTGTTTGTGATCATTTTTATTAACATTTTGATCTATTCAAGGAGTGAGGGTGAACATATGAATCATTTGAGGATTGTATTGCAAGTCCTTAAAGACCACAATTGTATGCAAAGTTTATCAAATGTCAGTTTTGGCTAAGGTCTATAGCCTTCCTTGGTCATATTATGTCTAGCAAGGGTATTGAAGTAGATCCTAAGAAGATGGATGTGGTCAAGGGTTGGCCTAGACCTCTAACTCCTATAGATATTAGAAGCTTTTTGGGTTTGGCAGGTTACTGTAGGAGGTTTGTTGAGGTTTTTCCTCTATTGCTTCTCCATTGATGGCCTTGACTCAAACTAAAGCTAAGTTTGTGTGGTCGGAAGCTTGTGAGAAAAGCTTCCAAAAGTTGAAAGATAGACTTATTTCCGCTTCAGTGTTGACCTTACCAGAGGGTACCGATGGGTTTGTGGTATATTGCGATGCTTCTCAACTGGGTTTCAGATGTGTCCTTATACAACATGGTAAAGTGATAGCCTATGCTTCAGGGTAACTCAAGGTCCATGAAAAGAATTATCCAACTCATGATATCGAATTAGCGGCTGTGGTGTTTGCCTAACAATATAGAGGCACTACATATATCGGGTCCATTTAGATGTTTTCACCAATCACAAGAGTCTTCAATATGTGTTTAGCCAAATAGACTTGAATCTCTGACAAAGAAGGTGGTTAGAACTTTTGAAAGATTATGGCATGAGTGTCCTTCACCACCCCGACAAAGCTAATGTAGTTATGGATGCCCTAAATCGATTGTCCATGGGTAGTGTGGTTCATGTAGAAGATGAGAAGAAGGAATTAGTTCATGACGTGCATAGGTTGGCCCAGTTAGGTGTCCATCTAGTGGATTCCTCCAAGGGGTGAGTCATGGTCCATAATGGTTCCGAATCATCCTTTGTAATGGACGTGAAGTCCAAGCAATACCTTGGTCCCGTATTAATGGAGTTGAAAGAATTGGTACTCAACAAGTCCGTTGAGGCTTTCTCCTAAGAGGGATATGGGTTGCTTAGGTACCAAGGTAGATTATGTGTTCCGGATGTTGATGGCTTAAGAGATAAAATTTTAGAAGAGGATCATGGTTTGCGGTATTCTATTCCTCCTAGAGCCACCAAGATGTACCGTGATCTACGGGAAGTCTATTGGTGGAACGGCATAAAGAAGGATATAGCAGGTTTTGTGGCCAAATGTCCGAATTGTCAACAAGTTAAGGCCGAACACCTAAGACCATGAGGTTTGTCCTAATATAGATGTTCCCACTTGGAAGTGGGAGGATATGAATATGGACTTTGTTATGGGTTTGCCTCATACTCGAAGGCAACATGACACTATTTGGGTCATTGTGGATATGATGACAAAATCAGTCCACTTTATTCTAGTCAAGGTTTCATTTTCGAAGGAGGACTATGCCAAGTTATACATCAAGGAGATGGTGAAGTTGCATTGGGTTCCTTTGTCTATTATTTCGGATCGGGGTACTCAATTTACTTCACACTTTTGGAAGGCATTCCAAAAAGGGATTGGTACCAATGTTAAGCTTAGTACTGCTTTCCACCATCAAACGGATGGTCAAGTGGAGCGCACCATTCAAACCTTAGAGGACATGTTGAGGGCATGTGTTATAGATTTCAAGGGTAATTGGGATGACCATCTACCATTGATAGAGTTTGCCTACAATAATAGCTATCATTCAAGTATTGTCATGGCTCTTTTTGAAGCATTGTATGGTAGGAGGTGTAGATCTCCGGTTGGTTGGTTTGAAGTAGGTGAAATTGCTCTAATTGGTCCTGAACTAGTTTATGAGGCCATTGAAATGTTTAACTCATTAGAGAGAGATTGAAGATGGTCCATAGTCTGTAAAAGTCATATGCCAATGATAGAAGGAGGAATCTAGAATTTGAAATTGGTGATTGGGTCTAACACTCCGGAAAATGCTAGGTTAATCTAGAGCCTAAGCATGTGAGCTAATGTTGAGGTTCAAGGAGGTTAGTGAGTTAACATCAAGATTCAAGCCGTAAAATAAGTTCCCTAACTTGATACTAAGGTCCTAGAGCCTATACGTCAGGGCAAGGCACCCGCAAGGACCCCCTAAGGGCCCTTGATGAGAGCCAAGGAGCTGCTCTAAAAGTTGCCAAAAGAAGCATCATTCACAAAATAAGGACAACGAGGCGTGGACTGACTCACGCCCCAAAGATGGGAGTCGTGAGTCCATCCTTAGCCTCCTCAAAGGTCCCCCAAAACTCCACGTTCCAGCCCCATACCACAGACATGTAGTACAGTCCGTGGACTAGCTCACGCTCGGTGGAAAGGTCTTGTGAGTTGAGACTTAGTCTCCTCACCAACATCTCGAACAACCTCTCTCTGAACCAAACCACATATAGCCAGGACGATCCGTGGACCCATCCACACTCCGCGGTTTAGGGTTCGTGTATCGTGCTTAGGCAAGTTGTCTTGGTTCGGCCTTAGAGGGGTGTTTTGGTATATTACTAATTCATTTGTTTAAGGGTAGGGACAGTTGTATTTAGTTGTTTTAAGTTTATTAAAGTGTTTTTAAGTATTAAACTAGTCTTTAGATTCTCAGAACTCACAAACTCAAAAACAAACCCACTTCCCCCCCCCCCCCTCCCCAACCCGCAAGAGCTTTCTATCTTTAAACTCCATTGAAGAACATAGAAGAAGCTCAAGATTATGGTTCAAGCTCCAAAATTTTCACTCAAATTTCACGGGAAAACATCAATCAAGGTATGGGAACCTTGATTCATGGAATACTTTCCTCCATGAAGCCCTCTCAACTTAATTTTGAAAATGGGTTTTATTGTTCAAAAACTAGGGTTTTCATTCTAGTCATGAGTTCTTCCTAAAAACGTTTTCATTATGTTATTTGATGTATATTATGGATGATTTGATGTTTTAATGGTGATTTTATAGTAAAACTCCCCATGAACCCATAAATTACTCCATGACCCCAATTTTGTGAATTTCAATAAAGGTATTGACGCAAGGTGATTTCTACTATGTATTGTGGTTACGTTAATTTGGTTATGAAACCTTGCCTTATTCATGTTGATGATAGTATATCCTAAATGTAAGTGTGAGACTTGGTGCATGACCATGCAAGGGGAAAATTGTGAAGGATTGTTCATGATTGTTGATAGTTATTGATGAACTTATGAACTTATTTGAAAGGTGAGAATCCCTATGACTATTGTGTGAATTGAGGTGTTGTTGGAAGACTAATTTCCCCTATCTTTACACATGTTTATGTATAAATTGTCTAGGATGATGTTGTTATTGTTGTGTTGATTGACGGGCTAGTTCTCATGAAAACACTATGAATAATGAGGTGAAAGTTACTCACTCTAAAATGATGATTCTAAGATGAAAGGTTGTTCTCACTTAAATGAATCTATGAGCTATTTAGTGATTTGTATTGAACGAAGGGTAAAGTATTCCTTCACATATGTAGATACAATTCCATACTAATCATGTATAATTAGGAAATAATTCTTAGTAGCGAGTGGATATGGATAATGAGGAAAAGGCCCCTCCATTAATGCAATAGGTTGGGTTTCTAGTAGCAATCTCCCTATCCCATAACTATGTCCCAAACATAGGACTTAGCTAGTGGATCCACTTTGAAGCTAAATATGATTAGTTCTACCTTCGGCAAGTAAGAATGCCTTCTTTCGGTGTGGGGTTATATGACACCGGATTCCATGTAGCTCACATGGTCTATGTAGGTTATGGCTAATATTTCGTGATACCAATAAGATAATGAATATGATAGGGACTATACTATGACTTCTTAATGGGTTTACTTGGTAGGAGTGGGGGGGTATGGGACTTCACTTTTACATTGCATAAGGTGACTTATTAGGATGTTGCGGAATGGTTTCCTTTTGGTATGATAAGATATGAATAGATTACTTTCCTTATGTTTAGTTCATGTACTTGTATAACTCCTCATTTATGACTATGGATTATGGTAAGCTTGAATTATGGTAATGAATATGTGGTTTCAAGGAATGCTTAGTAAGGTTGGTATTATAGGATGCCACCATACATTGCACAAGTGTTCTTAGAGGTTGCTAAAGTACTGATATTACTATGCTATGAGTGTATTGTGACTATAGCTTGTCTTCTATGTTTGAAATGCATATTGTCTTTCCAAACTTGATAAATGCATACTTCTAAGAAAAATGTCCTATTTAACATATTTAAATGTTTTTATGCATGTTTCCATACTTAGTACATATTTGTGCTAACCCCTTCTTTTCTTTATACTATGAGTATAGGTACCGAACATTGATTCATTACTTCCTTCTTCAAAGTAAATCTCGGGTCAACTATTCCCTAAGTTTTGGTGAGTCCTCCAATTTGAGGACCAGATGTTTATTTCAGTCTTAGTTTTAGTCGTACTTTATTATGCTAAGAATTTCGTTGATGTAAAGGGTTAAGTCCCTAATTTTGTACACTTATGTTTAGATGGTTTTTAATGAGAAAAGTCTAGTATTTCCACAACTCTTTATATATGAAATTTGAAGTTTGACTTCTGTTTAGAAAAGTTTTAATTTTCCGCATTATTTTTTATGACATTATGTGTATGATTATGCTAAGGCTTGTATGGGACCCCTTCGGGGTCAACTATGCCATGTTACGTCTATGGGGGTAACCCAGGGTCATAACAAACTTGGTATCAGAGCATAAGGTTTTGGGAATAATATTTAGGATTTATGTCTCATGACACCACGTCTAATAGAGTCTTGTTCATGAGTGTGAAGCGCACCACACTTATGAGTGAAAGGTTATAGGATGTTTAGTAATTTTTCCCTTCTTTTATCACTCTCTATTCATGCTTGAATTCTTAACCCTATGATCTCCTTTATAATCCTTTTCTTACTAATATAGGAAATGAATACAAGGAGAGGGAAAGAGGAGAATGTCAATGAGGGGAATCCTCCCCAAGCTCCTCTGAATCCTCAAGTGCCTGATGAAGCGGGAGCTATGACTAACGTGGAAATTAGGATGGCTCTCCAGACCCTGACTCAGGCTTTGATGGATCAAGTCACTAGGGATGCAAGAGTTCAGCCAAATCCAAATGTTAGCTCAACCTTCCAAGATTATGGATTTCACTAGAATGAATACCCCTACCTTCTATGGCTCCAAAGTGGATGAGGATCCATAAGGATTTCTAGATGAAGGGTTGAAGGTGGTTGATGCTATGGGAGTGACTAATCTTGAGAAGGAAAAATTGGCCACCTACCAGATGAAAGATGTATCTCAGGTTTGGTATGAACAATGGAAAAGGGAGAAGATTGGGAGAGAAGGCCCGATTGATTAGGAAGCATTCAAGTTGGCTTTCCTTGATATATTTTTCCTACTAGAATTGAGGGAGAGGAAGATGCAGGAATTCATCAACCTTTGCCAAGGAGGTATGAGTGTGAAAGATTATGGCCTTAAGTTCATGAAATCATCTAAGCATGCTCCAACCTTAGTGGCAGATTCAAGGGCCAAGATGAATAAATATGTTATGGGGATATCTGCCTTTGTGGTAAACGAGTGTTGTTCGGTAATGCTTATTCCAAGCATGAATATTTCACGCCTTATGGTTCATGCCGAACAAATTGAGGAAGAAAATCTCAAGCAGGCTGGTAGAGAAGTGAAGAGGACAAGAGTAGATGATAGCAATTCGTCTAAAGGCATATTTGAGGTTCAAGGCAAACCAAAGTTTAATAAGAGGTTTTCTAATCAAAGTACCACTAACACTGCTAATGTCAACAGAGAAAGGGTGAGTACTCCTAAGCCACAGGGTGGTAGTGGAGGTGGTTCTTATGTCGAAAGGCCTACTTGTGCAAAATATGGTAAGAAGCATGAAGGTAAATGTCTTATCGGTATGGGTGTGTGCTATGGATGTGGAAAGGGTGAGCATCAACTAAAATATTACCCAACCCGTTCGACCAAGGGAAGAGAGGGTAATAAAGCCCTCCCAAGTGGTTCTAATTCGAATGCTCCGAAGAAGAGTCTCTTTTATGCTCTCCAGTCTCGAGGTGATCAAGGAGGATCCCCGAACGTTGTCACTAGTATGTTACAAGTATTTTCCATTGATATTTATGCATTGTTAAATCATGGTGCTACTTTAGCTTTTGTTACACCTTTTGTAGCTATGATATTTGATGTACTCCCTGAAACTTTAATAGAACCTTTTTCAGTGTCCACCCTAGTTGGTGACTCAGTTGTTGCAAAAAAAGTCTATAGAAATGGGACAATTTCTATAGTGAGCTCGTTTTTGAATGGAAAGGGGGAAATTCAATTCCTAGAGGTTGATTCATTTTATGTCTAAAGGCTTGTAAAATGATTTCTAGGGGTTGTATCTACTATATTGTAAGGGTAAGGACGTTGAGTCCAAGACTCCTCCTTCAGAGTCGGTCCCCATAGTGAGGGAGTTTCATGAAGTTTTTCCTAATGACTTGCCCGGTATTCTTCTAGAATGGGAAATAGACTTCGACATTGATCTTATACCAAATACAAAACCCATATCTATTCCTCTTTACCGGATGGCCCCGATTGAGTTAAAGAGTTAAGAGCTCAACTCAAGGATTTGCTAGATAAGGGTTTTATTCAACCAAGTATATTTTCATGGGGTGCACCGGTCTTATTTGTGAAAAAGAAGGATAGGTCCCTTAGGATGTGCATTGATTATCTCTAGCTGAACAAGGTCACTATAAAGAATAAATACCCGCTCCCTAGAATTGATGATTTATTTGACCAACTCCAATGGGCGAGTTATTTTTCGAAGATTGACTTACGTTCGGGCTATCACCAACTAAGGGTGAGAGATGTTGATATTTCTAAAATAGCCTTCCGAACTAGGTATGGTCACTTTGAATTCTTAGTGATGTCTTTTGGTCTAACGAATACTCCGGCAGCTTTTATGGATCTTATGAATTGGGTATTTAGACAATATCTTGATTCATTTGTGATCGTTTTTATTGATGATATTTTGATCTATTCTAAGAGTGAGAGTGGTCACATGGAGCATTTGAGGATAGTTTTGCAAGTCCTTAAGGACCAACAGTTGTATGCTAAGTTTAATAAGTATGAGTTTTGGCTAAGGTCAGTTGCTTTCCTCGGTCATATAATGTCAAGCTTGGGTATAAAGGTTGATCCTAAAAAGACTGATGCAGTTCAAAAATTGACCTACATCTCTAAGTCCCACTGATATTTGAAGCTTTTTGGGCTTGGTCGGGTATTATAAATTCACCACCGCTCTGGTGTTGACCTTATCGGAGGGTACTGATGGGTTTGTAGTATATTGTGATGCTTCCCGATAATCTGGTTTGGGTTGTGTTCTTATGCAACATGGCAAAGTAATTTCCTATGATTCGAGGCAACTCAAAGTACATGAAAAGAATTATCTGACCCATGATCTAGAATTGGCGGGGGTAGTTTGTGCCTTGAAATTTGGAGGCACTATTTATATGGGGTGTCCATGTTGATGTGTTCACTGACCACAAGAGTCTCCAATATATGTTTAGTTAGAGAGATTTAAATCTCCAACAAAGGAGGTGGCTGGAACTCTTAAAAGATTATGATATGAGTGTCCTTTACCACCCCAGAAAAGCTAATGTAGTTGTCAATGCCCTAAGTTTAATGACTATGAGTAGTGCAACTCATGTAGAAGATAAGAAGAAAGGGCTAGTTTGCGAGGTGCATAGATATGCCTGTTTAGGTGTCTAACAAGTAGATTCCTTGAAGGGTGGATTCATGGTTCACCATAGTTTTGAATCATCCATTGTGGTTGATGTGAAGTCTAAACAATATCTTGATCCTATTTTGATGGAGTTGAAAGTATCGGTTCTCAACAAGTCCGTTGAGGCTTTCTCCTAAGGGGGAGATAGAGTGCTTAGGTACCAAGGTAGATTGTGTGTTTCGGATATTGATGGTTTGAGAGATCATATTATAAAAGAGGCGCACAATTCGCGATATTCTATTCATCCAGGAGCCACCAAGATGTATCTTGATATGCGGGAGGTCTATTGGTGGCATGGCATGAAAAAGGATATAGAGGGCTTTGTAGTTAAATGTCCGAACTGTCAGCAAGTCAAAGCCGAACACCAAAAACCAAGGGGTTTGTTACAAGATATAGATCTTCCCACTTGGAAGTGGGAGGAGGTGAATATGGACTTAGTTGTAGGGTTGCCTTGTACTCGAAGGTGACATGACTCTATTTGGGTCATTGTTGATAGGATGACAAAGTCAACCAATTTTCTTCCTGTCAAGATTTCTGTCTCAGTAGAAGACTATGCTAAGTTATTCATTGAGGAAATAGTAAAGTTGCATAGGGTTCCTTTGTCCATCATATCGAATTGGGGTACTCAGTCTACTTCACATTTTTGGAAAGCATTCCAAAGAGGGCTTGGTACTAATGTTAAACTTAGGACCGTTTTCCACCCTCAAACAAATGGTCAAGCAGAACAGACCATTCAGACCTTAGAGGATATGTTGAGGGCTTGTGTGATTGATTTCAAGGGAAATTGGGACGATCATCTTCCATTGATTGAATTAGCCTACAACGATGGTTACCACTCAAGCATTGCCATGGCTCCGTTTGAAGCACTTTATGGTATGAGGTATATATCTCCAGTGGGTTGGTTTGAAGTAGGTGAGTTTTCTCTAATTGGTCCTGATCTAGTTTATGATGCCATTGAAAAGGTTCAACTCATTTGAAAGAGGTTGAAGACGGCTCAAAGTTGTCAAAAGTCCTATGCCAATAATAGAAAAAGGGATCTTGTATTCGAGGTTAGTGATTGGGTCTACTTAAAAAATCTAACCTATGAAGGGTGTGATGAGGTTTGGCAAGAAGAGGAAACTTAGACCTCGATATGTGGGGCCATACCAAATCTTGACACGTGTGGGAAAGGTTGCATGTGAATTAGACTTACCTAGTGAGTTGGCTTTGGTTCACCCAGAGTTCTATGTCTACATGCTCAAAAAGTGCATTGGTGATTTGGTATCCATCCTTCCCTTAGAGGGTTTAGGAGTTGATGAAAATCTTTCCTATGAAGAAGTTCTAGTTGAGATTTTAGACCGACAAGTTAAGAAGTTAAGGAACAAAGAGGTAGTTTTTGTTAAAGTCTTATGGAGGAATCACTTAGTTGAGGGTGCTACTTGGGAGGCAGAGGCCGATATGATATCCCGCTATCCTCACCTTTTTCCTTCTACTCCTACCCCTACTTGAGGTAATTAGTTCTTGAGTTAGCGTTTTGGAATAATTGTACTCTGAGTTTTCTTAATGATTTTCTTATATGTGCATGTTCTTGTGAGAATTCATGTTTAGCATGTATAGAGTTTTCATGATTTATGTATTCCTCATGTGGGGATGCACTTTAGTATAATTGTTGCATATTTGACTTCGTGATGTGAACTAATGAACATGTGTTCCATACTTTTTATGATATTGCTAAATGGCTCTTTATTGATTGATTGTGTTGAGCTTGTTGCAGGGAGAAGGTAGTTCCTCCTAAGATGATATGAAATGATAATGTTGTGTGCATAGTGGGTTGTAGATGTAGTTCCTACCTCCTTGTGATTTCATTGATTATGTCTTGAGGTGGAGTGATGTTTCTCTTATGTTTTGTGCATTGTTAATGCGGCATGTTTTTGCGTTGCTAGTCTTGAGTCGTTAACCCCCTTAATGTGTTTTAAAGTGTCATTCGAGGACGAATGTTCCTAAGGGGAAGATAATGTAACACTCTGGAAAAGGGTAGGTTAATCTAGAGCCTAAAAATGTGAGCTAATGTTGAGGTTCAAGGAGATTAGTGAGTTAACGCCAAGATTCAAGTCGTAAAAAAAATTCCCTAACTTGATACTAAGGTCCTAGAGCCTATACGTCATTGCAAGGCTCCCATAAGGACCACCCAAGGGCCCTTGATGAGAGCCAAGGGGCTGCTCTAAAAGCTGCCACAAGCAACATCATTAATGAAATGAAGACCACGAGTCATAAACTGATTCACGCCCCGTAGATGGGAGTCGTGAGTTTAGCCTTAGGCTTCTCAAAGGTCCCCCAAAACTCCACGTTCCAACCCCATTCCACAAACTGCAGTACGGTCCGTGGACCAGCTCACGCTACGTGGAAAGGTCTCGTGAGTTGAGACTTAGTCTCCTCACCAAGATCTCGAACAACCCCTCTCAAAACCAAACCACTAACAGCCAGGATGATATGTGGACCCATCCACGCTCCGTAGTTTGGGGTTGCTGGATCATGTCTGGGCAAGCTGTCTTGGTTCGGCCTTAGAGGGAGTGTTTTGGTAAATTACTAATTTATTTGTTTAAGGGTAGGGACGGTTGTATTTAGTTGTTTTGAGTTTATTAAAGTATTTTTAAGTATTAAACTAGTCTTTTAACTCTCATAACTCACAAAATCAAAATCAAACCCACTCTCCCCCCCCCCCCCCCCTCAAGAACTTTCTCTCTTTAAACTCCATTGAAGAACATAGAAGAATCTCAAGATTAGGGCTCAAGCTCCAAGATTTTCACTCAAATTTCGTGGGAAAACATCAATCAAGGTATGGGAACCTTGATTCATGGAATACTTTCCTCCATGAAGCCCTCTTAACTCAATTTCGAAAATGGATTTTACCATTCAAAAACTGAGGTTTTCATACTAGTCATGGGTTCTTCCTAAAAACGTTTTCATTATGTTATTTGATGTATATTATGGATGATTTGACGTTTTAATGGTGATTTTATAGTAAAACTCCCCATGAACCCATGAAGTACCCCATGACCCCAAGTTCATGAATTTTAATGAAGGTATTGATGCATAGTGATTTCTACTATGTCTTGTGGTTATGTTAATTTGTTTATAAAACCTTGCCTTATACATGTTGATAATAGTATATCCTAAATGTAAGTGTGAGACTTGGTTAATGACCTTGCAAGGGGTAAATTGTGAAGGATTATTCATGATTGTTGATAGTTATTGATAACCTTATGAACTCATTTGAAAGGTGAGAATCCTATGACTATTGTGTGAATTGAGGTGTTGTTGGATGATTAATTACCCCTATACTTACACATGTTTATGTATAAATTGTCTAGGATGATATTGATGTTGTTGTGTTGATTGAAGGTCTAGTTCTCATAAAAACACTATGAATAATGAGGTGAAAGTTACTCACCCTAAAATGATGATTCTGAAAGGTAGTTCTCACTTAAATGAATCTATGAGCTATTAAGTGAGTTGTATTGAACAAAGGGTAAGGTATGCCTTCACACATGTAGATACAATTCCATACTAATTATGGATAATTGGGAAATAATGCTTAGTACTGAGTGGATATGGACAATGAGGAAAATGAGCCTCCGCTAATGCAATAGGTTGGGTCATCTATGGTAAAGTCATGAGATGGAAGCTCCTCCACTAATGCAATAGGTTGAGTTTCTAGTAGCAATCTCCCTATCCCATAACTATCTGCCAAACATAGGACTTAGCTAGTGGATCCACTTAGAAGCTAAATATTATTAGTTCTACCTTCGGCAAGTAATAACGCCTTCTTTTGGTGTGGGGTTATATGACACCGGATTCCATGTAGCTCGCATGGTCTATGTTGGTTATGGCTAATATTTCGTGATAACAATAAGATAATGAATATGATAGGGACTGTACTGTGATTTCTTAATGGGTTTACTACGTAGGAATGGGGGTATGGAACTTCAATTTTACATTGCACACGAAGACTTATTAGGATGTTGTGGAATGGTTTCCTTATGGTATGATAAGATATGAATAGATGAACTTCCTTATGTTTAGTTCATGTACTAGTATAATTCCTCATTTATGACTATGGATTATGGTAAGCTTGAAGATTATGGTAATGAATATGTGGCTTCAAGGAATGCTTAGTAACTTTTGTATTATAGGATTCTAACCATACATTCAAAAAGTGTTCTTAGAGGTTGCTAAGGTATTGATATTACTATGTTATGAGTGTATTGTGACTATAGCTTGTCTTCTATGTTTGAAATGCATATTGGCTTTCAAAACATGATAAATGCATACTTGCAAGAAATATATCCTATTTAACATATTTAAATGTGTTTATGCATGTTTCCATACTTAGTACATATTTGTCCTAACCCCTTGTTTTCTTCATACTATGAGTATAGGTCCCGGACGTTGATTCATTACTTCCTTCTTTAAAGTAAAGCTTAGGTCGACTATTCCCTAAGTTTTGGTGAGTCCTGCAGTTTGAGGACCAAATGTTTATTTTAGTCTTAGTTTTAGTTGTACTTTATTATGTTAAGACTTTCGTTGATGTAATAGATTAAGTCCCTAATTTCGTACTCTTATGTTTAGATGGTTTTTATTGAGACAAGTCTAGTATTTCCACAACTCTTTATATATGAAATATGTAGTTTGACTTCTGTTTAGAAAAATTTTTAATTTCCGCATTATTTCTTATGACATTATGTGTATTATTATGCTAAGGGCTTGTATACGACTCCTTTGGGGTCAACTACGCCATGTTACGTCTAGGGGGTAACCCCAGGTCATGATATTGGGTCTACTTCAAAACACATATTAAAGGTGTGATGAACTTTGGTAAGAAGGGGAAGCTTAATCTTCGGTATAAAGGCCCCCACCAAATCTTGAAAAGTGTTGGGAAAGTTGGATATGAGTTAGCTTTACCAAATGAGTTGGGTTTGATTCACCCGGTGTTTCATGTTTCCATGCTTAAGAAGTGCATTGGGGATTCGGAATCCATTATTCCATTAGAGGGTTTAGGAATTGATGAGAGTCTATCCTATGAGAAAGTTTCAGTGGAAATTTTGGACCGGCAAGTGAAAAGGTTGAGAAACAAGGAAGTAGCTTCCTTTAAGGTTTTATGGAGGAATCATTTATTTGAGGATGCTACATGGGAGGCCGAGGTAGATATGAAGTCCCGCTATCCTCATCTTTTTTGTTCTACTCCTATTCAAGCTTGACATAAATAGTTCCTCTTGAGTTTTAATGTTTTAGGAGTCATGTGTGTTGTATGAGTTTTTTCATGATTTCCTTATGTTATGCATGTTTTTGATGAAATTCATGTTTAGTAAGAAAATGAGTTTTATGATTTATGTGTCCCTCATGTTGATCGTACATTTTATTATGATGATGGCATATTTGAACTCATGAGGTGATTTGTTGAACATGCTTGGTTATGCTTGTGATTAAACAACATATTGGCTCCATGATGTTGTGTTGAGCTTGCTTTTAGTTGGAGAAGGTAGTTCCTTCTATGAACATGAGAAATGTTGCATTTCATGCATATTGGGTTGGTAGATGTAGTTTCTACTTTCTTTTATTGCATTGGCCATGTTTTGAAATGGAATTGAAGTTTCCTCCTTTGGAATAGTGCATGAAATGAATAGTGCATTTGTAAGTTTTGCACATTGTTGATGTTTCATGCACAATGGTCTACCATACTTGAGTTTTTAAATTAGTTTGGTGTCTAGATCATCATTCGAGGATGAATTGTCCCAAGAGGGAGATAACGTAACACCCCGGAAATCTAACAAACTAAGCTAGAGCCTAACATGTAGTCTAGTAGCCTAAATGGGGTTAAAGTAAAGATTAGAGTCATAAAATAACAGCCCCTACTTAGTATTAATGTTTTATGACCTAAACGTCATGATATGAACCCCCAAGGACACCTCACCGGTCCTTGAGGAGGACCAAGGGGCTGCCAAAAAGTTGTCAAAAAGATAGCTTGACCTACGGATGGGAACCCACAAGCCGTGGATGGACCTACGCCCCGTAGGTGGTGGGTAAAGGCTAAGCCTTCCCTCAATTGTCTACTCTATTAACCAAACCATGGACTTGTAAGATGGGGCATGGGCCCACCTACGGTCTGTGGGTGGTGGGCGTAGTTCACCACTGCAAAAGCTGCCCCAATCTCGGCCACTCTATAACTAGCTCATTAGGAAATTGGAACTTAACTACTCAAATTCTACAATCAACTAAGGTATAGTAGGCATGAAGTTGGTCCATGCCCAGAATAACGTCAAAATCTACCATGTCTAACTCGACTAAGTCAGCTATGGTGTCCTTGTGATTAATAGAAATAGTACAATCACGATAAACTCTCTCAGCTAGACTAGACTCACCGACAAGTGTAGAAACACTGAAGGGATCAACAAAATGCTCAGGAAGAATATCAAAATTCATGGCAATATAAGGAGTCACAGAAGATAGACTCGCTCCTGGATCTAACAAAGCATATAAATCAAAACTAAAGGCTTTGATCATACTAGTGACAACATCTGGTGAATTCTCTTGCTCTTGGCTGCTGGTGATCGCATATAGACGGTTTGCTCCTCTGCCTATTCTTGAAGTAGCCCGCCCCTCTAGGTGCAGCTTAATCTGGTGGAGCCATTGAAGAAGATTGGGCTTTATTGCCCCCATTACGACTACTTTTTATATTCTTTGGGCACTCTCTCATGAAGTGACAATTCTGACCACATTTGAAGAAACCAATGGAGCCATCACGACACACTCCTAAGAAGGTCGTTCCACAATTAACACATACAGGAGTCCCATTTCCTCTTTGTGCCACACTACCCCGAGACTGTGTAGGTCTAGCTCTGAAATTCTATGAATTATAATTCTAGAACTGACCTCTATTCCTTGCTGCAGGTGCACTAACAGACGATGGAGCAGGTCTATTTTTCTTTTGTTGGAAAGACGACCGGTTCACATTACTCATCAGTTGTTCGAACTCATTCCCAATTGTCTTAGAGTTCTTGTTCCAGAACTCTTCTCTATCCCTCCTCTTATCTTTCTCAACCTGCTGCACATGGAACATAAGTCTTGATATCTCCTTGTCTCCTATCAACATAGCTTCCTTACCTTCTTTTCTTAATAGACGAGACAACCCAGAAACAAACAAATGCATCTTGCACCTCATATCAGCAACAATTTTTGAAGCATAGCAGGAAAGTTGGGTGAACTTGAGGCTGTACTCATGCACACGCATAGTTTCCTACTTAAGAGTGAGTAATTCTCTTACCTTTGCCTCTCTTAGGTCACGGGGAAATAAACGCCCTATCAAGGCACCCTCAAACACAGCCTAACTCACAATTGGTGCACCCTCAGCTCTACTCTTTTTCTATTAGTCAAACCCCACCCTAGCAATGCCATTCAGTTGGTATGCAGCTAGATCCACTCGCTCAACATCAGCAATATGTATCACCTCAAACACTTTCTGCAATTCCTCAACAAATTTTTACAGATCCTTAGTGATACTTGAACCATTAAAGTTTGGAGGATTCATCCTTAAAAATTCATGGAATCTGGATGTATCAGCCATATCCTATCGATCCCCTCTCTGCTGAGCAGTTTGGCTGGACACCACTTGACCCAACATCCTGATAGCATCCTAGAACTCAGCATTAGTGACCTATCCTTGGGGTTGCACTTCCGGTGCATTAGATACCCCTTGATCCTCAACATTTATCCTAGCTGGACGACCTCAGACAGCTCTTCGTGAAGGCATGATATGAAAGATATGCGCAAGCACGAATTAGAAGAAACTTTTATAGAGATAAACTCTATCGCACAAAAAAAGGATGAAAGAAGTGAGATAGTTCCTAAATGTCGCTGCCTCATAATAATAGATGTGGTGCGCTTCACACCGATAACTAGTACTATATAGACACGACTTTATAGACGCCCTAGGAATCTTCCACTTTGTACTTTGATACCAAGTTTTTCACACCTCGAGACTATACCGTGGACGTGGCTGACACTCGAGAACCATTGCTGGCCCCAATTGAACCCTTGGCATGTCTTAACTCTTAGCAGAAGCCTTACTCATAATTAGTATGAACTTAACAACACAACTTTATTCAGTGTCTCAAAATCAAACTCAAAATATTTAAAGATAATCATTCAAAGTGGCCCCAAGGGTAACTCAAGTCTAGAACATAACAACGGAAATGAACAAGACTCACAAACTAATGTCTATATATCCATGTTGCCTCTACTAAATGAGATGGATGTCGAGACAAGACCCACGGCATCTAAATAACAAAATGAATCATCTAAATAACAAAATGAAATACTGAAAGTAAATAAGGGATCCTCCGGAAGCAAGGAGGCTCACCAACAACTGTGGAGCTCAACTGGATCAACAAAGCGCTGGATGATGATCCTGGTATCTGCATCATAAAATATGCAGGCCAAATGGAATCAGTACAATGAATGTACGAGCATGTGAGGGGAAATCTAAACATGCCATAAGTTTGAACTGGAATTGAAGAAACCACTTACCTCGTCTCAACTCAACTCAATCTCATTTCAATATAAAGCAATAGAATTAATGCAATATAAAGAAAAAAAATTTAAAATGTAGATAACAACTCATTGTATTAGAAAATACAATATAAACTCAATTTGTATTGAAAAGAACAAAGTGCACTCTGGTTGGAAGATTTTCTAGCTGACAACCGTCACCGTGACCTATGCAATGATACAACGTCTAGCCCATGCTGCCAGAACTGTCCTATACTTTGCTGGGGTATAGAACTCCTTAACTAAGTAGATCCACTAGTTTATGCTAAAAAACAATACCACATTGGCTACATAGTTTATGGAGGTTGTGAGTTGTTCAAACTCTCCTTCATATCAGTGTTCAACACTACTCCCAAAATATAACTTAGCGCATTATATTTTAAAGAAAACATTTCCTCTTCCTCAACTTCGAGATTATTACTCAAAAAGTTTCTCTAAAAAGAGATAATACTGAAAAATGTCCAAAACTCTTTGGAAATCAGTGTTTCCTCTCATCTTAAATATAAAAGCATTTGCTCTTGGGAATACTTAGTTCCCATATATCATTTTGAAGAAAATGAACTCAACTCTACTCTTCCTGAACTTAGTTCTCAAGTCATTTAAAGAAAGTTTTAAAACAATTTGTGAAAGAGTTCTTAAAATGACTCAAAGAACTCTCAAGACTTGACTCTTAACTCCTTCCTTGAAATTGAATTATGGATTCAAGGCTTGTGATTCATGCTATGAATGATCTCTTGATGTTTAGAAGTAGTTTACAGTAGTTAGAATCGATGGGTGGTAAAGGAACCCTTTGAAAGAACACAGACAACTTAAACGGTAGAGAACGGGCGGAGGTAGGCAACCCTGGTACACTGAGTGGTGCAGGGCGCCATCCCTTTAACTACAAAACCTCTTCTATGGCGCAATTCTAGTGCAGTGCACCAACCTCCTTCCCAAAAAACCCGATGAATTTTGTTCTTTATTTTCTGACCCTAATATGCGTATAATCGAATGATTTACTCCCCAATCACTCATAATCAAATATTTAACATATACACACAATAATCTACTCAAAACAGTCCTCAAATCACTAACTTCTATCTCAAGAACTCATCAAAGCTTCAACAATCAAGTTTAAGAATGGATTTCAAGAAAACTCATCAAGACCTCAAATCCTCCAACTTCAAGAACAAAATTGCACTAAAAATAACATAACTGGCGTGTCGGTGAACAAACCCAATACTATGAGAACTCACATACCTCTTAGGGATCAAACCCTTGGAGAAACAGTCCTTTATTCACAAGGAATTTCGACAAACGCCTTGAATCTTCCCTCCTTTCTCCTCTTTTCTCTTCTTGGACTTTCTTCTAAAACCCTAAGCGTACATTGGATTTGTGAAAATTGAACCAAGTCATTTTAGACCCCTAAATATTACCAGAATTCATTTTGATCTGGTTGGGTAAGGAAACGACCAAAATACCTCTCATATTTTCAGGTAACTTTCTTTGAATGAATAGCCTAACTTCAAACAAGAATATCTCCCTCATACGAGCTCAAAAAATAGCAAACTCAATGGCGTTGGAAAGAAGATTTCAAGACCTTTCTTTTGATATCTTATGGACCACTAACTTATCATGTACAGAATGTTATGGTTGTTTCAAGTTGATCCAAAACTCATAACTTATGCATAACTTGCAAAATTTCAGATTTTGCTATTTCCAATATAGTTCTTTCTATCTGTTGCTCTTTCAAATATCGAGGTGTCACAATGTGTAGTTCAAGGAAATGAGATGATGAGTTGGAGGTCAAGTGAGGTCCATCGAAGCTCCTATGTTTTCATGAAAATGACAGACAAAAAAATAACACAAGTACAAGATTCTATGTATGTAGCTTTTATTTAATCTTGACTTGGGTCTTCAAGATTCTCGAGTTGTGAGTTATTGATTTTTATTTAGAGTGAGTTTGAAGTAAATGTTTTTCTCCAGGTAGGCTCCTTTTACTCCGACTTGAATATTGACTTTGTTCTTACGGTGAGCTCCTGCTACTTCAATTGAAAATCAGCTCGAAAGTTGACTCTTTTTGTAGAAAAGATCTTGAGCCTGAAATGTAGACCTTACTCTACAAGTGGATGTCAGAAATTCAAACAAACAAAAGCAATAGCACAAAATTTTGTGCCAATTTATAGCAAAGAAAATTTTGTGAGAAAAATAAAATATTGTGCTTTACTTTGAATCGAGACTTTGAATGACTCGAGTTTTGTTGTGATGCATCCTTCAAATGAATTTTGAATATTTAAACCAACTTCATTTTTCATGATGATTCGAGTTCTCGTTATCAAAGAGGGTCCTGCTATACTACGTCCCAATATTATGAGGGTCCTACTTGTCCCATTATCCAGGAGGGTCCTGCTAATGCCCATTACCCAAGAGGGTCATGCGAAACAAAATCCCATTATCTAGGAGGGTCCTGCTAGTCCTATTATCTATAAGGGTATTGATAATGCCCACTATCCAGGATGGTCCTGCTAATTCCCACTATCCAGGATGGTCCTGCTAATGCCAATAATCTAGGAGGGTCCTGCTATACTACTTCTCATTATCTATGAGGGTTCTACTCGTCCCATTATCAAGGATAGTCCTGGTAATGCTCATTATCTAGGAAGGTCCTGCTATACTACGTCTCATTATCTAGGAAGTTTATGTCATTCTCATTCATCATGAGGATCCTAGTAATTCCTGGAAGGGTCTTGCTATTGCCTATAATCCGAGAGGGTCCTGCTATACTACGTCTTATTATACTGGAGGGTTCTGCTAGTCCCATTATCTAGAAGGGTCTTGCTAATGCGCATTATTCAGGAGAGTCCTTCTATACCACATCCCATTATCCAAGAGGGTCCTGCTAGACTCATTATTCGAGAGGGCCTACTAAGGCGCATTATCCGGGAGGGTCCTAGTATACTACGTTTCATTATCCAAGAGGTTTCTACTATACTACGTTCCATTATCCAAGAGGGTCCTGCTAGTCCCATTGTCTAAGTGGTTCTAGCTAATGCCTATTATGCAGTAGGGTTCTTCTATACTACATCTCATTGCCATAAGGGTATCGGTAAGGCTCATTATCTAGGAGATTCTTGCTATACTATGTCCCATTATCTAGTAGGATCATGCTAGTCCCATTATCTAGGAGGGTCCTGCTATACTACGTTACATTATCCTGAAGGGTTCAACTAGTCTTATTGTCCAGGAGGGTATTGGTAATGCCTATTATCACAGATGGTCCTGTTATATTATGTCTCATTATCCAAGAGGGTTCTGCTAGTCCTATTATCTAGGAGCGTCCTGCTAGAGCCCATAATCCAAGAGGGTCTTTCTACATTACGTCTCATATCTATGAAGGTCCTGCTAGTCCCATTGTCAAAGAGGGTCTACTAATGTTGATTATCCAGGAAGGTCCTTCTATATTGTGTCCCATTATCTTGGAGAATTTGCTAGTCCTATTGTCCAGGATGGTCCTGCTAATGCCCATTACTCAGGAGGATCCTGCTATACTATGTACCATTATCAAAGAGTGTCATGCTAGTCCCATTATCCATGAGGTTTCTTCTAATGCACATTATCCAGGAGGTTCCTTTTATACTAAGTCTCATTGTCTGGGAGGGTCGTACTAGTCTCACAATGTCACAACCCGATTTCTTGAGTCATGATGGAGCTTAGAAATGCCCCAGTAAGCAAGCCAAATCCCTTCCTGGAACTTGAGAGTTATGGGATTAAGGGGGAAAGTATCTTCAACTAAGCGAAGCATAAATAAACAGAACACATAAGAGGAAAGAAGAAGCAAACCCAAAACTATATATACAAAAGATACCTCCCAGAACATGAAAGTCACATATACAGAATTACTAAAAGAATACAAGTCCTAAAAGTAGACCACAGATACAAGGTTGCCTTGAAAAGCAAAAGGCAAGTCAAAATGTAAATACGTAATGGATAGAGGAAATCCGAGAATGCCATGTGCTCAATCTCATCTCCAGAACAGATAGTTGTACGCTCGACCTCAACGCTGAAATAGATGAAGAGTGTAACATGAGTACCAAAACAATATATATCTAGTAGGCATTAAAGGCCGACAAAGCGAGAAAGATAAAAACAGACGGAAAGAGATAGAATCAAACATGAAAAAATGTTAATAGAAATAAAAGTTGAACAATCAGAGAGCTAATCTAAGGATATTTAGCATAAACCCAACAAGGCCCCCCATAAAACCCGCTAGGTACACTTGCGCACAAACAAACAAGAACCTGAACGAACTCCTATCAGCCCGATAGGTATATAGAGAAGCCACAACTACGAAACCAAAGGAAACCCAAATAAGAACTGACACAACCAACAACTCCAACCTAGTCAACAAATCTGACTTTCACATCAGGCCACCTAGCCTGCCAACAACTATGGGGCATTACCCAGCCAGTCGAGTGTCACGCAGGGGTATATCAATCCCCTCTAAATGCCCTAATCCAACTGCCCAATAGGCTAACACTCTAGGGGCCCTGCCCAAGCCAGCCAAGTGTGTAATCTAACATTCCCAGGGGCCCTACCCTAGCCGAACAACACGTGAGGGACTGTCAACTCCAAAGATGACCTCAAGTAACCTATATCCAACTACCCAGCCAGCTAATCACCCATGGCCATGCCCAATGCAAGCCAGGTGAGTCAGCTATCACTTCAACCATAGTGTGCGGGTAAAATCAACTCTGTAGAGGATCTCAAATTATTAGCTATAGTGGATCGACATCCACTACCAACCACATCAAAATGGGCGTATCAACTCCAAGCCATCATGGATCGACGTCCACTACCAACCACCTCACACCTGAATCGACCTCCAAACACACAAACCAAGAAAATACTACGCCTCTGATAATGCATTTGCATCACAGAAATCGGGAGAGAAGTCAAAAAAACCACAAGCAATAAAAAGCCCAAAGCTAGGCTAAACTATCAAACCTAAGTCTTCTATCCTAGTCTACAAGGACCTAGTCCATCTGAATCAATGTCGGATACATACCAAAGTCAACTAGGTGCATGGGTCTAAGGCAACACTATTTTATGCTAGACTAAGGCCAAAGAGAAATTCCAACATAAATAAATAGCAAACTAGATACTACGCATGGAACGATAAATAAACAGCCCAACAGGTAATTCACAAATACCCACAAACAAACAACCCATCCGACAATAGGGCACTAACCACAAAATAGCCCGTAAAGCAACGCTACAATAGAAGAAGAAAGAAATACTTGCATCCCACCCCAGATTCACACAATTCAACATGCAATTACACAATTAGGCTTAATCTAAAGGAAAGGAAGTCATAGACTACTTGATCGCGATTGTGCATTCTCCAAATCACTTGGTACGAACCCCAAAACAACCCGAAAATCAACCCTACAACATGGTTTCTGAGAAGAAGAGAAGAAATACTAGTAGCCCACCCCAGATTCACATAATTCAGCATGCAATTACACAATCAGACTTAATCTAAAGGAAAGCAAGTCGTATCCTTCTTGAAGGTCGATCGTACGTGCTCCAAATCACTCTGCCGAAGCTTTCAATTCTGAACGGCCTTGGATTTCTTCCACACTATCAAATATAGAATCACAACATTAACACGATTTCTTAGACACTGAAATCATCAAAATCTGAGATACACCAATTTCAAAGTCAAAATCGAGAAATGTCGCTTTGGAATTTCCAGAATTGACTCCGTAGAAAGTTCCAAAACCTTCCTCCACAACTTATTTTCCAAACTGGAGCACCTCTCGAGGCTCAAAATAGCTTCATGCAACAATAAACAAAAATGCAAAACTTTAGGCAAAAAGATACTTAGGGCAGCCACTTATAACAAAAATACACCACAATCGGAGACTTTCGGACACACTCTGGACAGTCACCCACATAGCCAACGTAAACCAGAAGACATATGACTTTGAATCACCCAAAAAGGAGATTTAGAACTCGAGATATCAAAATTTAAAAATGGAGCTAAATATGTTTTTTGCTATATAATTAGCAGCAGTTCTGGTCGCCAAAAGCAAACTCTTATCACTAAAGGTCTGCACCTGCAACACCAGATTTTGCTTCTTTTTTTTTTTTAAAGTCTCCGACAAACCCTCGAAATTCTTTTGGGACCCAATGAAAATAAACAAGATATGCTACCCCCTATATTTGACATTCCGGACTCAAATGCACAATCAGAATTTCCATACGATGTCATTTTGACAAAAAGTAGGCCCCACACCCAAATGTTGTTTTAGCCAATTTCCATAACGACCCTCAAATTAAGACCAGAAGCCCCCGAAAGTGCACGAAGGATCGTTCCAGATCAAGTTTGGAATTTCAAAACTAACTGCGCTGACAGAATTCTCATCTGAGCATGTTTACCAAAATGGTTGACTAAAGTCAAACTTAAGCCAAAATTCAAAGGCTAAAATGCCAATTGGCCCCAAAGTCACACTGAAATTCTCGGGACTCATGCCAACCATACTACTAGCCTAATTTGGCCGCTTCGGAGCTGATGCAACAGTTAAAATTCCCATCTGAGGTCATTTACCTAAGATTATGACTGAAATCAACTTTTCAAGTTTCAAAAGCTCCTAAACAGTAAAACGGGAATAAAACCCAAATGAACGACCAGGCGACAAAATAGTCAGTCCTATCAAGTCATAAATGACTTGTGGTTGCTACAAGAACGCTATAAATGATGGAAAGAAGGCATAAACACAGAAATGACTTGGAGGGTCATTACAAAATCCACTACTAAAAGGACTGTCGTCCATGAAAGTAAGAGTCAAGAAGTACCTAAGGGCTCACATAGCTAGGGAACTGCTCCCACATCTCCCGCTCGGTCTCCCAAGTAGCCTCCTCAACTGGAGAATGCCTCTAATAGACCTTCACCATAGGAATGGCTCTAGACCTCAGCTTCCTCACATCTCTAACCAAAATAGAAACTGACTCTTCAATATAGGTCTGGTAATCATCAAACTCAACGGCATCATATTGTAGTACATGAGACTCATCTTAAGCATACCAGCGCAACATCAAAACATGGAAAACTAGGTGAATAGCTGAGAATGTTGAGGGTAAAGCTTAGTCATAGGCCATATCACCAACTTTTCTCAAAATCTCAAAAGGCCCAATGTACCTAGGGCGAAGCTTGCCCCGCCTCCCAAATCTCATCATGCCCTTCATGGGCGATACTCGAAGGAATACCCAATCACTAATGGAAAATCTCAATTGTCAACGCTTGCGATCCACATAACTCTAATGTCTACTCTGAATCATCATGAGCCTATCCTGAATTAAACTCAAATGAACTAAGGCCTCCTGGAACAAGTCTGTACTACGTGGCCTAAGCTCTATAGACTCAAACAAGCCAACTAGAGTGCGAGAACGCCTATCACACAAGGCCTAAAACGGGACCCTCTAAACATTAGAATAGTAGTTGTTGTTGTATGTAAACTCCGCCAAAGGCAAGAACTCGTCCCCCTGACCTCCAAAGACCGCAACACAGGCCTGTAATATATCTTCAGGAACCCGAATAATATGCTCCAACTGACCATTCGTCTATGGGTGAAATGTTATGCTAGGATCAACACAGGTGCCCAATTCTTCCTGAAATATCTAGAAGTACGAGGTAAACCCTCCATGAAATCCATGGTGATGCGCTCCCACTTTCACTCAGGAATGGGTAATCTCTACAACTCATCCCAAGCCTCAAATGCTCGGCCTTCACCTGCTGGCAACACAAGTAAGGAGACACATAGTATGAGATGTCCCTCCTCATACCACTCCACCAATAATGCTGCCTCAAGTCACGTTACATCTTAGCAGTGCTCGGATGGATAGAATACCTGGAATCATGGGCCTCGCTAAGGTTCAGCTGAATCAAATCCCCAACTCTCGAAACACACAATCAATCGAAAAACCTCAAAACCCCATCTAAACCTAGAGTAGCTTGCCCTACATTACCTGACAAGACTCTATCTCTAAGTACCACGAGAGACTCATCCTCGAATTGACGATTGTTGAGCTGATAAAGCATGTATGACTGAACTCCCACATAATCAAACACCCGACTAGAATCTGAAACATTAAACCTGATAATCTGATTGGTTAAGAACTGAATGTCCAAAGCCAAAGGTCACTCTGAAACGGAAAGGAAGGCTAGACTACCCATACTCCCCATTTTTCGGCTCAAGGCATCTGCTACTACATTCACCTTGCTTGGATGGTAAAGAATAGAGAGGTTAAAGTCCTTTAGGAGTTCAATCCAACGGTGTTGCCTTGAATTAAGATCCCTCTAGTTCATAATGCACTGAAGGTTCCTGTGATCACTATAGATCTCACAATTAACTCCATATAGGTAATGCCTACATATCTTAAGCGCAAAAACTACCACCGCCAACTCCAAGTCATGAGTGGGGTAGTTACGCTCATGTAGCTTAAGTTGCCTCAGCGCATAACCAATAATCCGGCTCTGCTGCATCAACACATAACCCAAACCAATGTGGAATGTGTCGCAATATACTATAAAGCCCTCCCCCTCAACTGGAAGAGTCAATATAGGAGCGGTGGTAAGCAACTCCTTAAGCCTTAGAAAGCTCCTCTCATACTCCTCTGACCACACAAATGGAACATCCTGGCAAGTTAACCGAGTCAATGGCCCTGCTATTGTAGAAAAACTCTCAATAAAGCTCCTGTAATATCCTGCCAATTTGATGAAGTTGTGAATCTGAGTAATAGAAGTGGGCCTGGCCTAACCACGAATAGCCTCAATCTTCGCCAAATCCACCATAATGCCATCCTTAGACACCACGTGCCCCAAGAATCTAATGGACTCAAGCCAGAACTCACACTTTGAGAACTTGGCATACAGTCAATGATCTCTCAAAGTTTAGAGCACTATCCTCAAATACTACTTATGCTCACTATGGCTCAGCGAGTAAACCAAGATACCATCAATGAAGACGATGATTAATGAATCTAGATAAGGCATGAATACATGAGTCATCTAATCCATGAAGGCTATAGGGGAATTATTCAACCCAAAAGACATCACCAGGAATTCGAAATGGCCCTAATGAGTCCTTAATGCTTTCTTAGTGATGTTTGCAACTTTAATCCTCAACTGATGGTAGTCGAACTCAAGTCAATCTTAGAAAACACTATAGCTCCCTGGAGCATGTCAAATATATCTTCAATACGAGGCATAGGATAACTGTACTTCAAAGTCACCTTATTCAACTGTCTGTAATCAATACACATCCGCATAGTACCATCTTTCTTCTTCACAAACAGGATTGGAGCACCACAAGGTGATACACTAGGCCGAATGAATCCATCACCCAAGAGATCGTGAAGGTGAACACTGTGCTCTTTGAGCTCTGCGGGGGCCATAAGATACGATGGGATAGAAATAGGATGAGTAACCGACTCCAAATCAATGGCAAAATCAATATCCCGCTCCGGGGGTAGCCAAAGAAGGTCTGCAGGCAACACATCCGTGAACTCTTGGACAATAAGCATTGAATCAACTATAGGGCTCTCCCAACTAACATCTCTGACATAAAACAAATATGCAAAACACCCGCCAACCCTAGCCTCTAAGCCTGTACATAAGAAATCACCTCAACCATCATGCGACTATTATAACTATGCCACACCAATAGAAGAATACCAGGCATCGCTAAAGTAACCGTCTTGGCATAGCAATCCAAGACCGCTAGGTAAGGGGATAGCCAGTCCATGCCCAAGATCAAATCAAAATCCATAATCCTAAGCACAATAAGATCTGCATGGGTATCTTGCCCCCGAATAGTCACCGCATAGGATCTACAAACCTAATCCACTACTAAAGAATCCCATGGAGGGTCAAAACAAATAAGATTCCATGAAACCAACTTGACACCAACACACGAAAATGATACAAAATAAGAAATCTTCCTAACGACAACTTGTAGCCTCCCGAAGATAAGTCACAGCTGTCTCTGCATCGATCTATGGGACTCTACTAGACGTTAGCTCAGTATAAGTGAGACCGATGAACCCGGGATCTGATACCAACTTTTCCACAAATCGATATCTCAAGCCATGATGGAGCGTACCAACCTGCCAGTAGGCAAGCCAAATCCTGTCCCGAAACTTGAGAATAATGGATATGAGAGGGGAACTATCCTCAACTAAGCGAAGCATAAATAAAAAGAACATATAAGAGGAAAGAGGAAGCGAAACCAAAACTATATATACAAAAAATACCTCTAAGAACCTGGAAATCACATATACAGAAATACTAAAAGAGTACAAGTCCCAAAAGTGGACCACAAAAAAACCCTACCTCGAAAAGCAAAAGGCAAGTCAAAATGTAAATACAAAATAGAGACAAGAAATCCCGAAACACCATATGCTCACCCTCATTTCTAGATTAGACCGCTGCAGGCTCGACCTCAATGTTGATAGCTGGTGCTCAGACCTGCATCACAAAAATAGATACAGAGTTTAGCATGAGTACCAAAGCAATAGGTATCCAGTAGGCATAAAAGGTCGATTGAGCAAGAAAGGTAAAAATATATGGAAAAGATAGAATCAAACAGGGACAGAGGTCAACAGAAAGAAGAGCAGAACAATCAGAGAGTTAGTTTAAGGATATTTAACCTAACCCTAGTTAGGCACCCCATAAGACCCGTTGAGTACACTCACGCAAAAACAAACAAGAACCCGAATGGACTTCGATAAGACCAACAGGTGCACAGAGAAACCACTAAGGAACCCAAAGGAAACCCAAATCTGAACCGTCACAACCAATAACTCCAACCCAGTGAACAAGTTTGACTTCCACATCAGGCCACCTAGCCCGCCAGTAATTCCGGGGCATTACCCAGCTAGGCGAGTACCACGCGGAGGTATATCAATCCCCTCCAAAAGCCTTAATCTAATTTCCCAATAGGCTAACCCTCTAGGGGACATGCCCAAGCTAGCCAAGTGTGTCATCTAACACTCTCGAGGGCCCTACCCTAGCCAGAGAAAGTTCTTGGGCTTGTCAACGTTTAAGAGGACCTCAATTAACTTATAGCCAACTACCCAGCTAGCTAATCACCCTGAGGGGCCTGCCCAACGCAAACTAGGTAAGTCAGTTATCACTCCCGAGGGCCCTACCCAATGCCAAGCAGAGTGTGTGGAAAAAATCAACTTTGTAGAGGATCTCTAATTCCAAGCTATAGTGGATCGACGTTCACTACTAACCACATCAAAATGGGTGAATCAACTCCAAGCTATCATGGATCAACATCGACTACCAACCACCTCACACTAGAACTGACCATGAAACACCCAAATAAAAAAAATGCTACGGCTTCGATAATGCATCAGCATCACAGAAATGGGGGGAGAAGCCAGAAGGATCACAAGCAATAAAAAGCCCAAAGCTAAACTCAACCATCAGACCCAAGTCTGTTTTCCCGGTCTACAAGGACTTAGTCCATCTGAAGCGACATCGGATACATATAAAATGTCAACCAGGTGCATGGGTCTAAGGCAACATTAGTCTATCCTATACTAAGGCCAAAGATAAATTCCAACATAAATAAACAGCCAACTAAATACTACGCATGCAATGACAAATAAATAGCCCAATAGGTAATTAACAAATACCCACAAATAAACAACCCCTCTGACAACATAGTAACCCTAAAACAACCCAAAAATTAATCCTGCAACATGGATTATAAGAAGAAGAGATGAAATACTAGCAGTCCACCCCAGATTCACACAATTTAGCATGCAATTACACAATCAGGCTCAATCTAAAGGAAAGATTGTCAAAGCCTACTTGAAGGCCGACCACACGCGCTCTAAATCTCTCTGGTACTAACCCCAAAAAAGCCTATAAATCAACCCAACAACATGGATTCTGAGAAGAGGAGAAGAAATACTAGCAGCCCACCCAGATTCACAGAATTCAGCATGCAATTACATAATCAGGCTCAATCTAAAGGAAAGGAAGTCGTAGCCTACTTGAAGGTCGACCATGTGCGTTCCAAATCACCCTGCCGGAGCTTTTCCCTTCTGAAAGACCTCGGATTGTTGTCACTCTATGAAAAGTAGAATCACAGCATCAGCACGGTCATTTAGACACTAAGATCATCAAATCGGAGATGGATAAATTTTGGAGTAAAAATTGGGAAATATGGGATCCACTTCAGAATTTCCAAAATTGACTTCCTGAAGAGGTCTTTAACCCCTTTCACGAGCTTGTGTTCCAAAACAGAGCACCTCTCGAGGCTTGGAACAACTCCATGCAACAACAAACCAAAATGCAAAACTTTACACAAAAAGAGACTTGGGGCTGCCACTTACAACGCAGATACACCAGAATCGGAGACTTTACGATACGCCCTATATAGTCACCCACACATCCAATGCAAACATGAACACACCAGACTTTGAATCACCCAAAATGGAGCTTTAGAACTCGAGATATCGAAGTTTTGAAATGAGGCTGAATCTGAATTTTTGCTATATAAATAGTAGTAGTTTAGTTCGCAAAAAGCTAAATCTGGTCGCCAAAAGAATGAATTCTGGTCGCTAATGGTCTACACCAGCAAACCATATTTTGCTATTTTTTTAAAGTCTCCGACGGGCCCTCTAAATTTGTTCGGGACCCAACGTAAATAAATCGGATATGCTACCCCACTAAATTCGACATTCTGGACTTAATGGCGCAATCAAGATTTCCATACGAGATCATTTCGACAAAGAGTGGGCCCTACACCCAAATATTATTTTTAGCCAATTTCCACAAAGAACCTCGGAATAAGACTAGAAGCCCTGGGAAGCACACAAAGGGTCGTTCTAGACTAAACTTGGCATTTCAGAACTAATCATGCTGACAGAATTCTTATTCGAGTGCGTTTACAAAGAATATTGACCAAAGTCAAACTTAAGCTAAAATTCAAAGGCTAAAACACCAAATGGCCCCAAAGTCACATTAAAAGCCTTGGGACTCATGCCAACTATATTACTAGTCTTATTTAGTTACTCCGAAGCTAATGCAACCGTCAGAATTCCCATCTAAGGTCGTTTACATGAGCTTATGACTGAAATCAACTTTTCAAGTTTCAAAAAATATAAAACAGGAAAATGGACATAAAACCCAAACAAACGTCTAGGCGACCGAACAGTCAGTTCCAGCAAGTCATAAATGACTTTTGTTCACTATAGGAACGCTCTAAATGACAGAAAGAGGGCATACATTAAAGAAATGACCGAGAGGGTCATTACACATTATCTAAGACCCTGCTAATGCCCATTATCTAGGAGGGTCCTGCTTTAGTAAGTCTCATTATGTAGGAATATCTCACTAAAATGAATCATCAAATAAAATCTCCACAACATTATTTTTTGCCCCAGTTTGCACCAGAAAAATATTATGTAAGCTATTAACATAAATGAGAAATACTTACACTGAAAGAAAAATGCAAGACATATATCTAATTAAGGTGTTTATTCCCTTGAAATAAAAGATGATAGGGAATTTATTCACTCAAATACCACTAAGGTGTTTGTTCCCAAAGGTCAAAATATAACTAGTTTGTTTGTTCCCTAGAAATAAAAGATGATAGGGTTTTTGTTTCCTATAATGCATCTAAGGTTGTTGTTCCCTAAGGTCAAAATGCAACCTGGGTGTTTGTTCCTTATAAATGAAAGATGATCGGGTGTTGGTTCTCCAAAATGCCTCTAGGATGTTTATTTGCTAAGGTCAAAATGCAACTAAAGTGCTTGTTCTCCAAAAATGAAAGATAATAGGGTATTTTTTTCCCTAAATTGCCTCTAGGGTGTTTGTTCCCTAGATATGAAATATAATAGGGCATTGTTCCCTGATATCAAAATGCAAGTAGGGTGTTTGTTTTCTAGAAATGAGAGTGATTATTTTTTTAGTTTTTATTATAACAAATAAAAATATGCCCCAATTTTTAAAAATGAGGAACCTTTAAACTCTCATATGTTTTTCATTTTTGCATTTGACCGTTGTTTTCTTGGAAGCTTCTTCTCATTTATTTCTTCTTCTTTTTCCTTCTCATTGTCTCACCTTTTCGTTGGAGGTTTTTTTTTCATATTTTTCCAACTGTGTTTTTTTTTTTTTGTTTGTAATTTCACATATTTGACCTTTTCATGATGTTACCCAACTTAGATCTTTAGCACTGTGTAGATAATCGATAGTGTGCTCAAGGAGGTGGTACCAAGGGATAATTCATTTATGCACTCAAAGGATATATGCTAAGATGTGGTTATTCAAATAAAATTTTTCAGGATTAAAATGGTAGTTCTATGAATAACATGTTATTTGGTGGACTTTAAAGTCACAATCGGATCATTGAAGCCTATAAACCTTTTTCAAGTTAAATGTTGCTCAAAATTTAGCCTCAATCAACATTCGGGCCAAGTTCTAGATGAGCAAAGTCATGTAGTTGAATTTTATATATAAAGAACTCCACACAATGCACATTAAACAATGAAATAGAATTTGTCTTAGCCTTAACTTTAAGCAAGATAATTTCTCTAGTATTACCTAAATATTTCAAGAGGTACCAAAAGAATTTATGGGTCACTACAAAGTTGGTCTGTCTTGCCAAATAGTTTAACACATTTCATTTTTCTTATGCACACTCCTAACTATGTTGGTACCAACAAAGTCAAGAACTTTTTTAAAAAATAATTCCTTCTAAAAAACAGCGTATCCTAAATAATGTTTTTCATTTTCTTTACATTTTAAAATAAGAAAAAGAAACATTTTTTATTTGAACTTTAAATAAATATAAAATGTTTTTTTGCCCCATCTTTTGTGATGAAGACTTTCTAGATTTTTTCTTGGTTGGACCGAACCTCAAACTAAGGTTGCCTACGTATCTTGTCAAAGCAAAAATGAGATAAAACGTAGTACAAGAAGATCATAAGCTAACATCATTTTTTTGTAAGGGAAATAAATACTTTCTTTTATTATTCTCAACAAGGAATAAAACTTTTCTTCCATTTTTTTTGGACATTTTCAATAAGAGAATTATTTTTTTAAAAAAAATCTTGAGTAAAGTTTACCGTACTCAAGGAGTGTTGCTTACGTATCTCATTGATGTGAGAATCATGTATGCATAGTTTGCCCAGATTAGACAGTAAAAAGCAACTCTAAGGTATTGAAACTTGACTTGACAAATGCATTTTTTTCAACGTATTATGAAAATGAAATCTTTTGATTTTTTTTTATAAAATGTAAAAAAGAAATTAAATAAAAGATTTTTTTTTTTTTTTTTTTTTTTTTTTTTTTGCAATTTGGATTAGTGAAAAATATTTTTATTTAATTTTAAAGAGATGTATAATTACTTCTAAAAGTAGAAATATTTTTAGTGTTCTCTCCCTATTTTTATATAAAAGTCGAAAGATAAGTCTTTTTCTCATTTCTCCACCCTAAAATTGGAAAAATTTTAAAGACCTTCTAAATAAATGTATTTTCATATTGCACATACAAATGATCTAAGTAAATAAATAAAAGGTGATACAAGTCCTAGATGGACCCGACCCTATGCAGAGTCACACTAAATAGACTGTAAATAATAATGCAAATAAGTGGAGCCTACTAAGAGTCTGTGTTTTAGATTTACTAGATTTGAATCTGAAGGAGATAGGTGTCTAGACTGGCTTGCACGAGTGTACAACTTGAGCCAATGAGGGACAACTTATCGGTAGCAGCGCTATTCCGACTTTATTACAAGTCCAACTCTGCCTATGACTAAAAATTCTTCACTAAGTATAAACACTCCAACTTTATATTAATAGAAATTATGATGCATAGCTGCATTTATGAGAACGTGTTTGGAGTATTTTTAGAGACTCAGAGTGGTTGCGCAAGAGAAGACAATTAATTTATTACAATTCAACAATATCAAGCAATAAATAAGCAACAAGTAGCACATTAGGTCATCATACACAATATATCCAAAAAAAAATAATATAAAATCATGTAATATTCAATATAATAAAACTTGAATTCTTGTTATTTTCCTAGCGAAGTCATCAGAGATGTCACACCTCTTTTTTGATGCCAGAAAGGATTTTTTACAATTAAACTAACATTATTGAATAGAGATTTTTTTCAAAGTTGCCACTTGAAATTGAGTTAGGGTGTTCCAAGAAACTCTTTTAAATCCCTAATCAAAAGAAAATGACTCTTCATTTTGGTCTGCAAAAGTAAAATACCGGGTAAGAAATTGTGTTGACCGAGGGGAAGGTATTAAACACCCCTTAATTCCCGTGCTTCTAGCACGGTCACTTTTATCAACATATGCTTATTTTTTACTGCTTTTGATAAAATGTGTCTATAGAACCATGTTTTCTTTTATTTATTTTTAAATTTATTTTTCTCTAACCGAATGCATAACTGCATTGTCGATTTTGATATACAATAGCTTAGAAGCATATCTACTTTCTTATCTCGAGTGCATCACACCTAATAATCTCTATCTATGTGTCAT
Organism: Solanum bulbocastanum; assembly: GCA_037074985.1. Lineage (NCBI taxonomy): Eukaryota > Viridiplantae > Streptophyta > Magnoliopsida > Solanales > Solanaceae > Solanum > Solanum bulbocastanum. The sequence continues at coordinate 31,170,002 of CM073599.1, read as the reverse complement.
GATTTAAATCAATAAAAAATAGTTATTAAAATAATTTGATCAAGATACGTCACCGCATCATTGAATTTTATTTAAGTGTTTCAAAAAAGACGTGTAACTACATTGTTAATTGAAACCATGTCTTTTTATCATATCTAAATTTGCCTACAAGAATTATTTTGTCAAGTTTTAAGCTTGAATCAAGTGGTGCCGAACTACAATCGTTCAATCAAAATTTATAAATCTTTTGTTATTTCGAAATAATATTATCAAGATCTCATAATTTAAAATAATAATGATAGTAATATTTCATCTTAAACATGCATACAGTAATTAGTAAACCAGTCGAAATTGTCTTATTATTTTTTTAGTAATCACCCAAAAGATCAACGCAACACACATATTATAGCATAAAAATAACTTAACACTTTTCTAAACACAACAAAACGTAGAATTCATTCAAATTAGTAAGACACAAACATATTTTTTTTTTTTTTATAATTAATTAAGGAAAAGAGTGAGAAATGAATTTTTAAGCATGTAAGAAATAATCATAGGTCATACCGGTTTCGCTCTAAATTTAATGATAGCATGTTCAAATATATATTTCAATATTATAATACTAATGATATTAATGGGTTAAACACATACGAAATTTGAACTACTTCAATTCAATTCTTGCACAGTCATGACATAAAAATATTTATGTTGCTGATGGTAGTATATTTTGAAAATAATTTCACGAGAAGAAAGGACCAGAATGAGTAATCGTGAACTTGAAACTGCAAAAGTAAACGTCAATATCTACTTTTTCAGAATGATGCATGTGTTGCTTTATGCTGCTGATGGTAGTATATTGTGAATCTTTTCTTTTGGTAGCGTGCGGGAGTTTTTGTTGTTGTTGTTGATGTTGTCGGCGTGTGTGTGTGTTTTCTTCCTTTTTGTGTGAGTGGGTCTTGTGCGTTGATTGTTTTTGGTCTAGTAGTAGGAAGTAAATAAAAATGTTTGAATGTTGTTTTTCTTTTTCTGTACGTGAGTCTATGTTGCTATCTGTATATGGATCATGTGATTGTTTGTTGCAGGTTAATGTGTGGATGGAAATTGTAGAGTGGAGTGGAATGTGGGTATGGGTGAGAGGTTTAAGGGAGTGGAGAATTTGTATAGAAGGTTTGGTAGTAGTTAGGATAAATGAGGACTCTGCAAAAACTTAAATATATATAAATATTATAATAATAAATATTAACTAATTATTTTGAACTAATTATAAGAAAATTTAAATAGCTAATCTAAAAATATAATTAAGAAAAACTAGCTTATTTTTTAAATCTATTTTTTAAAAAGTAAATAAATATTTTTTGTAATTTAATTTTTTTTTATCGAAGAAATTGAAAAAAAAAAAAAACTTAACCAAAACCGTTACTCGATTTTTGTAATTTTCAAATATTTTAAAATAAACTTTATAAATTAAGATAAAACAACAATATTAGTTTAGATTTATAATAAATATTTAGGCATTTCAAATGGCTTGAAATCTTATATTCTGTAAAAAAATTTGTGTCTACAATTTTTGTCTTTTTTTCTGATTTATGAGGACCTCTATTTATACTTTTAGAATAGAGGAGTTTTGATGGAAACATCCTTCTCTTTGGCCAATCAGATTTAAGTATTCTGACATATAAGCTTTATTAAGCGAACTGTTCATTTTGACATATGACATGTCCTAGTGACTTCTTTGTTTGACTTGGCATGTCCCGTTAGTTGCCACGTGAGACCAAAATGGGTCTTTAGGAGAGATGATATTGGGCTTAGCAAATTGGGATCATCTATTGTAGCCCAAATTAGTTAATTTGAACTTTAACAAAATTCGTATTTAATGGACTTAAATAAATAACTCTATTTTATTAATCCATAGTATTTTTTTTTTTGACCTAATATATTCATGAATTCAATTTAATTTGTATCATTTAAAAATTTATATTTAATAAACTTAAATGATTACAAATGCTCCCTGATTCAAGTGTTGTCGAGATATTTTATCTTATAAAGACTAGACTAGAAGTATTAACAACACGATAATTGTTTATGGCGTATTTTGAAGTTCACCATAAATATATTTAACTAATATAGTACTCCATCGTGATTAGAGTAATATATTTGGAGTAAGCAACAAGATTCCAATTAGTAATTTGATTCACGTGGCCAGGGATGGCAATGGAGTGTGGCGGAGCTAGTTTATGGTTGTGCAAGGGGGGAGGGATGTAGGGTGGGTTGAAGTGGGTGTTTTTTAAATTAATGTAGGGCAGGGCGGGTTGCGGGTTTTATGTGATTTTATATGGGTTCAAGCTTAATTTTAATTTTTTTTTATGTTATAAGAGTGATAGAACATTATTTATTATGATGATTTCCTTAACATTACTAAAATATTCAAGGTAGTAAAAGAAAATGATTCAATAAAAATTAATACAATTTCTTAGATGTTGTCCAATTGACTTCAAAAAAATAAAATTTTTAAGTCATTATCTATTGAATTAATACAACTTAATGAAAAACTGAATTTATTTTTATGAATTTTAATCTTAGTATCAAACTTAACTAGAAAAAGAAAATATTTAAAAAATTATGTGGGGCGGGTTCAAGCTGGGGCGGATCTATGTAAGGCGGGGTGGAGTGGGTTGAGTACGAAAAAAGTTACTATGTGAGGCATAGCGAGGCGGCTTAAAAATTTTATGGATTATGCTCAACACACTCTGCCTCGACCCTGCACTGCCCCTTTTTCATCCCTATACGTGGTCAGTGCCACTTTTCAATAGATTTGCACAACTACAATAGGAGAAAAGATGTTCTTCTCCCAAATAAACATGAAAGGTTAAGTTTTTGTCCCTTTCAATTCTTGCAGCATTCAACCTAAACTCCTAACTTAAGATGAATTATAATTAATATAGAAAAGAAGATTTTCCATCCTAGCAGTACAATAGTGCAATGAGGGGCACTGTTTAAATCATTTGGGAAAATATTATTTGTCATACCTATTGAATAAATTAAGACAAAACACTTAGAGAAATCAATTAATAAAAAAGAGACGTGAAAAGTGAAGTGAGAAAATAGGCTGATTTCAACATCATTTATAGGGACATTTTTACACATTAATTAGTTGACTTACTAAGTTTGAAACCTTTTATCAGAATTTTTTACTATGAATTATGTTGGTGGTCAAATGGTAAAAGACAATGTAAATGAAAATTTATTTGTCTTGTTTATTATTAGTTTTTTTCTATAATAGTGTTAAACTTTAAATTATGTGAAAATATTTGTTGTGGTCCTCCATATATAGGAGAGGAGTTAAAATAATGTTTAAAATCATATTTTTAAAAAAATAATACTTCTACTTTTGGTTTGTGAGGAAAAAGAAAAAAATTCTTTGAATTTTCATATATCTTCTTACAAAATATATTTTAGGTAATATGTTAATGTTGGTTATTTTTAGAAGAAAAGTAAAAAAAGATCAAACTATATAGTATGAAGCCATGTGGTAAACTCCATTTCAATCTTTGTCGAAAGCATATTCCATTAAAAAGAAGAATATTCCATTCTTCCTCCCCTGAACTTTTTGATTTTTTCCAAAATTCATAATAAACATTTTAGGAATTGACCTAAAAAAAAATCACACTTCATCCTAAATCTAATATTATATATTAAAGAAAAAAAGAGAGAGGAGGAGTAAATAGAGGAAACTCTAATCAGCCAAAGCCAAGCAACAAAAAAGAAGGACCTCATGTTCATTGTTTCTAACATGAAAAATCATCAACTCCCAATATCCAAATATATTCAAATTATGTTTTTTTTTTTTTTTTTTTTTTTTTTTTTTTTTTTTTTACTGATTATCACCCTATTTATGGACTATTATGTCTTTTTCATTGATTTTTTCTTGTTTACATGAGTTTGATGCACTTAAGCCGAGAGTTTTTCTTGAAACAACCTCTCTACCTGTCAAACCCCGAGCCTACACTTTGGGCGTGGGCTGGTCCCAAAGCGAACCCTTGGCCTTGCTGACTACTTAGTGGAAGATTTACTCAAGCAATAACAAGCTTAGAAATACAGTTTAGAACATTCAAACTCAAGCAAATACTTAACTCGAATTGTCTGCAAATACTTAATTGCAATAATAATAATACTTTGCAAAACAGTCTTAAAACATCTCAAACAAAAGGAAAATACTGAGAGACTCCTCAACTCTAACAATCTATGAAGCCTCTATAATTCAACATGGATATTGGGACAAGACCCACAACAACAAAAAGGACTAAACTGAAAGGAAAAAGGGAAATCCTATAGAATGCAAGAAGGCTCATCAAAGCTATCTGGTGTGTCAAATGATCTCAATGAAGTGTCTGTTGATAATCCTGAACACGTGTATCTGCATCATGATAAGATACAAGTCGAATGACATCAGTACATTGAATGTACGAGTATGTAAATAACACTGAATGCATAGATAAGTGAACTGATAAGATTGGAAGAATATTCACCTCAATTCAACTCAATAATGTTTAAAGCTTCATAAATAAAAGAACTAACTCAAGGATGTATATAAAAATACAATAACTTACTCTTTACTCTTATTTGAGAGATTCTCTAATTGACAACCATCATTATGAGCTAGGTGATGATACACAATCTCGCCCACGCGACAAAAAAATGCTCAATTTATGGGGGTTATTTTGTCAATTTGCAGCAGTTTTTGACCCTCACAGTGAGAATTGCGGCGGTTTTTAAAAACGCTACAATTACCTGTGCCACGAGCTTATTTGTGGCGGTTTTAAGAAACCTCCATGACGACCGCCACAAAATTACTTTTTAATTTGTGGAGGTTTTTTTAAGGCAATTTGTGATGGTTTGTAACCTCCACCATATTCTTTTTAATATTTTTAAACAATATGTTTGCATGGGAATAAAATTGCCACGAAATGATTTGAATATTCACAAAATTTAATTTGTTGAGGTTTGTGACCGCCACAAATTGTTATATTTATATAAAAAAAATATTTTACATCAAGCCTTTGTAATAATATATATAAATACTTTCTAAATATTTATTGTAAATTATATTGCATTATACAAATCTGTACTAAAAATTCATGTACAACAACTTAAGTGCTACAACTTAAAATCTAAAATAGCTCCATACCAAATAAATATTAAAAAGAAGTTCTATGCAATTATTTGGTGACTTGAATTGGTGCCATTTCTTTTTTCGTCAAGGTGAAGTAAGCTCAATCTTCATAATCACTAGGTTGAAAGTCTGAAACCATAAAAATTGTATACGTAATCAGATAAAAAAATATTAATATATGCATATCCTTGTACACCTTCATACAAAAAGATAATTCAAAATTTAATTCATTGAAAAGATAAATTCGTACGAACATTTGGCCTTTATAACCTATTAGTGAGGGCATACTCATCAATTCAAAGACAATGTAAATATTTTTAAGCTCTCACCCAAAAAGGAGTAAAATGATGTGGTTAATTTCTATCCTACCTTGCTACCATTGAATTATGTTGTATCAAAATAGTTATATTTTATACTCCCTTAAGGCATGTAAGATTACACCAGTATTAAACTATTACAAGGCTGAAGGAACGAATATTTCATCGAGCAATAATCTGCAAAATATTATTGCCTAAGTTACTTTATTTTGTTAGGAAATAAACATACATTGGAACTCAATTCTTAGATGAGAAAAAACAAATTTGATAGGTCAATAAGAATCAAACAGATCCAATATTTAATAAAACACTAATTTATCTATGTAAAAAAAAAAAATTGAGGCTTCTCTTCATTCAATTGAAGGCCAAATATAATTTTTTTATGATGTGCTGAAAATTCAAAAAATATCCTGAAATATATAAAAGAATGTCAACATTAACTTTAACAACTTACAAAGTACATATTTATTTTCCAATAATATATATATATATATATATATATATATATATATATATATATATATATATATCTCAAATTCTAGTGTGAATCCTGAAATTCATGTGACAGAGAATTACCTTTACATTCACAAAAATATTACGATCAAATATGCATGCTTTAAACACTTATTGCTTTGAGAATTCCACTTAATAAAAACCTACAAAGAAAAAGTAAAAAAAAATCACACATGCACATACAAAATTCAGATGGAACAAAAGAACAAAATAAGAAAAAAAAAAAAGACAAGAAGGGAGAGAGCTTTTTAAGAATTGCCGAATTGTGGAAGTGGGGAAGTGGGAAAGTGGGAGAGAGATTCAAGACTTTTATTTTGTGGTAGGAAGGGGGAATTTTTATTTGTTTTGATTTTAAATTTGCTTGGGAGGGAATTTTAGTCCTTCAGAAATTTTTAATTTTGTGGGAAGAAGGGCAAGCCTTTTAGGATTTAGGTTAAACTAATTAGGTTAAAAGTCTCCTTATAACTTCTAGTAACTAGTAATTTGTAATTAAAATATTTTATCTTAAAAATCAAATATTATAAGAGCTTAAATAAAGTTAAATGCACACACAAATAAATATAACTATTGTTAAGACATCTAAATTTTATTTTAAAATATGTAAATTTACTCGGAGAAATAAAAACTAGAAGTAGGATTGAAATTATGTTTAACTCATCAAGATGAAATGATCTAGCAAAAATCAGACTTAGTAATGTGTTGTTTGACCATAAAAATAAAAAATAGTGCAATTAATATGTAGTAATTACATAGTTTAGTAACTGCACAATATAGTTATTACAATGATTTATTTTTTATCAAATATAATTATAAGCGTATTGCTATATTGCAGAAGCATAAGCACACATTTAGACTAAATTTTCAAAATAAATTTAGTTGTAAAAATTAATATAAATTAGTAATATATAAAAATAAAACACTAAAAAGAAGTTTAATAGACAAAGTAGAAAAGGAATATTTTGATAGTACCTTAATAATATATATATGTATATGAGTATATGGTCATAAACTTATATCATATTAAAATAAAGAAAGAGAACGACGTATATTTGTGTTATTGTGTGTATGCATATATTGTATTAGTTAAATTTTATTACTATTGGTCAAAAATCATAAAATATGAATATTTATGATATATAAAAAATATAAGATATATAAAATTGATATATTTTCTAAAATCAATGAATTTACAAATTGATTGGAGTTAACAACCGCCATGAATATTATGAATCTTGTAGTGGTACGCTACCAAACCTGTCCTATACCTTGCCAGGGTACATAACACCTCAACTAAGTGGATCCACTAAGCTATGCTCGAAAGCAATAAGAAATGTGAGTACGATCCTTTCCCATGTTGGCTACATTGTTTAAGAGAAATGTGAGTTATCTCAGCTTATCCCCATATCAGTACAAATTACCACTCCAAATAAATAAATATATACTCATGCTCAAGTAAAAATAATTTTTCTCAATTTTGAGGTAATTACTCAAAATAACATTTTTTAAAGAGATAATGAAATATCTTGAACTCATAAACTCTTTTTAGAAATAAAAGTTTCTCTTTTCTTACTGTGTTACATTTGGGAATACTTAGTTTAAGATCTTAGTTGGTTAAATAAGAACTCTCAATATTAACTCCATAAAAACTCTTGAACTTCTTTTTTACACTCAATTTAGTTTTGAATGTGCATTAAGCCATGTGATTAATATATGCAGGGATTGTCAAGGTTAAATTGAGCATATAGGAGCTAATACAAGGAAGGGAAACGTGGCACCAACTTAAAGAAACACGTGCCGGAGGAAACAAGGAAAGATTGGCCCAGAAATCCTTGGCGTACTGCTGGCGCAAGGCGTCAGGCTATGAACTTTAGAAGTCAAGCCTTGGTGCACTGCTGGTGTAACATCTCGCTAAGTGAAAGAGCTAGAATTAGAAAGAGTCATTTTTGGAAAGAATGAGAATCTGGAAAATTGGTTAAGTTATGTTAAGTATGGGTTTTTGGTCAACTTCGAACGACCATTAAAACCAGCTCAGGATGAGTATGTGTTCTACAAGATACCGTAGTAAATATCTTTGAATTATCTTTCCAGCGCCGCCGAGTTTGCGCAATTTCAAGTTTGTATGAGGAAGATATATCCATTTGAAGTTGGACTGTCTAGATAAGAAAAGTCAAAATCGGATTTTAGAAGGGTATTGTGGTCTTTCACTACCCAATTAATTAAATTCATTTTTGGTTATTAATTTGGGGTCTATATGGATGAGATTCAGTTTATGCTATTGAGAATTACGCTAGGGCTTTGAGAGAAGAGAAAAGAGGAGGAAAAGAGAAGAAAAGTTCTAGATTCGTCAAGTTCTTGCGAGTTTGGTTGTGGATTTCACCAAGGATTCAATCCTATGAGGTATGTGAGACTTTCATAAAGTTGGGTTCGTTCAACCATATGCCAAACATGTTTATTTCAGCGAATTCATCCTAAAAAGGTTGAAAGTTTGATGCTCTTGATATGTGTTCTTGAATTTGTTTTCGTTCCTTAATTGAGCTAGATTGAGGAGTTCTTGAGATTTTGTCATCAATTTATAGAGTTGTTTTGAGTTAGGTTCTTGAGTACATATACTGGGTATCTGAATCTAAATTAAATTTAAGAAAAGGAGTCAAATTTAGGCGAATTGGGGTTAGAAAACGAAGAAGGAAAAAGTCGGGTGAATCCGAAGACCCAATCCGCATTGCGGACCTGCCCCCTCCCCATTTCACATAAAGTTCTCCACGTCGCGGAGTGGTCACGTACCTTCTACCTCAAAATTTATTTTGGCGATCAAATATTTAAATGCAGCTCTGCATCGCAGATTTGCTTCCAGACAGTGATTTCTTAATCGTTTCTCATGTTTAACTATCTAAAAACACTCCTAAACATCATGATATCCTTCCTATCACAAATCACAATCCTTGAATCCATAAATTCAAATTCAAGGAAAGTTAAGAGCCAAGTCTAGAGAGTTTTTAGAGTCATTTCAAAAGTCTTTTACAAACGTTTTAACTTTGTTTAAGACTTGAATTTTGAGTTGAGTAAAGAGTGAAGATCAAAGCTCTTTTCTTCAAAGAGTATACCGGGACTATGTATTACCAAAACAGTAATTGTTTTCACATTTAAACAAGAAAGAAAACACCGATTTCCAAGAAAGCCTTTGAGCTAGTTTTTGAGTAATTTTCTCAAACCATAGAAAGAGTTTTTGTTTTTAAAATACATGAGCTGAGTATATTTTGGGAGTAGTATTGAGCACCGAAATGGGGACGAGTTCATAATAACACAACTCTCCATAAACAATGTAGCCATCGTGAGTACGAAAGGGTGATACTTTTTAGATGATTCCTTAGTGCTTTTTATCATAGATTAGTGGATCCACTTAGTTGAGGCATTCTATATCAGGTCAAGGTATAGGATAGTTTTAGCAGCATGGGCGAGATGTTGTATTATCACTTTAGCTCATAGTGATGGTTGTCGGTTAGAGAAACTCCCATAGTATTATATTACTTTATATGTAAACTAAGTTGTTATTGTATTTCTTTAATACATTGAGTTTTCATCTACTGTTTTAAATGCTTTGTATAGACTGAACCTTTATTGTTGTTTTACTTTGCATTTGAGTTGAGTATCTATGGTGAGTAAAGCTAAGGTGAGTGTTCTTTTCAGATTCCTTTCAAGCATATGTCATGTCTTAGTTTTTTTGTCGCATGCTCATATATTCAATGCTCGTATATGCAGAACAGGTAACCAGGATTAGCATCCCGTGCCTCGTTGATCTAGTTGAGCACGTAGAGTCAGTTGGTGTATCCTTGCTTTCCATAGGATTCCCTTTTATTACTTTGATTAGTTAGTTCATTAGGATGTCGTGGGTCTTGTTCCGACGTTCATTTCAATTGTTAGAGGCTTCATAGACAGTTAGTTAGTTCATTTTTCGTTATCTTATTATTGGCATATGTTTTGTGATTTGAGTTGCCATCTTGGCTAGTTGAATGTTTTTTTAAAACATTCTGAGTTATTTCATGAGTTTATCCTTTTAAGATTATTATCTTGTTATTTAAGTCTTCCGCTATGAGTTAACCTAGGTTAAGGGTTCTCTTGGAGCCAACAATGATTCTCGAGTACTAGTCCCGCTCAGGGTGTAGGCTCGGGGCGTGACAGGTGGCGCGTCGCTCCGCCCCCTAACTTTAGAAGTCAGGCCTTGGTGCTATCATGGTGCACCGCTCCAGGTACTTCCCCAGTACCCAAGCAAATTTTCAAGCTTAAATTAGGACCCCATTAGTTTAGAATTGGAAATATTCTCCTAAACTCTTTTTGATTCTCAAACCCAACATGAATACATGAGAACTTTCATACAATTTCTTTGGAAACATAACTTTATCAAATAAGTAGGGTTCATGTGATACTAAGCATGAACAACACAATAATATTCACAAAACAAACTAATAAAAAAGCCTCAATTGTTAAGAATCGAACTTTATATCAAGAAATACTAATGGATCCTTTAGATGTAATGATTTTTTGTCTAAATTGAGATGTAGGGAGTGAGGAAAAATAAGTCCAGCACTGTCAGAGGCCTTACATACGTGGAAAGAACAAAGTTAATTGGTGAAAATCAATGGGAATCTTAAAGAACGTAAAAAGATGGTTTTATGCTGATTAGACCCTTATTTGGGTGAAGAAAAATGAGGCTAGGATTTGAAGGAATGGGAAAAGACCAAAATACCCCTCCAAAAATGATTTAGGGCACCTTAAAAGAGAGGCTTCACCAAAATGGCATAAATTTTTACTCCAAGCTCGAAATTAAGCAAACTTGGCTGTGTTAGAAAGAGGACTGAAAGATCTTTAATTTGATAGGTCATGGAATACCTAATTTTTTATGTGCTAAGAAATATGATTATTTGAAGTTGACCCAAAACGATGGGTGACTTACACGAACCCCTCTTTAGCCCTTTTTAAAGTTCAAGATGTTACACTACCTTCACGATGAATTGGTAAGATCTGCTTGCACATTACCCTCCCCAAATCCCACTTAATGAGATTTCACTGAATATGTTGGGTAATAATTTAAAATTTTGGACACACTAATTTAAATGTGTTGTGGGTTTGTGAATTAGTAAAAAAGAATGAATTGTTAAGACATATTTTCTCATCTATGGATCAATCAAACATGATAAAGTTAATATCTAGCTAATTCATTAAAGTTGAATTGAAATTAGAAAGTAAAATTGCTAGAAGCGTAAACTAAGAAAATTAGAAATGAAGAAAGAGGAAAAAACACTAACCAATCAAATCTCAACATGTTTGATTCATGACAGAAAGAATCAGACTTGCACATGAAAGATTATGTCTATGACATAAATAAATAATAAACATGTGTTCTTCTCAAATTGAACACATAAACCAATAATAAAATATGTTTAATTTTTCAAATGCATTGTCCACCAATTTTGTGTTGAAGCTCTAGTAATTATAATTCACACTTCAATTTAAATAGTATATAATTTTTTTTTAAAAAAATAGAATTGATCAAACATTGCAATAATTTTTTACGAAACATAATAACATAAACGATTAAGTAAATTAGGGATTCTACAAATCTCAAAGGCTAAAAAACATAGTTTAAATTCAATAACTCAAAAAAAAAAAAAAAAAAAAGAAAAAAAAAAGAGATAGAACAACCATCAAAATGTCACGTTTGATGGGTATTTTACACAAACATTTTTCATCAATGCATCTTTCTTGAAGATGCACGACAACTAATACATTGACAAGGTGGCGGTGGACACCCATCACTAACTGAAGAACTTATGATTGCCAAAGTGAGCTCCAAACATGGAAACACATTGTTATAAGTTTGCTCGTATAAAGTGGGTGATTCATGACTTACAAGATCCGAATCAACGTTTAGACCCGAGATAAAGATCCTCTGATCAATCATCTCGAGAGCAGTTGGAGGAGGAGGGACATGCAATTGTTGTCTCCATCTATTTTCAATAACAAAGTACTCAAATTAATACATGCTCATGAAATAAATTAAATATAATTCTAAAAGTATATGCTAAAGGATTTAATGAGAGAATTGTTGGTGGATGCCCATCACTAACTGAAGAACTTATGGTTGCCAAAGTGAGCTCCAAACATGGCAACACATTGTTATAAGTTTGCTAGTATAAAATGGGTGATTCATGACTTACAAGATCCGAATCAACGTTTAGACCCGAGATAAAGATCCTCTGATCAATCATCTCGAGAGCAGTTGGAGGAGGAGGGACATGCAATTGTTGTCTCCATCTCTTTTCAATAACAAAGTACTCAAATTAATACATGTTCATGAAATAAATTAAATAAAATTCTAAAAGTATATGCTAAAGGATTTAATGAGAGAATAAACTTACTCATTTTGTTGGAGAATAGGATTTCCATCCACGAAAGTATGAGAAAAAAGTTTGCGGCTATTGTTGGTTTGGAAAGTACGATGATGAATATTTGGAGTAGCACCATCTCGTGGAACATTATTAATGTTCATCTCATGGCACGTAAAACTATATTTTATTCAACAAATGTTATATTATAAACACACTAAAATTATTCATGCACAAACATTAATTTAAAATCTTAGTTCCTCCATTTTGTGCATAGTTCGTTGTATGAAGAGGGTTCATAACCTAAATTTCAAATAGAATTTTGTTTTTTTAGGATTTATAAACAATGAAAAAGCTAAACGATGTATAATTTTATCGTACTTACAAAATTAAAAGATCAATATCAATAAATATAAAAATTTTGCTAAGAAATCCCTAAAATTGAAAGTAGACACTCATTGAATTGTACGTGATATTCAAACTAAAATATATATTAGTACGATAGTAATTTATCTCTATTTAATTTTTATATATAATTGATATACATTACGATGATTAGATAATAAATAAGGTAAATATACGATAATTCCATGTTGTTCGTTGTATTGTTCCTCATTGTTGCTCTCTTCATCTTCGTCCTCATCACTTCTCTCTCCATCTTCGGAGTTTGCAATGTTCATCCAAAGCCCGTCTTCTTCGATAACTTCGCAATTAGGGCATTTCATTAGCCCCATAAATTGAACTCAACCGCAATATAATCTGTATAATAGGAAAAAAATCGAAGACTAATCAATGACAATATAAAAATTCAGAATTAATTTATTTCTAGTTTAAAAAGATAAATAAGGTTTATACAATTAGATTATTAGATCTTAATGTGTGTCAAACAAATGGAATCAAACATATGACGTTCAAACTTTTAGATTAGACAATATAAAAAAATTACAACCTAATCTAAGAAAATTAATATGGGAAAAAATATTAAAATACGAGGAAGACGAGATAAATCACTTATTAAAACAAGAATGGTTTGACGACATAAGACATATAATACAAAGTACAGATTATTTAGATTTCATATACTCATCAGACTATAATAGTGATTAACATATAATGATTAACGAAGAATATTTTCAATTATGGAAAGAAATATCAACTGAAATAGATTCATGGGAACAAATTATAAAAACATATTTAGAAATGTATTTTAAAACACAGGACCTACAATACTTTAAAATGCTTATAGAAGGAGCCCAAATTATTTTACATAAAAAGGAAAAAGAAGATGAATATTACAAACAAGCATTCACTTAATAAAAGGACTATGATAAAAATAAAACATAGCCCAAATTCCGACCTACCCCCCACATTGGTATCATAGCTAATGATTAAAAAAGGCAATTACAAAATTAAAAAGCTAATTATTAAAAATAATTATAAAATTACCGAGCTAAACTTAATAAATTTAACAGGTGAGAAGACCTCATAAAAACACTTTAATTTATAAACAGATAAAACATGAATTAAAATCTTTATATATGACATACAAAAGATTAAATAAACAAATAATCAAAACTACAGAAGAAATCCACGAACTAGATAAATTAATCACAAAAATATCCTCATTAGAATATAAGTATATTATTCACCTAAAACAGAGATTAGAACATAAATAAACATGAATAAGGAAGAATTTGCAATAAATGAAAAAACATATGAAAATTATGACGGACTAAAAATCAAAATAGTATTCTCAAATTTAGGAAGAAAATATAAGAAGATAGGTAACCAATTATATTTAATGTTAGAAAAAGAAGAAGTAAAATTAGAAGATAGTTTGACAGCTATGGTAAGAATAGCAAAAGAAAATGAAGAAATAGATAGACAAAAAGAAATAAAAAATATACAACAAATAACTGATACAAAAAATGATAGAATTAAAGAACTAGAAAAAGAATTACAAACATTAAAAGAATTATATGAAAAACAATGCAAACGAAAAGAAGAAGAAAAACTATTAATAGAAATACAACAATATAAAGAAAAACTTACAGAAAACCAAGAAAATACCGAAACAGAAAATAAAAATGAAAATAAAATGGAATTACGTATAGAAACTATAGAAGAGGAAAATATGGAAATAGATCAAAATTCAGATATATGTGAATCAGAAATAAGTGAAACATATACAGAAATAATAACTAATATAGATAAGAATAAGAAATTAATAGAAAATACAGAAGTAGAAGTAAATTATGATGAAAAAATAAAAGAAGAACCTAGTAGTAGCAGTAATCCAAGAGTATATCTAAAACATAAAAAACCACAATTAATTACCCTAGATTATACGAATTCAGATAGAGAAAAAACTTTATGGAATAAAAGACTAAATATACAAAAATGGAGTCCTAGACAAATAAATGAACATCCTGAATATCTAGATCTAGACTGTGTAGTAGATATAAATCAAACTATACAATTATGGATAGGTCATATATCAAAACAAATTATAGACAATAAAATCAGTATAACAGAAGTACCAGGATACATAGAAAGAACATTAATAGGAGAGGTAAAATTATGGTTTTTAAACCTAGAAGAAGAAAGTAAAAAGACATTAAGATCAAATAAAGATATGCAAGCTAAAGAAACGACATCAGCATTAGACATGCTTTATAAATATGAAACAGCTATAAGAAATGAATTTAGTAGCATGACAACAGAAGAAGAAGAACGTCAAAAAGATAAGATTATAAATAGAAATCTAATGAATAAATTAGGAATATGTAATATGTGTTATTTAGAAGAATATACTTGTGCATTCAAAGAATATTATTATAAAGGAGTTTATAATAATCAAGAAAGTCCAGGAATAAGGCACTTATATTTTACAAAATTACCAAAACCATTTAGTTCGAAAATAATTAAAGCATGGGAAGAAGCAGGATTACAAGATACATTAGGAGCTAGAATAAAATTTGTTAAACAATGGTATGCAAATATATGTGAAAAATATAGATAAGAAATAAAAATGGAAAAAACAATAAGAAAAAATTTAGCATGTTGTAGAGACAAGATAGCACCACAGTTTGGCTGTAATGAATATTACAAAAAAATATAAAAAGAAAAGATTTAAAAAATATAAAAAATCAAAACATAAATATAGAAATCCAAGAAAAAGATACTATACAAAATCTAAACGTCCAAATAGAAAAAAGAAAAGTATAAGTGAATGTAAATGTTATAATTGTGGAAACTTAGGACATTTAGCAAAAGACTGTAAAATACCAAAAAATCCGAATAAAAAACAAATATCAGAAATAATTATAGAAGAAGAAATTTGTTTACAATTAGAATACATAGATTATGAAATAGAAAGTGATGATAGTATTTATGAAATATCTGATAATGAAGAAGAATATCAAACAGATAATGAAATAGAACAATGTGATGACTGAAGAAAATATACAAATTATACAAGAAGAATATACGACAGATGATTATTCAGAATAAAAAATAATATTTGATAATAATATATTTGAAAAGGTAAAAGGAAAAGAGATTGACTTAAGTGTAGAAAAAATATTTATACCACTAATAAAGAATCCTTTTAAAAGAAATAAAGAAGAATTTTATATAATTAGTCAAAAAGAACATATTATAGATTGTAATTATGCTCAGGGAAAAGCTGAAGTACCAATTATAAACAAAAGAGAATTAAATAAGGAAGTACAAAAAATAAAAAGTAAAGAACAAATTAAATATGTACATTTAGGAGGAATAGAAATACTTATAAAAGCTTGTTTTAAAGAAGGAATAGATACACCAATAGAAATATATTTAGCAGATGATAGAATATTAGAACCTATAGAAAAAAGTGTAATAACAACAGTAAAAGGAAATTTGATTTACCAAAAGTTTAAATTTATAGTAAATACTAATTATTCAGTTGCATTAACAGACCAAAATATAGATAAAGCATTAGTATTATATTGGAAAATTAATGGAATAACATTAACCCCAGGAAGTAAAATATGTACAGCTAGATGTAAAAATTTATATGTATTAACTACTAAACACAAGATAAGTGCAAAAAGTAAAATAAAAGGTATAGAGATAGAAACCCCATTTGAACAGTTTGTTAAAATAATAGATAATAACAATTATTCATATAAAGAAATAGATACTACTGAAAATTTAGACATCATAGAAGAAAGAATAGGAAGAGCTAGGAAAATCAAACATAATTTGCAAAAAGAATATACCAAAAAGATAGCATATGATATAATCCCAAATAAATATTACATAATAGGAGTAATAGAAGAAAAAGAGCATTTAATATTAATAGATACTAAACAAGAAGATAATTATATAATAGATAAATTATTGGATAAAGAAGAAATGGAAATAAACAAAGCTACAAAAAAAAAATGTTCAGATTTACCAGCACTAATAGTAGCACAATTAGAAATAGAAAAAGAAATAATAATAGCAGATATACCTATGAAAATAAAATTAGAAATCAGTGAAACTTTACAAGCAGATATTATATTTGGATTAAAATGGTTAGAAGAACTAAAACCTTATAAAATATAATCTACTCATATAATCATTACTTATAAAAATAAAATGGTAACAATAAGAAGAATAATAATATGAAAATACATGTACTTATGAAAATAATAATAGAAGGATATTATAATAGATATTATACACCAATGATAGATACAGGAGCAGAAGTTAACATATGTAAATATAACTGTTTACCAAAGGATAAATGGATCAAATTAAAAATAACTATAATAGTAAAAGGATTTAATAATGAAGGAAGTTTAATACATTATAAAGCAAAAGACATAAAAATACAAATATGGGATAAGATACTTAAGATAGAGGAAATATATAATTATGATTTACCCACTAAAGATATAATTTTAGGAATACCCTTCTTAGAAAAATATTATCCACACGTAATAACTAAAACACACTGGTGGTTAACAACACCATGTAATCATAAAGTAGGAGCAAAAGGAGTAGTAAATAAAATACGAAAAGATACAGAATGGATTAAAGGAAGTGAAAAAAATTACACAAAAATTAGAAAATATGCCAAATAATACCAATAATATAGAATATATAATATTCACAATAGATAAACTGAGTCCAATAAAAAATAAATTAGAACAATTATATAGTGAAGATCCATTAAAAGGATGGAATAAACATAAAACAACTATAAAAATAGAACTAATAGATGAAAATAGTATAATAACTCAGAAACCTTTAAAATATAATTTTGATGACTTAAAAGAATTTAAGATGCATATAACAGAATTACTAGAAAAAGGATATATACAAGAAAGTAATAGTAAACATACTAGCCCAGCATTTATTGTTAATAAACATAGTGAACAAAAAAGAGGAAAAAGTAGAATGGTTATAGATTATAGAAATTTAAATGCAAAAACTAAAACTTATAATTACCCAATTCCAAACAAAATATTAAAAATCAGACAAATACAAGGATATAATTACTTTAGTAAATTTGACTGTAAATCAGGATTTTACCATTTAAAATTAAAAGAAGAATCTAAAAAATTAACAACATTTACAGTACTACAAGGATTTTATGAATGGAATGTATTATCATTTGGATATAAAAATGCACCAGGTAGATTTCAACATTTTATGGATACTTATTTCACAAAATTACATAAATGCATAGTATACATAGATGATATACTATTATATTCAAGAACATATGATGAACATATAAAATTACTAGAACAATTTATAAACATAGTAGAAGAATCAGGTATAAGTTTAAGTAAAAATAAAGCAGAAATTATGAAAAATCAAATAGAATTCCTAGGCATACAAATAGATAAAAATGGAATTAAAATGCAACAGCATATAGTCCAAAAAATTATGAATTCAGAAGAAATGTTAGATACAAAAAAGAAATTACAATCGTTTTTAGGATTAGTAAATCAAGTAAGAGAATATATACCTAGATTAGCTGAATATTTAAAACCTTTACAAAGAAAATTGAAAAAAGATATAGAATATAATTTTAATGAAGAAGATAAAAAACATATTAAAAAGATAAAAGAAAAATGTCAACAATTACCAAAATTATGTTTTCCAGATGAAAATAAAAAAATTAATTACATAGTAGAATCAGATGCAAGTGAAAATAATTATGGTGGAGTATTAAAATATAAATATGAAAATGATAAATTAGAACATCACTGTAGATATTATTTAGGAACATTTACGGAAACAGAGGTAAAATGGGAAATTAATAGAAAAGAATTATTTGCCTTATATAAATGTTTATTAGCGTTTGAACCATATATTGTATATAATAAATTTATTGTTAGAACAGATAATACACAAGTTAAATGGTGGCTAACAAAAAAGGTACACGACTCAGTTACAACAAAAGAAATTAGAAGATTAGTATTAAATATCTTAAATTTTACTTTTACTATTGAAGTAATTAAGACTGACAAGAATGTTATTGCAGACTACCTATCAAGACAAGGCAGTACAGACCGATTTTGAAGAAACACTTACAAACACAATACTTATGGAAAAGTTATTAGAACAAATTACAATGCTTAACAGCAGAGTACCCCTCATGGAGGAAAGATATGTGGAGTCGGACCACAATAAAAAACCAGAGCTAGTAGTGCAGTCGGAGCACTCTAAAAAACCAGACCTAGAAGGTGACGATGGGAAACACCTAAAAACCCAACTTACTAACAAGCTATCTATTGATGCAGGTACAACAAATAATAAAGAATCATTTAAAACCATTACCAAAAGAAAAAACTATAATTTGAATAAGGTATTTGATAAACCTTATGCCCCACCAAATATACCAAAGAACGAATTATTCATACCACCCCAAATACATACCCATGCAACTTCAATTAGGCAGACAAAAAAGACATTCAACCATATAACCCGAACTTACATTGAAAATCTTGATAAAATACAAACTTTCTTAAACACCCAACCTATTGAATCACCAGAAAAATTAAAAAACCACTAAGGATACATTACTAACAAATTACAAAATTACAATAAATTAATTGCTTTACCAGGAACAAAACCTAATTTAGTGGCAACATGTTATTCATATGGACTTATATCAACAGTATACACAACTACTGGAGATGAGCTCATACATATACCAGAGTTATACCAAGCATTTATGAACTGCAAAAGAGTTACAAAAGGACAGTTATTCTACATAAGATTTTATTCGGCACCGGCAGAAATATTATTTGACGAGATAAAGCCTGTCATTACAGTTATAAAGATAGGCATGACAAAGGACTACATTATCCCAGAAGAAATTACAAAACAACCAATTATACAGAAAAATGAGATACCAGATTTTTATGCAAATAAAAGAATTATCGGACTTAGCACTATATTAGCGGAGTTATCCAATGCTTATGACGAAACAAATTACATATGGAAATATTATTCGAGGAACCATTTATTAATTTATTCTACAGCAAAAGAATTAAGGTATATGGATAAATTAGAGGTTAAACAATGGGCATTATCACTACTTAAGCCAGAGCAGGAGCCAATTACAAAATCTATCAGAAAAGAATTTATTTCAGAAGACAGCTTAGAGCAATATTGCAAAACTATTGGAACAAAATATACGGAACACGAATGTAGCAGATGCAGTGGAGGAAGCAATCACATACCAGCTGTCAATATAGATTAAAGAAGACAAGAACACATGGACGGACAATAATTAAAGGCGGAACACTTATCAGAAAAGAATCTATTTTTGAAAAAGAAGAAAGAGACAACTACAGATGGACGACTACCAATTAAAGAAGAAATAAAAACATGTGATAAAAGCGACATAAGACGGAAAGAGATAAAGTGAAAGCGACTTAAAACAAAAAAGATTTAAAGTTTGTCGGGGACTTACATGTAAATAGATAGGGACTACTTTGTAAATTATTTTCTTTATATTGCATTCTTAGTCCTTAGGAGTTTTGTATATATAGGATAATAATTTGTAAAGAAAGGATCATCGGGAAATCCGACAATCCTCTCAAAAACTCTCTCAATATTTTCCAATTTTGTAAAAAATTATATTATCAATAAAAACTTAACTTTCAATCCCCAAGTTATGGAGCAAAACTTAGCAGGAAATGCAAACCTACAACAGGTATGATCATATTCATGCCATTTTACTTATATATTATGATATTCATATAATACATATTGATATTTATAATTAAGATAGTTATGATATTTATGATAACAATAATTATGATATTGATAAATATGCTTAGCTAAATTAGTTAATTCCTGTCAACCATAGTATATTATGTGATATGCTTATGCTTGTTATTATGATTTAGAATTATTCAATATTTTGTTATCTAGTTTACTAGCATAGAGAAAAGTAGGAGAAAACTTCCAGAACTATGCCATCCAAAAGAGGGAAACCGGTGAAGGCAAGAAGGCCGTGTTAGGGGAGTACCTAATTGTTGAGGCGCTGTTTAGGAAGATAATAGCTGAAAAAGGTATCATGCTAGTAGTGACAAGATAATAAAAGATGAATACTTTAGGTCATAATAAGCTATCATAAGATTACCATATGGTAGACATGGAAGGCAGGAATGATAAATAATTTGATAAGAGCAAAAATAATAAATATGAACATAACAAATCCAATAACCGTAGTAATTGATAACAGTTATTTTGATGATAATTATAAAATACTTATTTTTAAAATATTAGAAAAAATAAACGAACCTAATCTAAGAAAATTAATATGAGAAAAATTATTAAAATACGAGGAAGATGAGATAAATCACTTATTAAAACAAGAATGGTTTGACGACATAAGACATATAATACAAAGTACAGATTATTTAGATTTCATATACTCATCAGACTATAATAGTGATTAACATATAATGATTAACGAAGAATATTTTCAATTATGGAAAGAAATATCAACTGAAATAGATTCATGGGAACAAATTATAAAAACATATTTAGAAATGTATTTTAAAACACAGGACCTACAATACTTTAAAATGCTTATAGAAGGAGCCCAAATTATTTTACATAAAAAGGAAAAAGAAGATGAATATTACAAAAAAGCATTCACTTAATAAAAAGACTATGATAAAAATAAAACATAGCCCAAATTCCGACCTACCCTCCACATTGTTTACTTGAGTTTGATGAACTTAAGTCGAGAGTTTTTTTGGAACCAACCTCTCTACCTGTCATGCTTTGAGCCCCTGGGTGTGGGCTGGTCCCAAAGCGAACCCTAGCCTGGCTGACTACTTAGCGGAAAATTTACTCAAGCAATAACAGGCTTACAAATACAATTTAGGACATTCAAACTCAAACAAATACTTAACTCAAACTGTTTGAAAATACTTAATTGCAATAATAATAATACTTTGCAAAACAATCTTAAAACATCTCAAACAAAAGGAAAATACTGAGAGACTCCTCAACTCTAACTATCTATGAAGCCTCTATAATTCAACATTGATATTGGGACAAGACCCACAACACCAAAAAGGACTGAATTGAAAGGAAAAAGGGAAATCCTCCAGAATGCAAGAAGGCTCATCAATGATAACTCGAGTGTCAAATGATCTCAACGAAGCGTCTGTTGATGATCCTGAACACATGTATCTGCATTTTGATAAGATGTATGTCGAATGACATTAGTGCATTGAATGTACGAGTATGTAAAGAAGACCGCATGCATAGATAAGTGAACTGATAATATTTGAAGAATACTCACCTCAATTCAACTCAATAATGTTTTAAGCTTCATAAATAAAAGTACTAACTCAAGGATGTATATAAAAATACAATAAGTTACTCTTTACTCTTATTTGAGAGATTTTCTAACCACAACCATTATTATGAGCTAGGTGATGATACAACATCATGTCCACGCTGCCAGAACTGTCCTATACCGTGCCTGGGGTACAAAACACCTCAACTAAGTGGATCCACTAAGCTATGCTCGAAAGCAATAAGGAGTCATCTAAAAAGTGTGATCCTTTCCCCATGTTGGCTACATGGTTTATGAGGAATGTGAGTTGTTTGAACTCATCCCCATATTGGTACTCAATACTGCTCCCAATAAATAAATATATACTCATGCTAAAGTAAAAATACTTTTTCTTGATTTTGAGGTAATTACTCAAAATAACTCTTTTTAAAGAGGTAATGAAATATCCTGAACTTATAAACTCATTTTAGAAATCAAAGTTTCTCTTTTTTTCACTGTAAAAATGTTACATTTCAGAATACTTATCATAGTTGGTTAAACAAGAACTCTCAAATAATAACTCCATAAAACTCTTGAACTTCTTTTTTACACTCAATTTAGTTTTGAATGTGCATTAATACATGTGATTAGGATATGCACGGATTTTCAAGGGTAAATTGAGTGTATAGGAGCTAATACAAGAAAGGGAAACTGATGAGTCCATGATTTGGACTCTTTTAGAGCTTTATTTTGATAGATTTTGTGTCCTCAAATGCATTTTTTGTCTCAATAACTGATGAAAATCCTTGAGTTTTAGGTATTTGGAGTTAGAGACAAAGCATGGACACTACTTGGCAAAAAGGAAAAAAGCAAGCTAAAGGAATAAAAAAATGAAGACATGATGATCGATGATGTCATTCGACGATTCACAAAATCGCCAATGTCATTTGGTGAATCGCCAAATTACCAAGATACCACCTAAAGTTACCGAATGCCAAAGCTAAAATGAGGACGGATTCGATGAGTAATAACTATATTCGGCATATCGTCGATCTAGTTGGCAAAGAACGACCAGGTCACCAAAAGTACTAAAGAAGATTCAAGCAAGTATAGATGGGCGAGATGGAAGGATAAAGGGCAAATCGCGGAGTCATTCGGAGATCACGACTTGGATTGCCCAAAGTTACAGTAGCCAGACCAAGAAAAAGCGAAAAATGAAGGCGAGATGAAGAACAATTAGTGATTTGCCGATCTGTCAGCAACACCGACACTTCAGACTTGTTTAAATTAGTTTTGCTAGAGAGAGAATTCATTCAGAAAAGAAGGAAGGAATTACTTAGAGAGAAAACACTACCAAAGGGTTTAGTGAGTGATTTTAGAAAGATTTTGAGAGAGATTTTGTAAGAGAGGATATTATCAAACGATTTTAATCTATAATTCTCAATTTTTACCCAACTATGGGAGTGATAATTGATTTTTTGATTCTTTCATTTTTGAGATGAGTGGCCCTTTACTTGAGATTTTGATCATGAATCCAATTGTTGAATTTACTTAGTAGGTGCTTGTTGTTTGCAAAGAATGGCGTTAATTTGAAGTGGGTCTAAGTTGTTGCTGTGTTTCAAGGTTGAATTACGTGACTTTGTGTGTTAAAATTTCAGTATTGTGCACTTGCTCGAGAGAGAGGTGTGGAACCAAGGTGATAATCTTAGCATCCTTAGTATTGGGTTTCCTTGGTTTCATCTCGAGAGAGTGAAACATGTGATCCGTCCTTTTTATTTAGCTCGAAAGAGTAAATTTGATGAGGGTGAAGAGTTGGGCTTCTTTTGATTGGTGTTGAAGTTCGAGAGAACTCAACATAGAAAAGGTAATTGTTCGAGAGAAAGTTACTTTATATATGGTTCGACCTACTCACAACAAATTATCCCATTATGTGCAGTTACATGTACCTACTTCGTGGAGATTCAATAATTGGATGATCAATTCCCCAAGCTTTACTCTAATATTTGATCGTTTGTGTTCAAGTGTAAATTTGGAATTGGTAGGTAAAACCTGAAATTTTAGATTTGAACATTAATTGTGCAAGAATTATTTGAATGAAGAGTTTGTCATTGGACTTTTATAATTGAATTTGAAGAAAGTACTACTCTCTGTGGGATCGACCCCAACTCACGTAGTTGGGTTATTATACTAATGAACGATCGTTGGCATTTAGTATTGGATGAAATGCCTTGATACGTAAATCAAAATGGCACCACTACTGGGGAGTAGTGTTACTTAGAATTCTTTGATTGAAGATTTGACACTCTCAAATTCATTGGCTGTAGTTGAATTAGTTTTGGCTGCTTTGTGTAAGTGTTGGTTGGACTACGTAGAAGTGAACATGAGTGAGGAAGAGATGAATGACAGCCAAGCAAGTCATTGAGATGGTATAGACTACCTCAATAGTGTTTACAACCCAGCTCAATCGAGTGGAATGGGTGCAATTTGCATCCCACAAACTGATGAGAATGTGATGTTTGAACTCACTAACACAACTATTCATATTCTCCAAATGAGGGGACTATATGGTGGGCTAGATCACGAAGATCCGCATGAGTATGTGAGAAACTTTACAAAGGTATGCAACCCTTTTTCATTCAAAAATGTGTCTCAAGAGTCAATTCGGCTACGATTATTTCCACTGTCCTTAATGGGAGAAGCTAATAAGTGGTTTGCCGAGTTACCAAACAATTACATCACATCATGGGAGGAGCTTGTTATAGAATTTAACACAAGATTCTTTCCTCCATCAAGGATGATAAAACTTAGAGATGAAATTCAAAGTTTCAAGCAACGAGAAGGGGAACCCATGCATGAAACATGGGTGAGATTCAAGAAGCTCCTACTTAAATGCCCCACTCATGGGCTACCAAATGATATGTTACTTTAATATTTCTAGCAGAGTCTCGATTCAATTAATAAAGGGGTGACTGATCAATTGGTACGAAGAGGAATAATGTTATAATCATTTGAGGTAGCTTCGTTTCTTCTGGATGACATGACTAGAATAAACCAAGCGTGGTACACCAAAGAGGATCAAGTTTCTCCATTTCATTTTAGATTAACGCAAGAAAACCTTAATAAAGAGAAAGAGAGGGATGAAAACATCAAGAAGATGTTGATCCAAATGGAAGTTCTACAGGAGCACATGAAGGTGACATGTGGAGTGTTTAAAGTCGAGGAGGGTTCTTCTTCCAGTTACTCAAGGCCAGGGGAGAATCAAGGTTGGAACCCTAAGAGATATGAGGAGGGTTTCCACCCACGCTCTCTAAAAAAACGAGGTAGAAATCAAGGTTGGAACTATCATAAGGGGGAAAAACAAAGGAGATACTATCAAGATTGGTCAGAGCAAAATGATTTTGGAGAAGGGAAGATGATTATGAGGAAAACCATACTCACTCAAGTGAAAGCCCAAAATCAAAAGATAATGCGAGCAACCCTCAGGTGAATGACTTGTTGTCATGCATACTAGACAAAGTTGAAGGTTCAGATGATTTGTTGAAAGGGATGAAAGATGACTTTTCATCATTGAACTGTAAAGTGAACTCTCATGCCAACACTATTAAGACACTTGAAGGCAAACTGAGTTTATTATCAGCTCAGTTGAAACCAAAGATAACGATAGAAGATGACAAAAAAGGACTGACTGTGGTTACTCAAAGCAGAAAGGTAGCAATAGGTAATGTGATGGGAAATGAAATGCTCAAAAGCATGAAAAAGGTAAAGGCATAGAGGAACAAGAGTTGCTTATTCATCAAAACCTTGCCAAAGAACCACAAAAGGAAGTGGAACAACACGTTCAAATTCCAAAAGTCATGCAACCTTTACCCAAAATAGCTCCAGCATTTCCCCAATGTTTAAAGAACAAAAATGAAGATGATAAGTTTAAGAAGTTCTTTTCAGTGTTTAAAACACTATCAATCAACCTCCTCCTTGTGGAAGTAATGTTGGAAATGCCGGGATACGCCAAATTCATGAAAGAGTTGGTCATGGAGAAGATGAGTTTGGATTTTGAGATAATTGAAGTTTCCCATAATTGCAGTGCAATAATAACTAAGGAGCTAATCCAAAAGAGGGAAGATCCCAGGGCATTCACCATTCTGTGCACCATAGGCATGCTCCAATTCGCTAAAGCTTTATGCGACCTAGTAGCAAGCATCAACTTAATGCCCTATGCGATATACAAACAACTTGGATTGGGAGAACCAAAAGCAACCACAATGAGACTATTGATGGTAGACCGTTCAATCAAACATCCTGCGAGGATAATTTATGACATGTTGGTGAAGGTCGATCGGTTTATTTTTCTGGCTGATTTTGTTATTTTAGATTGTGAGATAGATACTGAAATTCCAATTATATTGGGAAATCCATTCTTAGCAACTAGGAGAGCATTGGTGGATGTTGAAAGTGGAGAGAATTGAGGTTTCAGGTGAACAAAGATGAGGTAACTTTCAATATTTGCAAATCCATGAAACACACAAGTGACATTCATGTGGTGTCTATTGATGGTATTATCGATGAGGCGGTAGCTAGTGTAAGCCACTTGATGTGCATGAATGAACCCCTTGAAGCTGTACTTGCTACTTATGATGAAGCTGAAATTTAGGGCTATGAGGAGGTAGTAGCTGCTTTGACAGGTTTAGGAGGGTATTCAAAGAATCCAGTCAAGTTGGATATTATCCTAAAAAATAGAGAGAGTCCCCCCACAAAGCTATCAACAGAAGAACCATCTAATCTGGAATTGAAAGCACTTCCCTCTCATCTCCGATATGCTTTCTTGAATAACACTTTATCGGTGATCATTGCAACTGACTTTCTTGAATGGAAGGTGAAATTGTTCCTTTAAGTGTTGTGAAAACATATAAAAGCTATAGGATAGACCATCGCAGATATAGTAGGCATCCCTCCCATTATTTGTACTCACAAAATCTAGCTTGATAATGAATATAAGCCTAGTGCTGAGCATCAGTGGAGATTGAACCCACCAATGCAAGAAGTGGTAAAAAAGGAGATCATCAAGTGGTTGGACGCAGTTGTGATCTACACCATTGCAGATAGCAAATGGGTAAGTCCAGTGAAATGTGTACCAAAAAAGGGAGGTATCACCGTAGTACCAAAAAAGGGAGGTATCACCGTAGTCCCAAATGAAAAGAGGGAGCTTGTGCCGACTAGACCGGTGACTGGGTGGAGAGTATGCATGGATTATCGAAAGTTAAATTTGTGGATTGAAAAATATCACTTTTCTATGTCTTCATGGATCAAATTCTTGACAGACTACCAGAGATGGGTTAGTACTACTTTTTAGATGGGTATTCCGGCTACAACCAAATCTCTATCGCACCGAAAGACCAAGAGAAAACCACCTTCACATGTCCCTATGGAACTTTTGCCTTTAAAAGGATGCCATTCGGGTTATGCAATGCCCCGACAACCTTCCAGCGTTGCATGCTGTCAATTTTCGCCTACATGGTAGAAGATACAATGGAAGATAACTTCTTAGTTGTGGGTGATACCTTTGAGGCATGCTTCGTACACTTAGGACAAGTTCTCCAAAGATGTGTGGAAACAAACATAGTCCTCAACTGGGAAAAGTGTCACTTCATGGTTAAAGAAGGAATAGTACTTGGTCACAAGGTGTCGCAAAAGGGGCTGGAGGCTGATAGAGCAAAGGTTGAAACTATTGAGAAATTACCACCACCAATTTTGGTAAAGGGGGTTCGTAGTTTCTTAGGACATGCCAGTTTCTATCGGAGGTTCATCAAAGACTTCTCAAAGATTGCACATCCTTTATGCAAACTCTTAGAGAAAAAGGTGAAATTCCATTTTGATGATGCTTGTATAATGGCTTTTCGGTGCTTGAAGGAAAAATTAGTATCGACCCCAGTCATTAATAGTCCTGATTGGTTAGAATTTTTTGAAGTGATGTGTGATGCTAGTGGAACGACATTGGGTGTTGTGTTGGGGAAGAAACACAATAAACTTTTTCACCCAATTTATTACGCAAGCAAGACTCTAAACAGTGTTTAGCGTAATTATACTGTGACTTAACAAGAGTTGCTTGCGGTAGTCTATGCATTTGAGAAATTTCGAGCATATTTGTTATGCACTAAACTAATTGTTCACACTGATCATGTTACACTCTGTTACTTATGGCAAAGAAGGATGCAAAACCAAGGTTGATAAGGTGGGTGCTCCTATTGCAAGAATTTGACTTTGAGGTTGAAGATAGAAGAGGTTGCGAAAATCAAGTGGCTGACCACTTATCCATGTTAGAAGGCAAGGAGAATGATATGCCTGATGTTGACATAAACGATTCCTTCCCCGATGAACAAGTGTTTGCAATAACTCTCAAACAAACACCTTGGTATGTAGATTTCGCCAATTACATAGTGTGAAGATTAATGCCAGATGAGCTGAACTTCTACCAACAAAAGAGGTTCATGTTTGATGTTGAAAGTTACTTTTGGGATGAACCATACTTGTTTCGAGAGTGTGCTAATCATATCATCAGACGATGTGTTCCGAAAGAAGTGGCGATGGAAATTCTCCATGCTTGTCATGCTTCACCAGTGGGGGGACCATCATACCAGTGTGTGTACAACTGCTAAAGTCCTCCAAAGTGGATACACTGGCTATCCTTCTACAAAGATGCGCATGAATTTGTGAAAAAGTATACCCAATGTCAGAAGCAAGGTGGAGTTCTAAAAGACATGAGTTACCCCTTACTCCCATTTTAGAAGTCGAGCTATTTGATGTTTCGGGAATCAATTTCATGGGCTCATTTCTGAGTTCCTTTGATAGTAAGTGTATCTTGGTGGCAGTAGATTATGTTTCTAAATAGGTAGAAGCTGTTGCGCTTCCAAACAATGAAGGAAGAAGTGTGGTTCAATTTTTGAAACACTACATCTTTGCTAGATTCGATACTCCTCGAGCTACTATCAGTGATGGTGGTTCCCATTTTTACAATAAATGGTTCTCAGCTGTATTGTGTAAGTATGGGGTGAAACACAAAGTAGAAATTCCATATCATCCCCAAACAGCGGTTAATTTGAAGAATCAAATCGAGAAATCAAGAGCCTCCTGGCAAAGACAGTGAATGCTAATAGAACTTATTGGTCTCAAAAGCTTGATGACACACTATGGGCATACCGCACCGTATACAAAACTCCAATAGGTATGTCTCCGTATCAGTTAGTTTTCGGGAAGTCTTGCCATCTACCAGTCGAGTTAGAACACAAATCAATATGGGCATTGAAAGCTCTAAATTTGGACTGGACAAAAACCTCAAAAGAAAGAGTAGAGCAGTTAAACGAATTGGATGAATTCAAGTTTAAAGCTTACGAAAGTTTAGCTCTCTACAAGGAAATGACAAGGAAGTGGCAGGATGCAAAAATATTTAAAAGAGAATTTAAGGTGGGAGATTGGGTGTTACTATACAACTCTCGACTTAGACTCTTTCCTAGAAAACACAAGTACAAATGGTCAGGACCATTTAGAGTGACAAGAGTATTCACCAATGGTGTCATAGAAGTTGAGGGTTAAGAGGGACCTACATTTAAGGTGAATGGGCAACGTTTAAAATTATACTTTGGAGAATTCCAAGGGATTTCTTTGATTGAGGTGGTGTACCTAGAAGATGCTTGAGAGCATTTCCACGTCGTGCCACAATGTTATATAAGGTGCTTCTTGGGAGGCAATCCAGGTGTTAGTATTGTAAATAATGTGTGTTGATTTTGCAATATTGGGATCATGAGCGAGACAAAAGTATTTTTGGCAAGTCACCGAATCATTTTGACGAGCACGATTTTGTTCGCTTTATGGATCTAAAAAATAAGACTGAGACTCTGGAACATTTGATGGGACACCTTCACTATTCGGTGTATCACCGATGTGTTTAGGCGACCCGACTTTCCTTGCCCTTTCTAATCAACACGGACAACATCCCTCAAGGATCGACTGGTGATGCTTTGAGTTCATTATGCAGTTCACCGATCCGTTTGGCGATCCCCTACATCTTCATTGATTTGCCTTCTCTGGGAGTACAGTCTACTGGAAATAAGGGCGATCTGACGAACATTAGGCGCATTGCCAAAGCATTCAGCGACCATTTCACTCCATCGCCAACTTGGCATTTAGTGAAGATTCCTCGTTAACCTGCTCTACTTGTTTACACACAATATTGTTTTCATTTCTTGTCAATTTTTATGTATTATTCCTATTTTGTTTTATTTGTGGTAAATGCCCACTCTCTACCCACATTGGGGATAATGTATATTTCTTTTGGTGGGGGTGTGGAGACTACTTAGTACTTTAGCGAACCTTCTCCTCATTTTGACACCCTTTGTTTGTGTGGAATGTGGCTGTTCTTGTGCAAATTTGAGTATCGGTATGATCAATACTTATGACTTGAATACTGCTGATAATCGAACAAAAATTAATGTGCGGCTAAGATGATGCCAATTGAAGTTGCATAGACAATATGTGAACTTTTTGCATCTCGTTGTGACTAGCCAAGTATCGATTGAAGTCTCTTGTAATGAACATTGCACACTAGTAAAAGTGTGGAGTCTTGTTTGATATTGGTGTCAATGCCTTGTGTGATGAGCTTACTGTGAACCATGTGTGATGACACCTAGAATTTTCCCTGTTGGTCCGATTGGCTAAGTGATCCAATTTCTTGAGATGATCTTAGGCAACTTTAAAGAGTGAAACAATTTGAAATCATACCTCTTTTGTGGCTTACCTTGTGAGTCTGTAAACCTCTTTTGAGCATCCTTCGAGCCTTACCCTTTTCATGGAAGAAACTTGATAACATTGTGATCTTTTTTTGATCCATTACCCATAATCCTCATGATTTGTGGTTTGTTTGAATAGCCAACTAAGTTGGGGTTGTGATGAAAAGAAAAGGTAAATCACGAAAATGCAAAGAAATCCCTTTTGACCATGTTTTGAGAAAAATGGAACCCCTCCATTTAAAAAAAAAGAGAAAAAGAAGAAAGGACTGAAAAAAATAAAAAGAAAAGGAAAGAAAAAGTTATGGAATAATGTTGTGAAAATACAAAGTTAATGGGGTTTCCAATGGTCCATGGAGGATGAATAAGAGGTGACTTTTGAGCTTGAATGAAAATGATGAAGAAAAGGAAATAAGGTGGTGTTCACATCACATTTCATGAGGATTTCATCCTATAAGCCTAAATGACCATACCTTTACACTTAGCCCCAGTACAAGCCTCGAAAAGAACTTTTTGATCTTGAATAAGCTGAAACAAAAGTCGATTGGAAAATAAGGGCAAAATTATGGATGAAATCATACATTGTGTTTATCTTTGTGAGTGAGTGTTGGTCTTGCTTTTGGAACTTTAAATTGTTGAACCATTGTGTATGAATATGGAATCATTCTTGGTGTAAGGGCATTTGATTTCCTTTGTTGAGCTTGAACTTGCATTTGAAGCAAGTATTATGAGCTTGAGATTCTTTGGTAATGGTGAGTCACAACTTGAATCTTTGAGTGCACAATTGATTCCTTGTATGAGACATCCTTTTTGAACTGCTGAACTTGAGTTTTACTTGAGAACAAGCAAAAGTTTAAGTTGGAGGTGTTGATAAGTCCACCATTTGGACTCCTTTAGGGCTTTATTTTGATAGATTTAGTGTCCTCAAATGCATATTTTTGTCTCACTAACTGATTAAAATCCTTGAGTTTCAGGTATTTGGAGTTAGAGACAAAGCATGGACACTATTGGGCAGAAAGGAATAAAGCAAGCAAAAGGAATAAAGAAATGAAGACTTGATGATCGATAATGTCGTTCGGCGATTCGCCAAATCGCTAAATCGTTAAGATACCGCCTAAAGTTACAGAATGCCAGAGCTAAAATGGGGGCGGATTCGGTGAGCAACAACTAAATTCGGCGTATCACCAACCTAGCCGGCAAAGAATGACCAAGTCGCCAAAAGTACTAAGAAAGATTCAAGCAAGTGTTGATGGGCAAGATGGAAGGATAAAGGGCAAATCGCAGAGTCATTTAGTGATCCCAACTTGGATCGCCCAAAGTTACAGTAGCCAGACCAAGAAAAAGCAAAAAAATAAAGATGAGATGAAGAACAATGGGCGATTCACCGATCAGTCAGCAACACCCGACTTACTTCACCGAGTAGTCATAAGCAATGACACTTCAGACTTGTTTAAATTAGTTTTGGCTAGAGAGAGAAATTCATTCAGATAAGAAGGAAGGAATTACTTAGAGAGAAAAAACTACCAAATGGTTTAGTGAGTGATTATAGCAAGATTTTGAGAGAGACTTTGTAAGAGAGGATATTATCTATCGATTTTCATCTACAATTCCATTTTGTACCCAACTATGGGAGTGATAATTGATTTTGATTCTTTCATTTTTGAGATGAGTGGCTAAAATCCTTTACTTGGGGTTTTGATCATGAAGCCAATTGTTGAATTTACTTAGTGGGTGTTTGTTATTTGCAAAGAATGGTGTTAGTTTGAAGTGGGTCTAAGTTGTTGATGTGTTTCAAGGTTGAATTGCACGACTTTGTGTGTCAAAATTTCAGTGTTGTGCACTTGCTCGAGAGAGAGGTGTGGAACCAAGGTGACAGTCTTAGCGTCCTTGGTAGTGAGTTTCCTTGGTTTCAGCTCGAGAGAGTGAAATAAGTGATCCATCCTTTGTGTTCAGCTCGGAAGAGTGAAATTGATGAGGGTGAAGAGCTTGGCTTCTTTTGATTGGTGTTGAAGTTCGAGAGCAGTCAACATAGAAAAGGTAATTGTTCAAGAGAAAGTTACTTTATATATGGTTCAACCTACACACTACAAATTATCACATTATGAGCAATAACGTGTAGCTACTTCGTTGAGATTCAATAATTGGCTGATCAATTCTCTAAGCTTTACTCTAATATTTGATTGTTTCTGTTCAAGTGTAAATTTGGAATTGATAGGTAAAACCTGAAATTTGAGATTTGAACATTAATTGTGCAAGAATTGTTTGATTGAAGAGGTTGTCATTTTACTTTTATTATTGAATTTGAAGAGAGTACTACTCCTTGTGGGATCGACCCTAACTCACGTAGTTGGGATATTATACTGACGAATGATCGTTGGCATTTAGTATTGGATGAAATGCCTCGATAAGTATATCAGAAATGTGGCACGAACTTAAAGGAACACGTGTCGGATGAAATAAGGAAATTAAAGATTGGCCCATAAATCCCTTGCGTACTGTTGGCGCAAGATGTCAGGATTTGAACTTTAGAAGCCAGGCCTTGGGGCACTGCTAGCACGTCACCCCTCCCCCTAACTTCAGAAGTCTGGCCTTGGCGCTATCATGGTGCGCCGCTCCAGGCATTTCCCCAGTACCCAGGCCTTGATTTATTGATTTTCTGGTAGGTAACCTGAATTGATTTAAGACAATTCTACAACTGATAATATCGGCTTCTAGGAGTCAACAACTTTAATTGAGGCTTATTTCAACATGGAACATTATATTATTCAATGCCGTTTCTAAATGCACTCTGAGAAGTTTCTTATTTCAACAAATTATTGAGGCTTATTTCAGCACTTTGAGAAATCCTTTATTTCATTATATTACTATGCAATTGAAGCTTCACATCACTTATTTCAGCAACAACTAATTTTACCACATCTAGCAAAGACTTTATAGTGTATAAACTAATCATTCTCCCCTTGAACATAAATTTTTGACATAAATTTTTGATGATTATTAAATGTCTAATCTAATATTTTTGGTTTAGATAGAGAGGGTGTTTTAATAAATTCCCGGAGGAAACAATTCTTTTTCTTTCTAAGCTCCTTTAATAATATTCATAACTGACAAGAAAGAATTTGAACCATAGTATCATTCCTTCAGTTTACAAGAAGAAAAAACACAAGAAAATCCACTCTTTCAAACAAATGCTTATTTAGCGGCACAGATCATCAATATAAACCATAAAACATGTCACGTTTAATAACAAATAGATACTAATAAAAGGCAAAAACTGAAGCTTTCAACTTAATCTTACTTAATATTGACACCTCCTTTGAAATTGTGACGCGTGACATTACGTTTAACCCAACCTTTAGCTCAATCATAATCATTGTTGACACTCAATTTTGACCGACCTATAACCATTTTTGAAATTTCTATTCGATTAAATACGTATTTTAAAATATATTTCAAATTTAAATTTTCAATCGATTTTGTTTAAAAATTATATATTTTAGTATGCATGCGTAATAAAATTATCGTAAATATTTTTTAGTAAAACTCAAAATAATTATTTTATTTCAAATGTTTTAAAATTTTAAGTGATTTTTATTATATAAAATGTTATAATATTTGTAGTATTTTAATTGAATAACATTTCTTTAATTTCCTCCAAATCATTTAAATTATAGCCTATTTTATTCCAATTCTAATCCATTCAATTCCAATTTATTTTAATTATAGCCACTTTTATTTCAATTCTAGCCAATTTTTATTTCAATTCTAGCTATTCCAACTCCACAATTCAATCTGATTTTTAAAATGCCTTTTAATCTCGTCCGTCCATCCTTAAATTAAATCCTAGCCGCTCATCTAATTCTAAATCCTATGGTCAAGATCTAACCTCCTAATATCCCTATCTTACACCTAAAAGAATTAAATCCTAAACATTTTTCACTCTTCCTATTCATTCTATCTCAAAAAAAAGGCTGCCGCCCTTCTCTCTCATCTTCTCTGGCGAGAACAAGAGGAGACGTCACTCTCCTATTCGCCACTCTACCTCCTCTTTCCCGTCGCCCTTCTCTCTCTCTCCTCACTGCCTCTTTCTCCTCTCCCGCCCTGCCAGCAACGAAGAGGGCAGAGCCAGCAGCAGGCTCCGACGAGTGATAAGGCAAGCACCGCATCTGCCTCAAGTCCCTCTCGTTTCTCTTCTCTAGGAGAACTTCGGCCAGGAGCAGATCCGGTTAGCGCAGGCAAGAAGCGAGCAGCCGCCAGACGTTGCTCCATCAGGAAGCCTCCATAGCGAGATCCCAAGCGACCAGCAATCGCCGGCAACAGCTCCGGCCAACAACGCCCTCACCAGATCCTCGGCCTTCTCTCTCCTCCAGCGTGCAACAGTAATTTTCTGGCACAGTTTAATGTTTTGGGGTCGATTGAAGACGGATCTCAACAAATCCGCCCAGGTGCATCCTTTATTTTATTCCAATTGTTCATTCTATGTGATTCATGTATCTTTTGCTAACAATTTTTATTCACTGTTTATTATGGTTGCCATAGTTGAACTCGTAAATGTGGAATGCTAGTTGATACTAGCACATATCTTGACAGCTTTAATTGATTATTGCTTGATTTAATTAGGATAAGCTTGTAATGGAGTTAATTTTGATAAAACTTTGATGAAGTTTTACTGTTCTTCTCATATGGTAATCCTAGCATGATATTTGATTTCCTACTTGTTAAAATATTTAGTTTCTTGGTACTGATCCTCTACTTTAAATTTGCTAAACCTCCTCCCTAAAATTTGCTAATCACCCTTATTATTTCTTTAACTAAATTGAGTGTTTCTATTTACTGATCTTTCTGTAATCTTGTATGGTTTCAAACTTAAATAGGATTTCGTGAAGTGCTATACTAAGAATCTTTTAAATTGTTATTTTGTTTGTATATAGTAAAAATATGAGAAATCATATATATGGAACTTGATTTGAGTTTTGATACTACCCTTCCTAGAATAATTTTATTCCCTTTGGTTGATGATGTGCAATATGGATTTGGTAGTGATAATTGATGTTATGTACCTTATTTATGTGTAAATGGATTCTTACTTGTTTATTTATGGTAATCTAATATTAGGTGAATATTGATTTAGGAGTTGACTGATTTTCCTTGTCTTATTTAGTTGCTCTTATTTGGTAAAAAAATAAATTAATAATAAATCTAATTTTGGCTCTTCATTATTTAAGGAAAAAATGATCCTAAATATTTTTTCTTTTCCTTATATTATATGCCCTCTTCTACTATATAAAGAGACCCTTACTCTCATTCATTCACTCATGCTTACATATTCTAATAAGAACTAAAAGAAAGTACTCTCTACTCTAAAAAATTGGGTGAACATTCTAAGTGCTCCTCTACCCGATTTTGCTGTGTTCGGGTCTAGTATCTGATTTAAGTTTGGTCTTCATTGCTGATAAACTTTCTGTGTAATTGGTTAGCCCTTGCTCATTAGTTTAGATATCGTTTTGCATTATCTTATTATGCATGTTGGAAGCACCCAATTCCGTTTCCTATCTCTCCTTCTTTCATGTGCTTTGGTATGACTAGGTGTTTGTTTTGAATGAATCGATCTTCTTACATGATATCCATTCTCGTTATATTAAATGTATTTGTAGTATTCTATTCTTTTTGTGGTTTAACAGGTTTTGAACTTGAAGTTCAAGTTGAAGAATCGCCATGAGACAAGATTACTTAATTTTTTGTATTTCGAATTCGTAGTTATCATTTATTCCGCAATGTAATAATCGTGTAGCAACTATAACTCTCTCTATATAATATAAATTTGGGGGATCATCTAAGGGGGAGGGGAATTACTTTCTACTTTTTCTTTTATCGTAACTTATCTATGTTAGAAAGCAAGCTTATAGGATTTGTGCCAGCTCGTATTTGATGAATCGGCTTTAGATCTAACTAAAAAAAAATAAAAATAAATTTATCATTGCTTGATCACTTCTTTAATCTTGTCTAAGTAATGTTTAAAATTGATCCTTGTTTAAATGCTAATTAATTGCATATCACATGTCACTTTTAGTATGTAGCACTAATAGATAAAATCGACCTTTTACTCATGTTTAATCGTATGATAGATCAAAGCTATGATCTATCTAATAAATTCGACATATAATAATAAAATAATATATAACCTTTTACATGCTTATCGCTTTGTATTATTTGTATCATTAATTTTCCTTTTTATATAAAATAGATGCTTGGGAATAACATATTTTCTATATCAGAAACGACTTAGATATCATGCTTATAGGATCTAAATGAATCTTGATATATTGGAAAATAGAAATCATGCCTATAGGATTGTGATCATTTGATAGTTTGGTAACATCGCTTTAGATCTAAATAAATAAATTTTACATGTCTCTCCGCTTTGCTTGTTTGACTACTCATTTCTATGAATGAAAATTAAATAAATCAAAATTTTGGGTTAAATCAATTTGTTTTGAGTGACATAAAGCTAGAAAGCGTGCCGGTAGAATCTAAATAACTTTCAATATGTTTTGGGCTTAGAAATTAGGTACATAGGTTTAAAACTTTATTATATGAGATATCATGCCTATAGGAATTAAATATCACTTATTATGTCGTTCGGGTGTAGAAATCATGTCCATAACTTGTAGATCTTGTTCCTTACTTAGAAATCATATCCATAGGGCTTAACTAATAAAATTGATGTCTAAACAATTTCTACATGTTCAATAACTCAAGTCTGTCATTTAATATATTGGATAATAATATTATCAGTTTTGTTAATCATTTAGATAGCATGCTTATAGGCTTCTAATATTTTTCAGCATGTTAAATAACTGAAATATATCAAATATGCATGATTCTGCCACATAGAATAATTCAGTTAATAATTGCCAGCATGCTCTAAAATAGCAATTTATGAGTTTTGATATAGTCTTTCTGCCTGTCTAAAAAGTAAGGTGTTGAACCCCATGTTATGAATTATCTGCTACTGTTCTATAACATATTTATTTTCTGCCAATTATAATATTTTAACTAATTATTTCCAGCATGTTATAATTGAATAAAAAAAATAAATTTACGTGACTTTTCTTTAATAATCTGAACTGTTTTAAAATTGAGGTTTATTGCTTAGAGTAATCCCTGCTCAAAATATTTCAGCTTGTGTATTATGATTAATCGCTTGATCACTTAAAATCAACTAAAGTAAATTAGAATCCGCATTATATCATAATTTTTTGCCCTCTCTAATTAATTTGTTTTAATACTAGTTAATGTGATTATATGTTCACACACTTGGCATGAGACTTGTCACTTGTGTTTGCTAGCATGATTAATTAAAACTTAAGAGGCCAATATGAGACTTTATGTGCTAAACTTTGTCCAATGTGTTTTTCTTGGTGTCTAGGCGGGCCTATTAGGATTTTATTTTGTCTAAAATATGCTCAATAGTAGTCCAATGCCTCTTGGACATTAAGCGGGGTGCTAGGCACCTTTATGACAAAATGCATGCGGAAGGTGGGGTAGGGGTAGTTAGGCCCTACGATATGATGACACCGACTCAGGCTTAAAGCGACAAACCTTGGTTTTGTCTGTCCCTACACGGAAGCCTATTGAAAATAAATAAAAGTCTAGTGCTGATCCGTAAAGTCCTTTAGTGTCTCCCTTCCCTTTTTATCCCTTTATGTCTTTATAATTATAATTATTTGGGGTAGTTTAATAAATATAAAATCTGTTTGTTTATTTAATTGTACAATTTCTGTCTTCTCGCTTCTCTTTATTAGTTGTTTAATATTTGCTTAAGTGTTTATTTATTGTTTGTTATATCACTTAGGTCTGTATGCCTAATTAATTAAAATAACTAAACTAATATTAATTGCTTATTTATTGTTATCACTTAGTTTGCATGTTTAATTAAATAATAAATAATGAAGTGACCTTAATTGCTACTTGTAACCCCCACATAATTGCATGAAATACAGTTGGGACCCATATTTGTGGACCTTGAGGGATGCCTAACACCTTCCCCTCAAGGTAATTTGAACCCTTATCCGATCTCTTGTTCGTTGACCCTTAGTTAGAATTAGTTAGGTTAGATAGGTGCCCTAACACACCTTAATTCGTTAGGTGGCGACTCTTCAAACACTTCAAAGCCCAAAAGAGTTGTTAGGTCGTGCATAAAAACTGTTTTGAGAAAAAAGGGGGCGCGACAATCATTCAAAGCGGAAAGTTGATCATTAGGAATAACAACCAGAACTTCAAGATCACTACTAGAAAGAGCACTCATAGTACATTTCAAGTGAGAAAAACATAAAGAACCACTTTAGAATATCAATTGCAAAACCCAAAGGAAGTTATATATCACACAAGTTCAAAAGATCCTAAATTGGAATACCAAAGTCAACCAGAAGAAGCTTTTTAACACTAGATTCAATATTATACTAACATTATTTATTACCAAAAAATGAACCCAAACAAAAGCATAAACAGAAAATTTATATCAGCACATTTTTCTGGAAAAAAGAGAGATATTGTGCAGGTGAGAAAAAGAGAGATACCTTTTACAGAGAGAATGAGAGAATGAGTCGGTAGTGGGCAGTCACAGCAATAAAAGTTACCTGCAGTATTAAACTAAAACAAAATCAGTGTGCAATCAATGTAAAATTCTTGAACCTAACTCCAGATGCTTGCTTGAACCATAACACATATTTTCAGAAAACTTTACTTCTAAAAAACCTCTATTTTCAGAACATTCAAATTTCTAGAACCCTTAATTTTGAGAAAATACTAATCTTACTTCAAGATAAATGACATGAAAAGAGTTCAGAGTATCATATTTTCATAACACCCAAACAACTAAAATCTTTATTTTTAGTGGTCGAGTGAAACGATTTCTAGTTAGGGTTCATATTTTGCAACTGGAAAATAATGGTATGTTGAGTTGAAACTGGAAAACAATGGTATGTCAAGTTAATATGATTTCCTAATTCAGGAATCTGACCGAAATTCCTAGTTGGGATTCCTATTTTTCAGAGAGAAAGAGTTGAAAGTCATTAAATCGAAGTTGGCCTAGATGTTGAAATACTACAAATTGGAGCTAGGGTTTTGATTTTATCACTGGTTCTTGATAAACCCAACTTGGGAAATTGATTCCCATAGAAATCTTAACCAACAAATGCATTTGGGGAAACTGAATCTTTGAACTAAATGAAATCGAAATGGAGTTTGAGTGCTTACCTTCCTAGATGGAGACTTCAAAACATTTGCTTTAGAGCTTTGAGATGGAGACTTGCTTTAGAGCTTACGAGATGGAGACTTGGAGTTTTAGAGATGGAGACTTGAAGTTTCAAAGCTTCATCTGTGAAATGTTTCACACAGTTACGAGAGTGTGAGTGTGAGTGTGGAAATTTTGTGCCCTAGAATATATCACTTTAAAAAAATTTGCAACGGATTAGTGACGGATTATAACATCCGTCGCTTTAAAATAAATACATATATTTAGAAAATATTATATTGACGGATATTTTCGCTACTATATAATATAAATTTTATAAAAATATAGTTAATAGTTTAGCAACTTTTTTTCTGTCACTAATTCTGTCGCCCAATATAAATTAAATTCGTCACCCCTACTTTGTTACTAAATCCTTAGGGAAAATTAGGCACCAAAATTTCATGCTAATATTTAGCGACAAATTAAATATTCCGTTGCAAATCCATCGATATATTATAAAATATCATTTGTTATTTTTGCAACAAAATGGTTATTTTATCGCAAATCCGTCATTATATAGTGACAAAATATTGTTTGTTGCTAAATGTTGTTTTTAGTAGTGAGTACTCTACCGTCAAAATAATTGGAAATTGATTAGGAGTAAATTTTATAGGTGCCTAATCCTGATTGGAGAATAGTTACGATAGATGCCAACAAACCTCTATAAATAGACGCCTAATCTTCATTGCTTTGCATCAATGTGGCTTGATGCATCAACACCCCGGTGCTTTCTTCTTCTCTTCCCTTAGATATTCATCATCTTTACCATACCTTGACATATTTGTCGTATAAAATTCATTATCTTATTGTAGAAACATCGAAATCATGAATGATTTAATTTTACAGAAACTAGACTTCTTGATATACAACATATCCAAAATTTAGAATTTAATACATTCATAATCATTCTATATGAATTTTTGAAGTTAGATCTAGATTCCATCATGCTTAAAATTTCATATTTATGTGGCTTTACTAAAGGTCTTATATCTGGATGTAGGAACGATGAAATTACAAGAAGCTTGATTATTTCGAATCTAGACATAAATATCTACAATATATCCAAAATCATAAATTTACTACCTTCCGTATTACTTCATATATTATTACATATTAAATTGTAGATTTTGGCACACCAACAGTTTCAAATTTACGCGATGACACTAAAAAAATAGTATCTCAAGGTAGAAGTATCGAAATTGCAATCCGCTTGATTATACAAAAAGTAAACACAAATGACTACAATCCAAAATTTGGAATTAAGTCCTTCAATATCGCTCTAAACATCTTTTTGAAGTTATCTTTAAAAATTGTCACATCGCTCATTTAAGATTTTGTTGCCTCACAAAATATTTTATATCTTGATACCGGAACATCATCACAAAAAAGGATTGTGATTGCTAAAAACTATACTTTAAGGGCTTTATTATAACCACGAAAATACTGTCTCAAGTCTAACCTAGTTAGCTTAACACGATTTCTAAGTCTCAAACGTCTTGACATGTAACAATCTTTACTTCACTTGTGTTTTCTTTGTGTACTCTTTTTTTTTTTTTTAGATCAATTGAAGAAATATTTATATTTTGTGCAGGCTACACAATGGAGAGTTTTACCATGACAACTTCAATCTTGAGGTGTGAAGAGATGTGTTTAGCATCCCCACCTTGAGATCACAAATTTGTGACTTTATAAGACCCCTAATATTTAAGCATAAGGTGTGAAACGATAAATTTTGTCCACCTCAAGACATGGAAATTTATAGACCCTGTTAAAGATAAATCCGTGAACAGTTCTTCTTAAGATGCAAAGGGACAATTTTGTCCACCTTAAGACATGGAAATTTAATGATCTTTTTAAGGATAAATCCATGAAACGACTAGCTTAAGGTGTAAAGGGACAAGTTTTTCCACCTAAAGGGATGAAAATTTAGAAATCCTTCTAAAAATAATCCATTAAAAGTCTAGCTTAAGGTGTAAAGGGACAATTTTGTCCACCTTAAGGCATGTAAATTTAATTACTTGCATACTTGGGTGATTGGTAGACTTCAACTTGCATTGATGGAAGAATTTAAAGACTTTATTTGGAGGATTTAAAGACTTCAATTTGCAGACTTAGAGGATTTGAAGTCTTCAACTTGCATATTTCGAAGATTTGAAAACTTCAACTCGTATACTTGAAGAATTTGAAGACTTCAATTTGCATAATTGGAGGATTTAAAGACTTTAAATTTCATATTTGGAGATTTTGAAAACTTCAACTTGCAAACTTAGAGCATTTGAAGACTCAAACTTACAGACTTGAAAGATTTGAAGACTTCAACTTGCATACTTTGATGATTTGAAAACTTCAACTTGTAAATTTGATGTATTTGAAGACTTCAATTTGCTGACTTGAAGGATTTGAATACTTCAACTTGCATTCTTGATGATTTGAAGACTTCAACTTGCATATTTGGAGGATTTAAAGACTTCCACTTGCAGACTTGGGGGTTTTGAAGACTTCAACTTGCAGA
This sequence comes from Solanum bulbocastanum, assembly GCA_037074985.1. Taxonomy (NCBI): domain Eukaryota; kingdom Viridiplantae; phylum Streptophyta; class Magnoliopsida; order Solanales; family Solanaceae; genus Solanum; species Solanum bulbocastanum. Next base: position 31,127,269 of record CM073599.1, on the reverse strand, counting down.
CTTGGAGGATTTTGGTACTTCAACTTACAAAGTTGAATGATTTGAAGACTTCAACTTGAATACGTTGATGATTTGAAGACTTTAACTTGCAAACTTGAAGGATTCGAAGACTTCAACTTGCATACTTGGAGGATTTAAAGACTTTAACTTGCATACTTGAAGGATTTGAAGACTCCGACTTGCATACTTGACTGAATTCGAAAACTTCAACTATTATTGGAAAAGTTGAAATTTCTTAGGGGTTTTCCCCTATCGAGTCACCACGATTTTGCGCAAGTTTGAAGTTTGATGGGAGATTACTTATAGCCTTAACGTTCATGTGGAAGATCAAGTGGGAGCATGTGGTATTTTAAAATTCATGCAATTGAACTTAGAATATGGTTCTAAGCGCCTATGTACCTTAGTAAAGATTATCATGTCACAATGTAGTTTTGGGGATTTGACTCAAATTTGAGATCTTTGTAATTTGAAGATTAACTTCAGTTTGACAAGTTTTACCTCGACTTTGATGAGGGTTGTGACATAGTTTTGTCTTGTGCGTCTAGGAGCACTTCAACTTGAAAAATTTTAAACTCAAATTTAAAGAGCTTTATGACATACAATTTAAGTTCATGTTTAGAGAAACATTTCAAGTTGAAGATTTAACACAAATATTAAGAGTTTCATGACATAAAGTTTAAGCTCGTGTTTCAAGGAGCATTTTAATATGAATATTTATCTCAAATGTTATGATTGTTTATCTCAAATTTGAAGAGATTTTCAACTTAGAGATTTAACTCAAATTTGAAGAGTTTTGTGACATACAATTTATGCTCATACGACTAGGAGCATTATAGCTTGTAGTTTCGGATCATGTGATGATAAGCATTGTAACTTCCAATTTAAGCTAATGCGTTAAAGAGCACCGAGATACATAAACACTCTTCAAAGTCATCTTTGGATGCAGACTTGCCCCCACTTTTGAGTTCTTGTAGATCTTCAATTTCATAAGGCCCAAAGCCAGGAGATCGTTGATATGTTATTATAGTCATGCTTAATTTCATCTCACGTGCACAAGTTTCTAACTCTTCGAATGTATTGAGTTTTAATCCTTCAAGGATATAGCGAAGGCCTTAATTCCTGCCTAGAATGGAAATTTCAATGCTGGAAGTTTCTCTAAGATGATCTTTGCAATTGAGACTCAAACTTCTCTGATGATTGATAAAGTCAACAACTAGCTCATATTCATGTTGGCGAGCCTTTGTAAGTTTAATCATGCTAATGACATGTCACAATCCAAAGTACACCCTAGGTGTGACATGACGTACAAGACCCTGAGAGGCCCCATACAAGCCACTTACCATACATCATACAAGATAATAGAGTTTAAAAGATTTAAAAGACAAATTTCAAAAAATAAAATTTTGTAAAATGAAGCGAAAATCTAACAATGTCTCAAAACCATCTAGTACATAAGAAGTGTTCGCTCCATAACCTGTACATCAAGTTAAAAAGTGAAATATAAAGACATAATGAAGTAAAGGCCTGGTCCTTGGAACATGCGGACTCACCTATCTTCAATCTTTTACTAATAGATCCTTAGTCACGAAGATGCAGGATAAGAGTGCCAGACCCTATAGTAGTGAAACAATGTGCAAGAGTATGCGTTATTACAAACATGTACCAAGTATGATAGCCATGTATAAAAGTTACGGAATCTTGCAAAAAAGGACATTTTCGTGATATACAAAAACCAAGTCAATATATAAGATAAGAGGGTTAGAAGACATCAAACCTAATCATGATCAATGCAAGTAAAATCATCTTTGAACACATGTGAGATACTTTTAAAAATAACCTTGGCTCATTATTGTTGAAAGTAGCCATAACCGACATAGAGACCATGCGACCTATAACATGGACCCACACCGAAAAGGGATGTCTAACTTGCCAAGGTAGAACCATGAATCTGAACTAAAGTGGATCCACTAGCTAATGTCTATCTAGAAAATCATCCTACGGGGGCACATAGGTAAGGAATAAGGCGATTGCTACTAGAAATCCAACCTCAACTCGGGAGAGCTTCAATCTCAATAACCTCTCGGTACAAAGTATAAATCCCACGGAGTAGTTATTAATCTTAAATTGTCTTATCTTTAAGAGACATGGCTAGTCGCCACTTGTATTATCATATGATAGCTCCTTAGACAATGCGGTAGAAAATCTTTCACCGTCCATGATCTTTTCATAATAGTGTTCCAGGTCTATAGTCATTCACTTCATGCTAGAAATGTTCCAATACTAATGGAAATAGTTCTAAAAACGTGGCCTATGATCATTGATGACCTATCCGGAAACCATACTAATTGATACCTAATTTAGGAAAATTGCCCGAAAAGCATTGAGGTGAAATGTAGATGGCATTCATGTCATATGTCCAAGCTTTATAAAACATATAGACACTCTCATCTATAAGCTGGCTTCGGTCACAAACATACTTTCATGAACATGCACTTTTTCAATAATTCATAAGCTTCATCATATTTTCAAATTCAAAGCATCTTCATATTCGTTTTCATTTATTTCATAAAGAAAAGATATGCATATAATCATAAATTCTTCTTTCATAGTTTAAGACCCACATTATATAATCATGCCTTAGAAAACAAGGGTTATGCATGGGTTCATGGGGATTCATCTTAAAAATATACAATTACTCCAATTCATGCATAAAGTTTCATAAAACAATCAATTGAACCAACATTGGAAAGAACCAATGACAATTGAAGAAAATCCTAACTTGATTGGTAAATCAAACTTTACAAAATTGGAGAATTTGGAAAATCCATGGAGGAAAGGACTCCATGGATGAAACTTATCATACCTTGATGCCAAAAGCTTGAAACCCTAGCTTTCTTTTACAACTTGTAGAGAGAGAAATATCCTTAGAGGAGGAGATTGATCTTCTTTTGAGAATTTGAGAGAATGAATTGAGTTTGGGTGATTTGGGGGGTTTTAAATTATTATATAGGGCTTTGGTTAGATGGAAAAATGACATAGTATTGAGCTAAAATAATTGAGAAAAGACCCAAAAGTCTCTAATTAAAAATATGCCAAATTGGGTCATTGGAAGCCTAAAACGGGTCGTCATGCACTACCACGGCCCGTCAAATGGGTGGTGAACAATTTCTGCCTAACATGGCTTTACTATTTTGGGCATTACATTTTAGTCCGAGCTCAGGATTAGGCAAACTTGGTGGTGTTGGAAGAGGACTTAGAGAACTTTAATTTGATAAGTCATGGGCAACCTAATTTGTATTTAGCTAAAAGATATGGTCGTTTGAAGTTGACCCTAATCTCTAAGTCTAATCAACTCCTTTCACGAATGACTTCACGATCCGTGTGGGTTTTTATGGGTCGTTGTGATGCCTGTGGCATTTGAACAGTGTTAGCGGAGAACCCCTACTAACTTGACCCACTTGATGACAACTTTGACGGCTCGTCAACCTCACCATGGGGTATCTAAGCATCAATGAAAGTGAAGCCTGCATGGGGCAGGTTTTGTAAACCTACCACGAGTCCCTTAACGGATAGTTGCCCCTTTCATGACCTATCTGGGGCTTCGTAGAGGGTACTATAGTCCACTTTTTGGGCTTGTGAGTTTTCCACTTGACCCATTTCTAGCCTTTCTTGAATCTGAGGTGTTACAATATCTCTTCCTTGGGAGCATTCTTGTTCGAATGAAACTCAAACTAGCACGACAAAAGTAGGAGAGGAACTAATTACCCAATCATTAATGCAACTTCATTAAAATGCACATAAACAAGGAGGACCTTGAATCCAAGATAAAACATATTCAAAACATCATAAGGAAGATAGAGGAATTAGATCTAGCAGCCCAGCATGAATACAATCACATAAATGCACATATCCGACGAGGAAACTTTAACTCCAAGCTGAAATATTTTGAAAACACATCTTTTCATCAGGTTTATATGCAACTCATACTCAATGCACATAATCATGAAGCAATCTATTAAAATAAATCATAATTTTTTTAAAAGTCAATTTTTTCATGAGTGTACATGCATGAGGAACATGACCATGACTATGACACAAGAATCCTAAAGAGTGAACCATGATGGGCTAAGATCTCAAGCTAGACACAAAGATAAACGAAAGATATAGTGATACTAAGAAATCATATCACCTCCGAACATTCACCCACTTAACTATAACAAGGAACTCTTCCGAAATCAACACAGTTCTACTCACGTACCACCCATAAAGCGCACTATTTCCCCCTTGGGAGAAAACCCCACCAGTCTTTTCAAATTCATCTCCCTCAATCCCAAACATAACACCAAAGTCTTAACAACCACTAAACCATTGATAAAAGTAAACTCTTAAGAAGTCTCCACAAGGATTTCAAGGATTACTCAAAACACAATCTCCATACACGGAGTCTTACCATATCAACCGAAACACTCAATAACAAGCAATGCATAACCACAAGCTAAAAGACCTTAACTTACCAATTACTACATTGGAGGAACCCTCATGATCTTGTTGAGTCTGAAGAGCACATAATCTATCTTGTTTTCGACTAGCACTAGGACCAGAGGAAGGGTAGGGTTGAGCCCGTCGACGATTATCTCTCTCGTTTCTAGAAACCGTAGAAGTGTTCCTTATTTTATGATCAATCTTTCCACAACCAAAACATACATTTGAACCTACTAGATAATTACCCTTATGTCTTCTCCCATACTCCCGACACTCGTGCCACATTTTCTTACTAAGACCCTTACCTTGAGACTGACTTCTTCCATTGGACATTGAATGTGAAGAATCACCATCATCCCTTCTTTCCATATTTGAATCCCTAGTTCTCCCTTTAAGCTTTTCTTTTTCTATTTGTTATGCATGAACCATCAAATGGGAGACATCCATTTCCTTAAAAAGCATGGCGATTAGGCATTCTTTGACCACTAAGTTGGAAGCACCCAACACAAACTTACTCATCCTTGCCCTTGGATCAACAACTATAGTTGAAGCATATTTAGACAATTATGTGAATTTCAAAGCATAATCCTTCACACTCATATCTTTTTGGCGAAGGTTAATGAACTCAACTACCTTTACCTCTCTTATCTCAAGGGGAAAGAACCTATAAATAAAAGTAACCTTAAATTTCTCCCAATTAAGAGGACACTCATCTAACGCCCTCTCTACTACCCTCTCTTTTTTCCATTGGTTGAATTAAACATGAGAAACATCCTTAAGTAGATAAGCAACCAATTCTGCCTTTTCTACTGGTGTCACTCCTATGTTCATCAACACCTTATACACCTCATCAATGAACTCTTGAGGATCTTCCTTAACGTTAAAACCATGAAATTCTAGAGGATTCATTCTAATAAAGTCCCTCACCCTTGTTGCAGCCATACCCACCCTTGGGTTCACTGAAGCCAAAACCTCTCTATTTGCTTAAGCCAGCATAGCTTGGGTTAATGCATGAAATGCGGCTCGAAACTCATCATTAGCTAATTGCTTGATAACGGGGTTGACCGGCACTTGGGGAACCTCTTGTCTCATATTTTCCCAAACATTTTTGTTCCTTCTCTTGGGATTCCTTCTCGGAGGCATAATCTGAAAAGCATAAATAGGGGTTAGGAGAGAAGGACACCTAGAATTATACTCTATCGCACTAATTTAGAGTAATGAAAAAAGTGAAACATCCTAAACATATTATAACCTCTCATTCATAAATGTGGCACACTTCAAAAACATGAACAAGAATTTACTCGATGTGGCTTATGAGACATCCTAGGACCTTCCTAAACCTCGTGGTTACCATGTTTGTCACAATTCAAAGTACACCCTAGGCGTGACAGGATGTACTAGAACTTGAGAGGTCCCATGAAAGCCACTTAGCATATATCATACAAGATAATAGAGTTTAAAAGATATAAAAGGCAAATTTAAAAGCATAGAGTTTTATAAAATGAAGTGGAAATCTAACAATTTCTCAATGCCATCTAGTACATAAGAAGTTCTTGGGATGTAACCCGTACATCAAGTTCAAAAGTGAAATATAAAGACATAGTGAAGTAAAGGCTTGGTCCTCGCAACATGAGGACTCACCAATTTTCAATTTTAGATCCTTAGTCATGAAGATGTGGGATAGGAGCATCGGACCCTACATTAGTTAAACAATGTGAAAGAGTAATCCTTAGTACAAAGATGTACCAAGTCTTATAGCCATTCATAGAGGTGATGAAATCATGCTAAAAAAGACATTTTCATGAGATGCAAAGATCAAGTCAAAACATAAGATAAAAGAGTTAGAAGTCATAAAACGTAAACATGATCAATGCAGGTAAAATCATCTTTAAACACATGTAATAAAATTTATAGGTAACCTTGGTTCATCATTGTGGGAAGTAGCCTAAACCGACAAAGAGATCATGCGAGCAATAACATGGACCCTGGTGTCTCCCACACCGAAAAAGTTTGTCCTACTTGCCTAGGTAGAACTATGAATCTGAGCTAAAGTGGATTCACTAGCTAATGTCTATATAGACAATCATCCTATGGGGGTACATAGGTAAGGTATAAGGACATGGCTACTAAAAACCCGACCTCAACAAAGGAGAGCTTCCATCTCAATATCCTCTCAGTGCTAAGCATAAATCCCATGGAGTAGTTATTAATCTTAACATGTATTATCTTTAAGAGACATGGGTAGTCACCACTTGTCTTATCATAGGATAGCTCCTTATACTATGCATAAGAAAACCTTTCATCGTCCATGATCTTTTCATAAAATCTTTTAAGGCCCATAGACATTCACTTCGTGCTAGAAATGCCCCAATACTAATGGAAATAGTTTTGAAATTGTGGCCTATGATCATTGATGACATATCTGGATACCATACTAATCAAGACCTAATTTAGGAAAATCGCTCGAAAAACATTGAGGGCAAATATTGATGTCATTCATGTCATATGGCCAAGCTTCAAAGAACATATAGACACTCTCATGTATAAGTTTGATTGATTCATAAACATACTTTCATGAACATGTATTATTTTTAATAGTTCATATGCTTCATCACATTCTCATAGTCAAAGCATCTTCAAATTCATTACGTCTTTTTCATAAAGAGAAGATATGGATATTTTCATAAATTCATCTTTCATAGTTTAAGATCCACATTATATGATCATGCTTTAGAAAACATTGGTTATGCATAGGTTCATGTGGATTCATATTAAAAATATGCAATTACTTCAATTCATGCATAAAAAGTCATAAAGCAATCAATTTAACCAACATTGGAAAGATACCATGACAATTTAACAAATCCTAACTTGATTAGGGAATCTAACTTTACAAAATTGGAGAATTTGGGAACTCCATGAAGGAAAGGGCTCCATGGATGAAAACTATCATATTTTGATGTCAAAAGCTTTGAAGGAAAGGAGGATTAAGAGGCTTGATCTTGAAACCCTAGCTTTCTTCCTCAACTTCTAGAGAGAGAAATATTTGAGAGAAGGAGCTTGATCTTCTTTTGAGAATTTGTCAGAATAAAATGAGTTTAAGTGATTTGGGGATTTGAAATCATTATATAGGGGTTTGTGTAGAAGGAAAAATGACATAGTATTGAGTTAAAACAATTGGGGAAAATAACTAAAAGTCCTTGACTAAAAACTATCGAATTGGGTCACTAGAAGCCCAAAATGGGTCGTCATGCACTATCTCTGCCCGTCAAACAGGTCGTGAAGAATTTCTACCTGATAGGGCGTTACTATTTTGGGCATAACTTTTTACTCTGAACTCGAATTAGGCAAACTCGATGACGTTGGAAAGAGAACTTTGAGGTCTTTAATTTGATAGGTCATGGCCCCCTAATTCGTTTTGTGCTAAAAGATATGATTGTTTGAAGTTTACCCTAAACTCTAAGTCTTCACAAATGTTTTCATGGTTCGTGTAGGTCTTCACGAGCCATTGTGATGCCCTTGCCCTTTGACCAGTGGCTAGGGGAGAAACCTACTGACTTGACCCACTAGAGGACTAGTTTGACTGCCTGTCAACCTCACCACGGGCCGTCTTCGCATCCGTCAAAGTGAAGTCTGCATTGGGCAGATTTTTGAAACATACCTCGAGCCCCTTAACAGATCGTGGTACCTTTCATGGCCCATATGGGGCTCCGTGGAGGGTTCTATGGTCTACTTTTGGTGCATGTGACTTTCCCACACGACCTATTTCTAACCTTTCTTGAATTTGAGGTATTACACGACACCTCTTGTGCTATAGAAAGATTGAGGAACTCTTGCTCTATATTCTCTCAACGATCTCTAAAATAAGGTTTAAGATTATAGTACCAATCAAAGACACTTTCTTTGAGAGATTGAATGAACTCTTTGGTGAGATAATCACCATACATCCCAGCATCATTGAAAATCTTGATAATGTGTGCATAACTCTTTTGGGTTTTTCTTTTCCATTGAACTGTTGGAGCTTAGAAGGTTGATATCCCTTAAGCATTTCCAAGTTATCAATCTTTATGTATACAACTTGCATATACGAGAGAAAATTTGGACGAGGACTCAGATTTGTCTTTGATGACCTCTATGATAAAGTGCTTCAATTGATCAATAGGAATCAAACCTTCAGCGGAGAGATAAATCTCTTTCATATTTTTTTTGTTTTATGCAAGATTCTAATTTGTCTTGAATTCTAGGGAGCTTCATAGGTACTTGACTTGATCTTCTCTCCCTCATGTTATCTATCTTACTTGTTAGTTTGGAAAGTGTAGCATCTTGTTCATGTGCGCACTTTGTCAAGCCTTCAATTACTTTTGTCAAGCTTGTTAATTGTTCTTCTATAGTAGAATCCATTCTTATATCTTTGATGCTTGAAAAGTTGAGATATGTGGTAGAGATCGTTCCACTGGCGTGCCAGAATACGTAGACAGTAAAATTTGAATCCAGCAAACAATAATAAAGACTAGAAAAAAATGCGACAATTGTATTTATTACATTTCAAAAGAAGAGTGATACAATCTTGATTACTCCTCTAGTTCGTCTTTTCAGATATAATGCAAGGGCTCTTGAGCTTGATCTTGAATTTTTTCTTGAACTTGAAGTTGGATCAAGGGCTTTAGAGCTTGTTCTTGAATCTTTGATTAACTTGATCTTGAACTTTATCTTTATCTTGACTTATACTTGAATTCAAGGGCTTCGAGCTTGATCTTTATTTTTTGACTTGATGAATTGTATATGGATTTGAACTTCGATGATCTTGAACTTGATCTTGGATTCAAGGGATTTGGAGCTTGTTCTTGAATTTTCTATGAACTTGAGCTTGAACTTTATCTTGATCTTGACTTTTACTTGAACTTAAGGGCTTCGAGATTGTTCTTGAATCTGGTGATATTGATCTTAATCGTTCATGTACTTGGATGCTTGAATTCTTGAACTTTTAGCTTGTAGAGAAATCCACGACTTTTGATCCACGAGCTTTTTGTTAAAATTCTTGTCTTTTTTCTGAATTACGAGGACCTCTATTTATAATTTTAGAATAGAGGAGTTGTGATAGAAACAGGTTTTCCTTCGGCCAATCACATTTAAGTGACATAGTATATGAATTTTACGAGGCGGCCTTGTCATTTTAATACATGACATGATCCTATTGGTGTCTTTGTTTGACTTGGCATGTCATGTCATTTGCAACGTGGCACCAAAATGGGCCTATAGTTGAGATGACATTGGGCTTAGCAAACTGAGCTCATCTATTGTAGCCCAAATTAATTCATTTAGACTTTAATTAAATCCATAGTTATTGAACTTAAATAATTAACCCAACTGTATTAATCTATAATATATATTTGGACTAATATATTCATGAATTTATATAATTCGAATGATTTTATATTTTTTATATTTAATAAATTTTTAATGATTACAACATTATTAAATTTATTTTTTATGTATATTTATTAGATGTTGACCCCCTCAACTTCTTTGTGTGTTACTTCTTCATATTCCGAACCCTCTTAATAAAATTCCTGGCTCTGCCACTGTAGTCTCAAGATAAATAGAAATATTCAAACTGAATCTTTTATTTTTATTGCATATATGGTGAAGCAAGGAAACTTTAAAGCAGGAAACTAGTAGTAACCCAACAAAAAAAGAAAGGGAAATTAAACATATGACCCATAAAAGCAAGTTAATTACAAACATATACCCCCTTACATTCATGCCCCCTAACTAATTACAATAAATACCCCATTTGCTTATAGTTTTAGTTATTTAGCGCATTTTATTTTTTTTGCTTTTTATTTCTCTACTATTTTTTTATTTTTATCTTTCTTCGTTTATTTAATTTTATTAAAATTATTTTATTTTTTATTTCTTTTTACTCCATAATCTGATCCATATTCAATATTTATTTCATATACTTTCTTTCTTCATTTTTTCTTTTTACTCATTTATTTCTTTATTCGTTCGGTTTTTCCCTACTTCATTTTACCATTTCTTTTATTTTTATTTTATACATTTTTGTTCATTTTTTTAACAATTATTTTTTATACCATAATCTAATTTATACTAAAATCTTATTTTATATACTCCTTTTCTTCTTCTTCTTCTTCTTCTTCTTCTTCTTCTTCTTCTTCTTCTTCTTTGTCTTTCCTCGTATATTTGTTTATCCGTTTATTTTCTCTATTATTTTCTTGCTTTTATTTTCTCTTTTTTTTCCTTTTTTTCTCTTTTATTGGTTCCCTTATTTTTCCATTTTTATTGGTTTCTTTATTTTATGTTCTTTTCTCTTACGTTTTTTCCTTTTTTATTGTTTCTTTGTTCTTTATTATTTTTCTTCCATTTTCATTTTTTTTTTTTTTTTGCAAATCATACTATTCTTTAGTTTTTCATCACAATTTAATTTCATATTTTGGTCATTCTATGTTTTATTTTATTTTATTTTTTCTTTCAGTAAATTTTAATTTCATTTTTTATTTTTGATATTTTTTCCATTTATTTCTATCTGTGATGATACTATCGCAGTATATCTATACAGTTCCATGGTATCATTGATGTATGCTTCAATACTTTAACGAGATCTTCATGACACCGTCACAATATATCAATTTACTAACATGGTAACATTGAGATTTGTTTCACTCCGTAATGATACCACCTCAGTATAGTTGTCACAAGCCATGGTAGCCCCTAGGCGTAACATGGTGTATAAGACCCGAGAGACCACATACAACCCACTTAGATTTCATCATACAAGAAATAAAATAAAGAGATTAAACGGCAGTTTCAACATATATGAGTTTTATAGAGAAAAGTGAAAATCTAAACATCGTCTCAAAGCCATCAAGTACATAAGAGTTTATCGGGGCGTAGCCTGTACATCAAGTACCAAAAACTGAAAGGAAAGACAAAAAGGGAAATCAATCTGGGTCCTTGAAATATGAGGACTCACCAAACTTCAATATTCTAGATGAGACCATAGCCATGGAAGTGTGAAATAGTAAGGTTGGTCCCTACATTTGGGAAAATATAGGGAAGAGTATGCATTAGTACAAAATGTGTACCAAGTATGATAATCATGCATAAAACATTTGAATACATGAGAAAAAGGGACATTTTCATAAAGTGCAATGACCAAGCTAAATCATGAATGTAAAAGAACTAGAAGACATAAGTCATAAAATAGGAACACTGTAAATACACATCATCTAAAGGACATGTGACATACTTCTTGAAGTAACCTTGATTCATTAATGTGAGAGAATTATGTGGCATGGAATGCGGTGTATCCCGGTGTCCTACTTGGTAAGGTAAGACCATGAACTTTCTAGCTTATGTGGATGAACTAGCTAATGCCTATCTAGACATTCCTATGTTGGCACATAGTTATGAGACGCGGGTATTTGCCACTTGTCCACGCAGTGCTAAGCATAACTCCCACGTAATATCTATTATTCTTATTCATCTTTTCTTTAAAGGACATGGGTGATTGCCTCTTGTCCTTACATGATGTGACATGGGTAATTGTCTCTTGTCTTTCATTAGAGGTCATGGGTAATCGCCGCTTGCCTCATTCTTATAATAACTCTTTATGTTTGTGATTCATTTTAGGTAAGAAGACCTTTCAATCTCTGAATTCTTTATGTGAGAAAACCTTTCACATACATGCATGAGGTATTTATGTAAGCAATCCTTTCACAACAATTCACCAGAACAACAACATATATGCTTTTAATCTCAAAGCAATCTACATCATATCTCATCAATTCGATAAGAACATGCATAATTCCATAATCCACCTTTCATAGTTTAAAACTCCTTTTCAATCGTCAATATCTATAAAACATGGGTTCATGGGAAATTATCTTAAAATCATGTAATTAGCTCAATGATAGATCATAAAACAATCAAATAAGTCAATATTTAAAGGAACCCATGACATAGAAGAAAACCCTAAATCAATTGGGGAATTCTAACTTTGTAAATTGAAGAATTTGGGAACTCCATGGATGAAAACTATTACACCATAATTCCCAAAGCTAGCCTTCAATGGTGGAATTGGAGGCTTGACTTGAAACCCAAGGTTGATTCTTCTTCTTCAAGTTTTCTAGAGAGACAATTATTTGAGAGGAAGACTTGTTCTTCTTTTTAGGAATTTGAGAGAATGATTTCAATTGGGGAAATTTTGGGGTAAAAATACTTATATATGACCTCTAGGTAAGGGCAAAACGACATAGTTTTAGGATAGAACAATTAGGAAAGGAACCAAAAGTCCCCGATTTAAAGTTGATGGAATCCCCAAATAGTGCCCAAGGGCCTCACAGGCCGTTGTGGCAGCCGTGGTCTTTGACCAGTAACCTGGGGAGAGGTCCCCCGTTGCCTTCATCCTTTATAACCACCCTAATGAGCTGTTTCATTCTTTATGACCCGTCTAGGGGCTCGTGGGAGGAGACCAAGTCTTGGGTTGGTTCTTCCTCACCTACATTGGCGTCACAACGACCCGTCCCCCTCCATATGGGCCGTTAAGGACCTCATGGGAGGGGAACTTGCTCAGCCTGCCTTGGGAGACTTGCCACGGACCACTATACAGACAATGGCCCCCTTCACAACCTCATCTTGGGCTTCGTTGAGGGTCCCTGATTCAGATGTTGGCTTATGCATTCCTCCCCATTACCCTTTTTTAGTTTTTTCTCAAATTTGAGGTGTTAAAATATCTCTCCCTTAGGGACTGTCATGATCCAAGGTATCTCCTAGGTGTAACATGGTGTATAGGACCCCGCGAGGTCCCATACAAGCCACTTAGCATTCATAACATAAGAAATATAACAAAGGTGGTAAAGAAATACATTTCAAATCCCAATAGGTTTTATAAAAGTAAAACGGAAGTCTAACACATTGTCTCATTAGCCATTTATTACAATAGAATGAAATTGGGCCTAGCCCATACATCATGTACAAAACATAAAATAAGAAAGAAAACTGGAAACAATGTAAATCCGTCCTCGAAGCATGAGGACTTACCAAAGCTAGGAAGCTCTCAAGTCAACCTCTAGCCACAAAACTGAGAGCACTGACTATTGAACCCTACATTTAGAGAAACGAGGCAAAAGTATGCATTAGTCTAAAATATTTACCAAGTATGATAGCCATGCATATAAATAATTAAATCATGCTAAAATAGGACATTTCATGACATACAATGATCAAGATAAAAGATTGATATAAAAGGATTAGAAAACAGTAAGTCATAAAACATGGTCAATGCCAGCTTACATCTTTAAAATCTTTGAACACATGTTAGATATTTCTTGAAGTAACCTTAGTTCACTATTATTATGGGAAATAGATAGAGACTATGTGAGCTACAACATGGTCCCTAGTGTCTCCCACATTGAAAAGTGTTTTCCTACCTGCCAATGTAAGAACCATGAACTTCTAGCTTAGATGGATCCACTATCTAATGTCTATATAGACAATTATCCTATGAGGGAACATAGGTAAGGGATAAGGAGATTGCTTCTACAAACCCCACCTCTACTCATGGGAGAGCTTCCATCTCAATGTCCTCTCGGTGCTAAGCATAAATCCCATAGAATAGTCATCTTATTACTTGTTCTTATTATCCATGGATGGGCACATCATCATGGAAAGGTGTCATTGAATAACCAATCCAAGCTAGGTTTCAATAGGATAGCTCTTTATCTTTGATTCATTTAAGTAAGAAGATTTTTCAACCTTAGAACCCTTACTATGTTACAAAACCTTTCGCAATCATACTTTCATGTGTATATGAGAAAATCCTTTCAACAAAACAACAACAATAACATCATTATTGATACTTCACTCTCAAAGCATCCTTAAAGCATTTACATAAATTTCATAACAACATGATTAATTTTATAAACTTTTTCAAAACCCACATCATATGATCAAAATTTGGAAAACATGGGGGATTACATGGTTTCATGGGTAATCATCATAAAATCATTAAATTAACTCAATTCATGCATAAAACATCATAGATCAATCAACAAAATAAATAATTAAAGGAACCCTAACTTAATTGGGGAATTCTTACTTTGATAATACGAGAATATGAGAACTCCATGAATGAAAGGAATCCATGGATGAAAACTATCATATCTCAATGCCAATTGCTTAACTTCAATGAAGGAATTGGAGAATCGACTTGCAATCCCTAGCTTGGACCCTTCTTCTTCAAGTTTTCTAGAGAGAGAAATAGTTGGGAGGAAGACCTATTCTTCTTTTGTAAATTTTAGAGAATGATTTTCAATTGGGAAATTTTGGAGTTAAAACACTTATATAGGGGTTTTATGCATAGCTAAAATGACATAGTATTAAGCTAGACTAACTAGGAAAAGACCCAACTACCCCTAAGAAAATAATTGCCGACCCCAAACGATGGCCTGACCAATGAACCGTGGTTTGACCGACGGTCCGTCTTTCTGGTTTGTTGTCTGGCATAAGAAAGTTGAATTTGAGGCCATGATCCATGAACCTCAATCCATGGACCATGGACCCAACAACGGTCCATTGGTCCAGGTCGTAGTCCTCTGGGCCTATTTGGGTGACCAATCCACGTACCAGATCTACGGTCCGTGGCTCAGTCACCGAGCCGTGGCTGGCCTCTCCTGGATGGCAATAAATTCTTCTGAAAACTGAAATGCTGCCTCTTTTGAATCTGAGGTGTTAAAGGGGCATTTTTCCTCGAATGAGATTCAAGAAATCATATGGAAGGTAGAAAGTTAATCTAATAGCCCATCATGCATGCATCTACCTAAATACACATATCTGAGGAGGAAACATTGACTCCAAGCTAAAGCATGTTCAAATCATCATATCGTGTAGTCTATAAGCAACTCATACTCAATTTACATAAACAATTAGGAATCATTCAAGTAATTTCAGTTCCTTCAAAATTCAAGATTTTCATGAATCATGCATAATAAGGAAGTTATGTGAATATCTAAGACACAAGACACCAAGAGAGGTGAACCATGAATAGCTAGATACCTCAAGATTGAGTAAGGACAGAGGGAAAGAGAGACACGGAAGCAACTTTATTATTTCTCAACTTCTTAACTTGTCGGTCTAAAATCTCAATCGAAACCTACTCATATTAGAGATTCAACTCCCAAACCTTCTAAGGGAACTACAGATGTCAGAACTTAAACACACTTTTTCAACAATGAAACATGGAAAACTTGATGTACCAATGCCAATACATTAGAAAATGCAAGTTCATAAGCAACCTTACCAATCTACCTCAAAATCTGATATGTGCCTATATAACGGAGACTATGCTTTCCTTTCTTGTCAAACCTCATTACATCCTTCATGGGTGAAATTTGCAAATAGACCCAATCATGAACTTTAAACTCAAGATCTCTCCTTCTAGCATCGGCATAAGACTTTTATCGGCTTTGAGTTGTGTCCAACCTTTCTCTAATAAGTCAAACTTTCTCAATAGCATCATGAACCTATAGGGGATCCACATCTCCTACCATATAAAGCATCAAATGGAGCCTTACCAATACTTGAGTGATAACTATTTTTATATGTGAACTCAATCAAAGGCAAATGGTCGTCCTAATTACCCTTCAAGTCAATTACAAATGCTCTCAACATATTTTCCAAAGTTTAGATTGAACTCTCCGCTTGCCTATTGATTTGTAGATGGAAGGCTGTACTAAGCTTAACACGAATACCAAGACCTTTTTGGAAATATTTCCAAACCTGTGAAGTGAATTAGGTACCACGATTAGAGAAAACAGATAAGGGCACTCCATGTAACCTCACCATTTCCTTAAATACAACTTAGCATAGTCCTCCGCCAATTGAGAGACCTTGAAGGGAATGAAATGGGCCGATTTTGTCATTTGGTCAACAATAACCAAAATCAAGTTATGTTGTCGCCAGGTGAGAGGTAACCCAACAATAAAGTCCATATTCAATTCTTCCCATTTCCAAGTAGGAATGCTAATATCTTGAGATAAGCCCCAACTTTTGATGCTCAACTTTCACTTGTTGAGAATTAGGAGACTTCGCCAAAAATTCTGCAATATCTTTCTTTATCCCATTCAACCAATATATTTCCTACAAGTAATAGTACATCTTGGTGGATCCTCGATAAATGGAATATCGAGAACTATGGGATTCTAACAAGATCTGTTCCCTTAAGTCGTCTACATTAGGAACACACAAGCGACCTTGATATCTAAGTACACCATCTCCCCCTTGGGAGAAAGCCTATACAGACTTTTTAAGCAATACTTCCTTCAATTTAACAAAATTTGGATCAAGACCTTGCTTGGCCTTCACATCAACCATAAGAGACGATTCTGAATCATTGTGAACCACAACACCACACTTGGTAGAGTCAACTAACCGAACACCTAATTGGGCCAATCTATGAACATCTTGAAATAACTCTTTCTTATTATCTTTAATGTGAGAAACACTACCCATCGATAAATGACTGAGAGCATCTGCCACCACGTTTTCCTTATCGGGGTAATAAAGAATAATCATGCCATAATCCTTTAGTAATTCAATCCACCTTATTTGGCGAAAATTTAGTTCCTTATGGTTAAACACATATTGCAAACTCTTGTGGTTGGTGAAGACATCCACATGAACTCCATACAAATAATGCCTCCAAGTATTTAAGGCAAAAACAACCGCCGCTAGTTCAAGTTCATGGGTCGGATAATTCTTTTCATGAATCATAAGTTGCCTTGAGGCATAGGTAATGACTTCCCGTTTTGCATAAGGACACATTCTAACCCAATTATATAGGCATCAAAATAAACAACAAAGCCATCTCTCCCTTCTGGTAAAGTCAACACAAGAGTGAAAGTAAGTCTATCTTAAAATTATTGTAAACTCTTTTCACACGCTTTGGACCATATGAACTTAACCTTGTTTTGAGTTAATGTCACCAATTGACAAAAAATTTGAAGAAAATCCTTCAACAAACCTTCTATAGTTATCGAATAATCCCAAGAAACTCCTAATATCCGAAGGGGTTAGAGGTCTAGAACAACTTTTGATCGCATCCATCTTCTTAGGATCTACCTCAATACCCTTACCGGAAAAAATATTCCAAGAAAAGCCAAAGAACTTAGCCAAAACTTACATGTACTAAACATTGAAAAGAGTTGTTGATCCTTGAGGACTTGCAACATAATACTCAAATGATCGGTATGCTCATCTTCACAGCTTGAATAAACCAATACATCATAAATGAACACAATCACAAACATACCAAGATAGTATCTAAACACCCTATTCATCAAATCAATAAATGCCACTAGAGCATTAGTCAAACCAAATGACATTACCAGAAACTCATAATGACCATACCGGTTTGAAAGCTGTCTTTGAAATGTTATCTTCTTTCACCCTCAATTGGTGATAACCTGACCGAAGGTAAACCTTGGAAAAATAGCTTGCCCCTTGAAGTTGGTCAAACAAGTCATCTATCCTTGGAAGAGGATATATATTCTTAATGTTTGTCTTGTTCAATTGCCGGTAGTCAATACACATACAAAGTGAACCATCTTTATTTATAGCAAACAAAACTAAAGTACCCCATGTAGAGATACTCGATTGGATGAAACCTTTATCTAATAAATCTCTCAACCGCTTCTTCAATTCCTTAAGTTCTTCTTGGGCCATAAGATAATAAGGAATAGGGATAGGCTGTATCTGGGAGAAGGTCAATACTGGAGGAATCTTGAGTAATCATCTAGAAATATTTCCAGAAACTCATTTACAACAGGGATCGACTCAAAAGTAGGGGTCTCAGAATCTATATCCGTTACCTGAGTAGATGGTAAATGCAACCCTTTGAAATCATTATTCTAGCTTTAAGACAAGAAACAAACTGAACCTTAGGTATAGAATTTCCCCCTTTCCTCTCTTGGATGGGTTCATTTGGAAACTAAAACTTGACTACACAGGTTCTACAATCAATAGAAGCATAACATGCATGCAACCAATCCCTACCAAGGATAACATCAAAATCTAGCATACCAAGCTCTACAAGGTCAACAAGAGTGACTCTATGGGATAAGGAAATAGAAAATTTCTATAAACCCTTTTAGTAACAACAAAATCACCAACAAAAGTAGAGACATAAAAAGGATCTAACAATAAATCTGTAAGAATATCAAACCCCATAGCCACATATGGCGTTACAAAAGAAAAAGTAGCATCGGGGTCAAGTAAAGCATCAACATCAAGTTGGAAGACTTTCAATATATCGTTAACCACATCGGGAGAACCCTCTTATTCACCATGAGTCTAAAGTGCATAAAATTTGTTTTACTTCTCACCTCCACTTGAACCCGATGAATGATTAGGTTGAGCCTATCGATGATATCTCCCTCATTTATAGCAACTAAGGGGCAATATCTTATCTTGTGGTCCATCTTACCATAACCAAAGCAAGCATTGGAACCCATGAGACATCTACCCTCATGCTTATTTCCACACTTAGCACAAGTAAGAAATGAAGATCCACTACCATTTCATCTTTGGGGCTTAGGATTATACATCCTATTGTTGTTGAACCTAGAAGGATCATTGGAAGAACCTTGGTCAGAGAACCTTTGTCTAAACTTGGAACAACCATGCCTATCATACTTTAAATGTGAGAAGTTACCATCACCGGTATAGGACCTCTTCACCTCCCTAAACCTTTCCTTAATTTTATTGTCTTCAATCTTTTGTGCATGAACCATGAGATGATAAATGTTCCTATCACTGACAAGCATAGTGGTACGACATTCCTTAACCACCACCTCGGACACACATGAAACAAACTTACTCTTCCTTCCCCTAGGATCAACGATGATAGTAGAGGCATATCGAGACAATTGTGTAAACTTCAAAGCATATTCCTTCACACTTATATTTCCTTGATGAAGGTTGATGAATTGAAGCATCTTTGCCTCCCTCATCTTAAGGGAAAGAACCTATCAAGGAACACAGCTTTAAACTTTTCCCAATCAAAATAACCTGCATCCTCCACTCTCCCTTCTATCCATTGGATGAACCATATTTGAGCAACACCCTCAAGTTAATAAGCGCCTGATTTTTCCTTTTCTACCGATAGCACTCCCATTGTCATCAATACCTTGTGAAACTCGTCAATGAACTCTTGAGGTTTTTCCTCAATCTAAGAAACCATGAAACTCTAGAGGATTCTTTCTAACAAAGTCCCTCACTCTAGATGCTGCCGTACCCATATTTGGGTTCACAGGGACTGCAACTTCCCTATAGGCTTGGGCCATCATGGCTTGAGCCAATACTCGAACAACAACCCTAAACTTTGCATTAGTCACTTGTTCGGCCAAATGATCAAGTGAAACTTCAAGAGCTTGAGGAGGAGCTTCTCATTCCATATTCTCTCCTGCATTTCTTGTAACATATGCTCTTCGAGTAGTCGTATCCTATAGAGCATCAAATAAGGATTATGAGATAGCCTTATAAAGATAAACTCTATCACACGACTTTAAATTAATGAAAGAAGTAGAGTTTCCTAAACATCTTACAGCTCTCATTCATAAATGTGGCGCGCTTCACACTCACGAATAAGACTCTACTCGACGTGGCTTATGACACTTCCTAGGACCTTTCTAAACCTTGTGCTCTAATTACCAAGTTTGTTGTGACCCAAGGTAGCCCCTAGGCGTAACATGGTATATAAGATCCCGAGAGGCCCTATACAAGCCACTTATCTTTAATCATACTAGAAGTAGAATAAAGAGATTAAAAGATAGTTTAGCATATCAAGTTTTACTGAGAAAATTGGAAATCTAAACATCGTCTCAAATCCATCTAGTAAATAAGAGTTTATCATGGTGCATCCCGTATATCAAGTTACAAAAACTAAAAGTAAAGACGAAAAGGGAAATTAAGGTCAGCCCTCAAAATATGAGGACTCAATGAACTTTAATCTTCTAGATCAGATCCTAGCCATGGAAGTGCGAATATGTAAGGTTGGTCCCTACATTTGGAGAAATATAGGCAAGAGTATGTGTTAGTACAAAATATGTGCCAAGTATAATAGCCATGCATAAAATATTTGAATACATGACAAAAAGGGACATTTTCATAAAGTGCAATGACCAAGTTAAACCATGAATGTAAAAGAACTAGAGGACATAAGTCACAAAACAGGGTCAAAGAAAATAGACATCATTTTAAGGGCATGTGACATACTTCTTGAAGTAACCTTGATTCATTAATGTGGGAGAATTACATTTAACCAACCTGTAAGTGAGCTACTAACATGGAATCCGGTGTCTCCCACACTGAAAAGGGCATTACTACTTTCCAAGGTAAGACCATGAACATTCTAGATTAGGTGGATCCAGTAGCTAATGTCTATTTAGACAATCCTATGTTGGCATATAGTTTATAGGACGTGGGTAATCGCCATTTGTCCACTTGATGTTAAGTAGAACTCCCACAAAATATCTATTATTCTTATTCATCTTTTCTTTAAAGGACTTGGGTAATCACTTCTTTTCCTTATGATGAGTACAATATTTCGACTCAATTAGGCCTTTGTTTTGATAGTATAGGTGTCCTCATATGCCTAATTTATGCCCTTAACAGATGCTAAAGTGTTGAGTTGTAGCTATAAGGGCTAAGGAGCAAGGCAAGGACATGACTGGATAAAAAGGAACTAAAAAACTGAAGAAGTGAAGAAAATCGATCCTGGTGATCGCTAAGACCATTCAGCGCACTGCCAATGTCCCGACCCAGGGTTACATAGAACCCCAAAAGGCACCATGCAATCCACTTAGCATATCATAACATAAGCATAGAACAATAAAGAGTAAAAACACATTTCAAGTCCATAAATTTTTTAAAGGAAAGTGGATGTCTAGACTTGTCTCAACAGAGCAATCTATTACAATATTTGAATCAAATAGGGTCACAACCCATACAATATAATCCCAAAAGAAAATACAAGAAATGAACTACAAATATAACATCCATACTTAAATCATGAGGACTCACCAATAAGCTAGGAGAATAAGCAAATCCAAGCTTTAGCCACAATGAGGACCACCTTGAGAACCGGACCCTACACTTGGGGAAAATGTAGGTAAAGCATGGGTTAGTACAAAATGCACCAAGTATGATATCCATGCATAAAAGACATTGAAAACATGCTAAAAGGGACATTTCATTTGATTGCATGCAATTTACTAAGTTAGAACATCATTTTGAAGATAGTGGAAAAACATAAGTCATAAGCATAATCAATACAATGAGCATCATATCATAAGAGGAACACATCATATATACCCTCAAAGCATACTTGTGTAATGTATGAATAAGATTCCATAATCTCAACCATACTAAGTAAAGCTTCTTGAGTAACTATAATTCATAATTCATTTTCTTATTCATGCTATTATCATAATGGGGAATAAGCTATAACCGACATAGACCATGTGAGCTTACCATGGAATCAGGTGTCTATTCCACACCAAAAAAGGGTTGTCCTACTTGCCTAAGGTAGGACCATACTCTTAGCTTAGGTGGATCCATTAACTAAATAACCTATGAGGGCACATATTTTATGGGTTAAGAAGATTCCTACTAGAAACCCATACTCAACTAAGGTATAGCGTTTCCATCTCATGAGATACATACTTTGGGAACCTGAACTCAACTCAGGTAAAAGGAACCCATTTGGAAAGCCAGACTCAACTAGTATAAAAGCTTTCATTGGGAATCCTGATTCAACTATCGTACAATCTTCAATCTCATATTCAATATCCACTCGGTGCTAAGCATTAGTACCCATGGATTACATATTAAGTCTTGACTTAAGTTCATATTCATGGAAGAATGTCTTGACACTCAATCCTACATAATTCATACTATAGCTCATAGATTCAATAGGTGAGAATAGCCTTTCAATCTTAGAATCATCATATTGTGAGAACACCTTTCACATCATATCATATTCATACACATGTGTAGATAAAGATAACCTTTCAACAACACAACAACTAGATCATAATCATAATCACAATCACTTTAGTCTTAAAGTGTTCTTAAAGCACATACATAAATCACATAATCATGCATAATTCTCTTACTTTGCCCTTCAAGGACCATAGATCATATTCAATCAATAGATCTACAATTACTACATTAGATATGAATATAATAATAATAATAATTCAAGTAACACAATCACTACATGCATAATTTGATAACATTCTTCTATAATCAACAAACCTACATCACAAGATCATAATTGAGTAATATGGGGGTTTCATGGGTTCTTGGGGATTCCAACATAAAAACCATAATAAATCATCAATTCAATCATAATATAAAGTAATTCAAGCATTAGAATCATTTTTTAAAGGAGCTCATGACTTGGAGACGAGCCCTAGCTTTTGGGGAATTTCTATCTTTGAAATTGGGGTTTTGAAGGTACTCAGTGGATTAAGGAATACCATTCCTTAGCAATGAAACCTAATGAAATTGGTTTGAAAAATTTGCTTTTAGAACCCTAGCTCCACCTTCTTCCTTTTTCTTCTTCATCCTTGAAGTTCTAGAGAGAGAATTTTTAAAGAGGAGATAATCCTTTGGGAATTATTAGGGTGTTGTGAAAATATGACTTAGGTGAATTTGACTTAAAACTGACTTATATACTGACCCTAAACTCAACCAAAATGACTTCACTTTAATTGGACTTAAACCGAAATTTCCCAAAATAACCATTCATTTAAGTGATTAGCCCAGGGGCTATGAGAGGCCGAGTTGTGGTCCACTCCATGGACCTTGAGGAAGTGGCTAGGTCTTCATGACTTGCCCCCCCTCCCCCTCCTTGAGGCTAAGTGAAGAACACTCCCACTCCCACTGCCTTTGGTGGCCTTCACGAGTTGTCAAGTGGCTTGTGGGGAAGGGTCTTCACTTTGGGAAGCTTGGCAAGCACACTTCCTAGCCCACCACGGACCACACAATGAACCGTGGTCCCCATCATGATCTGTGGTGGTGGTCGTTATCATAAAGGAAATGTCTAGGGGAGAGTGGACTACCTTAGTCCTTTCCCTTGGCCCTCGCCCACTACCTTGACTTGAACCCTAACATTAAGCTCTAATTTTAGCCCACCAATTTTTGGGTGGTTACAGCCAAGTGGCTATTTAACTCGCCCAAAGTTTTAGCGTGCTAGCCCTGGGGAAAAACCAAATTGGCGACAGGAATGGATATTCAGTGGATTATCGAACGACTCCGCAATTGCAACTTTGATCGCCTAAAGTCACAGAAACCTGAAGACAAATGGCCAACACAAAATGGCAATGAAGTGGAGCAAAGAAAAGATCGCCGACCTAGTCGGTGAGGCCCGACTTATTCCGCTAATGGCTTTTCAGGCCAAACTTAGGGAAAATATAAATTGGAATTTTAAATGAAATTTGAGTAGTTTTAGAGAGTGTTTTGATGCCCAAGTTTTAGAGTTAGAGTTTTCTCTTAGTTTTTAGGTTCTTATTGTAGACTTTGAGGATTTCTAAGCTTAATTTTGAGGATTTTCAAGTGGGTTTCTGAATTTCTTTAATTTGGACCATTTTAAAGACTTGAACACCTTTAACCTGATCCTATCTAATGTATTTGGTAATCATTTCTCTATTTTTATGATGTGTAGCTAAAACCCCAATTCTTGGGGTGTGATCATGTGATTATGGAATGAATTAGCTTATGGGTATTACTTATTACTCATTTAAATGCTTAATTAAAGTGGGTTTTATTGGTAGTTGTGTTTTAAACTAAGAATTGTAGTTGCAAATGCAATCCGAACATAGAATTTTATGCTTCCTTGAAAAAGAGGTTTCAGAATCAAAGCTTTCAATTGATGATTATAATTATTGGGTTGATATGGGTTTAGCTTAAAAGATTAAATCCTAATCTCGATTCTACCTATCTAGGTCGAGAGAGTAGATGAATTAAGGTGTGGGCTGTTCTTATTTGCCAAGCTTATTGATGTTTGAAAGAAATTACTTGAATCGTGATAGTTGTTCGAGAGAAAATTATCTCACTTATAGCATAGCCTACCCACTGATATATAGTTATTTATTCGTAGTTTCAAGTACCCATATAGTGAAATTTGCCTATAATCGATCACATCCTGAGAAATCTTCTCGATATTGTTATTTCCTTCGTGTTTAATTGTGTTGTAGCTAATAATTGTCAATCCAAACCCCCCATATAACATTGGTTGTCACCCCCTTAGATTTGTTTACATGTTTTCAATAAATTTTATTCCTATAACTGAGTAGACCACTTTATAACTTCATAATTGAAATAGACACGTATCGCTTCTTATGGGTTCGACCCTAACTCTTCATTGGGTTTTATACTAGTTAACGATCATTTACACCTAGAATCGGATGAGGTGTACTTAAAATGTTAATGAAAATGGCGCCACTGTCGGGGAGTGGTGTTGTTTAGTATTCTATTATTGAAGTTGAATCATTATCTTTTTGTGTTATAGTTGAATTGACTTACTTTGGTTTGTGTTTTTGTTGGTTTGTGTTGAACAGAGGAAGAGTGAGTGTGAGCAAGAGTAATGGTAGCCAAGTGGGCCACCAAGGCGATATTGGAAATATGAACGATATGAATCACCTAATCCAATTGGGTCGTGTTGGTGTAATACGTCTACCTCGAATTGAGGGGAATGTTATCTTCCATGTTACTAGCATGACGCTACAACTCCTCTAAATTATCAAAGGCTAGGTGCAAATTCGGGTTGGAACAGAGATGATGGATGGAGAGATCGTGACAGAGAATGGTGTGTTCGTAATGCTACCTAAAAGGAATGGGATGGTGAAAAAAAAGATATGTCCCACCTCATGAACGCCAAAAGCATAAAGAGCAAAAAGTTGACTCGGAGAACTTCCGTACGAAAGACATGCTTGCACACATTCTTAATAAGGTTGAAGGGTTAGACAAACAATTGAAAGAGATGAAGGAGGATGTCTTAACTCTTAATCTGACGGATACTTATCACTCGGTCTTTATTAAGAAATTGGAGACACAAATGGGTCAAATGTTGACTCAATTTAATCCACAACAAAAGGGAGGTTGCCTAGTGACACAACGACCGACCCCAAAAATAAGCTTGAATTGGTATTTCTGTCGTGCCACGCCATTAAATAAGACGCTTCTTGTGAGGCAACCCATGTATTTGATGTTTTTAAATTTTTTGTTTTTGAATAATGGTTGTTGATTTTGATGGTTGAAAAGTGAAAAATGTCGGGAAATGGGAAATTAGGTGAGCCAATAATCCAATTGGCGAATCACTGAAGATGTTGGAAATCCCCGAATTGGACCGCCATTGGAACCACCTAGCTTGATAAGGAACTCTGTAAAACTCGATGAGCTAAAAGCTCAGTTAGTGAGCCCAACTTTGTCCTCTATTTGAATCACCAAATTGTTGGGTGTTCAATAAAACTCGATGAGCCAAAATACCACTCGGCGGACGGGACTTGCTCTATCGAATGGAGGGTGAACTAAAAGGTTTTAAAGGACAAACGATTTAAAATTACAAAATTCTCTCACTTTCCTACTTTTTAACTCTCGCACTTCCTCACCCAATATTAGGTTCTCATAATTTGGTTCTTTTATTCTCGTGTTACTTGGGATCTTTGCTCGAATTAATTGTGGAACTCTTTGTCGCCTAGATTTTCAACTATCTTTTCGGCATAAAGGTTGGTTTTCCAAACCCCAAACTCCATATGTGGTTGAAGTTGAACTATATTGGTATATTTTTGTCAATAATTGTTGGGTAGTATGGTTTAATAGTTGTTTAACTATTGGATTGGCCTAAATTAATTGAATTTATGCATAATTGTTCGAAATTGATTTATTCCCGTGTTGTTAGTCAAATATTTTGTTGGATTTCGTTGAATTTTTTTTTTTGGTCTAGCGGGGTGAAGTCCGAGTAACCTCGTATTATGCTAAATGTCGTATTTTTCCCAATGATGGAGAGGTTGATATCATTCTTAAGGACAAAAGACGTCAAATGGTAAATTTTGGCCAAATTAGGGGAAGTCTGAGTACCTCGAGGGCATGGGTAGTATGGGTCTTACTTTAATTTCATAGTGTTGGTGTTTAATTTTGATTTCAGAGGCTGCGAGCTTGATTTTGAAGCAAGAGGTGAAAAACTGGCACGAAAGGCCATTTGGCGAGCTGGGTCGAGCTCGCCGATTGGTTCGGCGGTTCGCCTTAGTCCCCCTAGATCACCCTTAATTACCTTACATTGTTGAGTTTGATTCTTTAACTTTTGGCGATATGCTTGAGCTCACGGAGTTCATTCGTCGACTCACCAAAAGTGCTTCTTTATCACCCTTTTGCACCCCTAAATCCTTAAAATACACTATAACTTTCAGCGAGCTACTTCTAGCTCGCCGATCGGTGTCGGTGATCTGCTGAAAGGCCCTGGATATTGCCGACCGAATTTTAGTTTATGAAATTTATCTTCTATAACTTTCTGCGAGCCCGACTTGACTCACCAAAGTGGTTCGATGACTTGTTGACCGGTTCGGCGAGTCTTTCTACAACTTATTTTCTGCACTTTTCCTGGAACATTTTCTAACATTTTTCTATGTTGTTTCTAGAAATGGCTTGATCCAAAATTTACCGAAGAGATATGCCACCTCGAAAGAGGGTACTGGGAATCACTATAAATAAGGATGCAACTGCATCTCGAGATAAGGTAGCAAAACTCCCTACTAAGAGATGAAAAGGCAAGGGCAAGGCGCCTATGGTTGAGACTCTAGAAGCCAGCTCCGATAGTAAGGGAGTCTACGAGACACACCTCACCTCATTAGACAACAAGGGCGATTCACAGAATTCTTAGGCTTCCATCTCTGAGCCTGATGATGATCAGTTTTTACAATCCTGAAGAGCAGAGATTCTCTCCAAGGCGATGCATGATCCGTGTAGGTTCCCGGTGCCTTAGACTCCTCCTCCTCCTCCAACTACAGCTCTAGAACAAACTATGGTCCCGGCGCCACTAGTAAATGGTCCTCCTCCCCGATCTCTCAACAGACTAAAGGCTGAGGGATTGAGGACCATATTAGAGTATAAGAGATTATCCATAGATTGTGTGGTGGACACACATCTAGCAGTGTAGGACACTCTCAAGTTTCATAGATTCAAGGTATTCACCAAGCCCTGTAGCCCATTCATTCGTACTTGGGTCCAGGAGTTCTACTCAACTAATACTAACTTGGTGCCTCAAGGGAAGAAGAAGGCTAGTGCCTTCAAGCCGATGGATTTTGTGGTGTTCCAAGGCAAGAAGGTTAAATGCCGCAACGATGATATAAATGTTGTTTTTGAGCATACCACCAACTTTATGCATGACTACTAGAGTATGATCAAGACAAAGACTCTAGATGAATATCACGACCCAGGGGTACACCCTATATGTAACATGTCATACTTGACCTCAAAGGGGTTTCATACAAGCCACTCAACAAATCATAACATAAGATAAATGAAATGATGTGAAATTTAAAACTCTATCCATACAATTGAAGTCTTTTATAAAAGCAAGCGGAAGTCTAAACTTGTCTCAATTAGCCATCTAATACAATCTTTGAATCAAATACGGACAAAACCCTTACAACATAGACCAAAATGAATAACTAGAAAGAAACTACTACTGACTCATATGTCCTTGAATCATGAGGACCCACCACAAGTTAAGAGAATAGGCGATCCATGCTTGAACCCAAAAGAAGATCACCTCAAAGTCTGGACCCTACAATTTTGATAAAATGTAGGAAATTATGGGTTAGTAGAAAAATACATTAAGTATGATAACCATACATAAAATCCTTGAAAACATATTATAAAGGACATTTTAGTTGAAAAGCATGCATTTACCAAGTTTGAGAATCATCATGCACTTTAGTATAAAAAGCATAAGTTAAAAGCATATTCAACATATAGATCACCATAGCATAATAAAACCATCTAATAAGAAAACCTAAGTTATACTTGTGCAATGCATAGATAAAGATCCCATAATCTCATCTACAATAAGTACCACTTTTAAGCCACCATACTCATACTTACCATTCTTTATTCTCATATTTAGTTAATACTTATAGACAAGGAAGCCTCCACATTTATTAAGTCATATGAAGGAAAGCAACTCATAGCAACAATCAACATTATGCATATTCATTACAAATAGCCTTCATATCAACATACTTAGTAGTATTACCATAAACATATTCATTTCATAGACCATTATAACATAATGGAACAAACCATAACTACTCTTAAATCCTACTTTCGCAATGCATGGATGAAGTCCCATACCCCCACCCATACTAAGTAGTGCTTCTTGAGTAACCATAGTTCATAACTCATATTCTTGTTCATAGTGGGAATAATCCTTAACCGACATAGACCATGTTAGCTTAACATGGAATCCGGTGCCATGTCCCATACGAAAAAGAGGCATCCTAGTTGCCTAAGGTAGAACTAACATGTATTAGCATTTAGGTGGATCCACTAGCTAAGAACTATATGGGCACATAGTTATGAGATAAGGAGGTTGTTACTAGAAACCCGACCATTCATAAGGAGAGCTTCCACCTCACAATATCCACTCGGTGCTAGGCATTAAATTCCGAAGAAGTAGTTAATTCTTTATTAACATCAATACACATAAAAGGGATGCCATTGACCTACCGATTCAAGGTAGATCATAAGAATAGCTCATTGTATCCCCATGAAAGGGGTACCATTGGTCTATCGATATAATGTTCATCATTATAATAGTTCATTGACTCCTCATGAAAGGGTACCATTGGCATACCGATTCAAGACAAAGCCTTAGAATACTTCATTAGTCACTCATTAAAGAGATGCCATTGGCCTACCGATTCAAGGTATATCAATCAAGATAACTTTTAATCACATATGGAAGGGATTCCCTTAGCCTACCGATTCATTTAGGTGAGGAAAGTCTTTCACAACACGTCGTCATCATTCATAAGTGTATGATTGAAAATAGACTTTCAATCAACACATCATCATTATCATAATAATAGAAACTTATACTTCAATCATAGTGTGTGTGAATAGCCTTTCAACAACACCACAATTTCATCATAGTCATAATCACTTTATTCTCAAGTATTCATAAAACATGTACTTAAATATCATGATCATACATAATTCTCATAATTTACCCTTCAAGTACCATAGATCACATTCACCAACTCATCTAGAATTACAACATTAGACATGGATAGTAACATAATTCAAGTAATCAATTCATAACACTCATAATTCTATAACATTCAACTTTCATCAATCAATACCCACACTTTAAGATCCAAATTTGAGAAAATAGGAAAATTCATGGATTCTTGATAAATTCAACTTAATATGATATAAAAATCATCAATATATCCATAAAAAAACATAATTCAATCATTAAAAACAAATTTAAAAGGAATGCATGATATTGAAGTTAAACCCTAACCTTTGAGTTTTCTAGTTTTTAAATTGAGGGTTTTAGAGGGGCTCTATGGGTGAAGGCTACCCATAGATGAAGAGCTATTATATCTTATTGATGATTCACCACGAATTTGGGGAGAAAATCTTGATTCTTCAACCCTATCTTCACCTTTCTTCTTCATCTTCCTTGGATTTCTAGAGAGATGATTTTGGGGAAATTTTTGTTATGGATTTGGGTTTTGGGATTTTATGAAGTGAATTGGTTAGTTAATGAATTAAAAAGTCTTATATAAGTCTATTAAAACTATAAAAAAATACCTTACTTAAAACTAATTTAATAGGAAATTATCTAAAGATCCCTAACACTAGTTGACTTTAGGACAGTGTTACAGGTCCTATCCACGACCCCCACCTATGGGGCATGGACTGACACACAGACCATACTGGTGGTGCGTGGGTTGGGGTATGCAGCCCCTAATCTTGGTCTTGACCTACGAGGCTCCACCCACGGAGCGTGGACCACCCTATGGGGCGTAGGTCCCTCCGTGGGTACATAGTTTTGGTTAGTGTTTAGGTGGACTTTAGGGTACAAAGACCATTGATTGGTCCTTGGGGAGTCGTACCTTGAAATTTAACCCCTAAACCCTTTATTGTAAGTTTAATAAGCAATTTTATGTCTCTAACCTTTACGACAAACTCTAGTAAAGCCTACTAGTTTCCGAGGTGTTACATTATCTCCCCCTTGGGATCATTTATCCTCGAATAACGATCCAGACACTTAATGGAATTAAAGACTCAAGACTAGAAGCCATCATGCATGAAACATCAAAATAATGCACAACTTAAAGGAGGGAACATCAATTCAACACAAATAAGTAGGAACTACATGTAATAACCCATAATGCATGGCAACTTCAACATTTCACAAATTCATTGGAGGAACTACCTTCTCCAACTCAAAGCATGCTCAACACAATATCATGAAGCAAATTATGCAATTACCCTCAAAAGCATACTAAAAAATTTGTTACATTTCATCTCATGAAGCATATAGGAAACTCATACTAAATTCACAACAAAATGAGGAACATAAATCATGAAAACTTATTTTCTTACTAAACATGAATTTTATCAAGAACATGCATAACATAAGGAGATCATGGAAACTTCTAAAAACACACATGACTCTGAATCATGAAACAAGCTAAGAGGAACTCTTTGTCTCAAGCTAGAATAGGAATAGAAGAAAGAGATGAGGATAACGAAACTCTCGACAATCTTTCTATCTAAGCATACCATCTCCCCTTTGGGAGAAAATTCCTACTAAGGCTAACATCAAAGTCTAACAAGTAGCATAGGAATTTTAATAAAACATTTACATCTAGAAGGAACTATCAACATACATGTGCCTTCATTCGGAGAGTCTTCTTGGTCCTTTCTAAACCGGAGTGCATAGAAGCGACCATAATTTGGAGCATTAGGAACCGGACCATTTAGAGAAGCTTGCTTGGCCTCTCTTCCTTTTTCCATGAGAGTAGGGCAATGCATCACTCGATGATCACTCTTTCCACAACCATATCAACCGTCCGTACTGGCTAGGCACTTCCCATAGTGCTTTTTTCAATATTTGGTGCAAGTTGGCTTTGGTAATAGAGACCCACTACCTTTATCTTGGTTAAAACTAGGGGAGTTGGGAGAATCTTGACCGGAATACCCTTTTTTATACTTTTGTTGACCTTCCCCATCGGACCTAGCATTAGAAAAATTCCAATCACCGGTTCTAGCTCTTTTCACCTCCCTATTCTTGTCTTGGAGTTTCTCATCCTCCATTTGTTGGGCATACACCATAAAACATGAGATATACATATCATGAAAGAGAATTGACATACGACATTCTTTCCTTACCGCTTTGGAGACACCCGTCAAAAACCTACTCATCATATTCTTTGGATCCGTCACAATAGCCGGAGCATACTTGGACAATTGAGTAAACTTTAGAGAATATTCTTGAACATTCATACCTCCTTGATTAAAGTTAATGAATTCTTCCACATTATCTTCCATCATATCTCAGGGAAAGAACCTATCAACGAACTCCAATTTGAACACTTCCCACTTTATTGGACCCGCTCCTACCGGCCTATTGTTCTTCCATTGAGTATACCATTCTTGAGCCACACTCTTCAATTGGTAAATACCTAATGCCACTTCCTCTACCGATGTCACCCCCATGGCATCAATTATCTTATAAACTTCTTCCACAAATTCTTGAGGATCCTCTCCCACTTTGGAATCCAGAAACACGGAAGGGTTCATTCTTGTGAAATCCCTCAATCTAGAAGCCGTGGAATTCATATTAGGGTTCACATGAAGCCCAACATCTCTATTGGCCTGGGCCTTCATAGCTTGGGATTGAGTTGTCATGGCTTGAGCTTGAGCCGTCATGTCTTGGGTCAACATTTGTATAGTAGATCTAAATTCCGTCTGGGTCACATTATCAACCATGGGGTCAATAAGAGCTTGTTTACCTTAAGGAGAGCTCCTTGATTCACATTCCCATATTCCACCCTTCTAGCGTTAGCCATTCGTGTATTCATATTTTGAAGGCACAAGAGAAGGATTAGAAGAGAGACTTTATAGAGCTAAACTCTATGGCATGACTTAAGAGTAATGAAAGAAGTGTAGTTTCCTAAACATCTTATAGCTTCTCATTCATAAATGTGGTGCACTTCACACTACAAACAAGACTCTACTAGAAGTGGCTTATAAGATATCATCCTAGAATCATTTTAAACCTTATGCTCCAATTACCAAGTTTGTCACGACCCAGGGGTACACCCTAGATCTAACATGGCACACTTGACCCTGAAGCGGTCATATACAAGCCTCTTAGCATAACATAACATAGGATAAAAGAAATGATGCGGAATTTAAAACTTTATCCATACAATCAAAGTCTTTTATAAAAGCAAGAGAAAGTCTAAACTTGTCTCAATTAGCCATCTAATACAATCTTTGAATCAAATAGGGACACAACCTTTATAACATAGTCCGAAATGAAATAACTAGAAAGAAACTACTAATGAATCATGCGTCATCGAATCATGAGGAATCACCACAAGCTAGGAGAATAGTTGATCCAAGCTTGAACCCAAAAGAAGATCACCTCAAAGTCCGAACCCCACACTTTTGGAAAAATTTAGGAAAATATGGGTTAGTACAAAAATGCACTAAGTATGATAGCCGTGCATAAAAACCTTGAAAACATGCTAAAAAGAGACTTTGGTTGAGAAGCATGCATTTACTAAGTTTGAGAATCATCATGCACTTTAGTATAGAAAGCATAAGTGACAAGCATATTCAACATATAGATAACCATAGCATTAAAAAACCAGCAAATAAGTAGCCCTAAGTTATACTTGTGCAACGCATAGATAAAGATCCCATAATCCCAATTACACTAAGTATCACTTTTAGGCAACCATACTCATACTTACCATTCTTTATTCTCATCTTTAGTTAATACTCATAGAGAAGGAAACCTTCACATTTATTAATTCATATCAAGGAAAACAACTCATAGTAACAATCCACATTAAGCATAATTCATTAAAAATAGCCTTCATATCAACATACTTAGTAGCATTACTATAAACATATTCATTTTATAGACCATTATAACATAAAAGAACACACCATAACTACTCTCAAAGCCTACTTGTGCAATGAATGGATGAAGTCTCATACCCTCACCCACAGTAAGTAGTGCTTCTTGAGTAACCATAGTTCATAACTCATATTCTTGTTCATAGTAGGAATAAGCCTTAACTGACATAGACCATGTGAGCTTAACATGGAATTCGGTGTCATGCCCCACACCAAAAAAAGTTGTCCTACTTGCCTAAGGTAGAACTAACACGTATTAGCTTTTAGGTGGATCTACTAGCTAAAGACCTATGGGGCACAAAGTTATGAGATAAGTAGGTTGTTATTAGAAACCCGGCCATACATAAGGAGAGCTTCCACCTTACAATATCCACTCGGTGCTAAGCATTAATTTCCAAAAAGTAGTTAATTCTCTATTTACATTATTACACATGAAAGGGATGCCATTGGCCTACCGGTTTAAGGTATATCATTAGAATAACTCATTGAATCTTCATGAAAGGGGTACCATTGGTCTGCCGATTCAAGGTTCATCATTATAATAGTTTATTGAATCCTTATGAAAGGGGTACTATTGTCCTACTGATTCAATACAAAGCCTACCTTCATTAGTAACTCATGAAAGGGATGCCACTGGCCTACCAATTTAAGGTATATCAATCAAGATAACTTTTAATCACATATGAAAGGGATGCCCTTAGCCTACCGACTCATTTAGGTGAGGAAAGCCTTTTAAAACATGTCATCATCATTCATAAGTGTATAATTGAGAATAGCCTTTCAATCAACACATCATCATTATCACAATCATAGAAACATCATTCAAACTTTGTTAATAGTGTGTGTGTGCATAACCTTTCAACAACACCACAATTACATCATAGTCATATATCACTTTGTTTTCAAGTATTCATAAAGAATGTACATAAATATCATGATCATACATAATTCTTATAATCTTCCCTTCAAGAACCACAGATCACATTCACCAACACATCTAGAATTACTATATTAGACATGGATAATAACATGATTCAAGCAATCAATTCATAACACTCATAATTCTATAACATTCTACTTGCATCAATCAATAACCACACTTTAAGATCCAATTTTAAAAAATAGTTAAATTCATGTTTTCTTGAGGTATTCAACTTAAAATCATATAAAATAATCAATATATACATAAACAAACATAATTCAATCAGTAAAAATGAATTCGAAGGGAATCCATGAGATTGAAGTCAAACCCTAACTTTTGGTTTTCTAGTTTTGAAATTGGGGGTTTTGGAGGGGCTCTGATGAGTCCGTGATTTGGACTCATTTGGGGATTTATTTGGATAGATTTCGTGTCCTCAAATTCTTATTTTGTGCCAATAATTGATGTAATATCCTTGATTTTCAGGTATTTGGGTTGAGGAACAAAGCATTGACTCTAATTTGCAAAAATGAACAAAGCCTGCTAAAAGAACGAAGAAATGAAGGTCTGGTGATCGCCAAGTTCCTTTGGCGAGTCGCCAAATGGCCATTATCTTGCCTAAAGTTCCACTGTGCCAATACCTGAAGGATAAAATCAATGTGAAGAGAGAAAGGAGCAGTCAGCTTGTCATCTAGTGGTTCTGTGCTGCAGTGTTGGATCACCCAAAGTTACAGAACTTGAGGAAGTTGAAGGCCAAGGCAGAAATGCGAAGACATTGACCACAGAAAGCTGAGCCCGACTTACTGCGCCGAATAGTCTTTTCACAAAATATTTTTGGCGACTATAAATACATTTTTAAACAATCATATTTTAGTCTTTTGAATCATTTTTTGAGTTTTTGACATTTAATTCTGAGTATTAAGACAAGCATTCTTTAGCTTTAAAGAATTGAAGTTTTTCATTTTTGAGAAATTGGAAGTGGGTCTTTGAGATGCTTCAATTTGAACCTTTGTAAAGATGAAATTAATCTTACCCAGTTGATGGAAACACAATTTGGTAACAATTTTTATCTTTTTATGATGTCTAGCTAAAACTCCAATTCTTGGGGGTGTGATTATGTGATTATGGGTTGATTTAGCCTATGGGTATTGCTAATTGTTATTATAAATGATGTTTAGAAGTGATTTCAAACATTAACTATGGTTAAAATAAAAATATTATAGTTGCAAATGCAGTTCTACTGTCACGTTTTTGTCTTGCTCGAGAGAGAGGTTTTAAAACCATGATTTTTGATTGATAGTCTGTGTGTATTGGGTTGTCATGGCTTCCACTCGAGAGAGTGAATCCTAAACCCTTTTTCACACATTCAGCTCGAGAGAGTAAATGGACTAAGGCATAGGATGTTCTTATTTTGTATGCTTGTTGATGTTCGAGAGAAATTGACTTGATTTGGGGTAAATTGTTTGAGAGAAAGTTTACCTCCTCTATAGTCTAGCCTATTCACTGATTTACAACTATTTTCTAATAATTGCAATTACCCATTTGTGTACATTAGCCTATAATCGAATCACATCCCAAGAACCCATCTCATTATTGTTATTCCATAGTATTTGTTACTGTTGTTGTTAATAATTAAAAAGCAAAACCCCATGTTATTTGACATTCGTGTCACTCCATGATTTGAATTATGTTTTTATTAGATAATGTTATTCCTATGACTGATTTGAACATATTTACGCTTTTATATTAAGTCTTAAACACGTACCACTCCCTATAGGATTCGACCCCAACTCATTTAGTTGGGTTATTATACTGACTAACGATCATTGACGCTTAGAATTGGATTAAGGATCCTTGAAGCATTAATAAGGCTCTATGGGTGAAGGCTACCCATAGATAAAGAGCTACCCTACCTTATTGAAGATTCACCATGAATTTGGGGAGAAAATCTTGATTTTTCAACCCTAGCTTCACCTTTCTTCTTCTTCTTCTTCTTCCTTGAAGTTCTAAAGAGATGATTTTGGGGAAAAGTTGGTTATGGATTTGGGTTTTGGGATTTTATAAAGTGAATGGGTTAGTTAATTACTTATAAAGTTTCATATAGGTCTATTAAAACTATTGAAAATGACCTTACTGAATACTAACTTAAAAGGAAATTACCTAAAGACCCCTACACTAGTTGACTTTGGGACAGTGTTACAGGCCCCATCCACGACCCTCACCTGTGGGGTGTGAACTAGCCCACAGACCATACTGGTGGGGCGTGGGTTAGGGTCTGCAGCCCCTCATCTTTTTCTTGACCTGCAAGGCTCCACCAACGGAGCGTGGACCACACTACGAGGTATAGGTCCCTCCGTAGGTACACTATTTTGGCCAGTGTTTAGATGGACTTTAGGGTCCTCCTCAAGAACCCTTGGTTGGTCCTTGGGGAGTCTTACCTTGACGTTTAACCACTAAACCCTTCATTCTAAGTTAGAGAAGCAAAATTTACGACTCTAACATGTATGGCAAGCTATAGTTAAGCTTACTAGTTTCCAACCTTCTATTACTGGTACCTCTGCTACCCGACCTAAGATCACACAAGCGATGTTGTTCAAAATGGGAAATTTAGCCCAATCTACCGATGTTCGTGCCTCCTAGTTAGAGGCTGCTATTCCTGGGATGATCGAGAGGGCCATTATTACTGCTTTGACACCCCTCGAAGCTAAATTTGATAGCCACAAGTTGGGGATACCTTGATGGTTAGAGTGAGGGAGTGTGAGAAGGGCCAGGGAGTCACTGATGAGGTGATGACCTTGAAAGCCGATATTACCTAGTTGAGGAAGGAGGTGGACCAGCTGAAGTCCACTAATATGTCCCTGATCATTGGCACGGTGGAGATCTTAGAGTGCCCGAGCACCGATGTTCCAGCCTATTTTGATGTGCCTCCGGCTACTACCGAATTTGAGGATAGAGCTGATGATGCTGCTGTAGAGTCCAAGGCTAAGACTGATGAGGAGAAACTTGGTGTTCGTGAGAGGTGCTATGTTCAAGACTACGAGACATGCATCACTTCAAGATACTTTGATGGTCGGCTCCAATGGAGCCAAGGATGCTGAGATACCACGCGCTGATGCCACGACAAATGGAGTAACTTATATGCAGACTTCACTTAGGCCTAGCCTAGCAGGATGATTACTTTTACCTCCCTCTAATTTGTTTTATTGATTGTTGGATTTTTGGTTGCATTTGAGGACAACTGCATTTTTATTGTGTAGTGGGGTGAGGAATTTCTATACCTACCTCTTGTTACTGTTTTGTAAATACTAGTTTTATTTTGATCATTGTGTTGTGTGAATATTTGAGATTATTGGTATATATTTTCTTAGTTGATTTGATTATGGTTGTTGAAATTGTGACCCACTGTTTGATATTAAAATTGTTTTGAACCAAGTTTTAAAATTTTGTCATATCTTTTCTGTATGATTGTGGTTGTTCTTTTGAAAATTAGAGTGTCAGTTGTGGTCAATACCGATGACTCGAATAGTGCTCTTAATTGAGTGAAATGAATGTGTGGCTACGATGAGGCAAACTAAGTTACATAGGCAATATGTGAGCTTTTAGCATCTCTGTGTGACTAGCCGGTTGTCGAA
Organism: Solanum bulbocastanum; assembly: GCA_037074985.1. Classification (NCBI taxonomy): domain Eukaryota; kingdom Viridiplantae; phylum Streptophyta; class Magnoliopsida; order Solanales; family Solanaceae; genus Solanum; species Solanum bulbocastanum. The sequence goes on along the minus strand of CM073599.1, from coordinate 31,088,989 downwards.
TGAGTCTCTTTTGATTAGCATTGCACACTAGCTAGAAAGTGTGGAGTCTTGTTTGATAATTGTACCAATGCCTTGTTTGGTGACGTTGTCTTGAACATTATGCTTGATGACACCTAGAATTTGCCTTGTTGGTCTGATTGATTGAGTCAAGCTAGCAATTGAAATGATCTTAGGAATGAATTTTGAAGAGTGAGCCAATTTGACAATATACCTCTTTATGGCCAACCTTATGAGATGTGTGAACCTTAATTGGCACCTTTTGAGCCCATCCATTTCCTAGAAGAAACTTGAACAACTTTGACCTTTTTATCGCATCACCCATAACCTCATGAAGTATTGGTATGTTTGAATAGCCAACTTATGCCAAAAGCCTAAGTTCGGTGTGTTATAAACTAAGAATTGTAGTTGCTAATGCAATTCGAACTAAGAATTCTAGTCTGGCTTGAAAAAGAAGTTTTAGAATCAAAGCTTTCAATTGATAATTGTATTTATTGGTTTGATGTGGGTTTAGCTCGAAAGAGTAAATCCTAATCTCGATTCTACCTATCTAGCTCGATTGAGTAGATGAATTAAGGTGTGGGCTGTTCTTATTTGATAAGCTTGTTGATGTTCGAAAGAAATAAATTGAATTGTGATAGTTGTTTGAGAGAAAACTATCTCACTTATAGCCTAGCATACCCACTGATATTTAGCTATTTATTAGTTGTTTCAATTACCCATATAGTGAAGTTTGCCTATAATTGATCACATCCCAAGAACTCTTCTCTATATTGTTATTTATCTCATATTTGATTGTGTTGTAGATGATAATTGACAATCCAATCCCCCCCCCCCCCAACTGACATTTGTTCTGACCCCCTTAGATATTTTTACATGTTTTTGATAAACTGTATTCCTATAATCGAATAGACCACTTTATAACATCATAATTGATTTAGACATGTACCGCTCCTTGTGGGTTCGACCCCAACTCTTCGTTGGGCTTTATACTAGTTAACGATCGTTTAAACCTAGAATCGGATGAGGTGTACTTGAAATGTTAATTACCTTACATCATGTGACATCGGTAATCGTCTCTGGTATTTCATTGGAGGTCATGGGTAATCACCGCTTACCTTATTCTTAGAATAGCTCTTTATCTTTGATTCATTTTAGGTGAGAAGACCTTTCAACCTTAGAATCCTTTGTATAAGAAAACCTTTCACATTCAATGCATGAAGTAGTTATGTGAGCAATTCTTTCACAACAATTCAGCACAACAACAACATATATGTTTTTACTCTCAAAGAAATCTACATCATATCTCATCAATTCCGTAAGAACATTCATAATTAAATAATACACCTTTCATAGTTCAAAACCCCCTTTCAATCATCAATGTCTATAAAACATAGGTTAAACATGGGTTCGTGGGAAATAAACTTAAACTCATGTAATTATCTCAATGATAGATAATAAAACAATCAAATAAGTAAAATATTTAAAGGAACTTATGACATGGAAGAAAACCCTAACTCCATTGGGAATTCTAACTTTGTAAATTGAAGAATTTGGGAACTCCATGGAAGAAAGGGCTCCATGAATGAAAACGATCATACCTTAATACTAATAGCTAGCCTTCAATGGTGGAATTGGAGGCTTGATTTGAAACCCTAAGTTGATTCTTCTTCTTCAAGCTTTCTAGAGAAACAATTATTTGAGAGGAAAACTTGTTTTTCTTTTAAGGAATGTGAGAGAATGATTTCAATTGGGACAATTTGGGGTAAATATATATATATATATATATATATATATATATATATATATATATATATATATATTACCTCTAGTTAAGGGCAAAACGATATATTGTTAAGATAGAACAATTAGGAAAGTACTCAAAATCCCCTGACCTAAAGCTGACGCAAACCTTAGATGCTACCCTTTGTGAGTTGTCAAGGACTTATTATTTCTCTTTACTCTTTCTCCAACAAATTTGGCATCAGAGTCATGGCAAGTAGCAATGGTGTATTGAGTGTGGCACAACCACTCATTCTTGTCTTCAAGGGAGAAAGCTATGAATTTTGGAGTATTCATATGAAAACTAACTCAAATCTCAAGATCTTTGGGACTTGGTAGAATGTGGATTTGCAGATCCCAATGAAGGAAATAGGTTGCGAGGAAACAAGCAAAGAGATTCTAAGGTACTAGTGTTTATTCAGCATGGTTTTCATGATAGTGTCTTTTCACGGATAGCAACAACAACCATATCAGCACAAGTCTGGACGACTCTTAAGAAAGAGTTTCAAGGCAATTCAAAAGTCATTATGGTGAGCCTGTAATAACTTTGGCGTGATTTTGAAACCTTGATGATGAAATTTGGAGAATCCATTGCTGGTTTCTTTTAAGAGCAACAACAATTTTCAGTCAAATGCGATCCTACGGAAAGAAGATAACTGACTAGACCATCGTGGAAAAGGTATTGCGAAGCCTAAATCTAAAATTTGATCACGTAGTTGTTGCGATAGAAGAATCCAAGTGTCTATCTGTTTTTTCCTTTGATGAACTGATGGGATCTCTTCAATCTAATTAAGTGAGAACTAATTGATCCACAAAACAGAATGAAGAGAAGGAATTCCAAATTAAAGATTCAATCGCCAAATATGGAGAAAATAATGGTCGAGCAAGCAAAGGTCGAGGAAGACTAGGATTTCATAGTGGTCGATACCATTGTTATGGAAGGGGCAGAGGACGGAATGGACACAGACAATCCAATGAGCAAGGTAACACAAAAAATGGCATTCAATTTCATCACTGTTAGCGTTACAGACATATGAGGGCTGATTACTAGTATAAAGATTAGAAAATAAATTTTGCAGCAATAGAAAACGAGGAAGAGAATTATATTTTTATGGATTGCACTGATACAGACCATAAGACAACTAATTTATGGTTTGTAGACAATGGTTGTTCAAATCATATGACAGGTGTCAAATCTTTGTTCCATAATTTTTATGAGAAGCAAAAGAAAAAGGTGAAGATTGGCAACACCAAATGAGTTACTGGTTGAAGCAAAAGGCATGGTGAGCATTGGCACTAATCAAGACAAAGTAAACATAATAGATAATGTTCAATTTGTACCCGATTTAAGATATAATTTATTGATTGTTGGACAACTAATGACCAATGGATATTCTCTTTGGTTTTATGATGATGCTTGTGACATTATAAGTAAGAAGTCTGGAAAAAAGGTTCATATCACCATGATGCCAAATAAGATGTTTCTGCTGGATGCTTCTGATATGAAATTTTTTTGCTCTTGATGAAATTGCAAAGGATGACTCAAAGTTGTGGCATTTTAGGTACGATTATCTTAACATAAATAACCTTAAATTGCTAGGTGATAAAGGTATTGTTCTTGGACTACCAAAAATTAGTTTTCTTTATTTGTGTGAAGGGTGCATTTATGGGAAACAAACCAGAAACTCTTTTCTTGTTGGAAAAGCATGAAGAGCTTCTAAATGTTTAGAATTAATATATGCTGACTTATGTGGTCCTATGCAGACTAATTCCTTAGGTGGAAGTCATTATTTCTTGTTGTTTACTGGTGATTATAGTCACATGAGTTGGGTGTATTTTCTGGAAAACAAGTTAGAAACTTTTGAAAACTTTCAGGTGTTTAAAGCTTTTGTAGAGAACCAAAGTAGCTGTTGTATCATTGTTCTTCGAACAAATAGAGGAGGAGAGTTCGTGTCTAATAAATTCAATTTGTTTTGTGAAAAAAATGGCATCCAGAGGGAGTTAACAACTTCGTATACCCCATATAAAAATGGTGTAGCTGAACGGAAGAACTAGACTGTGGTGGAGATGGCAAGGAGCATGTTGCAAGTAAAGGAACTCGCAAATCAGTTCTAGGCAGAAGCTATGGCAGTATCTATTTACTTGCTGAATCTTTCACCAACAAAAGTTTTTATGAATAAAACTCCTTATGAAAATTGGCATTGTAGGAAACCAAATGTAAGATATTTACTGGTTTTTGTGTTTCTTATGCTTTGGTAAGTTCACAAACTCGTTAAAAGCTTGATGAAAAATTAAAAAAATGCATTTTTGTTGGCTATTGTACTTACTCCAAAGCATATAGATTGTATTACCTTTTTAATGGCAAGATCTCAGTTAGAAGAGATGTAATACTTGATAAAAATGCAAGTTGGGATTGGAGTGAAAAGATGGTGCGACAAGAGACTCCTATGCCTCTTGAAATCACCGAAGATGAAGGAAAAGAGTCAACCCCTTCAAGTACACTTTCAGGTTCTTTTGTTGTGTCACAAAAATCTTCAATTGCAGCAACTCATGAAGAGTCTTATGAGATTATAAGGCTTAAAAATACAAATCCTAAGTATGCTAATAACCTTTATACGTCTTGTCAGTTTTCTCTTACTGTTTCAAATCCCATATTGAATTATGAAGAAGTTGTTGGAAAAAAAAATGGAAGAAAGCAATGGTGGAAGAAATGAAGTCCATCAAAAAGAATGAAACATGGGAAATGATGGAGTTACCAAATGGAAAAATTGCAATTGGCTTGAAGTGGGTGTTCAAAACAAAGTTTTCAGTTGATGGTAGCCTACAAAAGCACAAAGCTCGTCTTGTGGCAAAAGGGTATGCACAACAATATGGTATTGATTTTGAAAAAACATTTCTCCAGTAGCTCGATTTGAGAAAGTCATATTGGTTATAGCATTGGCTGCACAGTTGCAATGGGAAGTTTATCAATTTGATAGCAAGTCGGCAATCCTCAATGGAGATTTACAAAAAGAAGTCTTCATCACGCAACCCAAAGGTTTCACAAAGGAAGGCGATGAAACAAAGGTGTACAAGGTAAAAAAGCTGTTGTATGGCTTGAAGTAAACCCCTCGAGTGTGGTATAGCAAGATTGATGGATACCTCCACAAAAATGGATATTCAAAACATATGGGAGCATTAAGACTTATCATTTTCCCCCGTTTTGATGTCGACAAACAACCTATAAGCAGCCTTACATGAATGTTGACATTTATTCAAAAACAAACATTAGTTCCCCTTATCATTAGTATTCCCCTCACAACAATTCACCATCAATTCCCCTTTTTGACATCATTGAAAAGGAATAGTAGTAAACATATGCGAGCTACAAGCAAAACATTAGCAATTCAGGCCCATGGGCAACACAGTACATGCGCAAGAAAATAGAAATAGAAAAGATAAAAGCATACGAGACAAGGCAAAAAGAGACAATATCATTAGATCATTTAACTTACCACATAAGTCAGCCAAAAAGTACACTTTGCCACTAGAGTTATATTAGAAAGACTGGATGACAGGGAGACAGGACTCATTTAGGATGTAGGGGGAAGAGGAGTAAGGGATCTCATCAAAAAAGTCATCCACTCATTTGCATCGACATAAGCTTGAATGATTTGCTTGTTGAGAGCTTGGACTTCCTCACTGAGTGAGGCATTTGTCTTTAGCAGCTGCTCATTCTCAGCTCGCAACTTTTCGACCTCTTTCACATCCATAGAACTGGTAGCAGATCCCTTGGAGATAGTCCTCTGCAACTGTGCCTTCAGTTGTGCAATCTCAACCTTCTTATCATTCAGGATTACTGTAAGGTTAGTTAACTCTCATTTGAGAGAGGCTTGCTGCTCTGGAAGATCTGACACATCCGACTTACCCTATGCCTTTCCCTCAACATATCCACACTCCAAGAGAGTGACAACAATGAACATTTTCTTGACAGTACCATGTATTCCTCGTCCAAGAGGCACTTTAAAATGTTTGAACACATAGTTCAACAGATAACCATAAGGAATGCAGTGTTTCGCAGACTTCCAAGTCATCACCCTGTGTATTGTTCAAGCATTATCGCAGGAAGATTTATGGCCTCAAGTTCATTTAGCATTTCCATGAGAAATAGATCAGCAGCAGATGCTACAATTCTCTTCTCGGTCCTTGGTAAGAAAATCTTATTGATGAATACAAACATCAACTCGTACTCTCCTCTTAGGAATTTCTTAGGTAGGCCTATACGTTTGATGTCCCCACATTTGGTGGCATGTTGAACAAACTCATTAGAGGGTTTGCATCCTTCAATGGCCTGGATCCCTTCCATAGGTACACTCAAAATGATGCTTAAGATTTCCTTATTCAGAGAGATTTTAACCCTGTCCACTGTTGTCTTGATCCCTCCATCACATAGAAGCTCCATTTTATAATAGAATTCACGCACCTCTGGTTCATGAAAGTATGGTGTTGGGGCTTCAAAAAGGTGATCCCAGTTTTGTTGAGTTATAGAATCAAAAGGAGTAGACATACCATATTATGTAAGGATTTCTGGGTGAAATACTCTTCCATTCAGCACCTTTTATTTCTCCATTTTTGCAATATGATCTTCCTTGGTTAACACCTTTTCTTCAATAGGTTTTTGAACACGAGGACCTGGTCCCTTGAAATTTTTTGGTTTCACAGTAGCCCTTTTAATCACACTCTTCTTTTTCATTGGAGATTTCTTCACTAACTTGTGACCTGTCCTTAGATTATGTCTTACTCGACCCTATAGGTAGAAGTGTTGAGGTAGGTTCCTCAGGCACATGACCATCCCTTTTTCTCTTCCTCTTTCTTTATGTTTGGATTTCATTTGCTGCTATGGCACTTCCAATCATCTTTTACACCTCTCTTTTGGTTGCATATATTTTCTTGTCTCCTTTGGTGTGAGACTCTACCATCTTTTCCCTTGCCCTTTCTTTTTCTTTCTTGTTTAGACTCATTAGGCTCATTGTCAAGTTTTGTTTCACAGACATCATCAAGTGCTCCTAGATATGGGACAAGCATTGTCGAGGCATTTGCAACTCGAACTCCTTTTCTTCGCCATGAAAAAGGAGCTTTTTATTCCTCGTCTTCCTTACTGTCAACATCAAACAACTTAGGAGTCTAGTTGGACACAGGTTGAGCATTGTTAGGGAGCTGTTTTGGCGATCTCAACTCTTGTTCCAACAAAGTTTGTTGAACATCCCCTCTAAGGAAGGCCAAACTTTGTATGGCTACCAATTACTTTGCTACTGCTAAAATATTGGACTTTGGACCCTTCCCTTTAGGCAATTCCCCTTCGAACAGCTGCTCAGGCATGGCAGATGACACAACCCTAGACACAACTTCTAATTCTTTAGTGTGGGCTTCAAGAATAGGTTTCACAACTGACTGGGCCTCAAAATTTTGATATTTCTCACCGGATCGAACTAAGGTAGGAGAGCAGGGTAAGACTTCCCCATATTGGAGTGCAGGAGACACCACCACTTCAGTGTGGGGTGTATTAGATTCGCCAGTCTCACCAACCCCACGGACTAGTGTGGACGGAGATTCTTCTGGGGGTGGAATTGAGAAGTTGATTGAACTGGGATTTTTAATTTCTTGGGAGATAGGGAGGTTTGAGGATGAAGAAGAGTTACTCATTTTTTTTTTCAAAAGGGGAGAAGACTTGAGGAGTAAGAGTGAATTCAAAGAGAATTTGGGAAGAATTTGGAATGTTTGGATTCACTCAAGAGGTTGTATTTAAAAGGGGTATCGAGTCCCTGAATAGTAGCAACACTTGGATTTAAAGTGAAAGGACGTCTGAAACTAATACAATGAATGGGGAAAGTACACATGGCAATGATTGTTGATAGAAAACTGTGTAGCATAAGTGATACTAACCTTTGAGGGACTAGGTCCCTTTCTATAGATAGCCTGCCTGTATGATTAAATCTTTCCTCTAGCCAACATGCCATGAGTGTGTACCTGCAGTAAGGTACCAGATGTGAATTCTCAACCGATAAGCAATACAACCAGTATAATATACCTGCCATCCTTAACATGTACAAATGAAAGATGTCGTGCAAGCATGTTATGGAATAAGGTAATCTTGTGCATTCCCAATTTAAGTCTATTCTTGATGAAGTCTTATTTCCTCAATGGTTTTGGAAAGATATCAGCCACCTGGTCTTCTGTCTTGCAAAATCTCATTACTACATTTTTTTTCTCAACATTTTCCCTTAGAAAGTGATGCCTCACATCTATATGTTTAGTCCTTTTATGGTGAACAGGAATATTGGCCATGTTCATTGCACTTGTGTTGCCACATATGAGGGGAATAGTGTATGTGAGAACACCAAAGTTGTTGACTTGCTGTTTAATCCACAAGAATTGAGCACAACATGATGCAGCAACCACATATTTTGCTTCCATTGTAAATAAGGCTACAAAATTTTGCTTCTTGGTGCCTCATGAAATCAGTGATGATCCTAGGAAATGTGCCATGCCTGAATTGCTTTTTCGATCAACAAGAAAACATGCCTAGTCATCATTAGCATAACCAATTAGATCAAAGGAGACATCAAAAGGGTCGAAGATGACGAGGTCCTGTGTTTTCTTCAAGTATCTCAGTATTCGCTTAGCTTTCTTCAAGTGTGATTCCTTTAGTGCTGCTTGGAACCTGACAGACTTCCTTACACTGAAGACTATGTCAGGCATGCTCGTTGTGAGGTAGAGAAGTTACCCAATGATTCCCCTATACGTGGTTTGATTTACATCAACCCCTTCTTCATCCATGTCAAGATTGACACTTATGCTCATGGGAGTGTCAATAATTTTTGCCTCAAGTAAGTTGAACTCTTTGAGCAATTCTTTTATGTATTTCTCTTGGCATATTAAAGTACCCTGAGGGGACTAATTGATTTGCAACCCCAAGAAGAATGTAAGATCCCCCATCATACTCATTTCAAATTCACTACTCATCAAAACTGCAAACTCTTTGTACAGTGAATCTGATGTAGCTCCAAATATAATGTCATCCACATATACTTGCACAATCAACAGCTCATTACTTCTAGACTTTTTAAAATAGGGTATGATCGATTTTACCTCTCTTGAACCCATGATACGTCCAAACTCACACCTCAATTAAGAGGTATAAATGGTCGATACCACAGAGAATTTCTTTACAGAAAGGGTTTCACTGTTTCATTTATTCGAATGTCGTTATTATCTCCTAAGCAAACAATGACGGAAAGTAAATTGGGTTCTTGGTGTTATAGTTACTAAAACTTGCAGTAGAAATCTAGATTAACGAATAACAAAATATCACGTGATAAATTTAATTCAGTTGATTAAGAGAAACCATGATTGTGTTCACCATAACGTTAGTTATAGTGTTCTTTCGTAATTGAGTTTCAGGCAATTCAATGTGTACAATATTTATGCGAGTTAATTTCATCTAACACTTCCCAGTCTAATTAGACAAGTTTCACTCATGTCCTCTCTGCCTTAGAGTGTTACTAATATTTACCCTCACTTACAATGGTTAGATGTTAAAGTTCTTTTCTCTCCAACTCAAACTTTAACTCCAATTCATCAGGTTAGTTCAGCTTTTTCCTAACTGATATTTTTCTCTCAAAATACAAGATCATTCTAATGTGTGCACTTATCAAATTACAAGGATAAATAAAGCTAAAACTGTAGATTATAACCACAGATTGCCTATCACTTGATTTACGAAATCACAATTCAAATTACGTCATGGATCTCACAACCCCAGTCATGGTATTTAGCAACTCATGATTTCACGTAGACAATAAGATATATACAATGAAAACATGCTTAAAAAGAACTTACGAAAATCAGTAAATCAACAAGTAGCTTTAGTAATCGGAATCCGTACTTCAAAATAAAATTGATGTAGAGTCGAGAAGTAAAAATTGAGAATAATAGCAACTCGTTCGTTGTTCAAGCTAAGAACAAATAAAAAAATAAAAATGACCTAATAAATTTAAAATAAGTGATTCAAAAAGAGTTTTACTCGAAGTAGGACTGAACAGTAGGCTCTTTTCACGGCCACTTCCACAACCCGTCAAGGGCTTCATGGTTCGTGAAGCCCTTCGTGGTCTTTACATGGACTTTCCCAAAGATTGGGTCTTCAATGACTTGGCTAGAAAGGTTACCACGGACAACATCACAAACCGTCATAGGAACAATGGTCTGTGAAGTCGTCCATGATCTTCACTTGATATTTCACACAGTTGGGTCTTCAATGCCTGTCTACTGGAAAGGTCACTATAGACAACATAATGATCCATCATGTTCTTTATGGGCTGTAAAGGTGTCTGTGATCTTCACTTTAATTTTCACAAGTTTGGTCTAAAATGCTAACACACTAGATCAGGACCACGATAAAAACCACAGGTCGTCATGTTGACCACAACCCGTAAAACATTTCATGATATTCACTTGGTTATTCATGCGCTCCATCGTCTCAAGGCCAAAACCTTGCTTCAACCTCACGGGCTCAACCAAGGACCATTATAAAGGTCACTATCCGTGAAGTTGGCTGTGAACTTTACTTGATCATCATCATTTTCTTCTTCTTTTCCAATTTTCTACACAAGCAAAATTCTTCCTACACAATTAACAAGCATATCAAAGCATCCAAAACTACACTTAATTCTTGTATTAGTTCCTAGTTTTCAAGCATCAATTGTGCCAAGATTTAACAGCACATCAACCTATTTATAAGAAGGAATTTTGATAGACGCTCATACCAAGCTCTGGTAGCTTGCTTTAGACCATTCGAAACTTTGTGCAGCTTCAACACATGGTTTGGGAGATCAACATCTTCAAAACCTGGAGGTTGCTTGACATAAACCTTCTCCTTCAAATATCCATTCAGGAAGGAACTCTTGAGATCCATTCGGAACAACTTGAACTCTATCTAGGCAACAAAGGCTATCAAAATTTTGATGGCTTTCATTCTGGCTACAGAAGCAGAGATCTTATCACAGTCAATTACTTCCTCCTTATTATACCCTTGGACCACTAGTCTTGACTTGTTTCTAGGGATATTACCATGCTTATCAATTTTGTTTCTGAAAACCCATCTGGTCCCAATAATAGTTCTGTTGAGACGTTTGGGACCAGGTGCCACACTTTGCTTCTTTTAAACTGATGAAGTTCTTCATACACTGACATCCCCTAATTAGCATCTTTTAAAGTGTCCTTGATGTTCTTGGTTTTAATGGTGGATATGAAGGTTGAATACGCAGCTAGATTTCTTGGTTTAGATCTAGTTTGTATTCCAAAGTCAAGTGGAGAGACAAGATTGTCCAGAGGATGAGAGGATTGATGTTTCCATCTTGACTTTCTAGTTATCTCTTCTTCAAGATCTGTAGCTGATTCATCTTATTCAATTTCTATTTTGAGAATCTTCATCCTGTGTAGTACCAGAGGGACCAGGTTCTTCTATGGGGTCTGTACTGTTTCTGTCCTCTGATACCTATTCATTATCAGGAGTTTGGATCACCTTGTCTTGTTGACTCTCCATCAGTTCTTCTAATTTGATATCTTTATTTTGTTCAGCTTTGCTCTTTTCATCACATACATCAAAAATCACATGCATACTTTCTTCAACACACATAGTTATTTTATTGAAAACTCTGTAAGACTTGCTGGTAGAAGAGTACCCAACAAACAACCCTTCAACACTCCTAGCATCAAACTTGCCCAGATCATCCTTTCCATTGTTCAATACAAAGCATTTGCAACCAAAGGGCTTCAGATGAGCAATTGAAGGTTTCCTGCCATTCAACAACTCATATGGAGTTTTCTTGATCACTACCCTGATCAAACATCTGTTTGTAACATAGCAAGTTGTGTTGAATGCTTCTGCCCAGAAGTTAATTACAAGTCCTAATTCAATCAGCATGGTTCTGGCAATATCCACCAAGGTCCTATTCTTTCTTTCCACAACCCCATTTTGCTAAGGAGTTCTTGTTGCAGAGAAGTTGTGATGAATTCCATTTTTAGCAAAAAAAATCCTTCAATCTGAGTGTTTTCAAACTCTGTGCCATGATCTGATCTGATGTTTGCAATCTTGTAGTCAACCTTCGATTGAATTACTTCGGCAAAAGTGATCAGTATTCCAGCTGTCTCTTCCTTAGTCCACAGAAACATGTTCCAGGTGAACCTAGAGAAATCATTGTAACACCTCGAAAATTAGTAGGTTAAACTAGAGCTTAATCTTGAGGGTTAACGTTAAGGGTTAAGGGCAAGGGCCATGGATTTTTGGTGAGGGCCATGGCTAGGGCGCCAAGGCTGCCTAAAAAGCACCTAGCCACTACCTACCATGACCATGAGGGTTTTCCCGAGTCGTGGTGCCACCCGTGGTTGGTAAGGTAGTGTGCCCCCAAAAGTGCCCAAGCCAAGGCTCTCCTTCACGAGCCACTTCATGGCTCATGGTGAGGACCAGGAACCGTGGGAAGGCTCGTGGGATTGCCTTAGCCCCATGGGAGACTTTCCAAGTTGGAGGAGTTGTTGGTCAAGGGACCATGGGCCGTGGTGCCCTTGACGGGTCGTGATGGAATGTGTGATCTTTTGGACGGGGTTGCTTAACTAGGGGTGTTTTGGTAAATTCCAAATTAATTAGTTATTTTAAGGGGCTGATTTATATTGTTGTATTTCACCTATATAAACTTTTTTAAGTCATTAAACACCCCATTTACTTCATTATTCCCTAAAACCCAAAAGAGTTCGTCTTCTCTAAAATTTCTCTCTAGAAGTTCCCAAACGAAGAAGAAGAAGAAGTGGAGATTAGGGCTTAAAGAACCAAGGTCTTTCTTCATAAATTAAGGGGAAAACTCCATTAAGGTATGGTGGCTTTTTATCTATGGGTAGCTTCAACCCATAGAATCCCTTCAAAACATGACCTCAAAGCTTCCAAATTTCCTCAAAACCTAGGGTTTCAATCTCATGGTTTCTCTTTCAAAACATTTTCAATGGTTGATTTATGATGGATTATTATTGAATTGATGTTTATTTTTATATTTATGATGAAAATCCCCCAAGAACCCATGAATTCCCTATATTACTAAATTGTGACTTCATGATGTCGGTTGATTGATTATGGAAGCATGTGAATAGAATATGTTTATATTGATTTAGTTTATTGAATTATGTCATTATTCATGTCTAAATTGTAGTAATTCTAGGTGTGTTTTTGAATTTTCACTCATGTCCTTGAAGGTCAAATTGTGAAGATTGTGATATAATCATGATGCCTATATATATGCTTTGAAATTTCAATGAAAGTAATGTGTTCATATCTAAAATGCAATTGTGTTATTATTGAAAAGTTATTCTCTATTATACACTTGTGAATGATGGTGATATAATGTGAAAGGTTTCTTCAATGTAATGTTACACATTGAATTAGTAGGCTTAGGGCATCCTCTTCTTGTGTAACTAATGTATCTTAACTTAATGAACATTGAATCAGTAGACCTAATTGTTGTAGCCCTTTCATAAGTGATTAATGAAGTATTGTAGGCTTTGTCTTGAATTGGTAGACCTAATGGTGGTAGTCTTTTCATAAATGATTAATGAAGTATTCTAGGCTTTATCTTCAATCGGTAAACCTAATGTTGGTAGCCCTTGCATTATGAATCTATGAACTATACTAATGATGTTTCTTGGATCGGTAGGCTAATTGTACCCTTCCATGCGTGATAATGATGAACCTTGGATCGGTTGGCGTATGGCACCCTTCCATAAATGACAATGATGAACCTTGAATCGGTAGGCTTATGGCACCCTTTCATGAGGATTTAATGAGTTGTCCTAATAATGTACCTTGAATTGGTAGGCTTATAGAATCCTTTCATGTGTAATAATGTTAAAGTAATGAACTAGTCTATAGGAATTTAAAGCTTAGCATCTAGCGGATATGGTAAGATGGAATCTTTCAGAATGTTAGGCCGGGTTTCAATGAACATATTTCTTATCCCAAAACTATGTGCCCACATAGGTTATTATCTAGTGGATCCATCTAAGCTAAATTACCGATTCTACATTAGGCAAGTAGACCAACCCTTACGGTGTGGGAGACATCGAATTCCATGATTTACTCACATGGTCTATGTCGGTTAATGCTTATTCCCATCATGTGAGATACATGCTATGGTTACTCAAGAGGTTCAATGAAGTGTGGGTGGTAGTATGGGATGCCATTCATGCATTGTACAAGTAGGCTTTGAGAGGGCTATGGTGTGTTTCTCTAATGTCCTAATGTCTAATGAAATGAATGTGCTCATAGTGATGCTAATGAGAATGTTGACTTAAATTCTTAACGTAATAATGAATGCTTAACTTGGAAATGTTATTATGAGTTACTTTTCTTTTCATGACTTATTAAATGAGAATGTTCCTTATTCATGTGTATTGACTAAAGATGAAAATGAAGAATGGTAAGTTCATCTATGGTTGCCTCAAAGTGGTACTTAGTATGAACGGTAGTATGAGATGTCTTTCCTACACTGCAAAAGTATTGCTTAGGCTTACTTAAGATGACTGCTCAAATATGATTTAATGGCTTATATGATGATTATACTTGTATCTTATGCCTTTTATACCAACGTTCATGATGTTTCTCAAAATTGGCATATAGCATGGTTTTCAACCAAAATGTCCTTTTTAAGCATGATTTTTGCGTGACATTCATACTTAGTACATTTTTGTGCGCTAGCCCATATTTCTTCTATTTTCTACAAAGTGTAGGCTCCGTATCTTAAAGTGACTTATAGTGTTCAAACCTTTAATTGATTCTCTCCAAAGTTATTTGGTGAGTCCTCATGGTTCGAGAACGAGAGTTGTCATTTTTAGTTCCTTTTTATTTAATTTTATATTTCAGACTATGTTGAAGGGATGTGACCCTATCTTTGTTTCAAGTTGTATTAGATGGCCATGTGAGAAAAGTTAGACTTTCGCTGTTTGTTTTTAAATAAGGTTTTTGATTGTGTTGATTAAAAGTTCTATATTCCGTACCATTTTTCTTATGTCTTATGTTATGAATGCTACGAGGGTTGTATGAAGCTCTTCAGAGGCTTATACGCCATGTCACATTCGAGGTGTAGGCTCGGGTCATAAAAAACATGGTATTAGAGCAAAAAATGTTGGCATGGTTTTTTGGATGATGTCTCACAAGCCACGTCTAGTAGAGTGTTGTTCATAAGTGTGAAGCGTGCCATATTTATGAATGAGAGGCTATAAGATATTAGGAAACTACACTTCTTTCTTTACTCTTAAGTTGTGAAATATAGTTTAACTCTATAAGGTCCTTCTTCTAATCCTTATCCAGTGGTCTACAGGACATGACAACTCAAGGAGCTTTCACCGGTGGATTTGAAGGAGACAAGGTTGATCAAGGAGCTCCTTCTCAAGCTTCTCAAGTTCCGATTGACTTAATGACCAATGAGAAGATTAGGCATGGCATTCAACAGTTGACGCAAGCTGGAGTAAAAATTTTGAAATTTTATGGATCAAGGATGGAGGAAGACCCTCAAGTGTTTATTGATGAGGTCTCTAGGGTGTTGAATTTTTTGGAAGTCACTTCGGTAGAGAAGAAGGAATTGGCCGCTTACCAATTCAAGGATGTTGCCCAAAGATGGTTAGTTAATGTGAAGGAGCGGGGCCAGTAGAAACGGGCCCTATGGAATGGGAAAGATTTAAGAATGGTTTTTTGGTAGGTTTTGTCCTTTAGAAATGAGGGAAGATATGATACTTGCATTTATTAACCTTCGACAAGGTAGGATGAGTGTTAAGGAGTATGCTCGAAGGTTTACTAGGCTGTCAAGATATTCTTGACACATATTAGCCGATGCTAGGTCGATGATGAGTAAGTTTGTGTCGGGGGTGAACATCTTGATAGCAAAAAAGTGTAGTATGGTTATGCTTTAAAATGGTATGAATATTGATCGTCTTGTGATTCATGCTCAAGGGATTGAAAAGGACAAGATTGAAGAATGGTTGAGGGAGAAAAAGAGGTATAGGCTTGATGATGATTCCCAGAGGCTTAAGAAAAAAAGAGTGTCTAAGCCCAAGTCTTATGAAGAGAGTAGTAAGTCTCTATTGCCGAAGTGTTCTAGGTGTGGAAAAAGACATGAGGGGAAATGTTTGGCTGGTATGAAAGTTTGCTATGGTTGTGGTGAGAGTGACCACAAAATAAGAGAATGCCCGGTTTTCAAGACAAAAGGGAGAGAGGATAAACAAGCTTCTCTTAATGGTCCGGATTCTAGTGATCCCTAAGCTAGAGGTAAATATGAGAGTCCTCTGAATGTTGCTCCTTGTAAGTGTGTGAATGTTTTATGAAGGTCCCTATTCTATTTGTTAGATTTTTATGTTAGCCTTAGTATGGGTTTACTCCCAAGGGTGAAATAGTATGTTTGAATAGTAAGGTTGTTGAGAGTTCCAATATCCTTATCACTTACTTCTATTCCTATTCAATCTTGAGACCAAGAGTTCCTTGTAGCTTGTTTCATGTTTTGGAGTCATGTGAGATTTATGTCTTTCCATGATCTCCTTATGTTATGCATATTCTTGATGAATTCATGTTTAATGAGAAAATGAGTTTTTATTATTTATTTTCCTCATGTTTATGTGGATTTAGTATGAGTTGCCTATATACTTGATGAGGTGAATTGTTGAACATGCTTAAATGCACTTTTGAGAATAATTGCATAATTTTCTTTATGATGTTATGACGAGCATGCTTTGAGTTGGAGAAGCTAATTCCTCTAATGAAATGTGAAAAGTGGAAGTTTTCATGCATAATGGGTTTGTAGATGTAGTTCCTACTTC
The DNA here is from genome assembly GCA_037074985.1 of Solanum bulbocastanum. Classification (NCBI taxonomy): domain Eukaryota; kingdom Viridiplantae; phylum Streptophyta; class Magnoliopsida; order Solanales; family Solanaceae; genus Solanum; species Solanum bulbocastanum. Next base: position 31,072,324 of record CM073599.1, on the reverse strand, counting down.
CTTGTGTTGCATTGAGTATATTGAGATGGAGTTGATGTTCCCTCCTTGTTTTGTGCATTGTTATGATGTTTCATGCATAATGGGCTGCTGGTCTTGAGTCTTTAATTCCATAAGGTGTTTAAAGTGTCATTCGAGGATGAATGTTCCCAAGGGGGAGATAATGTAACACCTCAAAAATTAGTAGGTTAAACTAGAGCCTAAATGTGTGGGTTAACGTCAAGGGTTAAGGGCAAGGGTAGAGGATTTTGGGTGGGGGCCATGGCTAGGGGGCCAAGGCTTCCTAAAAAGCACCTAGCCACTGCCTACCATGACCACCAAGGTCTTCATGACTCGTTGTGGCCACCACGAATCATGGTGCCACCCGTGGTTGGTGAGGCAATGTGCCCCCAAAAGTGCCCAAGCCAAGTCTCCCCTTCAAGAGCTAGTTCACGGCTCGTGGTGAAGACAATGGATCGTGGTAAGGCTTGTGGGGTTGCCTTAGCCTCATGGGAGACTGTCCAAGTTGGAGGAGCTACTGGTTAAGGGACCACGGGCCGTGGTTCCCTTGACAGGTCATAAAGGATGGTGTGGTCCCTGTGACGAGGATGCCTAGCTAGGAGTGTTTCGGTAAATTCTAAAGTAATTAGTTGTTTTATGGGGTCAATTTATATTCTTGTATTTCACCTATATAAACTATTTGAAGTCATTAAACACCCCATTTACTTCATTATTCCCAAAAACCCAAAAGAGTTCATCTTCTCCAAAATTTCTTTCTCTAAAAGTTCCCAAAAGAAGAAGAAGAAGAAGAAGTGGAGGTTAGGGCTTGAAGAACCAAGGTATTTCTTCACAAATTAAGTGGAAAACTCCATTAAGGTATGGTGGCCTTTCATCTATGGGTAGCTTTCATCCATAGAGTCCCATCAGAACTTAATTTCAAAGCTTCCAAATTTCCCCAAAACCTAGGTTTTAAATATCAATTATGTGTTCTCTTTCAAAACATTTTCAATGGTTGATATATGATGGACTATGATTGAATTGATGTTTAATTGTTAATTTATGATTAAAATCCCCCAAGAACCCATGAATTCCCTATATTACTAAATTGTGACTTCATGATGTGGGTTGATTGATTATGGAAGCATGTGAATAGAATATGTCAATATTGATTTAGTTTATTGAATTATATCATTATTTATGCCTAAATTATAGTAATTCTAGGTGTATTGTTGAATTGTGACTCATGGCCTTGAAGGGCAAATTGTGAAGATTATGATATAATCATGATGCTTATGTATATGCTTTGTGATTTCAAAGAAAGTAATGTGATCATGTCTACAATGCAATTGTGTTATTATTGAAAGGTTATTCTCAATTATACACTTGTGAATAATGATGATATAATATGAAAAGTTTCTTCAATGTAATGTTACACCTTGAATTGGTAGGCTTAGGTCATCCTCTTCTTCTGTGACTATTGTATCTTGACTTAAGGAACATTGAATCGGTAGACCTAATGGTGGTTTCCCTTTCATAAGTGATTAATGAAGTATTCTAGGCTTTGTCTTGAATCAGTAGACCTAATGGTTGTAGCCCTTTCATAAATGATTAATGAAGTATTCTAGGCTTTTTCTTGAATCGGTAGACCTAATGTTGGTAGCCCTTGCATGATGATTCTATGAACTATTCTAATGATGTTTCTTGGATCAGTAGGCTAATGGCACCCTTCCATGCATGATAATGATGAACCTTGGATCAGTAGGCTTATGGCACCCTTCCTTAAATGACAATGATGAGCCTTGAATCGGTAGTCTTATGGTACCCTTTCATGAGGATTCAATGATCTATCCCAATAATCTACCTTGAATCGGTAGGCTTATAGCACCAATTTGATATGTATTAATGTTAAATTAATGAACTAATCTATGGGAGTTTAAAGTTTAGCACCGAGCAGACATGGTAAGATGGAAGCTCTCCCCATGTTTGGTCAGGTTTTGATGAACATCTTTGTTATCCATATACTTTCTCCCACACAGGTTATTAGCTAGTGGATACACCTAAGATAAATTATCGGTTCTACCTTAGGCAAGTAGACCAACCCTTACGGTGTGGGAGACACTTGATTCCATGATTTTCTCATATGTTCTATGTCGGTTAATGCTTATTCCCATCATGTAAGAAACATTCTATGGTTACTCAAGAGGTTCAATGAAGTGTGGGTGGTAGTATGGGATGACATTCATGCACTGCACTAGTAGGCTTTGAGAGGGCTATGGTGTGTTTCTAATGTCCTAATGTTTAATGAAATGAGTGTGTTCATTGTGATGCTAATGAGAATGTTGACTTAAATGCTTAATGTAATGATGAATGCTTAACTTGGAAATGTTATTATGAGTTACTTTCCTTGTCATAACTTTATAAATGAGAATGTTCCTTATTCATGTGTATTGACTAAAGATGAGAATGAAGAATGGTAAGTTCATCTATGGTGGCCTCAAAGTGGTACTTAATATGAATGATAATATGGGATGACATTCCTACATTGCACAAGTATAGCTTAGGATTACTTAAGATGATGGTTCTAATGTGTTATAATGGCTTATATGATGATTATACTTCTATCTTATGCCTTTTATACTAAAGTTCATGATGTTTCTCAAAATTAACATATAGCATGGTTTTCAACCAAAATGTCCTTTTTAAGCATGATATTTGCATGGCTGTCATACTTAGTATATTTTTGTGTGCTAACCCATATTTCTTCTATTTTTCTACAAAGTGTAGGTTCCGTATCTTAAAGTGACTTCTAGTGTTCAAAGCTTGGATTGATTCTCTCCAAAGCTTGTTGGTGAGTCCTCCTGGTTAAAGGACGAGAGTTATCATTTTTAGTTCCTTTTTATGTCATTTAACGTTTCGGACTATGTTGAAGGGTTGTGTGCCTATCTTTGTTTCAAGTTGTATTAGATGGCCATGTGAGACAAGTTAGACTTCCGATGTTTGTTTTTAATTATGGTTTTCTGTTGTATGGATTAAAAGTTTTAAATTCCGTACCATTTTTCTTATGTCTTATGTTATCTATGCTATGAGGCTTGTATGAGGCTCTTCAGAGTATTGTACGTTCTGTCTCGTTTGGGGTGTAGGCTCAGGTCATGATAATCATCAATGATACTTATCTCCTCCTCTGCTTGGGATTCTGACAGGTTCACATAAATCCATGTGGAGAAGTTCTGAGGTCTGGTTGTGCTCACACCTTTCCTAGGCTTGAAGGGTGATCTAGTCTTTTCCCCCCTTACATAGGCATCACAAACTTTTTTGTCAAAAAACTTTAGCTTTGGTAGTCCTCGGACCAGGTCCCCTGCGACAAGCTTGTTTAGCATGGACGAGCTCACATGTCCCAGCTGTCTATGCCATAGATTTGCATTGTATATCTGAGCACTTAGACATGAAAGATTGTCCCCTCCTACCGAGTTAAGGTCTGCAACATACATATTTTTAACTTTTCTGGCAGACATAGCAACTTTGTTGTTACACAGTTAGTAACTAAGCACCTATCAGACAAGAATTTAACTTTATTTCCCCTATCGTAAATTCGAGATAAACTTAAGAGATTGTATTTCAAACCATTCACATAATGAACATTATCTATGGAATGGTCTATTGATCTTCCTATTTTCACAATTCTGATAATAAAATCCTTATTTCCATCACCGAACGACACACCACCGCCCTAGTGTGCTTCCAAAGAGAGAAAGTGTTCTTGCTAAAATGAACCTCTTTCTTTTATACACTTTCTTTCTTAGACTTCAAAAAGTTCTCCTACATTTCTTTTACTTTTTTTAGAGACTCACATTTTTCCTTCAGATGACCATTTCTTCCACAGTGGGTACATGTAAGATTATCAAAAGCAGAGACATACTTATTGTGAGAATTGTAAGGAGGTTCTATCTATCTACAACCTAAGCCCTTTTTACTGTTGAACTTCTAATTAGCTAAATTTGAGAGGATCTTAGATGAACCAGTCAATTTGAGGGATTTTTTTAGAACTTTGTTGATCTTACATAGATCCTTTACTAATTGAGAGTTCTTTTCAAGGGAGGCAACTAACTTAGACTCAGAAGTCTTTAACTTCTCTTCTAGCTCGACCTTAAAGTTACTGAGTTTTTGTTTCCCACCCTCAGAGGTACCAGGTCCCTTATTGGGCTACAAACTCTCAGTCTCTAGAATACTTATCCTAATACTCATTTCAGACATTTAACATTCAGGGGCTGGATTTTCATCCTCGTACAGACTCAGTTTTTCACATATCATCAAATTATCAATGGTTAATTCATCAGCTGAGTCAATTTGTACAGCAACAAGTTTTCTCAATCTTTTAATGGATAAAGTATCTAGGTCACTTTTGAGTTCAAAAAGGGTTACCTCATCCTGATTCTTTTTATCATCAGATATTGCCATCAGTGAGAAAATGGAGTTGAATACAATTACATCATCTTTGACAACCATCATCGAGAAATCTTCATGACTATCTTTTTCTTGCTTGGATTCACTGGATCCATATCTCCAAACAGCAAAGGCCTCTTCACTACTTGATCAACATGAGCCTTTCTTTTGGCATAGTCTGGGACCTGGTCCTTTCTACGAGGTTTGAAGTCTTGAGTTTCCTACTTCTAGCTTGGATAGTCCGTCATAAAATGACCGGTTTCCCACATTTATGACAAAGATCATTTGTATTTGCTACTATGCTGGTGGACCCTTTCTTCTAAAACCATCCATGCTTTTTGATTATTTTCTAGAACTTTTTATGATGTATGTCATTTAATCATCCTCTTCTGACCCATCATTTAGATATATTTTTAGGGCCACTAATTTTTCCTTCTTTACTTCCTTCACGGTTAACCCCTGTTTTCTCTTCAGCTCATGGGTTTAAAGGTTTCTAATCAAATCATCTAGGGTGAGTACCTTCAGGTCTCTTGATTTAGTGATATCATTCCCTTTGTTCTCCCATGACTTGGGAAACACCCTGAGAATCTTTCGAACTTTTTTGCTTGAGTGAATAGGCTCACCAAGGTATCTTAGTTTGTTGGTTATGGCAGTGAATCTTGTATTCATCTCGTGGATGGTTTCGCCTTCCTTCATACAGAAATTCTTATATTGATTAATTAGCATATCTACCTTAGACTCCTTTACTTGTGTCGTTCCTTTGTGAGCTATTTTGAGACAATCCCGTAATTCTTTAGCTATCTCGGACGCATAATTTTTGTTGTAGTCATCTGGACAGATCCTACATACCAACAACTTTTTCGCTTTATAATTCTTCTTTATCTTCTTTCTGTCAGCTTCATTGTATTTCCTTCTGGTTTTGGGAATCACCTTAGTAAGGTCTCTATCCACTACATCTTTAGTGGGAATGTATGGTCCGTCAAGAATCACATCCCAAAGCTCAATATCTTCAGCATTGATGTAGTCATGGATGCAAGTGTTCCACCATCCATAAAATTTCTCATTGAAATGATGGTCTGGTGATGGACTGTCCTTCTTCCACGCTTGGTGGAGCAGGTATTCCTTCTGGATCTTTTCTTTTCTTGGTGTTACCCAAATAGAAAAGTCAAGCTCGGATACCACTTGATGGAATCTATGCGTCCACTAGTTATGATGGGACCATGCCCTTAACACGGTTAAGATAAACGAAAGAGAATACTAAAAGTAAAGATAGCACATGCAACTTTATGTGGAAACATCCTTGATCAAGGGAGTAAAACATGACCTGTCTCACAGTATTTTCAAACTGTTTTTACTAATCTGTCAAGCAAAAGTAAAACACAGTTTACAACACATACGAGATTAACATCCTAATCTCTATTCTGAGTAGTACAACTATTACAAGTTATGCATACATGGGACTGTCTCAAAACAACTCATGAAGGAATGACCTGAGTAAAAGAGTCTAAGGTAGATATGCTAACGACTCAATATGAGAATTTTAGTATGAAGAAAGGTGAAACCATCCACGATATGTATACAAGGTTCACTTCCATTACCAACAAACTAAGATGTCTTGGTGAGCCTATTCACCCAAGCAAACAAGTTCAAAAAATTCTTAGGGTGCTTCACAAGTCATGGGAGTGCAAAGGGAATGCTATCACTGAAGAAAGAGCTTTGAAGGTACTCACAATGGTTGATTTAATTGGAAACCTTCAAACCTACGAGCTGAACAGGCAACACGGGTCAATTGTAAAGGAAGAAAAGAAGGAGAAATCTATAGCTTTGAAGATGTCCCTGAATGATGGTTCAGAAGAGGAGGATAAGATGGCATACCTCACTAGTAGGTTCCAAAAGATAATCAAGAAGCAGGGAGGATTTCAAAAGAAAGGGTCTACCAGTAGAGCAGCAAAGGCAAATGATCTTTTCCACAAATATGGGAAGCCTGGACATTTCATAAGGGATTGTCAAAGCCAGAAGCAGGAAACCCAGGACTTCAAACCTCAAAGAAGGGACTAGGTCCCAGACTATGCCAGAAGAAAGGCTCACACTGATCTAGTAGTGAAGAAAGTCTTTGTAGTCTAGGGAAATGGATCTAGTAAATTCGAGGAGGAAGAAGAAAGTCATGAAGATATCTTGATGATGGCCATCAAAGATGATGAAACCGTGTTCAAATCCATTTTCTCACTAATGGAAAAATCAGACAATGAAGAGATCAGAATGAGGTAACCCTCTTTGATCTCAAAATTGACCTAGATACTTTATCCATTAAGCGATTGAGAAAACTTCCTACAGCACTAATTGACTCAGTAGATGAATTAACCACTGATAATATTATGATAAGTGAAAAACTGAGTCTGTCTGAGGATGAAAACACAGCCCTCAACTCTCAAATTTTCAAAATGAGTGTTAGGATAAGTATACTAGAAACTGAGAGTCTATAGTCCAACGAGGAATCTAGTACCTCTAAGGATGGGAAACAAAAACTCAATAGTTTTGAGGTCGAATTAGAAGAGAAGTTAAAGGCTTCTGAGTCTAATTAGCTGCTTTTCTTGAAAATAACTCTCAATTAACAAAGGACCTAAGTAAGATCAAAGAAGAGCTAAACCATTCCTTGAAATGGACTGATTCATCTAAAATCCTTTCAAACTTGGCTACTCAGAAGTTCAATAAAAAAAAGGGCTTAGGTTGTAGACAAATAGAACCTCCTTATAATCCTCAGAGTAAATATGTCTCTGTCTTTGACAATCTTCTGTGTACCCATTGTGGAAGAAATGGTCATTTGAAGATAAATTGAGAGTCTCTAAAAGAGTAAAGGAAAACGAGGAAAGCTTTCTTAAGTCAAGAAAAAGAAATGTAGAAAAGAAAAATGTACATGGTCCCAACTACTATTTTAGCAAGAATACTCTGCCCCTATGGACATGAGTTTCTTATTAAACCTTTTGACAGTTTTTGGGAACTCCAACTCAAGTTGGTTTCGAAGACTATTAAGTGATTTTTGTGCAGAAGAGATGAAGCAGTCAGTGTTGATACATGGGCAGTGCATGCTCAAAGCATATGACTGGAGACACTCAAAACTTCCTCTCTTTGAAAGCACACCAGACGGTGGTGTGTCGTTTGGCGATGGGAAACAGCGATTCATTCTTTGAATAGGTACAATAGGAAGATCAGTAAAACATTCCACAAACAATGTTAATTATGTGAATGGTTTGAAATACAATTTGCTAGGTGTATTTCAAATATGCGATAAGGGAAATGAAGTTAAGTTTTTGTCTGACAGATACCTAGTTACTAACTATGTAACTAACAAATTTGTTATGTCTACCAAAAGAGTCAAAATATGTATGTTTTAGATCTTGACTCAATAGAAGGGGACGATCTCACGTTTCTAAGTGCTCAGACTGATAATGCAAATCTTTGGCATAGACGTTTGTGACATGTGAGCTCATCCTTACTAAACAAGCTCGTTGTAGGGGACCTAGTTCAAGGACTACCTAAGCTGAAGTTTTCTAACAAAAAGGTTTGTAATTCTTGTGTAAAGGGGAAGTAGATGAGATCATCCTTTATATCCAAGAAAGGTGTAAGAACAACAAGACCACTAGAACTTTTCCACATGGATCTGTATGGACATGTCAGAATTCAAATAAGAGGAGGTAGAAGTGCATTTTGGTAATTGTTAATGATTTCTCAAGATTCACTTAGAATATGTTTTTGCGGACCAAAGACGAGATAGATGGATTACTGATCACTTTAGCCAAAGCAATTCAATAGAAGATTGATTGCAAACATCAAATCAGACCATGGTACAGAGTTTGAAAATACTCAAGTTGAAGGTTTTTGTGCTGAAAATGGAATTCATCATAATTTCTCTGCACCAAGAACTCCTCAGCAAAATAGGGTTGTGGAGAGCAAGAACAAGACCTTGGTTGATATTGCTAGAACCATATTGATTGACTTAGGAGTTGCAATGAACTTCTAGGAAGAAGCAGTCAACACTGCTTGCTATGTTACAAACAGATGTCTCATCAGGTCAGTAATCAAGAAAACCTCTTATGAGTTGCTGAATGACAGGAAACCTTCAACCGCTCATTTGAATCCCTTTGGTTGGAAATGCTCTATGTTGAACAGTGGAAAGGAAGATCTTGGCAAGTTTGATGCTAGGAGTGATGAAGAGTGTTTGTTGGGTATTCCTCTACCAGAAAGGCATATAGAGTTTTCAACAAAAGAATGAGTGTGTTAAAGAGAGTATTCATGTGATATTTAATGAATTTGATGTTAAGAACAAATTTGAACATAGTGAAGACATTGAATTAGAGGAAATGATGAAGGGTCAACAAGATAGGGTAATCCAAACTCTTGATAATGAACAGGTTACAAAGAAAGGTAACGGTGTAGAACCCATAGAGGAACCCAGTCCGTTTGGTGTAGCTCAAAAAGGAGCCTCTTAGAACAAATAGCCTAAAGAAGACAAATTTGTTGCTTATCTTAAGGAGGAGATAACAAGAAAGTCCAAATGGAAACATCAATTTTCTCATCCTCTTGATAATCTTGTTTGTCCACTTGACTCTGGAATACAAGCTAGATTCAAAACAAGAAATCTAGTTACATATTCAGCCTTCATATTCACCATTGAACCTAGGAACATCAAAGAAGCTCTAAAGGATGTCGATTGGGTAACACCAATGTTGGAAAACTTCAATAGTTGGAGAGAAGCAAGGTGTGGTACCTGGTCCCAGATCTTTAAACAGAACCATTATTGGGACAAGATGGGTTTTTAGAAACAAACTTGATGAGCATGGAACAATCACTAGAAATAAATAAAGACTAGTGGTACAAGGGTATAATCAAGAGGAAGGGATTGACTATGATGAGACCTTTACTCCTATAGACATAATGAAAGCCATCATAATTTTAATAGCCTTTGCTGCCTACATAGAGTTCAAGTTATTTCAAATGGATGTTAAAAGTGCTTTCCTGAATAAGTATCTAAAGGAGGAGGTGTATGTCAAGCAACCTCTAGGTTTAGAAGATGTTGATCTTCCAAACCATGTGTTGAAGCTGGATAAAGTTCTATATGGTATAAAGCAAGCTCCTAGAGCTTAGTATGAGTGCCACTCAAAATTCCTTCTGACAAATGGGTTCAAGAAAGGAAAAATTATAATACCTTGTTCTTAAAGTCCAGAAGTAAGGAGCTGCTGATTGTGCAAGTATATGTAGATGGCATTATATTTGGAGCTACTTCAGATTCACTAGACAAGGAGTTTGCATCTTTGATGAACAGTGAATTTGAAATGAGCATGATGGGGGAACTTACTTTCTTCTTTGGGCTACAAATCAAGCAGTCCCCTTAGGTTACATTAATATACCAAGAAAAGTACATAAAAGAATTGCTCAAGAAATTCAGTATGCTTGAGGCAAAAGTTATTTATACTCCCATGAGCACAAGCATCTAACTCAGTTTGGATGAAGAAGGAATTGATGTCAATCAGATCATGTACAGAGGAATCATTGGGTCACTTCTCTATCTCACTACAAGCAAGCTAGACATATTCTTAAGTGTAGGGATGGGTGCTAGGTTCCAAGCAGCTCTAAAGGAATCACACTAGAAGGCATCAAATGGAATACTAAGATACTTAAAGGGAGCATAGGACCTAGTCCTCTTCTATCCTTCAATTGACTCTTTTGATCTAATTGGATATGTTGATGCCGACTATGAATATTTTCTAGCTAATCGAAAAGGCACTTCAGGCATGGCCCATTCCTTAGGACCATCAATAATTTCATGGGGCACCAAGAAGAAAAATTCAGTTGCTTTATCTACAGCGGAAGCAGAATATGTGGTTGCTGCATCATGTTGTACTCAACTTTTGTGGATTAAGCAGCAGCTCAAAGACTTTGGTGTTCTCATAGACACTATTCCTCAAATATGTGACAATACAAGTGCAATGAACATGGCCAAGAATCTTGTGCACTATAAGAGTACCAAACACATAGATGTGAGACACCACTTTCTTAGGGACAATGTTGAGAAGAGCATTGTGGTAATAAAGTACTGCAAAATAGAAGATCAAGAGGCAGATATTTTCACCAAGGCATTAAGCAGAGAAAATTTCGTCAAGAACATATTGAAGTTGGGGATGCACAAGATCACCTGATTCCGTAACAAGCTTGCATGAAACCCCTCTTTTTAACTATGTAAGGGAGGGCAGGTATCTATACAAGTTGTATTGTTTATCATTAGTGAATTCACATCTGGTACCTTAGTGCTGGTACACACTCATGGAATGTTGGCTAAAGGGAAGATCTAATCATGCATGCAACGCTATCTATAGATAGGGACTTGGTCCCCCAAAGGTTAGTATCACTTTTCCTACATACTTTTTTGACAACGGTCATTGCCACATGTATTCCCCCTATTCATTGTGCTAATTTTAGACGTCTTTTCACTTTAAAACCAAGAATCACTATTGTTTAGGAACCCGATACCCTATTAAATACATCCTTTCTAGAGAATCAAAATATCCCAATTTCTTCCTATCCTCTTTGAATTATCTCATCCTTCTTCTAATATTCCTCTACTCTCTCAAACAAAATGACAAGCCTTTCTTCCTCTTCAAAACTCCCTCTCTCCCAAGAAATTGAAATTCACAGTTCATTCAATTTCTCAATTCCTCCCCCAGAAGAATCCCCATCCACATCAATCTATGGGGTTGGTGAGACTATTAAATCTACCACACCCCATACTGAAGTGGTGGCGTCTCCTGTACTCAACTACGGGAAACCTTCCCTTTCTCTCCAACTTTAGTTCTATTCGGTGGGAAGTCCCAAAATTCTGAGGCCTAGTTAGTTGTGAAGCCCACTCTTAAGACACCCACTGAAGATTAAGAAGTTATGCCTAGGGCTGTGTCATCTACTATGTCTGAGTGGCTATTTGAAGGGTATTTGCCTAAGAGCAAGGGTACGGAGTCTAATATCATAGTAGCGACAGAGGAATTGGTGGCAGTTCAAAGCTTGGCCTCTCTCAGAGGAGACATTGAACTAACTTTATTGGAACAAGAGTTGAGATCACCAGAATAGGTCCCTCACAGTACTCAACCTGTGTTCGACCAAACTCTTAAATCATTTGATGTTGACAGTGAGGAGGAGGGGGAAGAAGAAACTCCTGTAGTTTGGCAGAGAAAAGGGGTTTGAGGTGTTAAGGTTATGAGTTTGATAGATTCAGATGCAGAAGCAATTACTATTGTGTATGAGGCTAAACTTGACGATGAGCCTACTGGGTCTGAAAGGATAAGAAAAAGAAAAGAAAAGGGGAAAAGGGTAGATTCTTAGACCATAGGAGGAGGAAAAAGAAGCTATGTGACTAGAAGTGAGTCACAAAAAATAATAGGGGATGCCTTGGTAGAAAATAATTGCAAACCAAAAAAAACCGGAAATAGAGAAGGGATAGTCATGTGCCTGATGAGGAACCTCATCACCTCTCCATGTAGGGTCAAGTGAGGTAGAGTCTGGCGATATTGTAAGAGTTGTAGCCAAAAATAGGAAGGAGAAGGAAGTTGAACAGTTCAAAGCTAAAGAGGAACCTAAGTCAGTGAAGAAATCACCAGTGCAGAAGACTAAGGCGACTAGAAAGGCTCATTTGAAATCAAAACCTGTAAAGGGACCAGTTCATTCTGTTTAGAAGCCAATGCAGGAAAATATGTTAACCAGGAATGAGCGTATTGCAGAAATGGAGAGACAAAAGGTGCTGAATGGGAGAGTTTTTGATCTAGAAATTCTCACAAAATTGGGTATGTCTACTCTGTTTGATTCTGTAACTTTGCAAAGTTGGGAACACCTATTTGAAGCTCCAGTACCTTACTTGCATGAATGAGCGTTGCGTGAATTCTATTACAAGATAGAACTTCTAAATAATGAATGGACTAAGACAATAATTGGGAAGGGTAAAACATCTTAAAGTGTGCCTGTGGAAGGGATCCGGTTCATTGAAGGTTGCAAACCTTCTAGTTAGTTTTCCCAATAGGCAACCAAAAGTGGGGACATCAAACATCGAGGCCTGCCTAAGAAATTCCTCAGAGGGAAGTATTAGTTAATGTTTGAGTTCATCAACAAGGTCTTAGTGCGAAGAAGTGAAAAGATAATTGTAGCATGTGCTGCTGATTTGTTCCTTATGGAAAAATTATATGAACTTAAGGCCATCAATCTTCCAACAATCATGCTCGAACACATGCATAGAGTAATGACATGGAAAAATACCAAACACAGCACACCGTATGGATATCTACTGAACTATGTGTTCAAACACTTTGAAGTACCTCTTGGAATAGGAGTACCTTGTACTATTAAGAAGATGTTCTCTGTTGTAACCCTTATCAAATTTACATGTGTTGAGGGAAAGGTGAAAGGTTAGTCCCATGTGTCTGATATTCTCAAGCAGCAAGCATCTCTCAAACGGGAGTTGACTGATCTTACCATAACCCTGAATGCTAAGGAGGTTGAGATTGCACAACTTTAAGCTTACATGCAACAGACCATTTCTAAGGGACATGGTACGATCTATATGGATAAGGAGGAAGTAAAAAGGTTGAGAGCTAAAAGCGTGCAGCTGCTGAAGACAAATGCCTCACTCAATGAGGAAGTCCAAACTCTTAACAAGCATATCATTTAAGCTCATGTCGATGCTAATGAGCACATGATTTTGCTGTTGAAATCCTTCACTCCCCTTCCCCCTCCATCCTAAATGTGTTCTATATCCCAATTCTCCAGTCTCTTTATCTTACTCTAGTGGTGAAGTGTACTATTTTGGCTGACTTATGTGGTCAGCACGAGTTATCTATTAATATTGTCTCTTTTCCCTTGTCTAGTATATTTTTGTCTTCTCTATTTTTGCTTGCTTGCGCATGTAATATATGGCCCATGGCCTTAAATTTCCATTTTGCATGATGCCTATATATGTTTACGGCTACTCCTTTTCAGTGATCTCAAAAGGGGAAATTCATTGTAAAACTATTATGAAATTAGAATTCATTGTAAAACTGTTGTGACATTAGAATTTAGTGATTAAGGGAACTATGAGAGAAAGGGGGACTGAAGTAGGGGGAATACTATTGCTAGGGGGAACTAATGCACTTTGAATGAATGTTAAATTCACGTGAGGCAGTTTGGTTTTCATCATCAAAAATAAAGAAAATGATAAGTCTTGTTATTCCCAGATGTTTTGATGATCTGCTCACAAATGAAGGGTCTCGGTCCTCTGCAGAGTCTGTTCGTCCAGGTCTATGTGCTATACAGTTGGAAAGCTGTCACGTCAAAGTTTGGTGAGGTCGTCAGTGTACCACACCTATCAAAATAGACAAGGTTGTTTATCCATCGGTCAATAACTCTTTATGGTTGATATATTCAATAAGACAAACAACATATTTATTGATTCGTTCAAAGAGAGATAATTCAAGCTTCAAAAATAGCAAGGGACCTTATCGACTAAAGATTGCTTCCTGAACCTGTTGTTATTTTGATTGCTTATATTTGTGCTTAACTTGTAGGATTCATTTTTCATATCGATAGAAATGTTTCAAAACTTGTATGAATCTTTGTAAGAATATAGTTCGAGGTAACTTTGCGTCATATTGTAAAAGTCTATATTAATCCATCAGGATTAGTATAATGGGCAATGTAAGAATTTTTTTTGGCTCATTTTAAGTAATAGGTGATATTACTTAGTGTTGAGTTAGGAGGTTAATCTCATCGGTGTGGTGTAAACTGTGTTTTACTTTTAATTGAGAAGATTAGTAAAAACACTTTGAAAATCCTGTGAGACAGGTCGTGGGTTTACTCCCTTGAGCAAGGAGGTTTCCATGTAAAGTATTGCGTGTTCTTATATTTCCTGTATTTACTTTTAAGTATTATAAATTGTCTGAAGGACCTGGTCATAGTGTAGTTAGTTGATGTATACATTACAACAGTTCTGATATAGTCAAACTCCTACGAAACGAACAACTTGCTTTTCTATCATGACTAAATTAGCCATTTTTTTATTTGGTTGTCCCCATTTGCTAGCATGCGTATAGTCAAGTGACTTTTGATAACTGATCAGAATATACCCAATAAGTTTCTTCCTTCTTAAAACAAATTTAAACTTCTTAATTTAATAACTATATAGTAAGTTTAGGTCTTGTGGACGACACTTGGAGTTTCACATTAACTATACCGTGTGTTACTCTTTTTATCCACATCGTCAATCTTATGTTTCCTCTATTTGGCATTTATCACTGCTCTCTCCCTCTGATTTCTCCATTTTCCCCTTTGCTTTTACTTTGTGTGAATAGAGAACATTCTTGGTTTTACTTGGCAAGTTGTAGATCCTGTGACTCCACTCACTCCAACTTATACATAGTCTCCCTCATTGAACTAATTTTGTATGTGTCTCTCTCTTACCTTGTTCTTTTGTACAGAAAGTAGGAGCAACTTGAATCAAGTTTAGAATTAAGAACTAATGCTTTCAGTTCTACAAGGTCATGGAACTGTATGGCAGGTAGACACTTCATTTCACCTTGTCCAACAATTTTAGTTACCTTTTTATCCATTTATTTTTCCTTCCTCTCAGTGCGCTACATTTTTTTCTATGCAACTCCTCCATGATTTACTTTGAATATAGTTTGGAGAATTAAAGAAAAACAGCATATAGTTGTTAGTGCCAGAGGTTCATGAAAGGAAAAATACTTGGTGTAAATTAAATAATTGTAGATTTGTCCATTTTTTAGAAATATTATTGACTTTTGGAATAGTAGTAGCTTCAGGAACACGTTACAAATATCCACATTGCAGGTGAGTTGACAACACTGATTATCTGCTAAAAGAAAGTTGAGTTCAAGAATTTTGTGTTGAAATTTATGTTTCACCAGTTCAATTCTTAGGTTGCTCTTTACCATATTGAATTCTTCACTTTCTAATACCAAAAGAATATAATCTTTCTACAAAGACAAAGAAAATTGTGAAGGGTCCATTTTGTTAATTACAGTTACGTTGTAGATAAGGACGATACAGTTGTTCCCACAAATTGTTCAAAATCCAAGCCATTCACCACTTAAGAAATTTCTGAAAGACTATAACGACCTGTTACCATCATTATAGAAAAGCCAAATGGGAAAAAATTTGGGCCGAAAAACTTTTTCGTAGTAACTTGAGAATTCCTTGCCTAGTCCAGATTTGGACGAATTCTAGAGTCGGTGAAGTCTACGAAAATCTGGTAACAAATGAGAGATTTAATATTGAATGTGATTACATGAGTTGATAGCTAAGACATTAAGGAACCTATATGACTTATAGAATTGAATTTGGACGAGTAGAACTCTCGAAACTGCTGTTAGCGTGAGGGGGTAGTTTTTGAGTGTCATAGGATGAAGGTGTGTTGTGAAATGGAGGTTTGAAACTCTTAATTTAGCTCTCTATTTTCGTGCAAGCCGCTAGGTTGGATTATTCCTCCCATAGCGGGTCAGTCGCAACTTAAGTTGGAAATAAACCCCCAAAATGCCATTATTCTGCAATTTTCATTTTTGAGAGCTAGCAAAAAAATCCAAGGCGAGTTCTTGACAGTTTTCCACAAATTTTGGTGCCAAAGGTAAAGATTTTACTCCCCTAATCCATTTTTTGATCTGTAGAACTTAGAATCTTGATCATATATTATTGGAAGAGGGTTTTGAACTATTTTGGATGGTGGGAAAAGCCCTAGCTGCATCTTAGGATCATAATTTGGGTCTTGTGATTTTGGGTTGGTCATAATCCAGGTAAATTAGACCTTAATTGTTTATCCTCATATTGAATTGTTTTTTTATAGACCTAGAATAAGCAAAAAGAATTTGGAAATGGAAGAATCAAGTTTCTTAGGAGGGTTCAAGCTTTGTTCGAGGTAGGTGATTGTTGTGATTTCACGTTGATTTGATGTAAGTTAGTAATCACAACATTTTAATGCATGTATGTATGTGAATATTGCACTATTGATCACCAAATGTGAATAAGTATAAACAAATGATTATAGGTCATGAATCAACACTTGATTGTATGATTATGAGAATGTACATTGTGATTGTGTTTGTGACTTGTTGAATGGATCGGGTGTTATGTTCCAACATACTAACTTGGATCCGGTGCCATGTTCTAGCGCATATATGGGATCAGGTGTCACGTCCGGCACACTAACTTGGATCGAGGACCAGGTACCGGTACACTAACAATTTGGGTGTGGTTTTCATGAGAGGACCATTGACTTGTCATATTGATGTATTATTGAGAATGTGGAATTAGTATTGATCCTGAATTATGAATGATATTGTATATGTTCGGTGTATGCCTGTTTTATTATGTTGTGGTTGCTTGTATATGTTTCACCTTTAAGAATAGCCGCATTATCCTACAGGTACATTGTGATTGTGTACTGATATTGCACTTGCTCTTTCTTTGTTGAGTACAGGGCTTCTTCAGGAAAATAATGATAGACCTAGTTTAGAAAATCTGTGATCAATTCGAATTCAAGGGTTAGCCAGTTATTCCAGGCTACCATGAGTTCTCCTTTAGCTCAATCCATCTTATTTGGACTTGGATTCGTTCTTTATAAATTCTCATGTTTATTTGGGTTGTACCCCTTTTTTAAGACTTATGTTTCCTCGTTAGAGTTTTGGTACATTAACTTTCAGGTTCTAGGGGTATTTTCCGTAATGTTTTAGTTTGATGGTCAGACTTTTGGAGCTTATGGGAACTCTATTTGACTCTTGAATTTAAACTTGCTTCCGTATCTTTAAAAGGCTTAGTTTTGATTAGCTAATTAGTATTAATGGTTCTTCTAGCTGAGGGTTACTGTAGGTGTCAATCACTACGGTCTGGGTCGTGACAAAGTTGGTATCAGAGCCCTAGGTTCGGTTATCTTGGTGTAACAAAATGAGTCTAGTAGAGTTTTGCAGAACGGTACAGAGATGTCTATACTTTTCTTCAAGAGGTTATAGGACTTTAGGAAACCTCTCTATTTTCTTTTGTCTCCATTCATGCTATAACTTTGTTTTAATTGGTATCTGGTGATCCAAATTGGTATCTAATCTCATTCACTCTTTTGTTCACAAATGGTTAACTGTAGGTTCAACAGCGTCAGGCTCGTAGCTCCCGTCAATGCACCAAATGAAGAATTCGTAGCAAGAGGTCGCGGTCGAGAAAGGGGTAGAGAAAGATCAAGAGGCACGAGCCGAGGAAAGGTATCTCCTACTAGGTATGGAGCTCTAGTTGAGAATGCTCCCAGAAATATGGTTACTCCTGCGCACCATGAAGAGATAGAAGAGAATATGGAAGTTGAGAATGAGGAGGATGTTAGACAAGAGGAAGAGGTGCAGGCTGAGACTACAGGTATTCCTCCCCTAGACCTAGTATTATCTCAACAAACTATGTCATTCCTAAAAGGATTTGTTGGTCCTAGAGTCCTTCCTTCCGTTAAAGAGACTCAAACTCCCGCCAATCCCCCTATTGCTATCACTGTCCTGAAGGTGGGTGGAACTGTAGGTACTGGTGCTTTCTTTTTTCCTTTATTAGGTCCAGTTATGACTTGTAATGAACACGAGTTTTTGACTAAGTTCTTGAAGTTGAAACCACCAGTTTTCCATGGTTCCGGGAGTGATGACGCATATGAGTTCATTCTAGATTGTTATGAGAGGCTTCATATGTTGGGAATTGTCCATCAGAATGGAGTAGAGTTTGTGACCTATCAACTTCAAGGTGAGGCTAAGCAGTGGTGGAGAGCTTATGTGGAGTGCAAATCTTCAGCTTTACCCCCACTCACTTGGACCCAGTTTCATTTTTGGAGAAGTATGTGCCCGAACTTTGAGAGATCGTAAGAAGGATGAGTTCATGAATTTGGAGTAGGGTGGTATATCTGTGGCTATTTTTGAGTCTAAGTTTCATGTTTTGTCTAGATATGCTACGTAATTGGTGACTACTGAGGAAGAGAGGATCCGCCTATTTGTTAAGGGACTGAATTATAAGTTATCGATATTGTCTGTATACATGACTTCTGCGGGGAAAAGTTTTAATGAGGTAACGAATTTTGTGAAGAAAGTGGAGGGGATGAGGCGAGAGGGTCATGCAAAGGCATTGACTAAGAAGGCTAAGAGCACAGGTAAATTTCAAGGTTCCTACTCCAGAGGTTTTAGGGAGGCCGACATTTGCAGCCCGACCAAGCTAGTATGTTATGCCCACTTTTATAGGTAATTACTAGGGTACTCCACCTCAGAATTTGATTCAAGGTAGCCAGCGAACCGTACCTTCGATGGGCAGCATGCCATCCTTTAATTGCACTTGTTATATTGGAGAAGCTGGTTATATAAGGAGAGATTATCCCCACCCATGCATGTTGGATTTCGCACAGCATCTGACTAGAGCAGTTATACCCGTGTGCAATGGTAATAATGGTTGAGGACGTCTACAAGGTGGGTGAGGAGGGAATCAGCGAGGCTTTAAAGGTCGGGGAAATGGTAACGGAGGCAGTTGTATGGTACAGCCAGCCTGGGGATGGCTAATGTGTTATTTGATATGGGTTCTACTTATTCATATATGTCTGTGCAATTTACCTAAAATTTTATATGATTTGTGATATACTTGATGCCCCCATCCATGTTTCTACCCCCATTGTAGAGTTTGTCATAGTCACCGATGTTTATCATGCTTGTTTTGTTATGTTTATGGGATTCCAAAACATGGGCTGATTTGGTCATTTTGGATATGAGTGGCTTTGATATAATTTTAGTTATGACTTGGTCGTCCCCCTATTATGCTATGTTAAATTGTAACATGAAATATGTGACTTTAAAGATACCCAGTAGGGAAAAATTAGAGTGGGAAGGGGTGTACAAGC
Source organism: Solanum bulbocastanum (assembly GCA_037074985.1). NCBI lineage: Eukaryota > Viridiplantae > Streptophyta > Magnoliopsida > Solanales > Solanaceae > Solanum > Solanum bulbocastanum. Next base: position 31,052,985 of record CM073599.1, on the reverse strand, counting down.
CTAAGCTAGCTAAGATCATATCCTCCATTCAGGCTAGGAAATTGGAAGGGCAGGGTTATTTGCTTCTTTGGCTCATATTCGAGATGTTAAGGTTGAGTCTCCCTCTATTAAGTCTATTCTCATGGTGTCAGAATTTAGAAAAGTGTTTACTACTGATTTTCGTGGTATGCCTCTGGATAGAGATATAGATTTCTACATTGATTTGGAACCTGGTACCCTTCCCATTTCTATCCCTTCATATTGCATGGCTCCAGTAGAATTGAGAGAGCTTAAGGCTCAAATCCAAGAAATTATTGATAACGTTGTATCTGTCCTAGTGATTCCTCATGAGGTGCTTCTATATTGTTTGTTAAGAAAAAGAATTGCAGTTTAAGGATGTGTATAGATTACCGGCAATTGAATAGGGTCACCATTCAAAATAAGTACCTGTTGCCTCGAATAGATGATTTTTTTTTATGAGTTGCAAGGAGCATTATTTTTCTGTAAGATCGATCTAAGGTTTGGTTACCATCAGTTAAAGATTAGGCTTGACGATTTGCCCAAGACGGAGTTTAGGTACCGCTATAGGCACTATGAGTTCCTAGTGATGTCGTTTGGGTTAACAAATGTGCCAACAACTTTCATGAGTTTTATGAATGGTGTCTTTAAAACATTTATTGATTTGTTTGTTATAGTATTTATTGATGATATTTTGGTTTATTTGAAAAGTAATGAAGACCATGTTGACCATCTTTGTATTTTTTTGGGTGTTCTTGGGAAACAAAAGCTATCTTCGAATTTTTCTAAGTGTGAATTTTGGTTGACTTTGGTTCCCATTTTAGGGCATGTAGTTTCAAGGGAAGGGGTGATGGTAGATCCCTAAAATATTAAAGCGATCAATAATTGGGTTCTTCCTAGCTCTGTAACTAAAGTTAGGAGTTTTGTGGGGCTCGCTAGCTACTATCATCAATTTGTGAAGAACTTTATTTCTATTGCAATGCATGCGAAAAAATTGACCAAAAAGGAGGTACCTTTCGAATGGACCAAGAAATGTGATGAGAGATTTCAAAAGCTCAAGAATCATTCAACCACAACACCTATTCTAGCACTACTGTTTGAAGATAAGGATTTAATTGTTTATTGTGATGCTTCACATTTGGGGTTGGGTGTTGTGTTGATTTAGGATAAGAATGTTATAGCTTATGTATCGCAGTAGTTAAAGGTGCATGAGAGGAATTACCCAACACATTATTTAGAGTTGGCAGCGATAGTGTTTTCTCTTAAGATCTGGTGGCATTACCTCTATGGTGTCAAGTGTGAGGTGTATACTAATCACCGTAGTCTACAGGATGTGTTCAATCAAAAGGATATGAATTTAAGACTATGAAGGTGGATAGAGTTACTCAAGGATTATGATGTGACCATTTAATATCATCTGGGCAAGGCTAATGTGGTGGTAGACGCGCTAAGTCGGAAGGCGGTGAGTATGGGTAGTCTAGCTTGCTTAAGTGTATCCAAGCATCTTTTGGATAAGGAAATTCAAACTTTGGAGTCTAAGTTCATGCAGTTTGACATCTCAGAGAGAGGTGGGGTGTTAGCTAGCATTGAGGTAAGGGCCACATTCATTGAAGAGATCAAGGCCAAACAGTTTGAGGATGAGTATTTGAATTAGCTTAGAAAGAAAACATTGTCTGGCAAGGTACAAGAGACCACTCTTGATGTAGGAGGTCTGCTCAGTTTTAAAGGAAGGATTTGTGTTCCTCGAGTAAATGACTTGATTTAGAATTTATTGATAGAATCTAATGGTTCGCAGTAATCCTTTCATTCGGATGTGACCAAGATGTATTGAGATTTGAAGCGACTTTATTGGTGGCCTGGCATGAATAATGATATAACAAAATTTATGGCTAAGTGTCAAAATTGCCTACAAGTAAAGTACAAGCATCAAAGGCCTACAGATTTGCTTCAGAGAATGTCAATTTCGGAATGAAAGTGGGAAAGGATAGCTATGGATTTCGTAGTCGCCCTTCCCAAGACTTTGAGAAAGTTTGATTCTATTAGGGTAGTGGTTGACAGATTGACTAAGTCAGCCCATTTTATTCCAGATAGAATAGATTATAATGCGCAATAATTGGTTAAGGTGTATGTAGAAGAGATAGTAAGGCTGCACGGGGTGCCCCTTTCTATCATCTCAAACCGTGGTACGCATTTCACATCCATGTTTTGGAGAAAATTGCATGATGAATTGGGCAGACAACTCACATTTAGTACTACTTTTTATTCACCGACTGACGAACAGTCAGAGAGGACTATTCAAGTGTTAGAAGAAATGTTGAGGGCATGTGTGATTGACCTTGAAGGATATTGGGATAGGTTCCTACCTTTGTGTGAGTTCTCCTATAATAATAGTTATCACTCGATCATAGATATGGCACCGTTTGAGGCACTTTATGGGAGGGGATATCGATTACCCATATGATGGTTTGAGGTTGGAGATCTGAAACCTTTGGGGGTTGATTTAGTGAAAGATGCTCAAGATAAGGTAAGAAGCATCTAAGTTAAGCTTTTAGAAGCCCAGAGTAGATAGAAGAAGTATACAGACCATAAGGTAAGAGACATGGCATTTCAGATTAGTGAGAATGTGCTTCTTAAAGTGTCACCCATGAAAGGGGTGATGAGATTCGATAAGAAGGGCAAGCTTAGTCTTAGATACATTGGACTATTTGAGATTCTTGACTGTGTAGGGCTAGTGGCTTATAGATTGGCCTTACCACCTAATCTATAGGGAGTTCATCTTGTATTTCACGTATCCATGTTGAAGAGATATCATGGTGATGGGAATTAGATCTTAAAGTGGGACTTAATGTTGTTAGATAAATACCTCCGATATAAGGAGGAATTGGTCATAATTCTTGATCGTGACATGTGTAAGATGAGGACCAAAGAGATTAAGTCCATGAAAGTACAATGGAAGAATCGTCTAGCTCAGGAAGCTACTTGGGAAATCGAGAAGTACATGCGAGACAAGTATCCTGAGTTGTTCGTCGGTTGAGGTAATACTTTACTATTTCTTTAGCCTATTTTTTTTCATAATTTTGTCACTTGGGGACGAGTGATGACTAAATTGGTATCTATTGTAACGACCCATCATTATTGAAAAGCCAACGAGGAAAATTTTTGGGCCGGAGAACATTTTTGTAGTAACTTGAGAATTCCTAACCTAGTCCAAATTTGGACGAAATCAAGAGTCCGTGAGGTATAGGGAAACATGATAACATATGAGAAATTTAATATTGAATAAGATTAAATGAGTGGATAACTAAGACGTTAAGGAACATGTACGACTTTACGAAATTGAATTATGGCGAGTAAAACTCCCGAAACTAATTTTAGCGTGAGGGAGTAGTTTATGAGTATCATGGGATGAAGGTGTGTTATGAAATAGGGGTTTGAAACTATTAATTTAGCTCTATGTTTCCGTTCAAGCCGCTAGGACGGGGATTATTCCCTCTAGGGTGGGGCCGCTGTGGTGGGATGGGGGCTGCCATAGCGGGCCAGTTGTGACTTAAGTCAGAAATAAATCCTAAAAATGCCATTATTCTGAAATTTTTGTTTTTGAGAGCTAGGAAATGACCCCAGGCGAGTTCTTGACAATTTTCCATGAATTTTGGTGCTAAAGGTAAGGATTTTACTCTCCTAATCCATTTTTCGATCCGTAGATCTTAGAATCTTGATAATATATTGTTGGGTGAGGGTTTTGGACTTTTTTGGATGGTGGAAAATCACTAGATGTACCTTAGGATCATAATTTGGGTCTTGGGTTATTGGGTTGGTCATAATCCAAGTAAATTAGACCTTAATTATTGATCCCCATATTGAATTGTTTGTTTGTAGACCTAGAGCAAGCTGAAAGAATCCGAAAAGGAAAGAATCAAGTTTGTTAGGAGGGTTCAATCTTTGTTCGAGGTAGATGATTCTTAGGATTTCATGTTGATTGATGTATGTTAGTAATTACTACGTTTTAATACACGTATGTATGTGAATGTTGCACTATTGATCACCAAATGCGAATAAGTATAAACAAATGATTATATGCCATGAATTAACACTTGATTGTATAATTATGAGAATGTGCAGTGATTGTGATTGTGGCTTGTTGAATGGATTGGTGTTATTTTCTAACTTGGATCAGGTTCCACGTTACGGCGCATATATGGAATCGGCTGTCACGTCCGGCACACTAACTTGGATCGGGTACCCGTACCAGTACACTAACAGTTTGGGTGTGGTTACATGGGAGGACCATTGACTTGGCATATTGATGTATTATTGAGAATGTGGAATTAACATTGATCCTGAATGATGATTGATAATGTATATGTTCGGTATATGCCCATTTTATTATGTTGTGGTTACATGTATATGTTTCACCTTTTGGAATAGCCGTGTTATCCTACTAGTACATTATGGTTGTGTAATGATACTACACTTGCTCTTTCTATGTTGAGTATAGGGCATCTTCAGGCAACTACTGACAGACCTCGTTTAGAAGACATGTGATCAATTTGAATTCAAGGGTGAGCCAGTTATTCTAGGTTACCATGAGTTCTCCTTTCGCTCATTCCATCTTATTTGGACTTAGATTAGTTCTTTAGAAATTCACGTGTTTAATTGGGTTGTACCCATTTTCTTAGACTTATGGTTCCTTGTTAGAGTTTTGGTACATTAAATTTCAGGTTCTAGGGATGTTTTCTGCAATGTTTTAGTTTGATGGTTAGACTTTTGAAGTTTATGGGAACTCTATTTGATTCTTGCATTTAAATATGCTTATGTATCTTTAAACGGCTTAGTTTTGATTAAGTTGTATAGTTCTTAAGTTAGTTAATTAGTATGAATTGCTCTCCCACCGAAGGGTTAGTGTGGGTGTCAATCATGACAGTCTGGATCGTAACAAAGAGTGAATCTACTTTTAGCCTAACATTTTTGGTAATTATTTTTTCATAATGCACAGTTATCATTTCCCACAAATTCTTTGAAATTCAAGCCAAAATCTCTGAAAGACTTGAATTCTTTCAACTAAAAAATCTCACTATTAGTTTAACACTTTCAACAAAATGGTTCGAATTGGCAATTAGTCCCTTTAATATATTTAAAACTATTTAAGTCCTTTGCATATGTAAAAGTGAAACTCTAATTAAGTATTTAATAAATAATTTATATTGAAATTGTTTTAATACATAGCGACTCAATTGAAGAGGTAAGTAAATGTCATTCAATGAGTCAATGGATCACATATTTGGAGATAGGAATAGAGGCATGCCCCACTCTTCATAAAGTAAACAAATGTTTGAAAGAATGAAGCCACAACATAACAAAAACTATGGGAAAAAGAGTTGCATGTTTCCGTCATATCTCAAAAATTGCAACCTTTACCATCTATGGCAGACCCTACAAATAGATTTTAAATAATAGGGAAAGTTGCACCAGATATTAAAAATAGTACAATCTACAAAACTTGCGCCTCCAGAATATGAGTTTTTATTAAATTACTTTTTCATAGTTTTTCTTAAACTAGTTTCTGGGCATGCGTCTTGCACATGTAACTCAATTTTACTGACCACAAAATTCTAATAAATTACATAAATATTAATATTAAGAAACATGTTTGAGTTATAAATTTTGTACTAAAGAAGAAGTGCAAATTCTTCAAGTGATATCTTAATCCTACTTGGTGAACTCTCTAAAAGGAAGAAATACTTCTCCAAAGAAATCCTTGGTTTTCTTACTTTTATTTCTAATTTCGCCATTAATTAGCAAAGTTACTGGACCTTATTTCTTTTGGTATAATGTACAATCTCTTCTTTGCCGATTGATTTGGCAAAAATAGCATTTTTAAATACCAACACTCAAGCAGAAAGGAGTAGAGAAATAGAAACATATGTTTATATTACTACCCAACCAACTAAAAATACCTTTGGTGTCATTATGTTTTTAGTGTCATGTGTATTATTAATTTTTTTTTTTTTTTTATTTTTTTTTTTTTTTTTTTTTTTTTTTGTAAATTTGATCAAGACCTATAAAAGGAGAATTATAATATGTAACTTTACCTAAAGGCATATATATATATATATATATATATATATATATAAAATGAATATTTAATGTGCATCAATTAAATATTGAATAAGGTATATATAATTTGATAAAGAATATGATATGTTTAAATGGTTGGAAGCTGAAAGTGAAGAAAATAAATACATGACACATATTAAACTTGTAAATAAAAAGATCATAAAATTTGTACGGGCTACAGGTAAATGAAAGGTCTTTCCAACTGAGACAATTATTTTTTATTAAAAAAAATGATAATTATACTTTTAAAAAATATTTTAGTAATCCAACTTTTAACTTAGAGTCTTTCCACTTTTAAATGAATGATCTTGTTGACTTATATTACTAAAATTAAAACAAAATGAAGTTTAATTACTCCATTCTCATAATAATTTTTACATGATTTTAATTTGTGGAATAATTTTTATTATTAACAATTAAGGGTCGAAGGAATTCATAAAGTAGCAACCAAAATCTCCAAGAGCAAAATAGTCATCATACCAACCATTTGAATTTTAAAACTAAAGAAAGCTACCGTAAATATAGAATGCTTATGTTTAAGAAAACTATTAGGTTTAGTGCCGCATAAATGTAAATGTAACTCTCATTTCTATTTGAAAATAAAATTTTTAAATCTCATATTGTATAAATTGTAGAAAAATTTAAAATGAAACAAAGGGGGTGAAAATGAACAATATTTGTATGTGTTTGCAACACTATGTTAGACAGGCGGCAAAGTAACACAATAAAAATCTTTCACTCAAAGTAATAATATTTTAGCAATCTTTATTTAAATACTTGTATTTAAACAAAATCATATTATTATCAAACTCATCATGTATTAATAGAAGTTTTATCAATTAAGTAACACTTAAAAGAATAATAACACAAAAATAAAGAAATAAATTCCATAACAATATACACAAAATGATACAGAATTACATAAAATATGGGTTGCATACCAAATTCATTTTGGACAACCATTCCTTAACTCCAAAATAAAAAAGAAAAACTTAAAATCATAAGCTAACATATAAAAGATCTAAAGGAATATATAGGTCATATCTCATACTTTTAAGCCTAACACTTGAACTATATTGTAAGAAAGTTTCTCTTTTAAATTTCATAATGAAGATATCTCTTCTTTTTCTCAATTAGCTTCTTGACGACATGTATCTATATCATTATCTAGGAAGAAGAAAAGAGAACAGTAGATGATAGGAAATAAAAGAAAAGAATATGAAGATTTAGGGAGCAATTTACTAGTATTTAGAGTGATATTTTGCTTTCTTTTCACCTACCAAATTAATGGAGTACATTGAATCATGATACATCAATTTAATTTTGGTATCGAAATTCAAAGAGACATTGAATTGGAAGAGTCATTCAATATTAAAGTGTAATTGTTGGACTTCATATTCCACCATTATGTAATTAAAATATTAGTATTTAATAAACTAATTAATTTTATTTTGATTTAGTGGAGGGGCAAAATGGTAAACCAAGTTTGAATGTTGGAGCTTCCCACTTATAATAATATATGATTATGATTCGATGATATGATTATTATTTATATTTATTAGAAGATAAACTTACTTTTTTGCAAAAAAAAAAATATAACATAAATATAAGTTTAATAAATGGAAAAATATTAATGGATATTTTTGTGTACATATATACGTATACAGTAGCCTAATGCATTGAACTAAGTGTATATTTATATTCTTGTACAATATTTTTGTAGGAATAATATTTGATTGAAGGATATTAATGTCATTCAATATTTTATGGACATTTTGATAATTCAATTTTTAAAATATTTTGGTACCACTTATATATACGTTATTTACTAATTTAATAGAAGTTTTATTTCTTTTTTTTTTTTTTTTATATGTGAAGAAAAATGAAAAATTAATTTATGATTGCTATTCAATATTTAATTAATAAAAAAATTTATAACTTGTTTTATTTAGTATAGGGTAAAATGGCAATCTAACTTCAAATTTTGGAGCTTTCCACTTTTACTAATACTAAAACTAATACTACTACTAATACTAATACTAATACTAAAACTAATCATAATACTAATAATAATACTAATACTACTACTAATACTAATACTAGTACTAATACTAATACTACTACTAATACTAACACTAATACTAATACTAATACTAATACTAATACTAATACTACAACTAATGCTAATACTAAACCTAATGCTAATACTAATAATAATAATAATAATAATAATAATAATAATAATAATAATAATAATAATAATAATAATAATAATAATAATAATAATAATTATTATTATTATTATTATTATTATTATTATTATTATAATACTAATACTAATACTAATACTAATACTAATAATACTAATACTAATACTAATACTAATACTAATACTAATACTAATACTAATAATAGTAATAATAATAGTAATAATAATAATAATAATTATTATTATTATTATTATTATTATTATATTATTATTATTATTATTATTATTATTATTATTATTATTATTATTAATATTATTTATTTGTTTATTTATTTATAATAATATGATGATAAGTTAGGAAAATCAAGAGGTGTAGTTATGAAGTTGATTTTAAATAGAAAAATGATTGTAAAAGAATATTTTTTAGGTAAGGGGTAATTATGTAATTTAACTTTTGACTTAAATTCTTTGTACTTTTAATAATATATGATATGATATGATGACAAACAATCATTAAAATATCTGACGATGAGGGAGTACGCGCACTATAGACAAATCTTAAATGACTAATTCGCTCATGAGTATATTTAAGTGATTACATTTTAAATACCTCAGACATAAGGAACCATCTCTAATTTTGTCACATATTTTTTGGTATTGTAATCTGATTTGATCTGGATTATCTTTTATGATTTTTTCTAAAAAATCTTTTATTGTTTCCACCATTGCCATTCGATCTATAAATATTTATGGTTTATTTTTGTTTATTTTATTAAAAAATGGTATTATAATTCAATATAGTATAGACTTTTTTTTTATATAGTTTTATGATGCTGTCGATTTGGTATAGTTTTTAATCTTTTTCCATTTTGCAATGCGATCTTGTATGATTTGAAATTCTTTTTTCTACTGTTGTAATTTGATCTAGTATACTGGCTCTCTGACATGTGTGTTGCACGTGTATCCCATGCTTAATAGGTGGTAAATTTGTTGATTTGAATTGGTAAAGACAGCATAAAGGAACAGAGAAATGATATCATAATATTAGTTTTTTTTTAACTTTTCTACACCAGACTTTCTATGAAACTATTTTTTGACACCAGGTCCAATAACTTCTTCATTTTTGAATTCCACAAACAAATTGTGTCGCAGATGTTTGGGTTTGGCAATTATTCCAATGCACTCGAACAAATATTTCAGCAATTTAGTTCTGATGTCGATGAACACATTGTATTGATACCTCTTATTGTCTCCAACTTCTGAAAGCATCATAATGGCCAAATTCCTCCGTACATCTGCTACCTTTTTGTGTTAGAAAACTTGCTCGTAATCTTCTAATTTATTTGCAAATGAAATGATTAGAAAGCACAATGAAGTCTTTACGTGTCTCATCCAAAACTTATTCTCAATATTATTATACAATTTTGATATATTATTTTAGTACTTCAGAATTATGAGATATAGAGACCACCAAGGTAAATCTTGTACATCTTTTCCTTCCTCTCCCGAACCCATCAACCTTAAAGTCAACTTCATTATTTTTAGCAAATCATTGAAAACACGAGTCAAGCATCCAATAGTCCCTTTATAATATTTTTCTTCACCGGTTTCATCCCCCATTAATGGAAAGTCAAACGTACTTGCAACTCTAAGACATTCCACACTGAAAGCAGGAATGTAGTAAAATCATACACAAGGGGAACCGATAACCCAAAAAACTAGTTGATCTCACTGTCGATTCTAATTTCTAAGTAATGTCATAACTTATCTCCTATCTCGCTAAGAAATGGAAAAACATCGTTCAGGGATACCAATCTTTATGTACCAGCCTTGCATCTGGCGATTCCTATGGACTCTATGTTAGCCCCTAAACTACTCCGATAAAAATCATACAAATGATCATCAATCCTGGTAAGACTCCAACGAAGTATTTAATAAATTATTTATATTAAAGACATAGGGACTCCAACGAAGAGGTAAGTAAAACTCAGTCAGTGAGTTAATGGATCATATACGTGGAGATAGAAATAAAGGAATGCATGTCTCTTCATAAAGTATACTAATGTTGAAAGAATGAAGTCTAGTTACAGCATTACAAGAACTATAGGGAAGAGAGTTACATGTTTCCATCAAATCTCAGATACTGCAACCTTAAAAATCTACACCAAATGCTAGAAATATATTTTATAATATAGTAAGTGTTGCACTAGATATCAAAAATTATAAAAACTACAAAAATTACGCCTCCAGAATATGAGTTTTTGTTATATAAACAATCGTTAAAATATTTGACGATGAGGAAAAACACTCACTATTGACAAATTTAAATGACTAAATGTCACGACCCAGTGGGTACCCCCGAGGTGTTACAAGGCATATAAAACCCCGGAGGACTCCATACAAGCCACTTAGCTTTCATAACATAAGAAATAGAACAATAACAACAAAACACATTTCCAAGTCTTAACAAGTTTTTTTGTAAAAAAAAGCGGAAGTCTAGACAATTATCCCATCATAGCCATCTATTACAATATTAAATGAAGTTGGGCCTAGCCCATACATCATTTCCAAAAAGGGAAATACAAGAAGTGGAAACTAAAAACAATCACGCCGTCCTCGAACCATGAGGACTCACCCAGCTCAGGAAGAGATCCAGTCCAAGCTCTAGCCACTGGAATAGAAACCCTACTTGTCGGACCCAACATTGGGGAACAATGTAGGAAAATGTATGCGTTAGTAGAAAGATGCACTAAGTATGATAACTATGCATAAAAACATTTAAAACAAGCAAAAAGGGACGTTTCATTTCAAAGCATGCAATTTGCCAAGTTTAAACATCATATAAGAGATTGGAAGTCAAAAGTCATGGTCATGAACAACATAATTCAACATCATCTTTAAAACCTTTTTCACTCATATACAAAGCATCTTGAGTAACCATAGTTCATTATTCATGTTCTTATTGTGGGAAGTAGCCTTAATCGACATGAGACCATGTGAGCTATAGCATGATCACCCGGTGTCTCCCACACCGAAAATTGTTGTTCTACTTGCCTAAGGTAGAGCCATGAACTCTTATCTTAGGTGGATCCACTATCTACATAACTTATGGGAGAACATAGTTTATGTGATACAAAGATTGCTACTAGAAACCCGAACTCAACTGACATAGAAGGTTTCCATCTCATGAGACATATAAGGGAAGCCCGGACTCAACTAACGTAAAAGACTTCCATCTCATTTCAATATTCACTCGATGCTAAGCATAAATCCCATAGAGTACTTATTAATTCTTACATAATTCATGTCTCATGGAAGAGTGTCCTTGAAAACCAATCCAAGTTAGTTTATTAGGATATCTTATTAGATCATGCATGAGAAAACCTTTCACCGTCCATGTCTACATGTAAGTCTTAGATTCAATTAGGTGAGAATGCCTTTCAACCTTTGAATCATCATTATGTGAGAAAACCTTTCACATCATATTCATTATGTGTTCATAAGAATGTCCTTTCAATCAACACAACATCATTATCATAATCATTAACACTTTACTCTCAAGTATCCCTAAAGCATAAACATAGACTTCATGAAGACATGCATAATCTCATAAAAACTACCCTTTCAAGGTTCAAAGCTTACTTTTATTCACCAAATCTAGAATTCAAGAATTAGATAGGGATTTCATCATAGACTTCACATAATTCTCTTACTTCATGCTTGAGATTATAAAAACTCCACTTTCATACTCAATAACCCATATTATGAGATCACAATTTGGAAAACATGGGGGGGTTTTCATAGGTTCATAGGGATAACATCATAAAAGCATTGTAAATCATCAATTCATGCATATTTAGACATGATTAAACCATTAAAATTAATAATTAAAAGAACCCATGGTGAATGAAAAAAACCCTAGCTAATTAGGGAATTCTACCATTTGAAATAGAGGAATTTGGGGACTCCATGGTTGAAAAGAACCCATGGATGAAATCTATCATATCTCAAGTCCAATAGCCTATCTTCAATGGAGAATTTGGATCCTTAGCTTCAAACCCTAGTTGACTCTTCTTCTTCTTCTTCAACTTCTAGAGAAAGAATATTTGAGATGAGGTTTTGATTTTCTTTTGGGAATTTGGAAGAATGAAATAAATGAGTCTAATTTGGGGTTAAAAGGCTTATATAGGGTTTCTAGATGTAGACAAAAAGACATAGTATAGGAATGAATTAATTGGGAAAAGACCCTGAAATAACTATCATCAGTCACCGATCTACCAACCCAGTTGATGGACTATGGATAGACCTATGGTCCATCCTGGTGAGCTGTAGTAAGTGGTCAGAGAGTTTTGACCAAACCATGGACCCCTAGATCATGGGGTGTGGACCGACCTGCGGTCACCTCCGTGGTCCATGCTTAGGCCACTCTTAAGTACCCCAATGACGTACCCAGTCGACGGGCCATGGTATGACTTATGGACCATCCTGGTGGATCGTCGTTCATGATTAGAAAGTCTTCTTTTGGGGCTCCAATCCACGGACCACACCTACGGTCTGTAGGTCCACCTACGGACCGTTGGTGGTCCTCGTGGATTGCCCCTATAAGATAAATTTCTAGTTCACTTCATATATTCAGATATAGTGTGATACAATATCTCCCCCTTGGGATCATTCATTCTCGAATGATGCTCTAGACACCTTACGAAAGTCAAGACTCAAGACTAGCATCCCATCATGCATGCAACATCTTATCAATGCACAAAACGAAGGAGGAAATATCAACTCCATGCAAAACCTATTCAATGCATCTCAAGGAAATAGGAACTACATCTAACAACCCACTATGCATGAAACATTCAAACATTTGTCATGTTCTAGGAGAGACTACCTTCTCTAAGCTCAAAAGCATGCTCAACTTAATCTCATGAAGTCAATATGCGATTAACTCTCAGAAAGCATAATTAAAGCATGTTCCACCATCATCTCATGAAGCATATAGGCAACTCATACAAAATGCACAACAACATGAGGGAAATCAACATTAGCTCATTTTCTTTCAAAACGTAAGATACATAACTTAAGGAGGCCATGGAACACATAAACTCACATGACTCCCAACAAATAAAACAAACCAAGAGGAACTCATTACCTCAAACTAAAGTAGGAGTAGAAGGAAAGAGATGAGGATTTCGAGACTTGATATCGGTCTCGGCCTCCTAAAGAACACCCTAAATGATTCCACCACAACACTTTTATGGAATCAACTTCCTTATTCCTTAACTTCTTAACTTGCCGATCCAAAATCTCAATCGAAATTTTCTCATAAGAGAGACTTTCATCAACATCCAAACCTTCTAGGGAAATTGTGGATGTTGGATCTCCAACACACCTCTTAAGCATAGAGACATGAAAAATCAGATGCACCGATGCCAACCGTGGAGATCCGCGATGACTTGGGCACCTATATTCTAGCCTATTCTGATATGCCTCCGGTCACCACTAAGACTAGAGGAGATTTATAAACCCGAAGCATTACAGAAATGTCAGTATTCCTGAGTTGTGAAAGAAACAAAACACAGAGCCTGGACCTCAAACCGTGGGTAAGTCTACCTATAGTAGATACGTCGATAGAGCCAAACTTTTCAAGGGATAGCACAAAGCCCAAACCTCAAACCGTAGATGTCAACTACCCTTATATAAAGTGATATAACCCAAGGGGGGAGACTCTATATGTCGAACCTATTATAGAAGGGTAAATAAGCAGCAGCAGGAAGAAAAGAGCCCGGAGCTCGAATCACGGCTGAAACCTCCTGTTAAGTTACCACGGCAGCATAAACCTTCCAAATAAGCCATCTAAGGATTCCCGCATCTAAAAGTCATGGGAAACTCTTCGCAACCATCTTCTATATCCTTTAATCATCTCATGGTGACAAGAGAACCGAACTGAAGCCGTATGTATCACCGAACGGGCCTGGAGGGCAGCCAAAAATTCATAAAGTTAGGATCATATGGGAATTATAGATGTTAAGGCCCCACAGCTGGGTCACTACCTAGATAAGGATTACCTCTATCAGACCCAAGTCTTCTATATCAGTCTACCAGGACTTACGCCGCACAAAGTCACATCGGGGTGAAAATAATATAATCTATCGGCTCTGAACAATTGTGAGTCTATGGCATCACTAGTCTAAGTCTAGACTAAGGCCAAACATGCTCCAATATAATTCATAAGTCAAAACCACGCCAATCAAGGAAGCAAGGTAACATCTCGCTAAACTCAAAGAACTAGAAAGAGTTAGAATTGGAAATTGTCATTTTAGGAAAGAATGAAAAATCTGGAAATTTTTTAAGGTTGGGTTTTTGGACAAATTTAAACGACAATAACTCCTAGCTCAGGATGATTTAGGTGTATTTTCAAATATCGTAGAAAATATCACTGAAATACCTTTTCATAGCAGCTGAGTTTGCGTGATTCCGAGTTCGTATGAGTGAGATATACCCTTTGGAAGTTGGGCAGTTTAGATAAGAAAAGTCTAATCCAAATTTTGGAAGGGTATTTTAATCATTTCCTTGCCCAATTTTTTTATTTCATTTTTGGTAATTAAGTTAGGGTCTAATCATAATTAGACCGGGTTAGAAAAGTTGAAGTTCATGCTAGGGATTGGAGAAAAGAGAAAAGAGGAGAAAGGAGAAGAAAAGTTCAAAGTTCGTCGATTTCTTGGAGATTTTCATGTGGATTTCACCAAGGATTTACTCCTACAATGTATGTGAGGCTTTCATAATGTTGGGTTCATTCACCCACGTGCCTAACATGTTTATTTTAGCATGAATTCATCCTAAAAGAGTTTGAAAGTTGATGTCCTTGTTATGTATTCTTGAATTTGATGTCGTTTCTTGAATTGGGATGAGATTGAGAAGTTTATGAGATCATTACGTCAAATTATTGGGTTGGTTGTAGTTAGGTTCTTAGGTACATTTTATGGGTATTTGTATCTAAAAGAATTTGGAAAAAATAACCGAGTTTGGGCGAATTTGGGTTGGAAAACGAAGAAAGAAGTTAGTCGGGCAAATCTAGGGCACTGACTCCGCGTCACGGACCTGCTCCCTAGATTTGGAAAAAAATATTTCGCTTAACAGAGCGGTCATGGACCATTCTGCCTCATAAAGTATTTTCGCGACCAAAATTTAAATACATCTCCGCGCCGTAGACCTTCCCTCAGACAGTGATTCTTTTTATCTTTCCACAGGATTAGCTATAAAAAAACCACTCCTAAACATCATGAGATCTTTTATATCACAAATCACAATCCTTGAATCCATAATTCAAATTCAAGGAAAGTTAAGAGTCAAGTGTAGAAGTTAAGAAGCAAGTCAAGTTTTTCAAAAGTCTTTCACAAACATTTTAACTTTGTTCTAAGACTTAAGTTTTAAGTTAAGCAAAGAGTAAAGAGTTGAGTTCATTTTTTTAGGGAACTAAGTATTCGCAAGAGTTTAAAATGTTTTCACATTTGCACAAGAAAGGGAACATCGATTCCAAGAGAGCTTCTAAGCTAAGTATTGAGTAATTATCCCAAACCAAAGAAAGAATTTTGTTTTAAAAACGTATGAGCTAAGTATATTTTGAGAGTAGTATTGAGCACTGATATGGGGATGTGAGTTCATATTAACTCAAGTCTCCATAAATATAGCCATCATGGGTAGTAAAGTATCATACTTTTTAGATGACTCCTTAAGATGCTTTTAGCATAGACTAGTGGATCCACTTAATTAAGGCGTTCTATATAACGGCAACGTATTGGACAGTTCTAGTAGCGTGACCAAGACAATGTATCACAACTTAGGCTCATAATGGTGGTTGTCGGTTAGATAATCTCCCACAGAAACTATATTACTTTATTATATGAGTAAAGTTGAGTTTGTTGTTGCATTTTTTTAACAAACTAAGTTGTTTTCCACTGTTTTACAAGCTTTCTATATATTTCATATGTTTATTCTTTATATTAAGTTAAGTTATTCATGTGTTGAGTAAAGCCAAGGTAAGTGTATCTTTCAGATTCTTTTCAAGTCTATGTTATGTTTAGCATTCCAACTCGTATGCTTGTACATTCACTGTACAGATGCCTGTTGGCTTGCATCTTCTTATGATGCAGATGCAGGTAACTAGGATCATCACCCAGCACGTCGTTGATCCAGTTGAGCACTCAGAGTCAGTTGGTGAGCCTCCTTGCACTCCAGAGGACTCCTTTTGCTTTGCTTTCAGCATTTCATTATTAGGATGATCGGGGGTCTTGTATCGACATCCCTCTTTATTTTAGAGGCTTCATAGACTGTTAGTAGTTCTATTGTCTTTACATTATCATTTTATATGTTAAGACTTGAGTTGCCATTTTTTCCAAGGTGAATAATGACTTTTAAACATTTTAAGTTATTTTATTTAACAGTTGAGTAGAGATGCATTGAATCCTTTTATTTATGCTGTTAAGTCTTCTGCTGAGTAAGTATGCCAGGCCAAGGGTTTTCTTGGGGCTAGCAATGGTTCTCGAGTGCCAGCCACGTCTGTTGTGTAGGCTCGAGGCATGATAAAGTTGGTATCAGAGCACAGAGTTCAAGAGTCCTAGGGAGTCTATAAAGCCTATCAGTAGAGTCCTAGTTATCGGTGTGAAATGCACCACATCTATAATTAGGAGGCTGCGACACTTAGGAAAATTTCTCACTTTTTTCATACTAATTTCGTGCATTAGAGTTTGATCTCTAAAAATTTTTTTCTAATTTGTGCTTGCGCGTGTTTTTGGATTATCATGCCTTTATGAAGAGCTGTTAGAGGTCGTCCTGCTAGGCGTAATATTGAGGAGCAAGGGGTACCTAATGCACCTAAAG
The DNA here is from genome assembly GCA_037074985.1 of Solanum bulbocastanum. Taxonomy (NCBI): domain Eukaryota; kingdom Viridiplantae; phylum Streptophyta; class Magnoliopsida; order Solanales; family Solanaceae; genus Solanum; species Solanum bulbocastanum. The sequence continues at coordinate 31,035,788 of CM073599.1, read as the reverse complement.
TGAAAACTCAAGGGGAAGTTACTAATGTTGAGTTCAAGAAAGCAATAAGGATGCTAAGTCAAGCTGTGACTAATCAGGTTAGGCAACAAAGAGGAGCTCGACAAGAACAGGCTAAAACTTCGAGGATTCGTGAGTTCTTGAGGATGAACCCTCCAAGTTTCATTGGTTCGAGCACTATTGAGGATCTAGAGAAATTTATTGAGAAACTACAAAAGGTATTTGATGTCATGCATATTCCTGATACTGAGAGGGTGGAACTAGCTGCATACCAAATGAAGGGTGTTGCTTGGATTTGGTTCGACCAGTGGAAAAAGGGTAGAATTGAGAAAGCACCACCAGTGAGTTGGGCATGTTTTGAGGAAGCTTTCTTAGGGTGTTTCTTTCCTCGAGAACTAAAAAAGGCTAAGGTACAAGAGTTCCTTACCCTTAAGCAAGATTCACTAAGTTTTCATAAGTATGGGTTGAAGTTCACCCAACTACCCCTTTATGCTCTGGAGATGGTTGCGGATATGAGGAGTAGAATGAGTATGTTTGTTGTTGGGTTGTCCCGTCTATCAAGCAAAGAGGGCAGGGCAGCGATGCAAATTGGGGACATGGATATATCAAGGTTAATGGTATATGTGCAACAGGTTGAGGAAGAGAATTTGAGAGATAAGAAAGAGTTTAGAAAAGAGAAGGCTAAGACTGGGAATGAGTCGGGGCAGCAGAAAAGTAATGTGAACTGTTCATCCTTTCAGCAAAATCAAAATGGACCTGCTGTAGCGACCCTTTCCATTTACCATATACACATAAATTATAAGATATATATATATATTTCTTTTTTCTTTTTTTTTCCTCATGCAAGTAATTAATGATAATAAAAATTATCCACTTCCGAGTACCCAAACTAGTTGGGTTCATGCTTTATACTATTATTACAAACAAGTAGGACATGTAACAAATTACAAAACTTGGGCTTACACACCCCAAATAAACCAAAACACGTAGCCATACTTATATTACAACCCATGGACAAGATCCGGTTAGACTTCAAAATCGACAGCAAAAATTCATCACATAGATCGTGTATAAGTATCAAAATTTATACAAAATATATATGTCTATATGCAAATGTGATCTTCTTAAAAGTTCTCAAAATTCACCAAGCTACCTTTTTCAAGTCAATGAGCATCATACTTCAAACATAATAAATAAATCAAGTAACAATAGATAACAAGTATCAAGTTCTATATTCAAAGATACAAATGTCAAGAAGCTCATAGCACTATTTTTCAAGAATTTCAATAGCAAGGCTCGCCCCATATATACTTCATGTCGTCAAACCCAGAACAAGCAAGTATCAAGAAGGGTCGCTGCCCTGTATCAAGAAGGACCGAAGCCCTGTATCAAGAGAACCAAGAACCATATTAAAAATGGCTTTCTAGTTCGTACTTAAAATGGATAACTTCCATTCCTAAGACGAACTACAAATCCAAAGTCAAGATGTCAATTGATCTGAAACAAGAGGCCTACCAATAGTGACAAAGCCGCAGCCACAAGAAGGACATAGTCCCAACAAGAGTGCCAAGTGATCCAACAATCTGTACAAGTGGGCGAGTTATACAAGCATCATACCAACATGACAATGCAAAGTGACAAGAGGTAGCTGAGGTATCAAAATCAAATTTCATTTATACCAGCCATCACAAGAGTTCAAGTACAAGTTTATACACAAACCACAATACTTTAGCGTAGCAATAGTCCAATAAACTTTGCAAGCTCAAACCGGAGATCAATCAACGTATCCAGTTCCTCAACTAGTTCATAAGTCTATACAACCTTAAAAATGCAATTAAATAACTTCTTTAATTCCTAATACCTCAATAATATAGAAATAAAACAGGATTATCATCATAAGTAAGCTCAGCCCACACAAATACAATTTTGTTCTCAAAACAGTGATTCTGGCCAGTTTAGTACCCCATGTTGCAACTTAAATTTGAACAGAAAAACAGCAAAAATAGATGTTGTAACCTTCATGAAAGTAGTAGATACATCTCATAAGATTGCAACGCAATAATAATCACTTATAAATACATTTTTAACAACAAGATATCATCGATACACTAACAGTGGTTCCTACCGGATTTCTGAATCCGAAATCTGGACAACACTTGTCCTGTGTTACGTCCCATTTTTCACATCCGTAACAGCTAATTTAGACTTTAACATAAACATAAGAGTTGTATATATATGAATCAGCTTTCCAAATCATATTCATGCACCCAAAACGGAGTTATACAGAATAAGATATTCTAAATTTAACACAACCTACTCAGCTACAACAACAGAGAAATCTGGACAAAACTTGTCTTGTGTTGCGTCCCAGTTTTCACATTCATAACAGCTAAATTAGACTTTTACATAAACATAAGAGTTGTAGATGCATGAATCAAATTTCCAAAATATATTTATTCACCCAAAATGGAGTTCTATATCACAATATATACACAATTTACCAACCACTATCTAGTTCAGAAACAGATTTCAGCACTTACCAACAAGGAAGTTTATCTCTTGGATTCCAGCCAAAAGACCAAGGTTTTTTTTCTTGTAATTTTGATGAAGAAATGATAAGCTAAGTTTCTAAGGGTTTTAATCTTCCATTCCACAAAATTTTTCAAAGATGAGTGAACTATATAGTCAACAAGTGATGTTTATCACTAGGACACTTGGCTGGCCAAGGTGCTGCCAACATACTTTATATTTTTATCCTTTTGTGCTGCCCAAAAATGCATATTTACATATTTATATGTATATGCCTCAACACCATTTAATTATCTATAATTAGGATAGAATATTATGTATATACCCCAACACAAATCCATCCATTACGATACACTTTATATTAAGCCAGTTAGAAATTTTTCACAACTTTAAAGTTCCCAAAATGAGAGTAAGTCATATTGAAGTAGTTTAGCGAAGGTAAATCAATATACAAATTCTTATTAGCATTTAGGGGTGTTACAACTCTCTCCCCCTTAAAGAAATTTCGTCTTGAAATTTACTTTACCTTAGTCCCAAAACAAGTGCGGATATTGGGTCCTCATGTCTTCTTCTCTCTCCCAAGTAGCTTCTTCTCCCATGTGGTTCCTCCAAAGTACCTTTACTAAGGGGATTTTCTTGTTTCTAAGTTTCTTCACTTCCCGGGCTTGACTTAACATAGGTTCTTCATCATACGTCAAGTCAGGATTAACCTCAATAGATTCAACTAGAAGAACATGAGATGGATCAGAACGGTATCTTCTGAGCATAGAAACATGGAAGACATTGTGTATCTTGTCTAACTCTGGTGGCAAAGCCAATTTATATGCAACCGGTCCAACCCTTTCAAGTATCTCATACGGTTCAATAAATCAGGGACTAAGCTTTCCTTTTCTGCCAAATCTCATAATCTTTTTCTATGGAGACACCTTTAAAAATACTTTATCTCCCACTTGATATTCAATGTCACGTCTTTTAAGATCAGCATACGACTTTTGTCTATCCAAAGAAATCTTTAGATGATCCTTGATAATTTTTACCTTGTCTTCTATTTGTTGCACCAACTCAGGACAAATAAGTTTCCTGTCACCAACTTCACTCCAACAAAGAGGGGTCCGACATTTCCTTCCATACAAAGCTTCATAGGGAGGCATTCCAATACTCGATTGGTAACTATTATTATAAGAAAATTCTATCAAAGCCAAGTGTTTGTCTCAACTACCCTCAAACTCTATACTGCAAGCTCGAAGCATATCCTCCAAAACTTGTATCACCCTTTCCGACTGACCGACTGTCTGAGGATGAAACGAAGTGCTAAATTTCAGCTTAGTACCCAGCACTTCCTGCAAGCTTCCCCAAAATCTAGATGTAAACCTTGGATCTCGATTAGATACAATAGACACAGGGATCCCATGTAGTCTTACAATCTCATTAATGTACAATTCGGCTAAATGCTCAAGTGAGTAATCCATCCTGATTGCTAAGAAGTGCGCACTCTTGGTCAGCCTATCCACAATCACCCATATTGCATCATGATTTCTTTGGGTGCGAGGAAGTCCAGAAACAAAGTCCATAGTTATTATCTCCCATTTCCATTCCGGTATCGACAAGGGCTGTAGCAACCCAACTGGAACCTGATGTTCTGCCTTTACTTGTTGACAAACCAAACATTTAGAAATGAACTCCGCAATATCTTTCTTCATACCATTCCACCAATAATTTGCTTTGATGGTTTGGTACATCTTTGTACCCCCAGGATGCATTGCATAGGATGAGGTATGTGCTTCATTCAGTATCTCTTTCTTCAAATTGTCATCATTAGGGACACAAAGTCTATCTTGATAAAATAAGACACCATCCTCTGATAAAGTAAAATCAAGTTTTTCCCCGTTTTGAACTTCTCGGGTCACTTTGACAAGTTTCTCATCTAAATTTTGTGCTTCTTTCACCTGTTCATGTAATATTGGCTTTACTTGCAAATTAGCGACAACTGAACCCTTTGAATCAAGTGTCAAACAAACATTCATGGCTCTCAACTCAAGAAGCAAGGGCAAAGGCCTCAGAGAAATACTTGCGAATGATTTTCTACTTAAGGCATTTGTAACCACATTAGCTTTACCTGGATGATAATCAATTGTGCAGTCATAATCCTTAATGAGTTCAAGCCATCTACGCTATCGGAGGTTCAGCTCCTTCTGAGTACTCAAGTACTTTAAGCTCTTGTGATCAGTGAATATATGACATTTCTCTCCATACAAATAATGCCGCCATATTTTTAAAGCAAACACTACCGCGGCAAGTTCAAGATCATGAGTAGGATAATTCAATTCATGCAGTTTTAATTTTCGAGAAGCATAAGAAATAACCTTCCCGTCTTGCATCAAAACACATCCGAGGCCATTGTGAGAAGCATCGCTATATACTACATACTCCTTCCCTTCAGTAGGTAAAGTAAGTATAGGTGCCTGAGTCAGCAAGGATTTGAGAGTTTCAAAGCTTTCTTGGCATTTTTCATTCCAAGTAAACTTCACTTCCTTCTGCAATAGCTTAGTCAATGGAGATGCGATAATAGAAAAGCCTTTCACAAATCTTCTGTAATATCCTGCTAAGCCCAAGAAACTTCTATCTTCGGTTTGACTCTTGGGAGGTCTCCACTCAACTACTGCTTGTATCTTACTAGGATCCACCTTGACGCCTTCGGCCAATACAACATGTCCCAAAAACTTCACTTCATCAAGCCAAAATTCACACTTGGAAAGCTTAGCATAAAGTTCTTTCTCCTTCAAAATTTGCAAAATAATCCGGAGGTGTTTATCATGATCTTCTCTACTTCTGGAAATTATTAAAATATCATCTATAAAAACAACCACAAACTGATCAAGATAAGGCTTGAATACTCGATTCATTAGATCCATTAATACCGCAGGAGCATTTGTCAACCCGAATGGCATCACCAAAAATTCATAATGACCATATCGAGTTCTAAAAGCAGTTCTAGGAATATCCTTCTCTCTAACACGCAGTTGGTGATATCTAGACCTTAAATCAATCTTCGAGAATACTTTAGCACCCTTCAGTTGGTCAAATAAATCATCGATCCTTGGTATTCGATATTTATCCTTAATTGTGATTCTATTCAATTGTCTGTAGTCAATACAAAGCCTGAGAGTGCCATCTTTCTTCTTTACGAATAACACCGGGGCTCCCCAAAGAGAAACACTAGGTCGAATAAAACCCTTTTCAAGAAATTCTTGCAATTGAGATTTCAATTCTCTTAATTCTGCCAGAGCCATTCTATAAGGAGTAATAGAAATAGGGCCAGATCCAGGAATAAGCTCGATAGGAAATTCAACCTCTCTTTTCGGGGGCAATCTCGGAAGATTTTCTGGGAAGACTTTTGGAAAATCGCACACAGCAGGGATGTCCTTGATACCAGGACTCTCTACCCATGAATCAACTATGTGAGCAAGGTATGCCTCACAACCTTGACGCATCTACTTTCTTGCCAAAGCCGCCAAGATAATACTAGCTGTCAATAATCTTTCACCTTGTACAATAATGTGTGAAAATGTAGGATCTTTAAAAGTCACCTGCTTAGACCTACAATCTACAACTGCATGATATTTATAAAGTCAATCCATCCTGATAATAACATCAAAATCCTTGAAGGGCATTTCAATCAAATCAGCAGGGAAGACTAGATTTTGAATCATGAAGGGACAAACTTGATAAACTTGATTACACACAACCTAATAACCCAAAGGACTTTCAACCAACACATCAAAATCAAGTCTCACAGACTTCACATTTTCAGGAAGAGCAAGTGATGAACAAAGATAAGAATGTGTAGAACCGAGATCAAACAATGTAAACACATATAAGCCAAATAAGTGAAATTTACCGACAACCACGTCTTGTCCATCTTGATCCTTCCTCTGCCTCATAGCATAAGTGCGTGCAGTAGCCCGTGGTCCACTAGCTTTATTCGCTCCACTTGTACCTGTTGCTTGTGTATTTTTAGGTCTTGAACCTTCATTAGTTCGAGGAGGACTAATAGAAGGCTTATGAATTGTGCCTTCAGTTCTCAAGGAAAGAGCATTATTAGGATTAGTACAATCCTTCACTTTGTGATCAAAACTCCCACAATTGAAACATGCACCAGAAGCTCTCCTGCAAGTACCATAATGATTTTTTTCCACATTGTGGACAAGTGGGGACCCGAGACCTACCTTGGCCATAATTTGGAGTGCTAGCTGTAGAAAATTCAGATCTGCTTTGCTTTTGCTGAGGTGGCCTGTTAACATTACCATCTTTAGAATCATCAAACCTTCCCCTTTTGGATGGACCTTCAAAATCTGATTTCGGCTTTCGAAATTTGTTTTCATTTTGATTGGCTTCTTCTTTATCAAGTCGTTCCCAAGTAAAAGCAGCAGACACCAACTTACAAAAGTTCTCAAGTTGCAAGATTGCCACATTTTTCCTAATGGAATCATTTAAACCATCTTCAAATTTTCGACACTAGTCTTTTTCTTGTTTAATAATACCTCCAACATAACGAGAGAGCCGTAGAAACTTCTGTTGATACTCAGCAATAGATATGCCTCGTTGCCTTAAATTCAAAAACTCTTTTCTCTTTGCATCACAATACGCAGGTGGGACATACTTCATACGAAATTTCCTAAGAAAATCATCCCAAGTAAGAACAGGAGGTTTTACCTTAGGATTCAAAACACTTACCCACCAATTATAAGCATCCTTTTGTAGGAGTGAAATAGCATACTTGAATTTGGCAACATCGGAACATTCTAATTGCTCAAATACCCTTTCCATGCGCTCCAGCCATTGTTCAGCATCCGTGGGATCAATGGTGCCTTCAAATTCCACTCCACCTATTTTCCTCATTTTCTCAAAGTTAAGCGCATTAGGATCATGGATCGCTTCTGCCATGTGGTGGAAGAATTTAGCCAGTTGTTGAAAAGGAGGATTTATAGCTTGAGTACCATGACTCATGTGAGGACGTGAACCATCTCTGGCACCCTACTGATTTCCCACTTCAGACCCACTAGTGTAGGGAATATAATGATCCGATAATGGTTCTCCAACCTCTTAAAGTGCATTAGGTTGAGAAACAGAGGCACCAGAACCTTCACGAGCAGCTTTCATAGGTCGGTCAGCAGAAGAGGGCATAATTTAGTTCCAACAAAAAGGAAGATCACATTGTACTACGGACATGTATATGACGCACGTGCACTTTACATGGGATAAAAATATTATGAACCATGCAAGTGAACAAATAATCCATATAACTTTTGTCTCCAAAACGAACAAGTATACAAGTACTTTACAGCTAAAGTCCTAGAATCACAAACCTAGGCTCTGATACCAAACTTGTAGCGACCCTTTCCTTCTACCATATACACATAAATTACAAGATATATATATATATATATATATATATATATATATATATATATATATATATATATATATTTCTTTTTTTTCCTCATGCAAGTAATTAATGATAATAAAAATTATCCACTTCCGAGTATCCAAACTAGTTGGGTTCATGCTTTATACGATTATTACAAACAAGTGGGACATGTAACAAATTACAAAACTTGGGCTTACACACCCCAAATAAACCAAAACACGTAGCCATACTTAGATTACAACCCATGGACATGATCCGGTTAAACTTCAAAATCGATGGCAAAAATACATCACATAGATCGTGTATAAGTATCAAAATTTATACAAAATATATATGTCTATATGCAAATGTGATCTTCTTAAAAGTTCTCAAAATTCACCAAGCTACCTTTTTCAAGTCAATGAGCATCATACTTCAAACATAATAAATAAATAAAGTAACAATAGATAACAAGTATCAAGTTCTATATTCAAAGATACAAATGTCAAGAAGCTCATAACACCATTTTCCAAGAATTTCAATAGCAAGGCTCACCCCATATATACTTCAAGTTGTCACACCCAGCACAAGCAAGTATCAAGATGGGTCGCTGCCCTGTATCAAGAAGGACCGAAGCCCTGTATCAAGAGAACCAAGAACCATATTAAAAATGGCTTTCTAGTTCGTACTTAAAATGGATAACTTCCATTCCTAAGACGAACTACAATCTAAAGTCAAGATGGCAATTGATCCGAAACAAGAGGCCTGCCAATAGTGACAAAGTCGCAGCTAAAAGAAGGACATAGTCCCAACAAGAGCGCCAAGTGATACAATAATTTGTACAAGTGGGCGAGTTACACAAGCATCATACCAACATGACAATGCAAAGTGACAAGAGGTAGCTGAGGTATCAAAATCAAATTTCATTTATACCAGCCATCACAAGAGTTCAAGTACAAGTTTATACACAAACCTCAATACTTTAGCGTAGCAATAGTCCAATAAACTTCGCAAGCTCAAACCGGAGAGCAATCAACGTATCAAGTTCCTCAACTTGTTCACAAGTCTATACAACCTTAAAAATGCAATTAAATAACTTCTTTAATTCCTAATATCTCAATAATATAGAAATAAAATAGGATTATCATCATAAGTAAGCTCAGCCCACACAGATACAATTCTGTTCTCAAAACAATGATTCTGGCTAGTTTAGTACCCCATGTTGCAACTTAAATTTGAACAGGAAAACAGCAAAAATAGATTTTATAACCTTGATGAAAGTTGTAGATACATCTCTTAATATTGCAACTCAATAAGAATCACTGAGAAATACATTTTTTACAACAAGATATCATCTATACACTAACAGTGGTTCCTACCGGATTTCTGAATCCGAAATCTGGACAACACTTGTCCTGTGTTGCGTCCCATTTTTCACATCCGTAACAGCTAATTTAGACTTTCACAGAAACATAATAATTGTATATATATGAATCATCTTTCCAAATCATATTTATCCACCCAAAACGGAGTTATACAGAATGAGATATTCTAAATGTAACACAACCTACTCAGCTACAACAACAGAGAAATCTGGACAGAACTTGTCCTGTGTTGCGTCCCAATTTTCACATCCATAACAGCTAAATTAGACTTTTACATAAACATAAGAGTTGTAGATGCATAAATTATCTTTCCAAAATATATTTATTCACCCAAAATGGAGTTCTATATCACAATATATACACAATTTACCAACCACTAACCATCTCAGAAACATATTTCAGCACTTACCAACAAGGAAGTTTATCTCTTGGATTCCAGCCAAAAGACCAAAGTTTTTTTCTTGTAATTTTGATGAAGAAATGATAAGCTAAGTTTCTAAGGGTTTTAATCTTCCATTCCACGAAATTTTTCAAAGTTGAGTGAATTATATAGTCAACAAGTGATGTTTATCACTTGGACACTTGGCTGGCCAAGGTGCTGCCAACATACTTTATATTTTTATCCTTTTGTGCTGCCCAAAAATGCATATTTTCATATTTATATGTATATGCCTCAACACCATTTAATTACCTATAATTAGGATAGAATATTATGTATATACCCCAACACAAATCCATTCTTTACGATACACTTTATGTTAAGCCAGTTGGAAATTTTTCACAACTTTAAAGTTTCCAAAATGAGAGTAAGCCATATTGAAGTAGTTTAGCGAAGGTAAATCAATATACAAATTCTTATTAGCATTTAGGAGTGTTACACCTGCTCCATCATATGCTAGTGCACCTGCACCCAGAAACAAAGGGTGAGTCTAATGGTCTGAATTCGCAGAACTTCAGAGCTAGACCTGTGCAGCCTCAGGGTAGTGTGGCACAAGGGGGTAACTAGGCTCCTGCATGTTCTAGGTATGGTAGAACCCAACCAGGTAAGGGTTATGATGGCCAGTAAGGTTGTTCCAAGTGTGGACAAGAGGGTCGCTTTATGAAAGAGTGCCTTAAGAACAGGCAAGGTAGTGGAAATAAGGTAAATAGAGCCCAATCTTCATCAGTTGCTCCACCAGATAGGGCTACACCTAGAGGAGCTACATCAGGTACTAGCGAAGGAGCAAATTGCCTTTTTATGATCACTAGTCGCCAAGAGCAAGAGAACTCTCCAGATGTTGTCACTGGTATGATCAAAGTCTTTACTTTTGATGTTTATGCTTTGTCAGACCCAGGAGCAAGTGTATCTTTTGTAACCCCTTATGTTGCAAATAAATTTGATGTTATTCTTGAGAAACTCTGTGAACCCTTTTCTATTTCAACACCTGTTAAGGAGTCTATTCTAGCTGAGCGAGTATATCGTGATTGTGTTATTTCCATCAATCACAAAGACACCATGGCTAATTTAATTGAGTTAGACATGGTAGATTTTGATGTCATTCTAGGTATGGACTAGCTCCATGCCTATTATGCCTTCATTGATTGTAGAACTCGAGTTGTTAAGTTTCAAATTCCTAATGAGCCAGTTTAGAATGGAAAAGTAGTACACCAGTGCCTAAGGGTCGTTTTATTTCATACCTTAAGGCAAGAAAGTTGATTTCCAATGGGTGTTTCTATCACTTAGTCCGAGTTAATGACTAGTGCTCAGATACCTCCTATTGAGTTAGTTTCTATAGTAAAAGAGTTTCCAGAAATTTTTCCAGATGATCTACCCGGAGTCTCTCTTGAGAGAGAGATAGCCTCGGTATAGATGTTCTTCTAGATACTCATCCTAACTCTATTCCACCATATAGAATGGCTCCAACAGAGTTGAAAAAGCTTAAAGAACAGTTGAATGATTTCCTTGATAAGGGCTTTATTTGACCAAGTATCTCACCTTGGGGCGCTCCGATCTTATTTGTGAGAAAGAAAGATGGTTCCCTTAAGATGTGTATAGATTACCGTCAGTTGAACAAGGTTACCATCAAGAACAAGTATCCTCTTTTGAGAATTGATGATCTTTCCGATTAGCTTTAGGGTGTTTTTTTTTTTCCTAGGATAGACCTCAGATCTGGATAACATTAGTTGAAAGTAAAGGAATGTGATATTCCCAAGACAGAATTCAAGACCCCTTATGGTCACTATGAGTTTCTGGTCATGTTGTTTGGTTTGACCAATGCACATGCAGCGTTCATGAACCTTATGAATAGAGTTTTCAAACCTTATTTAGATATGTTTGTTATCGTCTTCATTGATGACATACTAATCTATTCAAGAAATAAAGAAGATCATGCTAGCAATCTGAGAATAATTCTTTAGACTTTAAAAGATAAGGAGTTATATGCTACGTTCTCTAAATGTGAGTTTTTGCTTGAGTCTATGGCTTTCTTGGGCCATATAGTTTCTAGTGATGGAATTAGAGTTGATATCCAAAATATAAAGGCAATGAAGAGTTTGGCCTAGACCAACATCTCCAACTGATATTAAGAGTTTCTTGGGTTTGGCTAGATATTATAGAAGGCTCGTAGAGGGGTTCTCATCTATCTCGTCCCCTTTGACCAAGTTGACTTAGAAAACAGTAAAGTTTAGATGGTCTAAAGCTTGTGAGAAAAGCTTACAGAAATTGAAAAAAAGGTTGACTACTGCCCTGGTGTTGACCTTACCAGAAGGTACGTAAGGCTTTGTTGTATATTGTGATGCATCTAGAGTTGGTTTGGGTTGTGTGCTAATACGGAATGGCAAAGTTATAGCTTATGCCTCCAGACAGTTGAAGGTTCATGAGAGAATTACCCAACCTATGACTTAGAGTTGGTTTCTGTAGTTTTTTCATTAAAAATATGATGCCATTATCTTTATTTTGTATTCATGTTGATTTGTTCACCGATCACAAGAACCTTCAATATGTGTTTACTCAGAAAGAGTTTGATGTCAGACAAAGAAGGTGGTTGGAATTACTCAAGGATTATGACATGAGTATTCTTTATCATCCATGTAAGGCTAATGTTGTTCTTGATGCTTTAAGCAGGTTGTCCATGGGTAGTATCACCCATGTTTGAGGAAGAAAAGAGAGAGCTAGAGAAATGTGTGCATAGACTTACATGTTTGGGTGTCTGACTAATGGATTCCACAGAAGGAGGAGTAATGGTGATGAATGGGGCTGAATCATTATTAGTGTCAGAAGTGAAAGAAAAGCAAGACCACGATCCTATTTTGCTTGAATTGAAGGCAAATGTTCATAGGCAAAAAGTATTAGCTTTTCAACAAGGGGGAGATGGCGTATTGAGATATCAAGGTAGATTGTGTGTACCAATGGTGGATGGAATCCAAGAGAGGATCATGGAGGAAGCTATTAGCTCTAGATATTCCATTCATCCAAGTTTCACAAAGATGTATCGCGATTGGAGAGAAGGTTATTGGTGGAGTAGTATGAAGAAGGGCAATGTTGTGTTTGTTGCTAAGTGTTCGAATTGTCAACAAGTTAAAGTGGAGTATCAAAGGCCCGGTGGTTTGGATCATAAAATAGAACTTCCGGAATGGAAGTGGGAGAAGATAAACATGGACTTCATCACAGGTTTGCCAAGGTCTAGTAGGCACCATGATTCTATATGGATGATTATGGATCGAATGACCAAATTCACCTACTTTTTGCTGGTAAAGACTACCCATTCAGTAGCGGATTATGGCAAGTTATATATTCAAGAGGTAGTAAGACTTCATGGAGTCCCTGTTTCGATTATATAAGAAAGAGGTGAACAATTTATTGCACGATTTTGGAAGTCATTCCAGAAAGGCTTGGGTTCAAAGGTGAACTTAAGTACTGGCTTTCATCCTCAAATAGATGGACAAGTAGAACGCACTATTCAGACCTTAGAGGATATGTTGAGGACTTGTGTGATTGATTTCAAAGGTAATTGGGATAATCACCTACCTCTTATCGAATTTGCTTACAATAATAGTTACCACTCCAGCATCCAGATGGCTCCTGATAAGGCTCTTTATGGGCGAAGATGCAGATCTCCTATTGGATTGTTTGAAGTTGGTGAAGTTGGGTTGATAGCACAAAACTTGGTTCATCAAGCTATGGAGAAAGTGATAGTTATTCAAGATAGGTTGGAGACAACGTAAAGTCGTCAGAAATCCTACACTGATGTTAGGAGAAGGGAGTTAGAGTTTGAAGTTGATGATTAGGTCTACTTGAAAGTTTTACCCATAAAGGGTGTTAAGAGATTTGGTAAGAAGGGGAAACTTAGTTCCCGGTACATTGGCCTTTACAGAATATCGAAAAGGGTAGGTAGTGTAGCTTATGAGTTAGAACTACCACAAGAGTTAGCAACAGTTCATCCGGTATTTCACGTCTCCATGTTGAAGAATTGCATGGGCGATCCTTCATTGATCATACCAACTGAAGATATTGGGATCAAGGATAGCTTATCTTGTGAGGAGATTCCTGTTCAGATTCTAGATCGCAAAGTTCACAAGTTGAGGACTAAGGAAGTAGCATCAGTCAATGTTCTTTGGAGGAACCAGTTTGTTGAGGAAGCGAGATATTCACATCTCTTTGAAACCACTAGAGAGATTTCATACCAAGGTACTAATTCTCTTCTTAGTACTCTTTAAATTATAAGTTAGCATGTTGTATTTGCATTGCTTGTTGGGTATTAAGCTAAATGTTAGATATTACACCCTTAGCCTATTAAGAGTAATCTCATTCCAGGATGAATGTTCCAAGGGGAAGATATTTTATCATCTCGCTAAATTGAAAGAACTAGAAAGAGTTAGAATTGGAAATAGTCATTTTAGGAAAGAATGAAAAATGTGGAAATTTGTTAAGTTTGGGTTTTTGGTCAATTTCAAACAACCATAACTCCTAGATCAGGATGATTTAGGTGTGTTTCCATATATCTTACGAAATATCATTGAATTACCTTTTCAACGCCACTGAGTTTGCGCGATTTCGAGTTCGTATGTGTGAGATATACCCTTTGAAAGTTGGGCTATTTAGATAAGGAAAGTCTAACCGGAATTTCGGAAGTGTATTTTAGTCTTTTCCTTGCCCAATTGTTTTATTTCATTTTTGGTAATTAAGTTAGGGTCTTATTAGAATTAGACCAGTTTAGAAAAGTTGAAGTTCATGCTATGGCTTGGAGAAAATAGACAAGGGGAGAAAGGAGAAGAAAAGTTCAAAGTTCGTCGATTTCTTTGAGATTTTCGTGTGGATTTCACCAATGATTTAATCCTACAAGGTATGTGAGGCTGTCATAATGTTGGTTTCGTTCACCCAAGTGCCAAACATGTTTATTTCAGCGTGAATTCGTCCTAAAAGAGTTTAGAAGATGACGTCCTTGATATGTATTCTTGAATTTGATGTCGTTTCTTGAATTGGGCTGAGATTGAGAAGTTTCTGAGATCATTGCGTCAAATTATTGAGTTGGTTGGAGTTAAGTTCTTAGGTACATTTGCTGGGTATCTGTATTAAAAAAATTAGGAAAAAGAACCGAGTTTGGGTGAATTGGGGCTGGAAAATGAAGAAAGAAATTAGTCAGGCAAATTTGGGCACTGGCTCCGCGTTGCGGACTTGCTCCCCAGATTTGGGGAAAATTATTTCACGTAGCGGAGCGGTCACGGACCGTTCTACCTCAAAAAATATTTTCGCGATCAAAATTTAAATACATCATTATGTTGCGGACCAGCCCCCAAACAGTGATTTTTTTTTCTTTTCTCATGTTTAGCAATAAAAAGAAAACACTCCTAAACATCATGAGATATTTCCTATCACAAATCACAATCCTTGAATCCATTATTCAATTCAAGGAAAGTTAAGAGTCAAGTTTAGAAGTTAAGAAGCAAGTCAAGATAAGTTCATTAAAGTTTTTCGAAAGTCTTTCACAAACGTTTTAACTTTGTTCTAAGACGTAAGTTTTAAATTAAGCAAAGATTAAAGAGTTGAGTTCATTTCTCCAAAAGTTATAAGGGAACTAGGTATTCCCAAGAGTGTAAAATGTTTTCACATTTGAACAAAAAAGGGAACAACAATTCCAAGAGAGTTTTTAAGCTAAGTTTTGAGTAATTATCTCAAACCAAAGAAAGAAGTTTGTTTTAAAAACATATGAGCTAAGTATATTTGGGAGTAGTATTGACCACCTATATGGGGATGCGAGTTCATATTAACTCAAGTCTGTATAAACCATGTAGCCATCATGGGTAGTAAAGGATTATACTTTTTAGATGACTCCTTAAGATGTTTTTAGCATAGACTAGTGGATCTACTTAGTTAAGGCGTTCTATATGATGGAAAAATATAGGATAGTTCTGGCAGCGTGGGCAAGACGCTAGTTGTATCACCACTTAGGCTCATAGTGGTGGTTTTCGGCTAGAGAATCTCCCATATAAACTATATTTCTTTAAAATATGAGTAAATTTGAGTTTGTTATTGAATTTTCTTTAACGAACTAAGTTGTTTTCGACTGTTTTACAAGCATTCTATATATTGCATATGTTTATTACTTTATATTGAGTTAGGTTATTCAAGAGTTAAGTAAAGTCAAGGTAAGTGTTTCTTTCAGATTTTTTTCAAGCCTATGTTGTGTTTAGCTTTCCAACTCGCATACTCGTACATTCAATGTACTGATGCCAATTGGCCTGCGTCTTCTTATGATGCAGACGCAGGTAACCAGGATCATCACACAGCTCCTCATTAATCCAGTTGAGCACTCAGAGTCAGTTGGTGAGCCTCCTTTCATTCCAGAGGACTCCTTTCGCTTTGCTTTTAGTATTTCATTGTTAGGATGATCGAGGGTCTTGTCCCGACATCCCTCATTATTTTAGAGGCTTCAAAGACAGTTAGTAGTTCAGTTGTTTTTACATTATCATTTCATATGTTAAGGCTTGAGTTTCTATTTTGGCCAAGTTGAATGTTGACTTTTAAACATTCTAAGTTATTTTATTTAACAGTTGAGTAGAGATGCATTGAATCCTTGTATTTATGCTTTTAAGTCTTCCATTGAGTAAGTAAGTCAGGCCAAGGGTTCGCTTGGGGCCAGGAATGGTTCTCGAGTGCCAGCCACATCAGGAGTGTAGGCTCGGGGCGTTACACAAGGATGATAAAATGTAACAATTCAAGTACCCGCTGAACTTGGAGACAGCCTAAATATGAATTTTATCGAACATAGCATGCTAATCTAGTTCCCCTCCCCAATATCCATGCAAATCCACATACGCTCACACATTCAAACTCAATCTAAAAGAAAAGGAAAGACGTAGCCTACCTGTAGGCCGAGCACGTGCACTCCAAACTACTCTGCCGGAGCTTTTCCCTTCCGAACAACCTCGGATCGCTGCCACACTGTCAAAAACAAAATCACAATGTCGTTATGGTCGTTAGAGAACATAAATTTGCAAGAAACAAAGGCGGACCAATTTTGGGGTCAAAAACAAGGAAAGTGGGACCCACGCCGGAAATTTCAAAATTAACCCCAAAAATAGGTACTAAACTGCTCCCCAAACTTTTGTTCCAAATTGGAACACAATTCAGGGCTCTAAACAGTCCCTACACGAACATGCAACGAAAAACCAAAAATTACGCAAAAAATTAATAGCAATGGAAACTGCTATTTACAAGAAATTACTAGAAACGAGGTCTCAAATGTTGAAACCAACCACACCAAGACAATCCACACGAAAAACCCCACAATCTAGTCTCTTGAATCACCAAATTTAGACCTAAAATGACCAAGAAATCATCTTCCAAAATTTCCCAAAAATTGAGCTCGAAAATGGCAGCTGCTAAAACAAAATTCTTACCTCCAACGAATCTTCAAATACGAATTCCAACCACACCTCCTCAAAAAACCACTCAAGATATCCCCAAGAATCACCGAAATCGAACATAAAATGGCTGAGATATCAAGTCTCAAAAATTCCCAAAATCAACCTCACAAAAAAGCTCATGGCAGTAGGTATTTCATGAAATTTACCACAAACAGAGACCCCAAATCAGTTTCCGAACTCACCAACACGTTCCTTGAGATAAACACCACAAGATGGACCTTTGAATCACTAAAGTCGGACTTGAAATGAGAGAGTTATGAAGGTTTGAAGTTGAGAAATGAGGCTGAAATGGCCTGCACCAGCTATGTATATCAGCTGAAAAATTGATTTTTTATGCAAACTTTGAAATCTCCGACGGGGTGCTCGAGATTCGTTTGGAACCCGATAAAAATAATACAGATATGCCAGCCTACTAAATTTGACATTCTGGACTCAACAGCACAATCAAAGTTTCCATCAGATAACATCTCAATATAAAGTGGGTTCCACTCCCAAAGGTCATTTTTAACCAAAATCCATCGAGGGGCTCAAAATGAGTCCGTAGGCCTTGAAATTCGAATGAAAGGTCGTTCTAGGCCAAACTCGACATTCCAGGGATAACCGCGTAGTCAGAATTTTCATTCGAACACTTTTTCCAAGAATGTTGACCAAAGTCAACCGCTGGCCAGTTTTCAAGGCTAAAACGCTAAAAATGGTTTAAACTCGCACCGAAAGCCTCAGCACTCGAGTCAATCATGATTCTAGCCTAATTTGGCCATTCTGGAGCTTATGGAATTATAAGAATTCTGTTCTAAGGTCGCTTTCCTGATGAATTGACTAAAAGTCACTTTTCAAGCTTCAAGGACTCTAAAACACGAAAAGTTGTACAAAATCCAAACAAACGACCAGGAGACCGAACTCTCAGTGCCAGCAAGTCATAAATGACTTGGGTCATAGTAGGAAAGATATAGCCAACGAAAAGAAGGCGGGTACACATAAATTACCTTGAGGGTCATTACATTTATGGTTATTTTTGTATTTTTTTCGTTAAAAGATTTGGTGTTACAATTCAATATAGTATAGACTTTCCTTTATACGGTTTTATGATGTGGTCGATTTAGTATAAATTTTAATCATTTTCCAATTTTTCAATGTAATCTAGTGTTATTGTAGTTTATGTTTGTACTATGGAAATCCGATTTAGTGTGTGTATGTATACTAGTTTTGGATACGTGCATTGCACATAAGTTCTTGTCAAGTAGTACAAACTGTGTAAAACAAAATTAAAGCAGAATGTAACAAACATCAAATACTGTGAAAAGAAAATTCAAAGAGGTATAACGAGTTGCCAAAGTTGTTGAGACAGAGGATGAGATAAAAAAAAATTTAGATGTTTAGAGACTCAATCAAAGTCATTTGAAGTCGTACACAAAAAATTCCTAAGCACACATCTTGTATGATTCCAGTCAAACTGAACCAAACAAGGAAACAACGGAGGGATCCGAATCGGACCTAAATGGGAATGACATGAAAAGTCTTTTTCAAAACCTAGCATTATTTGCATTTGTAGAAATCAAAAACTAGTGAAGATAAGTCATTCACTTGACTTACTATTTGGTCGACATTGTTGAAATGATCATGCTTACACTTGTTGGTGGCAATGTTGTTGCTAACAACGATGAAAAGTAGATGCATTCCGGCAAAATCAGGTGGATGATTTGTTGATTGAATTGGAAAAGAGAGCAGATAGGAACAAAGAAAGGCAAAGGAGTGTGAAATGTGAGGGAAATAAATTAATTTAAAGATAGCATCAGAAAAGTTAGAATTTTCGACTAGTCTCAAAAACATGTGTTGCACATGTGGATCCATGCTTAATATTGTAAATACTTTAAAAGTACAAGAATTTGAAAAAAAATTTTAGCCCAAATAAAAAAAATCTTTAAAAAGTAAAGTATTAAAAATCTAATAGAGAAAAAAACACACCGAAAAGACGGATGCATTCCAACAAAATTAGATGGTAGATTTGTTGATTGAATTGGTGAAGAGAGCAGAGAGGAACAGAAAAATGCATAGGAGAGTGAAATGTAAGGAAAATAAATAGGTTTAAAAGATAGAAGCAGTGAAATTAGAAATTTTCATAGGGGGTTCCAGAATACATTCATGGTTAACATACATGTATGAGAAATAGCATTTAGTATATATGCATAATATAGTTTTGCACTAAAGATGTTCAACTGACACCCTCAAACATACGTAGCTAGGCCCTAAAAGAAAGGGGAAGATATAATATGGTAATTAATATTTTAAGAATTAGTCTCTTTAATATATTCTAAAACATTCAAGTCATTTACATTTGTAAAAGAGGAATATCAGTCTAATTAAGTATTTAATAAATTATTTATATTGGGATTGTTATAAGACATAGCGACTCTAGCAAAGAGATAAATAAAAGTCACCTAGTGAGTTAATGAATCATATACTTGGAGACAGAAATTGAGGCATGTCTTACTCTTTAAAAAGTATATAAATGTCGAAAGAATGAAGTCACAACATAACAAGAACTATGGAAAATGGAGTTACATGTTTCTGTTAAATCTCAAAAATTATAACTTTTAAAATCTAAGTCAAACACTAGAATAAGATTTTAAAAAATAGTAAAAGTTGCACAAGATATAAAAAAATTTTAAAAACTACAAAAATTACACAGTCAAAAATTATTTTTTTATTATATTATTTGTGCATAGTTTTAGTTAAATAAACAATCGTTAAAATATCAGACGATAAGGGAAAATGTTCACTATTGACAAACTTAAATGATTAAATCACTCATAAATATGTTTAGGTGATTATTTTTAAGTACCTCAAACGTAAGGGAGCATCTTTGATTGTGTCATATATTTTTCGATATTGTAATCTGATCTGATATATACTATTTTTTTTTTTGAAATATTTTAAACTGTTTCCACCATTGTAAGATGATCTATTCAAAATTTTATGGTGTATTCTTGTATTATTATTTATACAAAATATTGATACTATAGTAAAATATAGTATAGGCTAATTTCTTTTATATGGTTTTATGAGGCAGTCGATTTGATACAATTTTTATTTTTTTCTCATTCTGCAATGCGATCTAGTATCATTTTAGTTTCTTTTTCAACTATTGCAATCTGATTTAGTTTTCAAACACGTGTGATGTACGTGTATCCCATGCATAATATTATAAATATATTAAAAGTACAAGAATTTAAACTAAATTTTTTTGCTCAAATAAAACATATAATTTTTTTATTAGAAAATTACATTAAGTCCAATAAAGAGAAAACACACACAAAATGATGCATTCCAGCAAAATCAGGTGGTAGATTTGTTGATTGAATTGGTGAAGAGAGCAGAGAGGAACATAAAAATGCAGAGGAGTGTAAGAATTGTGAGGAATAAAAATGGATTTAAAAGAGAGTTGCGGCGAATCTAGACATTTTTTAAAAGAGATTTCCAGAATACATTTAAGGTTAAATATATATTTATGAAACATAACATTTACTCTATATGCATAGTATAATTTTGAATCGAAGGTGTTCAATTGACACCCTTAGACAAAAGTAGCTACAACTTGAAAGAAAGGGGAAGCAGCAATATGGCAATTAACATTGCCTTGTACTATTTGATGTGAACAGATTCAATGCAGATGTCATTCAAAATCTAACGAACTACTTGCCTTTCTTGCACGTTATTACATTGAGGATGATACGGATTTAAGATCAACTAGTGGAGGTGAGGGAGGAGCAGACAGCGCCACAAATCTTGTTGCCTTCTTACATTCATGTCAATGTGGCGAATGTCATATTTTACTATGGGACAATTCACTGATTTTCGATCACTGAATTGAGCAGAATGTTCTTTTGGATCAAGTTAAATTTAACTATCAATGTTTTTTTTTTTTTTTTGTCTGTGGGTTATAGATCACATTTATTATTTTGCAAAAAAAAAAAAAAAAAAAAAATTAGATTATTTATATTGAAATTGTGTTAAGACATAGGGACCCTAGCAAAGAGGAGAGTAAAAGTCACTCGGTGAGTCAATGGATCACATACTTGGAGACCGAATAGAGGCATGTCTGACTCTTTAAAAAGTATAAATTTTTTGAAAGAATGAAGTCACAACATAATGAGAACTATGGGGAAAAGAGTTACATGTTTTCGACATGTCTCACATCAGTTACAACAAAAGAAATTAGAAGATTAGTATTAAATATCTTAAATTTTACTTTTACCATTGAAGTAATTAAGACTGACAAGAATGTTATTGCAGACTACCTATCAAGACAAGGCAGTACAGACAGATTTTGAAGAAACACTTACAAACACAATACTTATGGAAAAGTTATTAGAACAAATTACGATGCTTAACAGCAGAGTATCCCTCATGGAGGAAAGATATGTGGAGTCGGACCACAATAAAAAACCAGAGCTAGTAGTGCAGTCGGAGCACTCTAAAAAACCAGACCTAGAAGATGACGATGGGAAACACCTAAAAACCCAACTTACTAACAAACTATCTATTGATGCAGGTACAACAGATACTAAAGAATCATTTACAACTGTTACCAAAAGAAAAAATTACAACTTGAATAAGGTATTTGATAAACCTTATGCCCCACCAAACATACCAAAAAACGAATTATTCATACCACCTCAGATACATACTTATGCAACTTCAATTAGCCAGACAAAAAAGACATACAACCATATAACCCGAACTTACATAGAAAATCTTGATAAAATACAAACTTTCTTAAACACCCAACCTATTGAATCACCAGAAAAATTAAAAAACCACCAAGGATACATTACTAATAAATTACAAAATTACAACAAATTAATTGCTTTACCAGGAACAAAACCTAATTTAGTGGCAACATATTATTCATATGGACTTATATCAAATTATTTATCATTCCTGCCTTCCATGTCTACCATATGGTAATCTTATGATAGTTTATTATGACCTAAAGTATTCATCTTTTATTATCTTGTCACTACTAGCATGATACCTTTTTCAGATATTATCTTCCTAAACAGCGCCTCAACAATTAGGTACTCCCCTAACACGGCCTTCTTGCCTTCACCGGTTTCCCTCTTTTGGATGGCATAGTTCTGGAAGTTTTCTCCTACTTTTCTCTATGCTAGTAAACTAGATAACAAAATATTGAATAATTTTAAATCATAATAACAAGCATAAGCATATCACATAATATAATATGGTTGACAGGAATTAACTAATTTAGCTAAGCATATTTATCAATATCATAATTATTGTTATCATAAATATCAATATGTATTATATGAATATCATAATATTATAAGTAAAATGGCATGAATATGATCATACCTGTTGTAGGTTTGCATTTCCTGCTAAGTTTTGCTCCATAACTTGGGGATTGAAAGTTAAGTTTTTTATTGATAATATAATTTTTTACAAAAACCGAAAAATATTGAGAGAATTTGAGAGGATTGTCGGATTCCCGATGATCCTTTCTTTACAGATGTCTACCCTATATATACAAAACTCCTAAGGACTAAGAATGCAAAATAAAGAAAATAATTTACAAAGACTCTAGAATAAGATTTTATAAATAAGTAAAAGTCGCACCATATATGAAGATACATCCCAGAATGAATTTTTTTATAAAAATACTTTTTCATAATTTTTGTTAGATAAACAACCGTTAAAAATATCATAATATAAGGGAAGATGTTCAATATTGACAAACTTAAATGACTAAATCGTCATGAGTATATTAAAGTAATTATATTTTAAATACATCAAACATAAGTGATCATCTCTAATTTCGTCACATACTTTTCCGATATTGTAATCTGATTTGGTATATATTTCATGTTTATTTTTTTTTGAAAATTTTTAAATTGTTTCCGCCATTGTAATCTGATCTATTAAAACTTTTATGGTTCATTTTTATATTCGTACATTTTTAAAAAAAATCGGTACTATACTAAAATATAGAATTGACTTTTAATTATACAATTATATGATGCGGTCGATTTGATATAAGTTTTAATCTTTTTCTCATTTTTCAACGTGATCCAGTATTGTCTTAGTTTCCTTTTCTATTATTGCATCTCATTTTAGTTCTCGAACACATGTGTCGCACGTCTATCTCATGCTTGATAGTATAAACACTTTAAAAGTTTAAATATTTGAAAATATCATTTATTTATAGAAAATTAAATTAAAGAAATCTATTAGAGAGAAAATACACACAAAAAATATGGATGCATTCCGACAAAATCAGGTGGTAGATTTATTGATTGAATTGGTGAACAGAGTAGAGAGGAACAGGGAAACGTAGAGGAGTGTGAAAATTGTGAGGGAAATAAATAGATTAAACAGAGAGTAGTGCCAAGTTAGAAATTTTGAAAAGAGATTCAAGAATACATTCAAGGTTTAGTATACATACATATAAAATAGCACTTAATCTATATGCATAATAGACTTTTGCATCGAAGGTGTGCAATTGAAGAGGAAGAGATAATATGGCAATGAATATTTTTAAAATTAGTCCTTTATAATATTTTAAAACGTTTAAGTCATTTATTTAATAAATTATTTCTATTGAAACTGTTTTAAGATATCGAGACTCTAGTGAAAAGGTAAGTAAAAGTCACTTCATAAGTCAATGAATCACATACTCGGAGATAGGAATAGAGGCAAGCATGAGTTTTTATAAAGTATACAAATGCTGAAAGAATGAACTCACAATCTAACAAGAATCATGGGGAAAAAATTTATATGTTTCTATCAATTCACAGAAGTTTTAACCTTTAAAATATCCATCAGACGCTAGAATAAGATTTTAAAAAATAGTAAAAGTTGCAACAGATATAAAAAAATTGCGCAAACTACAAAAATTGTGCCTCTAGAATTTGATTTTTTTAACCAAAATTACTTTTTCATTGTTTTTATTAAATTAACAATCCTAAAGTGTCTGTTAGTGAGGGAAAACACGCACTATTGATAAATTGAAATGACTAAATTGCTCATGAGTGTATTTAAGTGATTATTTTAAAAATATCTCAAACATAAGGGACCATCTCTAATTCCGCCACATATATTCCGGTAATGTAATCCAATTTAGTATATCTTTTATGTTTTTTTTTCTGAAAATTTTAAATTTTTTTGCGCCATTGTGATATGATCTATTAATTTTTTTTATGGTTTATTTTTGTATTTCTTTTATATAAAAATTTGCTATTATAATTCAATATAATATAGGCTTTCCTTTTTATGGTTTTATGATGCGTGCTATTTGGTATACTTTTAATATTTTTCCCATTTTGTAATGCGAATTAGTATGATTTTAATTTAATTTTTATACTATTGCAATCCAATCTAATATATATATATATATATATATATATATATATATAGAGAGAGAGAGAGAGAGAGAGAGAGAGAGAGAGAGAGACTTAATATTGCAAATACTTTAAAAGTATAGAATTTGAACCAAAATTTTAAGCCCAAATAAAAATAGTATTTTTTAATATAAAATTAAATTTAAAAAATCTAATAAAATTTATAAGGAACAAGGAAATGCATAGGTTGTGAAAATTGTAAGGAGAACAAATGGATTTAAAAGAGAGGAGCGGCGAAATTAAAAATTTTGATAAGGTGGTTCACGAATAAATTTAAGATTTAGCATATATGTATAAGAAATAACATTTACTCTATATGCATGATATTCTTTTGCACCGAAGGTGCCCAACTAACAC
Organism: Solanum bulbocastanum; assembly: GCA_037074985.1. Lineage (NCBI taxonomy): Eukaryota > Viridiplantae > Streptophyta > Magnoliopsida > Solanales > Solanaceae > Solanum > Solanum bulbocastanum. The sequence continues at coordinate 31,010,796 of CM073599.1, read as the reverse complement.
CCTCAGACATACGTAGCTACACCCTGAAAGAGAGGGAAAGAAACAATATGATAATTAATATTTTAAGAATTAGTCCCTTTACTATATTTTAAAACGTTTAAGTTATTTATATTTGTAAAAGTGAAATTTCAGTCTAATTAAATATTAATAAATTATCTATATTGAAAAGTAATTAAGACATAGCGACTCTAGTGAAGAGATAAGTAAACGTCACTCAGTGAGTCAATGGATCACATACTTGGAGACAAGAATAGAGGCATGCCTTACACTTTATAAAATAGACAAATGTTGAAAGAATTAAATCACAACATAACAAGAACTATGGGAAACGAAGTTACATGTTTCCGTCAAATCTTAGAAATTGCAACTTTTAAAATCAACCTATGATTAGACGCTAGAATAAACTTAGATGACTACATCGCTCATAACTATATTTAAGTGATTATTTTATAAATACCTCAAACGTAAGGGACCATCTCTAATTTCGTCACATATTTTTCGGTATTGTAATCTGATCTGGTATATATTTTATGCTTTTTTTTGACAAATCGATACTATAGTAAAATATAGTATAGACTTTCCTTTATACCAGGATTTGGTACAAATTTTAATCATTTTCTCATTCTGCAATTCAATCTAGTATGATTTTAATTTTTTTTTCCACTATTGCAGTCCGATCTAGTTCTCAAACACGTGTGTTGCACTTGTATCACGTGCTTAAAATTATAAATACTTTGAAAGTACAAGAATTTGAACTAAATTTTATAGCCCAAATAAAAATAATTTTTTTTTATAAAATTTAATTAAGGTAGCTAATAGAGAGAAAACACCACAAAAAGAAATGCATATTTGCAAAATTAGGTGGTAAATTTGTTGATTGAATTGGTGAAGAGAGCAGAGAGGAATAGAGAAATGCAAATGAGTGTGAAAAGAGTTGAAGCGATTATGAAGATTAACGACGAAAGTTTAACAATGGTTATGTAATCTGATTTTGTTAAATAGCTTGGGAGTTTTCCTGTTTTAAAATGCGAAAGCACAGTTCTAGTTCATTGCATCTTTAAATCTCCTATATTTTTTTATACTTGGGCTATATTTTGGATTCCCAACCCTTAAAATGTGAATTTGACATCAACAAAGGTAATGGTAGAACACACAACCTCAAGCAATGGCGACACCTTAACCACGACACTTAGCCTTCAACTCATGTCAAGAGGTTAACGAGCAACAAATAATATAAAGACAAAAATACAATCAAGATTGAGAAGAAGACTATAGTCCAATTCTAAGCATCTCTTAATAGTAAGATAGTTTACCGATGCATCTAGCTATAATAGTTATTGAAAATTTGAGAGACTTGATATTCTAGAAGCCCATGAACAAATATAATAAGCTAACAGATGATAAATGTAATTTTTAGCCGAGTAAAATTGACAGAAATTTCATTTGTCGAAAAATGATTATCAATATGCCACCATAGCTATAAGCTTATTACATAACATGAAAACAATCCTACTCTTTTTAACTTTTGCTAAAGTTATGATACAACGTAGCAGTCCCACTCTATATTGGCTAAACTTGAAAGTTTATCTAGAACCGTTCCTTTTAAAATCTGTACCCTTTCAGAAAATAACTTATCCCATGATTTTTTGGCAGTTTGGAAGTCTTCAAGGTTGAGTTAACAGTTGGAGAAGCTTGGCAATGTCCAGAAAAATTTAAACTGGAGGCTAAAGGAAAAATACTTCCTTTACTTAGTAAGTAGTATCCACCTCTCGATCAGCAATTTATCCGGAGAAATTCCAGTAAAAAAGTTTCAAGTAGATACAAGTTTTTCAAAGAGCTAACAGTTGGAGAAGCTGTTGGTGTGACATTTTAATATTAATAAAATATATTATATGTCACATTATATATCATGTTATGTCTATTAATGAGCATTACATTTGTGTCTCTATACTATCATCAATTGTGGAAGAAAGTGGTCATTAGTTGTTAGTAACTTATGTAACCACCAACCCTTCATTTCACCCATTATTCTATCATCATGTCTTGTAACTTATGTAACATTTGGGACATTCATTTGACAAATTTACTACCCACTATCTTCCTATTCATTGCAAGGAAGAATTCATCACCTAGAAATAGTATGGTCTTCCTTTGTGTTGTGAAATAAGAAACAACAAGTTAAGTACAAGAAAATATACAGTGAAAAAGATGGGTAGTATTTTATTGTGTTTATATTGAGATTAGTGTTGTAGTGAAAGAGAGAGTTGAGACAAAGAATAATATTCTAAGTCTTCAACTATACTCACTATATACAAAAGAGAATATTTATATATTGAAGGAGGGTGCTCTTTTTGTGGAGCTTTGGAATCTTCAACAAATCCAGAGTTGCTTGAGTTGTACGACATTGTTGGGCTATTCTATCCTGGAGGGGAAAAGTCTGGATCGGTGTAGATTATGCTGCAATGGGATTGAATCTCCTGAAAGAGACGCGAGATATCGCGCCTCAACCTAAAGATTTGTTTATACGTTTTTGTTCATTTTACTTCAACTGTAATTTATTGTATTTGTGGTATATTACACCAACAATTTTAATGAGATTTATGTTTTGTTACAGTTTGAAAAACTGAGGATATTAAGATAGAGATCTCAACATCATTCCTCTCAAACGTAGCTTTCTTGAAGAGATGGAAGAGAAGAGATGTATGGGTAAAATATTTTTCTACTTGCTCAATTCAAGAGGAGAAAGAGGTAAAGGAAAAACTTTTTACCTAGTATTTTCATGAATAAAGTGATACTACTTTCCATGAAAAAAGTGATATTTAAATTCTTAAAATAGTGGGGGTTCATGAAATGATGAATTTTTTTTTTTTTGTGAAATTGTGATTTGTGCATATTTGAGAAATGCTCTAAAAAAGAGTATTATAGTGCATATACTTATGGTGGAATAAATCACATGTTGTTGTTTGGCTATAATGATATGACTTTTAGCTCTTACATGAGGGTTATAAATAAATTGTGAAAAACAAGTTGAGTAGCCATTTCACATTAAATATTTTGGGAGAGAAAAAAATTCATTCTTAGAATGAAAAAAATATCATAAACAGGTGACGTAATTTTTTTTTTGTCAAGTAACATAATATTGAAAAATTTTATGGAATACAATTTTGTTGGTTGTGAGTCTTGAAACTCCTTTTGATTCAATTGTGTGTGAAAGTTGTGACAAATAAACAAAAAGGAGTTTGCTATCCAAATAAAAATATGAGCTATGTGACTAACAACTTGACTTAATGTTGTTTTTGCAGTAAAGTACTTTGAAGGTACAAGCAAACTAGATGAGAAAAAATTGGTGTTATATGGTGGGATGAGAAAAGAAAATTATTTTTTGGTAACTCTATTATGGAGGTTGAAGTAAAAACTTAAACTTCAACTAGTGAAAAAGTGAATTGAAACACTTTATTTTGAGAAAATAATTTTGATTAATTGTGGTAGAACCAATATAATGGTTGAATACAAAATCATTATTATAATGGTAAATTCAGACGCATGAGAAGAAAACACATATTGTGAGATCATATTGATCACTAGTATACCATCAATATTAATTATGTTAAAATTTGTGATAATCTTGTAGATTTATAAACTAACGCCTTAGCAAGATAAAGAGTCTGAAGAACATCTAGGGGGATGAAATTTAAGCTAAAAAACTCTAGAAGTTATATATGAGGAAACCTAACCTGGGGACTAGAGATCTTATAACTAGGTTCAATGGAAAGAACGAATCATATGATGACTTTTTGTGAAATGCACTATTCTTAAATTTATTCTATCCCTATGATGCGAGTGCATTTATCCTATAATAATTTGTGGAGATTGAATCTTGAAATCTTAATGAAAGTCTGTATCTCGATGAGTGGGCTGTCAAATTATATGAACACCCTTGACAAATTTCACCTATGTGAGTGTGAAAGTAGGTCACTTTCTATGATAATGAGCTTGTTCTCAAAAACACTCATGAAAATCGAGATAGCACAAGACAATAATGTGCTGACTATTAAAGATTATGTCAACACCTGGACTATTCTATGTAAGCAATGATACTTTATTTTCCTTAAGTAGTCATAGTTCAAGTTTGAGACCACTACTGACTCTGGAGTAAAGATTTATTTTTTTACAAAGTGATGGTTCAATGCAGTGCATATCTTCATTATGCATAATAGTCTAACTTCAACTAAGTTGTGAAGAACTCTCTGATCTTAATATTAAAATGAGTTGGGGATTGTTGGTGTGACATTTTAATATTAATAAAATATATTATATATCACATTATATATCATGTTATGTCTATTGATGGACATATATTTGTGCCCCTTTACTCTCATCAACTGTGGAAGAAAGTGGTCATTAGTTTTTATTAACCTATGTAACCACACGTCGTACTTGACCCCGAAGGGATCTTATACAAGCCTCATAGCATTCATTCATCGCATAAGTATTAAAAATAGTGAGAAATTAAAATTTTTCTTAATAACATCAACAATCGCAAGTTATTTATAAAGCACCGAAATACTAATGTCTCACATGACCATCTTAGACAAAAACATAATACAAGATAGGGTCACGACCCTTTACAATCGAAGTCTTAACAATAGTCTAAAAATGTAAAAGAACTAGAAACATAAAAGGTCTTTGTCCTCAATCTATGAGGACATACCAAAAGATGTCTTGGAAGAAGTCTAGTCCAAGCTCCAACTAGAGAGAGATATTCAATTACCGCAATCTACGCTTGTAGTAAAACATAGAAGAAGAATGGGTTAGCACAATTAAGTACTAAGTATGATAGCCATGCAAATATATGCTTAAAAAGACATTTTTTAAGAATCATGCTTTTATGCCATTTTTTGTAAAACTTCATGAACATTGATACAAGAGGCATAATATAAGTCACAACCATTATACAAAGTCACATAATTCACATTTGAACAAAAATCACATACAACCCTTTACCTTATCTTGAGCCTCCACCTTAAGTAACCCTCCAGTTATACCTTGTGCAATGTATGGGTAGCGTCCCATACCACCACCCACACTAAGGTACCACCTTAATGATCACCAAAGGTGAATCATGTTTCACATATATGGTAATCATGCTCAACTAGTACCAACATACAACATCTAAAATAATCGTCAGGAGAGTCATTTCATCATCTTAGGACCCCTATCTAAAGTTACCCTAAGATACACATAAGTAAGAAATGAAGTGGCAGCCCATACTACCTCTTCATACCACACCTAGGTATTCCTTAAGGCTACAATAGATAAGAACCTTTACACAATAAAGCATTCAAGAGACGTAAACATTACATGAATCACATCATCACATTAGGACCAACATCTAAGACAACTCTAAGTCATACTTGTGCAATGTGCAAGTAGCATCCCATACTACTACTCACAATTGGTACCCCATTGAAGTCACCATAGACAAGGCACATACATATACAATAAGACATGACAAGGAAGTAACTCATAATACAATCCAAGTATAGCATGTATCTTTACATTTAAGCATTTAGAGGTCTTTCATGTATTTAGACATTCGCTCAACATTCTTCATTAACATATCATCACAAGAGCCCATTCATTCATTAACATCATAAGGAACACCGTGATCTCTCTCAAATGCCTACTTGTGCAATGCATAGATGGCATCCCATTCCACCACCTACACTAAGTAGTACATCCTTAAGAAGCCATGGTTCATCAACATTCTTTTTGGGGATAAGCCTTAACCGACATAGACCATGTGAGCTTGACATGGAATCCCGATGTCACCCTTACTGGATAAAGGGATTCCTACTTGCCTAAGGTAGGACCATCCTTTGTTTAGCCTTAAGTGGATCCACTAGCTAGACCTATGTAGGCATATAGTTAAAGGGATAGAGAGATTGCTACTAGATGCCCTGCCTCTACTCAGATGAGCATCTATCTCAAGATATTGCTACTATGTGCCCCGCCTCAACTCAGATAAACACCCATCCCAATCCATATCCACTCAGTGCTCAACATTATTCCCCACGGAGTACATTACATTCTTTACATTAGTTTGTTATGGGATAAGGGATTGCTACTAGATACCCCGCTTCAACTCAAATGAGCATCCATCCCGAACCCAACATTCATTCATTCATTGGAGAGCTCATAGATTCAAAGATGAGAATAGCCTTTCACCTATAAATCCCCTTATTGTGAGAAAGTCCTTTCACAATAAGTCGTTTCATTCATTAGAGTACAATTGAGAAATAGCCTTTCAATACACTCCACATTCATAACATTTTCACTAAAAACATTCGCTTGTTCATTCATGTGTGTGTGTTTATGAGAGAATAGCCTTTCACATAATCACCTTCATTTGCAAGTGTTAATAGAGAGATATATTCAATCCTAACACAATTTAGCCTCTAGCCATGATCATCATTCACTCATTTAGATCACATACATGCTTCACTTCACATTCATATATACACCAACATGATAATACTTCAATTCCTTACATTATGCCTTCAAGGACATAATCACAATATGCATAGTAAGTAAACACCTCCACCTCTCAAGTGGATCAACAATTCAACCACAATTCTATTTCACAAGTAATATAACCATAACTTGCCCTTTCAAGGCCATGCTCACAAGTCATCAACAAACCTTCAATTTAATATAACCAAAACATACATAATGATTCAAATTAATATCCCAAAGCATTTTAGACACATTATTCAGCAAAACCCACTTCATAAAAGTACACTTTAGGAATTGAAGGAAAATCATGGGTTCATGGAGTATTTTCATCATAAAACATCAATTAAACATCAACACAATCAATATATGCCATTAGAAACCATTTGAAATCGTTTGGTAAAAGAACCCATGAGATTGAGTAAAACCCTAGATATTTCATACTTTGAAATCACTTTGGATTTGGCTCCTTGAATGGAAAATTAGACAAGGATCAAGACCACCATACCTTTTCTAAGATTCTCCAAGAATTTGAGGAAGAACCACCTTGAAATCACCAAACCCTAGCTTTCACTTCTTCTACTTCTTCTTCTTCCTTGAGCTAGGGAGAGAACTTTTGAGAGAGGAAGACTTTCTTTTGATTATAATTGGAATGACTTAAATGAAAGGAATTTAGGTCTTAAAAATGTTATATAATTGATAGGGAAAGAATGGAATTGTGTAGGGTCAATTTTGGAAAAGAGCTAAGGACCTTAAAGTTTCAACTTAAAAATTCTGCCCCTTGCCCGCTTGAGCTCACCCTTTGGACACTTGGGCTTGCCAAGTGCACTAGGCAACTCATCAAGTGCACCCTTGGCTCACCCTTTGTTCCAGTGGCTCACTGAAAGGTTTGGTTAATGGGCGATAGGAGGGAAGAAGGGCGACACGCCAAGCTAGTTGGCGATCATGCACCTAGTTTGCCCTTTGGAACCTTGGGCTTGCCAAGTGCACTAGGTGATTTGCCAAATGCACACTTGGTTCACCCAATTTTCCAGTAGGATCATTAAGTGGGCGGTCCACTAGGCGAAGTGAGGGGTCATTAGGCGACTCGCCCATCCCATTGGGCGACCAAACAGCCCCATCGCCAAAAGGCCCACCAAAGGACAAGACTTCTTTCACCCTATCTTGATAGTCTAGGTCCTTGCTTGCACCCTAGGCTTCTTCCTTGCTCAGATAAGTTATAAAACAGTCTACACATCCTCCTAAAGTCACACTAACCCAAACGTCAAGGCTCTAGTTCAACCTATCATTTTCTGGGTCGTTACAACTACCCACTATCTTCCTATTCATTGCAAGGAAAAATTCATCACCTATTAATAATGTGGTCTTCCTTTGTGTTGTGATATAAGAGAAAAACACAAGATAAGTACAAGAAAAGATATAGTGAAAAAGATGAGTAGTATTTAATTATGGTTATATTAAGATTAGTGTTGTACTGAAAGAGAGAGTTGAGACAAAGAATAATATTCTAAGTCTTCAACTATATTCACTATATACAAAAGAGAATATTTATATATTGAAAGAGGGTGTTCTTTTGGAGGAGATTTGGAGTCTTCAACAAATTCGGAGTTTCTTGAGTTGTACGACATTGTTGGGCTATTGTATCCTAAAGGGGACAAGTCAAGAGTATTATTGCTGGATTAGTGTAGATTATGTTGTAGTGGACTTGAATCTCCTTATAGAGAGCTAGATATCACGCCTTAGCCTAAACAGTCAAGTCAAAAGCAGTTCATAGAGTTTTCCAAGAGTCTTTTAATGTTTTAAATTTGTTTTAAGATTTGAGTTTTGATTTGAGTAAAGAGTAATGGTTGAAGTTCATTTATTCAAATGAGTATATCGGGACTAAGTATTCCCAAAGAGTAAAATATTTTCACAGTTAAGCAAGAAAGGAAACTAAGATTTCCCAAAGTGTCTTTGAGCTAGTTTTCAATAAAGAGTAAATGCTTTCACAATTAAGCAACAGAGGAAGCTTTAATTTCCAAGAAGAGCGTTTGAGCTAATTTTTAAGAAATTATATTAAACCACAAAAAGAAAATATGTTTTTAAACATAATAGCAAGTATTATATTTTGGGAGTAGTATTGAGCACCGATACATGGGAGAGTTCAGACAACTCCCAGCCCACATAAACCATGTAGCCACCATGGGTAGAAAAGGGTCCTACTTTTAGATGATTTCTTAGTGCTTTCTAGCATAGACTAGTGCATCCACTTAGTAGTCAGGTTCTATACCCTTAACAAGGTATAGGACAACCTAGGCAGCGTAAGGCAACATGATATATCATCAGAATAACTCTTAAGTGATGGTTGTCGATTAAAGAAACTCCCACATAAGTATTTATTATTATTATATACACTGAAGTAAATTTTATTTATATATACATTCGAGATTTTATATTGCATCTTTGTATATAAACAGAGTTACTATTGTATTTCTAAATACACAGAGTTGTTATCCATGTTTTAAAAGTTTTCTCTATAGTGCATTTACATTATTTGCTTAATATTGAATGAGTTGAGTTGAGTTGAGACCAATTATATTTTTTTAGTTCCTTTCAAGCTTATGTCTTATTTTAGAATTCCCCTCGCATGCTCGTCCATTCAATGTAGAGATGCCAGTTGACCTGCATCATTTATAATGGAGATATAGTTAACCTGGTCAGCATCCAACGCATCATTGATTCTAGTTGAGCTTCAGAGTTATTGGTGAGTCTTCTAGCTTCTGGAGGACCTCTTTTTATTGCTTTATTAGCTAGTTCATTAGGATGTTGTGGGTCTTGTCCCGATGTCCATCTCAATTGTTTAGAGGCTTCATAGATAGTAGTTGATGTTAGTACTTGAGTCCTTCCATTCCTATTTTGATGATTGAGACTTGAGTGCCATTTTGGCTAGTGAATGTTTATTTATTCATTTTAAGTTTTTTTGAGATTTAAATTTACTTTTAAAGTATTTTATCATGAGTAAGTCTTCCTCTTATTAGTAAGACAGGCCAAGGGTTTGCTTGGGGCCAACAATGGTTCTTGAGTGCTATTCCACCCAGGGTGTAGGCTTGAGGCATGACAAACTTGGTATCAGAGCACACAGTTCAAGAATCCTAGGGGGTCTATGAAGCTGTGTCAATAGAGTCTTAGTTATTGGGATGAAGCACGCCACATCTATAATTAGAAGGCTGCGAGACTTAGGAACTATCTCACTTCTTTCGTACTTATTTCATACAATAGAGTTCATCTCTAAAAGGTTTCTTGGTAACTTGTGATTGTGCATGTCTTTCAGGTCATGACCCCACGAAGAGCTATTTGAGGTCGTCCTCTAGGAGGAACGTTGAGGAGCAAGGGGCACCTAATGCACCAGAAGTGCAACCCCAAGGAGAGGTCACCAGTGCTGAGTTCTGTGAGGCCATCCAGATGTTGAGCCAAGTTGTGACCAACCAAGCTGGGCAACAGAGAGAGAATCGACAGAAAGTGGTTGATACTTCAAGGATCTATGAGTTCTTAAGGATGAATCCTCCAAGATTCATTGGTTCAAGTGTCATAGAGGATCAATAAAACTTTGTTGAAGAGCTTCAGAAGGTTTTTGAAATAATACATGTTGATGATGTTGAGAGGATGGAACTAGCTGCATACTAAACGAAGGTTATCTCTAGAACCTGGTATGATCAATGGAAAAAGAATCAAGTAGAGGGCGCACCACTTGTGAGTTGGGCTTGTTTTGAGGACACCTTCTTCGGGTGTTTCTTTCCTCGAGAACTAATAGAAGAAAAGGTACAAGAGTTCCTCACTCTTAAGCAAGATTCTTTGAACGTTCATGAGTACAGTCTTATGTTCACACAACTCTCCTGCTATGCTCCAGAGATCGTTGTTGACATGAGGAACAGGATGAGTTTATTTATTGTTGGGTTGTCTCGTATATCAAGCAAGGAAGGCAAGGCAGTTATGCATCTATGTGATATGGACATAGAAAGGCTAATGATCCATGTGCAACAAGTTGAGAAGGACAAGCTGAGGGGTAGAGAATATCTCAAGAATAAGAGGGCTAAGACATCAGGGAATGAGTTCGAGTAGCGAAAGGGTAATGCGAACATCTCTTCCTCCTACAAAAACAAAAGGGACTTGCTCCATCATCTACCAATACACTTGCACCAAGAAAAAAACGTGATTACATTAGTCAGAATTCACAGAATTTTAGAGGTAGACCTGCCCATTCTCAAGATAGTATGGCCCGAGGGGGTAGTAAGCCTTCTGCATATGCTAAGTGTGGTAGGAGCCACTCAGGGATGTGTCGTGATGGTTTCACTGGTTGTTTCAAGTGTGGTTAGAACGGTCCTTTTATGAGAGAGTCTTCTAAGAATAGGAAGGGTAATGGTAATGGGGGATATATAGCCCATTCTTCTTCAGTTGCTCCACTAAACAGAGCTGCATCTAGAGGAGCTACTTCAGGGGCAGGCGGAGGAGGAAATCTTCTTTATGCTATTACTAGTCTCCAAGAGAAAAAAGATTTGCTAGATGTTGTCACTGGTATGATCCAAGTCTTTAACTTTGATTTTTATGCTTTGCTAGATCCAGGAGCGAGTTTATCCTTGTACCTCCTTATGTTGTAATGAATTTTGATGTTCTTCCTAAGAAACTTAGTGTGCCCTTTAGTGTTTATGCACTTGTTGGTGAATCTATTCTAATAGAGAGATTTTATCATGATTGTACCATTTCAGTCAATCATAAGAGCACCATGGGTGATTTAGTTGAGTTAGACATGGTAGATTTTGATGTTATTCTTGGTATGGACAAACTTCATGCATGTTATGCCTTAGTTGATTGTAGAACTCGAGTTGTCAAGTTCCAATTTCCTAATGAGCCAGTTATAGAGTGGAAGAGTAGTTCAGCAGAGCTTAAAAGTCATTTTATTTCGTACCTTAAGGTGAGAAAGTTAGTTTCCAAGGGGTATGTCTATCACTTAGTATGAGTGAATGACTCTAGTGTTGAGACACCTCATATTCAGTCAGTTTTAGTAGTAAAAGAGTTTCCAGAAGTCTTTCCAGATGATCTTCCCAGAGTCCCTCCTGAGAGAGAAATATACTTCAGTATAGATATTCTTCCTCATACTCGTCCTATTTTTATTCCGCCTTATAGAATGGCACCAACAGTGTTGAAAGAGCTAAATGAGCAGTTGAAAGATCTCCTAGAAAAAGGTTTTATTCGACCAAGTGTCTCACCTTGGGTGATCCGATCTTATTTGTGAGAAAGAAGGATGGTTCCTTTAGGATGCCTATAGATTATCGTCAATTGAACAAGGTTACCATCAAGAATAAGTATCATTTTCCGAGAATTGATGATTTATTCGATCAACTTCAGGGTGCCACTTGTTTCTCTAAGACAACTTTCAGGACCCGTTCTGGTCATGTCGTTTGATTTAACCAATGCGCTTGCAGCGTTCATGGACCTTATGAATAGAGTATTCAAGCCTTATTTAGATATATTTGTTATCGTATTCATTGATGACATACTAATCTGTTCAAGGAATGAGAAAGATCATGCTAGTCATCTCAAAATAGTTCTCCAAACTCTAAAGAATAGAGAGTTGTATACCAATTTCTTTAAGTGTGAGTCTTGGCTTGAGTCTATGGAATTCTTAGGCCACATTGTTTCCGGTGATGGGATTAGAGTTGATACTCCAAAAATAAAGGCAGTGCAGAATTGGCCTAGACCAACATCTCTAACTGATATTAGGAGTTTCTTAGGGTTGGCTGGATATTATAGAAGGTTTTTAGAGGGGTTCTCATCTATTTTGTCCCCTTTGACCAAGTTGACTCAGAAAACAGTTAACTTTCAATAGTCTGAAGCTTTTGAGAAAACCTTTCAGGAATTGAAAAAGCAGTCGACTACTGCCCTAATATTGACCTTACCAGAAGGTACTCAAGGTTTTGTGGTACATTGTAATGCGTCCAGAGTTGGTTTGGGTTGTGTGTTAATGAAGAATGACAAAGTTATAGCTTATGCCTTCAGACAACTGAAAGTTCACGAGAAAAATTACCCAACGAATGACTTAGAGTTGGCTATCGTATTATTTTCTTTGAAAATATGGCACCATTATCTTGATGGTTTTCATGTAGATGTGTTCACCGCTCACAAGAATCTTCACTAAGTGTTTAGTCAAAAAGAACTTAATCTCAGATAGAGAAAGTGGTTAGAGTTACTCAAAGATTATGACATGCATATTCTTTATCACTCAGGTAAGGCTAGTGTTGTTATTGATGCCTTGAGTAGGTTGTTTATGGGTAGTACTATCATGCCCCGAGGCTACCCCCTAGGCATAAACACGGGACCTAAGATCACGAGTGACCCCAACCTAACCCTATTAGCATATCATAAGCACACTAAATAAACTGAAGTAAAGAAATACTATGCAGAAGCAAATCATAAGATAAATCTGAAATGATGGGGAAAACACCCATATACTATCTGAATGAATGATAACTTAGAGTTTGAATACAACTAAAAAGTCAAACACGAGCGCTAAAGCTGAAACTAACTATGTTTGAAATAAAGCCTCTAACTGACTAGAAATGCTGGGACATGCCCCAATTAGATCTAGCGAATTCTATAACTAAAGCTAAAAACAAAGGAAGAGATTCATGTCACTCGTCCTTAAAGAATAAGGACTCACCACTGATGTTGCTGAACTGAAAATAGAGAATCGATCTATGCGTGATTTGGAAGCTGAGAACCTGAACCTACATGATGAGAAGATGTAGCGTAGAGTATGCATCAGTACTTGAAAGGTACTGAGAATGCAGGGTAGAATATAACTGAACTATAACATAACTAAACCAACGAATATATCTGAACAACCATAAGAGATAAGCATGATGCTAAATTGAGAATATTGAAGATGAAATAATTGAATGCAATGACCAAGTTTATAACATCCTGAGACTGAATATTGAATTGTGACTGATAACATGGTCAATCCAATATAATTTGACTGAACTGTGGGAGCTACTAATAACCAACATAAAACCACATGAGCTAAATGTGTTGTCTGATGTATATGCCCCATCGAGAGGACCCAACATACCCTATTAGATGAATAGAGACATGACTGGCGTGATCACTAAGTATAATGCTCATAGAGGGGACTTACAACCTATGGGGTACGGAATTTTGGGACTATGAGGGTGATTAACCCTAGTCCACTCGGTATTAATATTCTCCCAATTGAATATGTAATTAAGAATTTATGACTGAATTTCTGTAATACTGGATAGCTCAAAACTAACATGCTAACTGAAAATGCAACATTAATATGTTGATAATGAAACGTTCAAATATGAGGCATATATATCTAAAATATCTGACCTAGTACGTGTAATTCATAAACTAAAAGAACTACATAGATAGGGTTTTGGATTCATGAAAGAATCTACACAAAACGATACTACATTCATGACAATCTGATTTGGATCATTCTAACAACTAAAACCTAATAATTTCTATCATTCAAGAAACCCTAGGTCTAGATTATATTAAGGGAATAAAGATTTTGACTAAAATCTAGGGACCTAATGGGTGAAATGAACCCACTAGTGAAATCGCACATACCTAGTGATGAATTCCAAGGAGAAATCTTTCGATTTATTAGCTGGAACTGATGAAAACTTGTTGCATTCTTGAACTAGGGTTGCTCGATTTCTTCTCTGATGTTTACTCTAATTTTCACTTGACTTAAGTGAATAACTGATTAATCTAGGTTCTAATTTGTTTACTAGGCTAAAACTTACCAAAACCACGTAGTTTGTGGTTTAAATGACGTAGTTTAGGTGTCCAATGCATAGGGTAAAAGACCAAAATGAACCTACTAAAAAATTTGATACAGCTGACCATGACCACTCTAATGGCCTATCAAATGGACAACGGACCGTCGAGCTGGTTGTGGTCCTTGTCCTGTAGCTGCTGGTCGAGGGATGGCCTTTCATGGGCAACACCACAACTTTGTTGGGACCACGACCCTGAAGGGTCCTGTGGTCTGACGTCTGGGTAGGGTGGTCTCTACTTAGCAACCATGAGTGCCAATACGGTCCGTGAGGTGGTCCACGGCCCTTGAAGGGCTCCATGGTCAACCCTAACTGGAAGGTGCTGAAGTCCACAAGTAGGTCAACAGACTGTGGACCCTATCACGATCCATGAACCCTGCCGTGGTTTCCTGGTTCAGGTGATTTTCTGCTGCATTTTCTAAGTCTTGTTTCTAAGGTGCTATAATATCTCCCCCTTGGGAACATTCGTCCTCGAATGAAGTCTATATTGGCTAGATAGGGAGGAAAAAAGCTGCAAACCCTACCACTAAGCGAGCAAGTCTGTGAACACCCTTTGCTAATTCCTTTCTTTCTTCCTCAACATGTGCTACACTACCTATAGATAGTTTACTAAGATCATCTGCTACTACATTGTACTTACTAGGATGGTAATGCATAATCATATCATAATCCTTGAGGAACTCAAGCTACCTCCTCCCGCGAATATTCAACTCTTTCTAGGTGAACATATACTGAAGGCTCTTATGTTCTGTGAACACTTGTATGTGAACACCATACAAGTAATGTCTCCAAATCTTAAGTGCAAAAACCACTTTTGCAAGCTCGAGGTCATGAGTTGGATAGTTCTTCTCATATACCTGAAGCTACCTAGAAGCATAATTTATAACCTTGCTTCTTTGCATTAACACACAACCTAGGCCGATTGTGGATGTATCACAATAGATCACATAACTGTATGAACCTCTGGTAGTGTCAAAATTGGAGCTATAGTAAACCTAGTTTTAAGTTCAGTGAAGCTCTTTTCACAATCATCTGACCACTATAACTTGACTTTTTTCTGAGTCAACTTAGTCAATTGAGAGGCTATGGATGACAATCCTTCCACAAACCTTCTGTAATAACAAGCCAAACCGAAGAAACTTCTGATATCTGTAGGAGAGGTAGGTCTCGGCCATTGTTTTGCTGCTTCTATTTTCTGAGAATCCACTTGAATCCCTTCACTAAACACAACATGCCCAAGGAAAGCAACATATTGCAACTAAAACTCACATTCGCTAAACTTAGCGAATAACTGGTGATCTTTTAGATTCTGCAGGATAACCCTCAAATGATTCACATGTTCTTCCTCATTCCTAGAATAAATAAGGGTATCATCGATAACAAGTATAACGAACAAGTCCAAATACTGCTTGAACACTTTGTTCATCAAATCCGTGAAAGTTAATGGAGCATTGGTTAGTCCAAACGACATAACTACAAATTCATAATGACCATACTGAGTTCTGAGGTTGTTTTCGGGATGTCACCATCTCTGACTCTATGTTGATGATAATTGAATCTGAGATCTATCTTTGAGAAATGACTAGCACCCTAAAGTTGGTCAAATAAATTATTAATCTTGGGGATGTGATACTTATTCTTGATTGTCATTTGTTCAACTGCCTATAGTCAATGCACATTCTGAGAGAACCATCTTTATTTTTCACGAACAACACAAGTGCACCTTATGGGGAAATCTAGGTTTGATAAAGCCCTTATCTAGAAGGTCTTTCAGCTCCTCTTTAAATTCCTTAAGCTCAGCTAAAGCCATTCTGTAAGGAGAAATAAAAATAGGCTGGATATGTGGAAGGAGATCAATTTCGAAGTTGATTTCCCTTTCGGGAGGAACTCCGAAAGATCTTCTGGAAACAATTCTGGGAACTCATTAACTACTAGAACTGACTCAAGAGTTGGGGTTTCAAATCTTGAATCCTTAACCCAAACTAGATGATAGAGATACCCCTTAGAAATTATCTTTCTAACCTTAAAGTAGGAACGAATCGACCCATAGGCGCTAAGCTACTACCCTTCCATTCTATGTTTGGTTCGTCTAGAAACTAAAATCGAACAATCCTAGTTCTACAATCAACTGAGGCATAATAGGAATGTAACCAATCCATGCCTAGAATGACATCAAAGTCTACCATTTCTAACTTAACAAGATCTACTGAGGTGACTTTATGAGGGAGTATGACAGGGCAATTTTGTATATTCGTCTAGCTATAACTGGGTCACCGATGGGAGTAGAGTCTGAGAAGGGTTCTAAAAAAGTTTCTGGACTAACATTGAAGTTGACTTTTATATAAAGAATTATAAAGGAAATAGTAGCCCCTGGATCAAGCAAAGCATAAACATCTAAGTTAAAAACTCGTAATGTACCAATGTCTACATTAGGAGAATCTTCCTGATCCTGGCAAGCTTGAAGAGCATACAACTTGTTTTGGGGCTGACCGCCACCTTTACAAGATGAGTTACCCTACTGAGTGAGGCGACCTACTGGTGCTGCTGAAGTTGTGGTTAAGCTCTACCATTATTGCCTCCTTGCCCCTGTTTAGCAGAAGGACAATCTTTCAACCTGTGACCAGTCTGACCACACCCAAACATCCTTCCCTTTATGCAAGGCACTCATTGAGATGGTTCTTACTACACTTAGGGCAAGTTGGGTAGGTTCTTGTGCCTGAAATACTACCTTGAGACCTAGAGCCTGATGCCCTACCTATTTTATTATGCTAGAACTTGGAGGATGGAACACTAGATGATGAAGGTGTTGGATTTGAAGACTTTTGCTGAAACTATGAGGGATTTCCACCATTCGATTTCTGTTGAGAAAACTCATAGTTGCCTATTCTAGCCTTCTTATTATCCTAAGCATGTTCCCTAAGTTTATCACCCTCAATCTGCTGAGCATGAGTCATGAGCCTAGAGATGTTCATATCTTCCAGTAACATAACATTCTTACACTCTGTTTTCACTAGGTTGGATGCCCGAAAGAAACTTTTTCATTTAAGCCCTGGAATCAGCATCCATGTGAGGAGAAAACCTGGAGAGTTAGGTGAACATAAGTCCGTACTCTTGGACTGACATAGTACCTTGCCTCAAATTCATAAACTCCCGAGCTTTTGCCACCATCAACTCTCTTGGGAAAAACCTGTTCAGAAAGGTCTCACAAAAGCATTCCCAAGTGATAGGAGCTGCATCTGTACCCTTGTTCTCTTTCTATTGAGTATACTAGATATGATCTACATCCTTAAGCTGATATCATGCCAACTCCACCTTATCGTTACCTGTCACTTGCATTACTCCAAAGATTTTTATGACCTCATCTATGAAGTTTTGGGGATCCTCACCACTCTACGATCCTAAGACATCAGACAGATTCATCCTAACAAACCCTAGTTGTCACAGATACACCACTAGCATTTGAACTAACTGGAACCTGTTTATTTTTTTGATTAGTCACACTCTGGGCCAAAAGCCGAATGGCATTCCAGAATTCTGCATTCGAAACTTTTTGATTTGGGACTGGAGGAGCTATGATAGCATTGCGTGCATTCACATTCGTTCTGTAAGCTCTAAGTGTAGGCATGATTTGAAAGTGCATAATGTCGAGTTAGATGAGGAATAGATCATACCTTACGCACTATAAGAGTAACAAGAAATTGAAGTTTTCCTAAAACACTTCATAGCCTCCCTCTCATTACATGTGGTGCACTTCACACCAATAAAAAGGACTCTACTTAGTGTGGCTTTTCAGACATCCTAGGACTCTTAATCCTAGTGCTATGATATCAAGTTTTTCAAGCCCCGATGCTACCCCCTAGGCATAAACATAGGACCTAGGATCATGAGTGACCCCAAGCTAACCCTACTGACATATCATAAGCATACTAAATAAATTAAAGTAAAGAAACACAGTGCGGAAGAAAATCAAAAGATAAATCTGAAATGATGGGGAAAATACCCATTTACTATATGAATAAATGATAACTGAGAGTTTGAATACAATTGAAAAGTCAAACTTGAATTCTAAAGCTTAAACTAACTATGTCTGATATAAAGCCTCTAACTGACTAGAAATGCTGGGACATGACCCAACTTGATCTAGCAAATACTGAAACTAAAACTAAGAACAAAGGAAGATAATAATGTGACTCGTCCTCAAAGAATGAGGACTCACCACTGATGTTGTTGAATTGAAGATCGAGAACCGATCTATGCGTGATCTGGAAGCTAAGAACCTGAACTTACATCATGAGAAGATGTAGTGCAGAGTATGCGTCAGTACTTGAAAGGTACTGAGCATACATGGTAGAATAAAACTGAGCAATAACTTAACTGAACCAAAGCATAGATTTGAGCAATGATAAGAGATAAGCATGATACTAAACTGAGGATACTGAACATGAAATAACTGAATGCAATGACCAAGTTTATAATATTCTAAGACTGAATATTGAACTATGACTGATAACGTGGTTAATGCAATAAAATCTAAATGAGCTGTAGGAGATACTTATAACTGACATAAAACCAGATGAGCTAAATATGCAGTTCGATGTATACGCCCCATCGAAAGGACCCAATATACATAGCAAGAGGTATAAAGGCATGATTGGCATGATCACTAAGTATAATTCCCACATAGGGGACTTACAACCTATGGGGCACGTAGTTCTGGGACTATAAGGGTGACTCACCCTAGTCCACTCGGTATTAAGCTTCTCCCAATTAATTATGTAATTAATAACTTATGATTGAATATTTGTAATGCTGGATAGCTCAAACTAACATGCTAACTGAAAATGCAACATTAATATGCTGATAATGAAACATTCAAATTTGATGCATGTGTATATGAAAATTTTACCTAGCATGTGTTATTCATGAACCAAAAGAACTACATAGCTACGGTTCTAAATTTATGAAAGAATCTACACAAAACGATACTAAATTCATGACAATATGATTTGGATCATTTTAACAGCGAAAACCCAACAATTTCTATAATTCAAGAAACCCTAAGTCTAGATAATATTAAGGGAATCAAGATTCTGACTGAAATCTAGGGACCTAATGGGTGAAAGGAACACACTAGTGAAATCCCACATACATGGTGATGAATTCCATGAAGAAATATTTTTATTTCGGGGCTGGAAATGATGAAAACTTGTTGCGTTCTTAAACTAGGGCTGCTCGACTTCTTCTTTGATTTTTGCTCTAATTTTCGCTTGACTTAGGTTAATAACTGCTTAGGTTAGGTTCTAATTTGTTTACTAGGCTAAAATTGACCAAAACCACCTAGTGTTTAGGTGTCCAACACATAGTGGAAAATACCAAAACGACCCTACTCAAAAATTGACATAGCTAACCCAGACAACTCTGACGGCTCGTCAAACAGAGAACGAACCGTGGAGTTGGTGTTGGTCCGGTCCAGTAGCTACAGGTCGAGGGATGGCTTGTCACTAGTGCTACCATACCTTCGTTAGGACCAAGGCCCATGAAGGGTCCTGTGGTCTGACGTTTGGGAAGGGTGGTCTCTGCCTGGCAATCACGAGTAGGTTACCACGGTCTCAGAATATAGAACTTCCGAAATTGAAGTGTCTCAGAGTATAGAATATTCAGAATTGAAGTGGGAGATGATCAATATGGTTTCATTTTTGGGTTGGCACGGTCTCGTAGGTAGTGCGTTTCTATTCGGGTGATTGTTGATAAAATGACAAAATCAACCCACTTTTTGCCAGTAAAGACTACCCATTCAGCAGACGACTATGCCAAGTCGTATCTTTAAGAGTTAGTTAGACTTCATGGGGTACCAATTTAGATTATTTCAGATAGAGGTGCACAATTTACTGCACAGTTTTGGAAGTCATTCCAGAAAGGCTTGGGTTCAAAGGTGAACTTAAGTATTGCTTTTTCATCCTCAGACAGATGGTCAAGCATAGCGCACTATTCAGACTCTAGAAGATATGTTGAGCGCCTGCGTGATTAATTTCAATGGTATTTGGGATGCTTACCTACATCTTATTGAGTTTACGTATAACAATAGTTACCATTCTAGCATTCAGATGGCTCCTTATGAAACTCTTTATGGGATAAGATCCAAATCTCCTATTGGATGGTTTATAGTTGGTGAAGCTGGGTTGATACGATCAGACTTAGTTCATCAAGCTATGGAGAAAGTGAAAGTTAATCAAGAAAGGTTGAAAACTTCAAAGTAGATGATTGGGTTTACTTGAAAGTTTCACCCATGAAGGGTGTTATGAAATTTGGTAAGAAGGGGAAACTTAGTCCCCGATATATTGGTCCTAACAATATATACTAGAGGATTGGCACTGTAGCTTATGAGTTAGAGCTACCACAAAAGTTAGTAGCAGTTCATCCAGTGTTCCATACCTACATGTTGAAAAAGTGAATGGGCTATCCTTCACTTATCATACCTACTGAAGATATTGGTATCAAGGATAGCTTATCATATGAGGAGATTCCGGTTCAGATTTTAGATCGCCAACTTCGAAAGTTGAGGACCAAGAAAGTAGCATCAGTCAAAGTTTTATGAAGGAATCAATTTGTTAAGGAAGCTACTTTGAAAGATGAGGAGGACATGATGAAGAGATACCCACATCTCTTCGAATCAGGAGAAGTTCCAAATTAAGGTACTAATCCTTTCTTGGCCTTTATTTTAAGTTGGCATGTTATATTTACATTTGTCTTGATGGGTGTTTGAGCTGAATATTAGATATTACACCCTTAGCCTGCTAAGATTAATCTCATTCGAGGATGAATTTTCCCAAGGGGCAGATATTGTAATATCCCACTTTAGAAAGAACTAAAAATAGAAAGAAACCATTTTTGGAAATAATAAAATTTGGAAAGTTTGATAAAGTTAAGTTAAATATGAGTTTTGGGTCACTTTCAAGAGACCATAACTCCTAGATCAGGGTGAGTTAGGTGTGATAAAAGATACCGTAGGAAGCTCTTTGAATAATCTTTCCAATGCCGCTTGAGTTTGCAAGATTTGGAGTTCGTACGAGGGACTTATTCCCATTAGAAGTTGGGTTTTCTAGATAAGAAATGTCCAAACCGAATTTTAGGAGGGTATAATGGTCTTCTCATTACCCAATTAATCAAATCCATTTTTAGTAAATTATTTGGGTCTAAACTGAGTTAGTTCTGTTTACTAATTAATAATTATGCTAGATCTTTGAGAGAAGAGAAAAAAAGGATAAAGGTCAAGGAATTTTTGGAGATTTCTTGCAAAATCGAAGTCGTTTCGCCAAGGGTTGATCCCTAAAGAGGTATGTGAGACTTTCATAACGTTCGGTTCATTCACCCTCGTGCCAAACATGTTTATTTTAGCATGAATTCATCATGAAAAGCTTGAAAGTTTGATGTTCTTGAATTTGCTTTTGGTCTTGAATTGGATTGACATTGAGGAATTCTTGAGGTTACTGTGTCGATTATAGAGTTGTTTTGTGTTAGGTTTTTGTGTACATATACTTGATATATGAATCTAAAGAGAATTTGGGAAATAGGAATCAAATTTAGACGAATTGGGGTTAGAAAACAAAGAAAGAAAGAGTCGGGAAAAACTGGCATCCCAGTCCATGTCGTGGACTTGCCCCAGCTTTTCACAGAAACTTTCTTTGTGTCTCGGAGTGGTCAAAGATCCTTCTTCCTCAAAAAGTTATTCGAGACCAAATATTTAAATGCATATCTGCATCGCAGACTTGCTTCCAAACAATGATTTCTTGATCTTTTCTCATGTTTAACTATCTAAAAACACTCCTAAACATCATGAGATATTTCTAATCACAAGTCACAATCCTTGAATCCATAATTTAATTCAAGGATAGTTAGGAGTCAAGTCAAGAGAAGCTAAGAATCAAGTCAAGCAAAGTTCATAGAGTTTTCCAAGAGTCTTTTACTAATGGTATAACTCTGTTTTAAGACTTGAGTATTCAGTTGAGTAAATAATAAAGATTAAAGTTCATTTCTTCAAAAGAATATATCGGGACTATGTAATCCTAAAGAGTAAAATGTTTTCACATGTAAGAAAGAAAGGAAACTGAGATTTCCAAAAGAGCCTTTGAGCTAGTTTTCACTAAAGGGTAAATGCTTTCACAATTAAGCAAGAGAGAAAACTTTGATTTCCAAGAAGAGCCTTTGAGCTAAGTTTTGAGCAATTATCTCAAACCATAGAAAGAAGTTATATTTTTAAACATAAGAGCTAGTATTTTATTTTGGGAGTAGTATTAAGCACCGATATGGGGGAGAGTTCAGAAAACTCCCAGCCCCCATAAACCATGTGGCCACTATGGGTAGAAAAGGGTCAAACTTTTTAGATAATTCATTAGTGTTTTTTTAGCATAGACTAGTGGATCCACTTAGTAGCCAGGTTCTATACCCTCGACAAGGTATAAGATGGCTCTGGTAGCGTGAGACAAAACATTGTATCATCACAATAGCTCTTAAGTGATGGCTGTCAGTTAGATAAGCTCCCATAGAAGTATTTTGTATTCTTATATACATAGAAGTAGATTGTATTTATTTATACATTCCAAAGCTTATATTGTATTTATGCATAAATATAGAGTTACTATACTATTTCTAAATACACAGAGTTGTTATCCTTGTTTTAAAAGTTTTTCTCTATAGTGCATTTACATTATTGCTTTATATTAAATGAGTTGAGTTGAGACAAGTTATGTTCTTTCAGTTCTTTTCAAGATCATATCTTGTTTTAAAATTCCCCTAGCATGCTCGTACATTCAATGTACTCATGCCAGTTGGCCTGTATCTTTTTATGATTCAGATATAGATAACTAGGATCAACATCCAACGCATCGTTGATTCTAGTTGAGCTTCAAATTTGTTTGGTGAGCCTCCTTGCTTACGGACGACCCCTTTTTATTGGTTGATTCGCTAGTCCATTAGGATGTTGTGGGTCTTTTCCTGATGTCCATATCAGCTATTTAGAGGCTTCACAGACAATAGTTGATGTTAGTTCTTGAGTCCTTCCATTCCTGTTTTGATATTTGAGACTTGAGTGCCATTTTGGCTCGTGAATGTTTATTCACACATTCTAAGTTTTATTCAGATTTTAGTTTACTTTTAAAGAATTTTATCATGAGTAAGTCTTCCGCTAAGTAGTAAGCCAGGACAAGGGTTCGCTTGGGGCCAGTAATGGTTCTCGAGTGCTAGTCCCGCTCAGAGTGTAGGCTCGAAGGGTGACAAAGTCAATCTATTAAAAATAGTAGGATTTAAAGATAAGCTTACAAAAATTTATAGAAGAGATAACACGTTATATCAATCTAAAACATGAAGTCAAGGTACATCAAAAGTGTAGGTTCTTTCCATAGACATGGTCTTGTAGTTTTGTTTTCTTCTGAAGCACGGGAATTCAAGTATGTCCGTATTAGATCCTCCCCTTGCCTCCATAAGTAGTTGTTGAAGTGTAGAGAACCATTCTCTGCATGTGCATTCCCCTCTATAGTTTGCTAATCTATCAGCGACATGATTACCTTCTCTAGAAGTATGTTGAATGGTAGTAACTTCAAATTTTTTTTATCACCCTCTTAATGTGTTGGATATCATCCCAAAATTAAATGATCCAACCTAATGATGAAAACAATCAAAATAACAAACAAAAAACACATTCATCTAATTTATTGATGAACACAAATTTAGAATATAAAGAAGACACAAATGAAAGTTTTGAACAAAATATGTCCAAAAGTATATATACCTCTCTTGAAAGTGTATTTGAAGCATACAAAATAATTGACAAAGACTCCTACCATGAGGAGTAAAATGTAGAGATCATCTTATTTAAATGTCCTCAAGTATCATATGAGTCTTAACAATGGTGAAAGAATAACCCTATTTATAGGTTGAGGAGTTACTCCAAAAGTTACCATATTTAGTGTCATAATAAAAAGATACATTTTTATCCAAAAAGGTTCATAGAACCTAGGGACAATATGAATAGGTAGTTCATGTATTAACTCAATGGACAATCCATCCATTTAACGAATTTATAACAACTAAAGAATTAAATAGGGAGAAAAACTAAATTAAAGAAAATTGAATGGAGAAATGAAATGAGGAAAAGAAGTTGCACGTTATCAGAAGTCCAAAAGAACAAGTTGCTCCATGTATGAAATTGATTAAATGAATTTAATCAGTAATAACTAACGAAAATTATACTGTCGTAACTACGAAATTAAAATGCAATTGCTAGACTTCTTATTCAGTAAATAAAATATGATTAATTCACTAAATTTATTGGTTAATTAAATATTTAATTATATTTTAATTTAGTGTGGGCTAAAATCGTAATTCAACTTCTAAGTTATGAGCTTCCCATTTTTAATATATATATATATATATATATCATTTTGGGATACCTATACTTATTAAACCAAAATTTGATGGACATATACACTGTAATTTTTCGAAAAACCTAAGGTAGCTCCGCCCCTATATATAATAGCTCTTTGTGGGTCAGGGTGTTTGGCTTAGAGTTTAGGATTTAGTTAGAAATAAAAAAAAAAGGCTTCTAGTTTGAGGTTTCCCAATAGTTTTAAGTAGGAGTGGCTTAATCGAACCCAACCCACCCAATCTTTCAAGTTTGGATGGGTTATTGATTCGTCTATTTATTAGTTCAATCAATTAAAAACTATGTCGGTATGTAGGAGAAATTGACTAATGAATAATCTTGTCAAAAGATTTTCAATTGGATACAAAATACATTTCACAAGTAGATGGAGGGAAAATTTTCAAAAATCAAAACAAGAGCTTAATGTGTTCCAAGATTTACTATATCCTAGAATAGAGTTTCTAACATCATCGTCAGATCATATCTTATCATACTAAAAGTGGGAAGCTTAAAAGTATAAAGTTGGATTACCATTTTACCCCTACACTAAATTAAAATATTATAAAACATAAAATTCCTTAAATATTAAATAGTAATTATATCATATTATAATATCATATAATATCATATCATATATTACTAAAAGTCGGAAGCTCCAAAGTGTAAAATTGGATTACTATTTTACCCCTACACTGAATTAAAATATTATAAAACATTAAATTAATTAAATATTAATTATATCATATCATAACATCATATAATATCGTATCATGTCATATATTATTAAACGTGGAAACAATCTAACTCAAAAGTTGAATTACGAAAATACCTCTTATCTATTAATTTTTTTTCTTAAAATCATTTAAAAAAATATTTTTCCATTTAAAATCAAATTCATAACTACACCTCTTCATTTTCCTAAGTTATATAGTAGCGGAGCCAGAAATTTCAACAAAGGGTGTCCAGAAATAATACAACAAAAACTCTTTTAAAAATGTATAGCTATTGAGATTCGAACACACGAACATTTACTCATTCTAAGAAGGTGATACCACTAGTCTATAAAAACTTGTTATGTTAAGGGTATCCAAAATATGTTATTTAATTATTTCGTGTATAATTTTTCTTGTATATACGGTATTGTTTTCCTACGAAGGAATTGGACACCCTAACCACAATGTGGCTACACCACTGAACTTATCATCTTATTATCATAAATAAATAAATAATAATAAAAATAAAAATTATTAAAAGTGGAAAGCTCCACAATTCAAAGTTAGATTGCCATTTTACCCCTATACTAAATAAAAAAGTTATAAAATATTTTATTAATTAAATATTAAATAGTAATTATAAATTAATATGTAATTTTTCCTCCACATATATTTTTAAAAAAGTGAAATAAAACTTCTATTGACATAGTAAATAGTAAGTATATATATAAGTGGAACCAAAATGTTTTAAAAATTGAATTATCAAAATTCCCGTTAAATGTTGAATGACAGTAATATCGTTCAATCAAATATTATTCCTACTAGAATATAAATATACACTTAGTTCAATGCATTATGCTTTTGAATAGATATACACAAAAATACCCATTCATATTTTGCCATTTATTTAACTCCTATTTATGTAATATATATATATATTTTTTTTGCTAAAAAGTAAGTCTATCTTCTAATAAATATAAATAATAATATAGCAAATGAATGAATTGGATAAATCAAAAGACATGGTGTTATGTGTATTCAATTTTTGTAAATGTTTTATCATCCAATTCCTAATGCAAAAAGTAAAACATCTCTTCGTAGTAATAAACGTATGAAAAATTTGAAAAGTTGCTTGGTATATTCAATGTGGAGTAAATTCTTTTGATCAGTTCAATATAATATATTCATTTACTAAATGCTATATATTGTGTATATATAGTGAAAAATCACAATACAACTATCCCAATTCATCAGATTATTACATTTTCACATATTTATTTTGTGTTTGTGTCTCTCTTTTCTACTTCTATTTATGTTCTCTATTATTTCTATTCACATTATAAGTTATTGTCTTTAATTCGACTTCTTCATATATGTTTTCTGATTAGTTGAAAGTTCATCTTACTTGGGTAGGTAAATGTGTGAATATCATAGTTATTTCACCTGTTGCAACATAGAAATTTATCATGCAAATATCAAATCAAGTAAGATTAATTACAACTTCTTGGAGCATCATAAACTGTATATTCTTGTTTCTGTAAATAATTATGGTTATGAATCAATTTACATAATTTAAGTAATGCTTTTTTGTTAAATTCACGGATGATAGAACTAATAATTTTGAATTAGGCAAAGTACACGTACCTATAAAAATTATGATTTATATACATCGATTAGATATTTTAGCAATTACTATTTTTATCACTAATAATACCTATTTTTTTAGGTGTACACCAAAAAATTGACAATGATCCACTACCTATCATAAGAAAGGTATATGATGATCTAATTTATGTGCAATTTTTATGAAACACAATTCACATTCGACAACAACTTATTCATTTGTATGTGATTATAAAAGATGGAGGCTACAATTTCTTAGAAAAAAAAGGCAAAAAATTTAAAACAAGAAATATTTGAACTAATAAAAGACGCTTAAATTATGTGTTGTGACATATTAAAAAAATGTATCAAGTTGAATACTTGATATATTAAAAAAATTACATTATTAAAATTGTTTAAATATTATTTTTGAAATTCATTTGATAGCAATATTTCAGCATGATGTACGTTGTACTAATAATAATCTTGATTGAATAGGTTCACCATTCATTGGTTTAAGCCTGTATATTTTCTCTTCAATTTCTATGCAAGTTATCGCATAATGATCATCTACAAGTCATCTTAAGGAAGACATAGATTGATCAAATTTCTATTTTACTTTTGCAAAACACTACTCTAATTCGACAACAACTTGTTAATACATATGCAAATGTGAAAAGGTGGAGACTACAAAGGTGAAAGAATATGAAAAACTCAAGACAAGAAATATTTTGAAATTACACTTTGACATTTAAATTATGAGTTATGACATATTAAACAAAAGAAACTTTAATCAAATTGAATACTTGATATATTATAAGAATTGCATAATTAAGTTATTGGTTTGAGCTTGTATATTTCTCTTCAATTTTTGTGCAAATTATCACAAAATTATTATAATATTTTCGAAGTTCTTGTCCTTAATTAGCATGTGATACACGAGCAACATACATGTATGAGTATATAAAAAGCGCTATAACAACTCCACACAACTTAGCATGCGAAACACGTGCCCATGACTAGTTTGTGTAAATTCATTCACTTGAAACCATCACAACTTGCTTTCCAACATTGCGACCAGAGAAGAGACCAACTAGAGAACTGGGTGCACTTTCGAGACCTTCAGATACGTCTTCAATGTACACAATCTTACCAGCCTTTATTTGTGAAATGATCATTTCCAAATATTTAAAGTAGAGATGATAGTAGTCAGTAACAACAAATCCTTCCATATAGATTCGTTTTGTTATGAGGCAGAACAAGTTGTGCACCCCTTCACTCTGCTCAATGTTGTATTGCGAGATCATCCCACACACAAAAATATGGCCATAAACTTTCATATTCACAAGAACTGCATCAGGCATCTTCCCTCCAACATTCTCAAAGTAGATGTCAATTCCATCAGCAAAGTACCTAATACAAACCAAAGATTGATAGTTTGTTTACAAGGAATGTCATGTTCACAAAATGAAGAAGTTTGCATTATAGATAGAGTGTTTTCAAGTGGTAAGTAAGATTACTAACCTCTTTAAAGTTGCATCTAAATCATGTTCCTCTTTGTAGTTAAAAGCTTCGTCAAAACCAAAGTTGCTCTTCAACAGATGAACCTTAAATAACGAATACAATGAGATATAGATTATGCTCGATGACAACAAAGTTAAAAATCATGGTCTTTTAGGTTTTGTTGAGATACTTAAATCATCTTATTAGCATAACAACGCTACAGAACATACCTTTTCTTTGCGTCCCGCACTACCAACAACATAGCAACATATCACCTTTTCAAATTGCCCAACAAGTTGAACAACTACTCCTGAAGCAGCGAAAACAAAGATAGTTTCTCCCTTCTTGTGGAGCAAATGTCATGGCCCGAGCCTACACCCTGAGAGGGACTGACACTTGAGAACCATTGCTGCCTCCGAGTGAACCGTTCACCTGGCTTACTACTTAGCGGAAGACTTAAACATAAGAAAATAGTCTCAAATGATGAACTCATGAAATGAAGTTAGAATGTCTTAAAAAAAACATTCAACTAGCCAATATTCAAGTCTCAAAACATAAGCCAATAACAAGATAGTGACAACTGAATTGACTAATTGTCTATGAAGCCTCTAATAACTGAGAGGGATGGTGGGACAAGACCCACAACATCTTGATGAACTAAATACTGAAAAGCAATAAAAGGGGGTCCTTCGAAAGTAGGAGGCTCTCCAACAAACTCTGAAGCTCAACTAGAATCAATAATGCGCAGGATGCTAATCCTGGTTACCTGTATCTGCGTAATAACAAAGATTCATACCGAAATGCATTAGTACATTAAATGTACGAGCATGCGAGGGGAATTCTAAAACAAGACAATAGCTTGAAAAGGGAACTAAAAGAACAAACTTGGTCTCAACTCAACTCAACCAACTGAACTCATTTCAATATAAAGCAATAATATAAATGCAATATAAAGAAAAATCTTTAAGACATGGATAAGAACCCTCTGTATTTACAAATACAATAGGAACTCTGTATGTATGCTAAGATACAGTATAAACTCTGGATGTATACAAAAATACAAGTAACTCTGTGTATATAATAATAGAAAAATACTTCTGTGGGAGTTTCTCTAACTAACAACGATCACGTAAGAGCTATTGTGATGATACAACATTTTACCTCTCACTGCCAGGGCAGTCCTATACGTTGCCGATAGTATAAAACCTGACTAATTAGTGGATCCACTAGTCTATGCTCAAAAGCGCTAAGGAATCATTTAAAAAGTATGACCCTTTTCTACTCATGGTGGCTACATGGTTTATGGGGGCTAGGAGTTGTCTGAACTCTCCCTTATATCGGTGCTCAATACTACTCCAAAATATACTAGCTCATATATTTAAAACCATAACTCTGTGGTTTGAGATAATTACTCAAAAACTAACCCAAAGGCTCTCTTGGAAATCAGTGTTTCCTCTCTTGCTTAATTGTGAAAGCCTTTACTCTTTAGTGAAAAGGAGCTCAAAGGATCTTTTGGAAATCTAAGTTCCCTTTCTTGTTTAAATGTGAAAACACTTTACTCTTTGGGAATACATAGTCCCGATATATTCTTTTGATGAAATGAACTTCAATCTTTACACTTTACTAAACTCAAAACTCGGGTCTTAAAACAAATTTAAAACATTTGTGAAAGACTTTTTGAATACTCTATGAACTTCTTCTTACTTGACTTTTAACTTTCCTTAAATTTGAATTTTATGGATTCAAGGATTTTGCTTTATGATAGGAAAGATCTCATAATGTTTAGTAGGGTTTTTTAGATAGTAAAACACGATAAACAATCAAGAAATCACTTTATGGAAGCAAGTCCTCGGCGTGGAGATGTATTTTAATATTTGGTCACTAAATACATTTTGAGGTAGAAGGGTCTGTGACCACTCCATGACGAGGAGAAAATTTTTCCAATCTTGAGGAACAAGTCAGCGTCCTGGTACCCAAATTTGCCCGACTTATTTCTTCTTAGTTTTCTAACCCCATTTCTCCTAAATTCGATTCTTTTTCTCAATTCCTCTTTAGATTCAGATACCTAACATATGTTGTTGAGTTCACAATTGGACTCATTTAGGGTTTTATTTGGATAGATTTAGTTCCCTCAAATAGTTATTTTATGACAATAACTGATGTAAATCCTTGATTTCCAGGTATTACGATTGAGGAACAAAGCATGGACACTAATGAGCAAAAAGGAACAACATAACTGAAAGAACGAAGAAAAGAAGGCCTGATGATCGCCTAACCAATTGGGCGAGTCGCCGAATGGCTATATCTCGCCTAAAGTTCCAGTGATTTACAACTATTTACTACTAGTTCCAGTTACCCATTTGTCTTTCTTAGCCTATAATCCAATCACATCCCAAGAACCCGTCTATTTGCTTGATTATTAGTGTTATTTGATGCTATTTTAGTTGATAATTATAATCAAACCCCCCCTTGTTATTTGAAAATTGAGTCACCTTTTTATTTGAACTATGCTTTATTCGTAAATGTCTTTACCTATGATTGACTTGAACATCTACTTGGCTCTTGAAACTTAAGAACATAACACTCCCCATGTGATTAGACCTCAACTCAATTAGTTGGGTTATATTACTGACTAACGATAGTTGGAGCTTAGAATTGGAACAACTATCCTGATGCATGAAATTAAAATGGTGCCGCTGCCGGGGAGTGGTGTTGGTTAAGATTCTTTAGTTAAGTTGAATCTTGTTCTTGTTAGTCATAGTTGAATTTACTTAATTTTAGTTTTGATTTGTTTGTATGTGTTTTGAAACAGGAAGTATGAGTGCGAACGACAGCAATGGTAGCCAAGTAGGCTACCAAGATTACATCAAAAACCTCAACGATGCCAACAAGCCTAATGCTAATGACCCCCATCTTATGGGTAGTATTGGTGCCATTCGCTTGCCTTCGGCCGAAGGGAATATTGTGTTCCACATCACAAGTACTATGTTGCAGCTCTTGCAATTGAAGGGGCTGTTCGGTGGCTTGGCTTATGAGGATCCCCATGAGCATATTAGAAACTTCATGGATGTTTGTGGACCGTTCTCCTTGAAGAACATATCTCGAGAGTTGGTTCGTTTGAGGTTGTTTCTCGTTCTCTTTAATGGGAGAAACATGTAAGTGGCTAGCTAAATTGCCACGTGAATCAATCACTTCATGGGAGGAGTTGGTCACCGCATTTCAAGTGCGATTTTTCCCTCATTCGAAGATGATGACTATTCAGGATAGCATTCAGAGCTTCAAGCATCTGGAGGGCAAGCCAATTCATGAATCTTGCCTGCGATTCAAGAAGTTGGTGCTCCAATGCCCAACTCATGGATTGCTTGACAACGTGTTACTACAGTACTTTTACCGAAGTTGTTATTCAGTAAAGAAGGGTGTTGATGACAAACTTTCTCCTGGAGGTTTGATGTTGCAACCTTATGTGATAGCTGTTCACTCTTTGATGGCATGACCACAATTAATCAGGTTTGGTACACCCGTGAAGATCACGTCTCCCCGCTAACTTTTAAATTGAGCAAAGAGCAGATGGAAAAAGACCACAAAAGGGACAAAAACGTGGCCAAGATCATGACACAACTTCACAATTTGTCTAAAAATGTCATGAAAGCTATTGCTTAAAGTGTCAATGTCGTGGGTGCTGGGTGTGTGAATCCCGAAGAAGCCAAATTCGAAGCTTTGTATAATGAAGAGGTGAATTTCCTTGCCAATGAAGGTGGTGGTTATCGTTCAAACTACCCGAGGTAGGGTGGTAACCAAGGTTGGAACAGGGATGAAGGTTGGAAGGATCATGACCGAGAATCGAGGGATCGAAATCCCAATTGGAAGGATAGGGAGAATGATAGGTACGTGCCTCCCCATGAGCGTCAAATACCAAAGGATTCAGAAGGTGCCAGTCGAGGATATGCTTTCTCATATCCTCAACAAAGTTGAGGGGTCAGACATGATTTTGAAAGAAATGAAAGAAGATGTGTCAACCCTTTGCCAGATTGCTACATCCCCTTTCATCTCGATCAAACAGTTGGAGACCCAAATGGGTCATATCTCGTCTCATCTAAATCCGAGACAGCAAGGGGGGTTGCCTAGTGGCACTATGGCCAACCCCAAAAATGTGGTTTAAGTGTGGACTTACGTTGTACCGCGACGTTAACTAAGGCACTTGTTGGGAGGCAACCCAAGTTTTATTTTCTTTCTTTTTAAGTTGAAATAATGGTGTGTTGATTTTGCAAGACAAAGTGTGGAAGGTCTTTGAAAAGTGTAGGTTGGCGAGCTATAAGTCCGGTCGGCGACTCGCCGATGAGGTTGGTGAGCCCAACTTGGACCGCCGTTGGACTCAAGACATTTTAAAATTGGAGTCTATAAAACTCATCGAGCCTAGGAGCTGATTGGCGAATCGCCGACCAGGTTGGCGATCACGACTTAGTCCATTGTTTGGAACCCCATATTAACTGGAGGTTCTCTAAAACTCGATGAGGTAAGTACCCATTCGACGTGTCAATGAGTGGGTTGGCGAGCAAGACTAATGTCACCAAATTGGCGAGAACTGGACGGTTTTCAAAGGCAAATGGTTTAAACTTCCAAACTCTTTCACTTTCCCTCACTTTTGAACTTCCCAAACTTACACCAGCACAAAATATTTCCTGTATTTATTGTGTTTTTATAGCATTTTAGTCATCAAATTTGTGTTCGGAGTTGGATTACATTGAATTTTAGCGTTTCAAAGTATCTATTCGGCACCAAGGTTGGTTTTCCGAACCTCGAATTCATTTGTAGCGATTTTGTCTCACTTGCAATGATTTTATGTTAGTGATGTGTGTTGGGCGTCACTGATCGTAATTGTATTTGTGTTTGCCTGCGTTAATTTGAATATCATGCCCGTAATGCTTATATTGTTGAATTCCCAAGATTTTGTAATTTAAATTGATTTAAAATTGTGGGGTTGTGCTTGCATGTTGTTGGGTCTAGTCGGGTGAAGTCTAAGTAGACCTCATTTGTGCCACATGACATATTTTACCCAACGATGGAGTGGTTCATGTCATTCTTAAGGGCAAAAGTCATCAAATGGCCAAATTTGGCCAAACTGGGAGAAGTCTGAGATCATGGGGGCATGGGTGTAATGGGTCTTAGCTTAACTTTAATACTACATGTTTTAATTTTTTTTTCGAGGGCTACGGGGTTGAATTTGAGAAGTTGGGTTGAAAGTAGGCACGTTGGGTCATTTGGCGAGCTGGGTCAACCTCGTCGAACACCTCGGCGGTCCGCTGAAGTTCTCCATATCGCCTTTAATTTCGTGCTAAATGTGATGTCTAATTCTGTAACTTTCAGCGAGAAGACTGAGGTCGCCGAATGCACTCGGCGACTCGTCAGAAGTCCTTTTTAATCGCCCATTTGTCTATACCCCTATCCCTTTTTGCACTGTAACTTTCTGCAGGCTAATCCTTGCTTGCCAAAAGCTATTAGTGATTTACCGAAAGGCCATTCATATCACTGACTTGCCTATTTTTCTAAGATTTATTAGCCAATCCTTTCAACGAGCCATATCTTGCTCGCCAAAGAGATTCGGTGACTCGTTGACTGGTTCGGTGAGTTTGTCTGCAAACTATTTTTCCATGTGCATCTGGTTGAATTGTTTCTAAATCTTTTTGATGTTTTTGCAGACATGGCTAGACCAAAAGTTGCTGGTAAAAATATATCGCCCCATAAGAGGGCCAAATGGATAACTATCAATGAGGATGTAGTTGCATCTAGGGGCATGGCCACCAAACTGCCCACAACTGGTGGGAAAGGAAAGGGAAAAGAAAAGGCACTTGCATCACCGGAGGCCAGCTTCGACAGTGATGGTATCCACGCCACTCACCTCACTACTTTTGAGAGTGAAGGTGAGAACCAGGACTATTAACTTTTGTGCCTGAGGAGGATGAGTCACTACCGACACAAAGGGCAGAGCTGCAATCTAAAAGGGTGAATGATCCATCTAGGATCAGGACACCTCAGGCCACAAGTATTCCTCCTCCCACTCCAGAGCAAGATGAGGCCCTAGCACCACCAGTACATGGTCCTCCTCCCAAGTCTATGAACAGACTGAAGACCGAGGGGCTGAGGAGAAGCGCCTATCCACTAATAGGGTGATTGATAGGTACCCAAAGATTATGAGCTGTCTGATGTCCCACAAATTCCAGCTTTTCGCCAAGCCTTATGGCCCGTACATCCGAAGTTGGGTCTGAGAATTCTATAGTGCATATAATACATTGATACCACATGGGAAGAAGCCAAGAGCTAAATTCAAGCTGGTTGCCTATGTGGTTGTCAAGGGTAAGAGGGTGCAGTGTTATTTTTCTACCATCAATGTCGTCTTATAATGTACTACGAGACTTCAAGATGACTATCAAAGCAATATCATGATAACGATGCTTGAGAACATGAAGAAGTGGTTGATTCCATAGATATTAGACGTCACTCCTAAATGGATTAAGATTGGGGTGGCTATTGAAAACAAGGACCTCAATGTGGTAGCTAGGTATTGGTTTGGCTTCATCAGCAGCACAATCATGCCCTCCCAAAATGAGTCTATTCTCCCCATTCTAAAGCAGTTTGCCTAAGCATCCTCATTATGGGGATAAGGATGAACTTGGGGATAATTATTGCAAAGGAGATGCTTATGTAGGCCAAGCAGAGCCAAACTTCCCTCCCCTTTTTGGTGTTAATCACCGAGTTATGCAAATGGGCTCAGGTTCCTAGAGATGCGAAGAAGGATGTGGAAATAATTCCGACATCTTTTACTGAGATCCGGAGAATTAAAGCAGAGTATTTGAATGATGAGGTGGAGAAGAAGAAGAAGGCAACCCCGGTGGACTCTTCCCTAGTTGTAGATACAAATGCATTACCTGCAGAGGCACCTTTTCCTACTCTAACCTCTGGGTCTTCAGGTACTTCCAGTGCTATTCCTTCTGACACCCCTAGTTCTTTTGCTGCTATATTACCTCCCAGAGCTGCTGTTGTTGCTATTTCCCAGCCCCCGCTCTCTCAGGTTGCATTACTCCGGATGGGGCAGCTTGCCCATTCTGCTGATCATCATGCCGCCAGACTTGAGGCCTCCATTTCGGGCATTATTCAGACAACCCTTACTGATGCTATGACACCATAGAGTGCTACTATTGATGCCCTTGCGGCTAGGATAATGTTGTGTGAGCGTGTCCAAGGGGCTATCGAAAAGGTGATGACTCTAAAAGCCACCATTGTTGTACTAAGGAGAGATGTGAACCAGCTAAAGTCCACCAACATGTCCATGATCTTCGGGACAGTGGAGATCACATATTTGCCAATCGAGCCAGATATGCTTTCGACTACCACTGGAGATGATGTTAGAGTTGTGGTCCCAGCTGCTCTTTCGTCCGAGGCTGAGATGGATGAGGAGATGCTTAGGGTTGCTAAGGAGGCTTCTTACGAGGGCCTTACAGAGACTGAGGAGGCCATGGTAGATGTGGATGTGTAGGCTTCTTTGGCAGATACACCCTTGGCTAGCCCTAGTGGGGCTGGTGGCACTGTTGATATGACTCCGGGTACTGATGCCCAAGTTGAGAGCACTACACCGGCCACTAATGCCCAGATAGATGGAGCGACTGTTTAGATAGGATCCCTTTTTACCTCTCTCTGTCTTATCTTTATTTGACTTTTGGATATTTTATTGTTTGCATTTGACCAAATAGCTTTTGTTTGTGGCAGGGGTGAGGCCCACCTTTTGTGATGATTGTTTTGTTTATATATTTGATTTCTGAGCTGTAAATTGTGTTTAGCATTGTTTTTGTGGATGTTTTAGCTTATGGCTCCTTGTTTTAATTGCAAATGATTTTTGGACCCTTTCGAATTTTTTTTGTGCCACCTCTTGTTTGTGCTTAAATATGGTTGTTCCCTTGCAAATTTGAGTGTCGGTCTTGATCAATATCGATGACTTGAATAGTGCTCATAATCATACAAAAATGAATGTGCGGCTATGATGAGGCCAAATGAAGTTGTATAGACAATATGTGAACTTTTTGCATCTCATTGTGATTAGCCGATTATCGAATGAGTCTCTTGTGATGAATATTGCACACTAGCAAAAGTGTGGAGTCTTGTTTGACATTGGTGTCAGTGCCTTGGGTAATGAGCTTACTGTGAACCATGTGTGATGACACCTAGAATTTGCCCCATTGGTCTGGTTGACTAAGTGAAGCTCTTGAGATGATCTTAGGAAACTTTGAAGAGTGTAAAACAATTTGGCATTATACCTCTTTTTGTAGCCTACCTTGTGAGTTAGTGAACTTTGCTTGAACAACTTTTGAGCCTTAACTTTTTCTTGGAAGAAACTTGATGAAATTGTGACCTTTCTTTATCCATTACCCATAATCCTCATGATTTATGATTTGTATGAATAGCCAACTTAGGCCAAAAGCCTAAGTTGGGGGTGTGGTGAAAAGAGAAGGTAAATCAAGAAGTGCAAAGAAGTCCCCTTTTACCCATGGTTTTGAGAAAGATGCAACCCCTCCATACAAAACAAAAAAGAAGAAAAAGAAGAAATGAAAGAAAAAGAGAAAGAATGAAAAAGTTGTGGAATAAAGTTGTGAAATTGCAAAAAGAAATGGGGTATCCTATAGTCCATTGAAAGTGAATAATGGGGTGACTTTAGAGCATGAATGAGAATGATAAAGAAGAGGGAGAAAAGTGTTGTTCATTCCACATTTCATGAGGATAGCAGCCACTGAGCTTAAATGACCATACCTTTACACTCAGCCCCGTTACAAGCCTTGAAAAGACCTTTTTTTTTTTTTTTTTTTTTATCTTGAGTGAGCTAAAACAAGTGTTGATTGGATAATATGGGCAAACCTATGGGTGAAGTCATGCATTGTGTTTATCTTTTTTAGTGTGAGTGTTGATTGTGATTCCGAAGCTATAAATTATTGAACCATTGTGTGTGAATATGGAATCATTATTTGCATGAGGGCATTTGAGTACCTTTGTTGAGTTTGAACTTGCATTTGAAGCAAGTATTGTGAATTTGAGAATCTTTGATAATGGTGAGTCACAACTTGATTCTTTGAGTGCACAATTGATCCTTGCATGAGTAAGTTGAGTCTTTTTGTGTGCATTCATGATTGAGTCTTGTGTAGCACTATTTGAGTCATCCTTTTTGAACTGCTAAACTTGAGTTTTACTTGAGGACAAGCAAAAGTTTAAGTTGGGAGTGTTGATGAGTCCATGATTTAGACTTATTTAAGGCTTTATTTAGATAGATTTAGTGAACTCAAATGCTTATTTTATGCCAATAACTGATGTAAATTCTTAATTTCCAGGTATTTAGATTGAGGAACAAAGCATGGACACTAATGAGCAAAAAGGAACAAGGCAGCTGAAAGAACGAAGAAAAAAATGCCTGATGATCGCTTAACCAATTGGGCGAGTCGCCGAATGGCTATGATCTCGCCTAAAGTTCCAATGTGCCAAGTCCTGAAGGAGAAAATCAAGTCGGCAATGGAGTGGAGCAGTCGGCGTGTTGTCGAATGGTTTCGTGATGCAGTGCTAGATCGCCCAAAGTTACAGAACATGAGGATGTTGAAGGCTAAAGTAGAAAGGCGATGGAATTGACCAAAGGGCAAATCACCCAGTGGATCAGCAATCCTGACTTACTGCACCAAGTAGGAGTTTTCATAATATAGAATTTTTGAGTTAGAACTCTTAGATTGGAGACAATATTTTCCTTAGCTTTGAAGAATTGAAGTTTTCCATTTTTGAGAAATTAGAAGTGAGTCTTTGAGATTCTTCAGTTGGGACCTTTGTAAAGACAAAATTAATCTTACCTAGTTCATGAAAGCACAATTTGGTAATGATTTCTATCTTTTTATGATGTCTAGCTAAAACCCCTGATTATGTGATTATGGGTTGAGTTAGCTTATGGGTATTGCTAATTCATAGTTTAAATGCTGTTTAAAGGTGATTTCAATCAGTAATTGTGGTGTAATTTAAAGGGTTGTAGTTGCAAATGCAATTCTACCTTCATGTTTTTGGCTTTCTCGGGAGAGAGGTTTTAAAACAAAGATTATTGATTTATTGGTCCGTGGGTATTGGGTTGTCATGGGTTCAGCTCGAGAGGGTGAATCCTAAACCTTTTTCCACAAATTTAGCTCGAGAGAGTGAATAGACTAAAACGAAGTCTATTCTGAATTTTTGCTTTTTGGTGTTTGAGAGAAACAACTTGATTCGAGGTAAATTGTTCCAGAGAAAGTTTATCCCCACTAAAGTCTAGCTTATTCATTGATTTATAGCTATTTACTATCAGTTGCATGTACCCATTTTTCTACCTTAGCCTATAGTCCAATCACATCCCAAGAACCCGTCTCTTTACTTGATTATTGGTGTTATTTTCTACCACTATTAGTGTTAGTTTCTACCATTGTAGTTAATAAGTAAAATCAAACCCCCCATGTTATTTGACACTTGTGTCACCAATTAATTTGAACTATGCTTTTTTTTTTGTAAATGTCTTTACCTATGATTGGTTCGAATATTTTTGTAATTTGCTCTTGAATCTTAAGCACGTACCACTCTTTGTGGGATTCGACCCCAACACACTTAGTTGGGTTATATGACTGACTAACGATTCTTGGTACTTAGAATTGGAAGAAGTGTCCTAATACGTGAAATCATATGTACACAAGATACTAATCAAACACAACTCTAAAATCGTCACGATTCCATCAAGAACTCAACAATCCCAACTTAACTCAAGAACGAAAGTCAATATTCAAAACACAGTTCAAAATCATCAACTTTCAACTTTCTACAATGAATTTCGCTGAACTAAACATGATTGGCAGGTGGATTAATGAAACTAATGCTATGAAAGTCTCACATACCTCTTTAGGGATCAACCTTTGGCGAAACGAGACTTCGATTCCGCATGAAATCTCCAAGAATACTTGACTTTTCTCCTATTTTCTCCTCTTGAGTTCTTTCTCTAAGAACCCTAGCGTGAAATCTTGAGTGCTTAAACTAAACTAACTCAGTTTAGACCCCAAAAAATTTATGAAAAACAGATTTAATTAATTGGGAAATTGAAAAGACCAAAATACCCCTTTAAAATCTATTTAACTTTCCTTGTTCAGACAACCCAACATAAAAGGGGTATATCTCCCTCATACAAACTCAAAATTTATCAAACTCGATCGCGTTGGAAAGATAATTCAAAGATGTTTCATATAGTATCTTTTATAACACCTATCTAATCTTGAGATAAGAGTGATGGTCGTTTTAAGTTGACCTAAAGTTCATACTTAACTTTACTTTGTCAAACATTCCAAATTTGATTATTTCCAAAAAAGGTTTCTTTATAATTCTTAGTCTTTCTAGTAGTGGGGTGTTACAATATCTCCCCCTTGGGAATATTCGTCCTCAAATATGATTAATCTTAGTAGGCAAAGGCATAAAATCTAACACCTAGCGCAAACACCCAACAAGCAAAATGTAAATACAACATGCCAACTTAAAATAAAAGCCAAGAAAAGGATTAGATCCTTAATTTCAAACTTCTCCGAATTCGAAGAGATGTGGGTATCTCTTCTTTCTATCCTCCTCATCTTCCCAAGTAGCTTCCTCAACAAATTGATTCCTCCACATAACTTTGACTGACACTACTTCCTTGATCCTCAACTTGCAAGCTTGGCTATCTAAAATCTGATTAGGAATCTCCTCATAAGACAAGCAATCCTTAATACCAATATCTTCAGTAGGTATGATAAGTGAAGGATCGCCCATGCACTTTTTAAACACGGAGACGTGAAATACCGAATGAACTGCTGCTAACTGTTGGGGTAGCTCCAACTCATAAGCTACATTTCCAATCCTCATGGATATTTTGTAAGAACCAATATATCGGGGACTAGTTGAATGTTTCTTTTAAGACATTCTAAGTTCATTTCATGAGTTCACCATTTGAGACTATTT
The DNA here is from genome assembly GCA_037074985.1 of Solanum bulbocastanum. Classification (NCBI taxonomy): domain Eukaryota; kingdom Viridiplantae; phylum Streptophyta; class Magnoliopsida; order Solanales; family Solanaceae; genus Solanum; species Solanum bulbocastanum. Next base: position 30,970,192 of record CM073599.1, on the reverse strand, counting down.
TCTTGTGTTTAAGTCTTTCGCTAAGTAGCAAGCTAGGCCAAGGGTTCGCTTGGGGCCAGTAATGGTTCTTGAATGCCAGTCCCACCCAAGGTGTAGGCTTGGGTTGTGACAAACTTGGTATCAGAGCACAGAGTTCAACAGTCATAGGGAGTCTATGAAGCCGTGTCGATAGATTCCTAGTTATTGGTATGAAGCACGCCATATCTATAATTAGAAGGATCTGACATTTAGGAACTATCTCACTTATTTCATACACATTTCGTGCGATAGAGTTTATCTCTTAAAAGTTTCTTCTAACTCGTACTTGCACGTGTCTTTCAGAACATGCCTCCACGAAGAGCTATCAGAGGTCGTCCTACTAGAAGGAATGTTGAACCAAAGAAACAAGGGGTACCTCATACACCAGAAGTGCAACCCCAAGTAGAGATCACTAATGCTGAGTTTTGTGAAGTCATCCGGATGTTGAGCCAAGTTGTGACCAACCAAGCTGGGCAACAAAGAGAGAACCGACAGAGAGTGGCTAATACATCAAGGATTCGTGAGTTCTTAAGGAGGGATCCACCAAGTTTCAGTAGTTCAAGTGTTACTGGGGACCCAGAAAACATTATTGAGGAACTTCAGAAGGTTTTTGAGATCATGCATTTTGCTGACACTGAGAGGGTGGAACTACCTGTGTACCAAATGAAGGGTGTAGCTTTTGGTGGTATCAATGGAAGAAGAATCTAGCTTAGGGTGCACAAGTGGTGAGTTGGGTTGTGTTCAAGGAGGCCTTCTTGGGGTGTTTCTTTTCCCCGAGAATTGAGAGAAGAAAAGGTACGAGAGTTCCTCACTCTTAAGCAGGATTATTTAAGAGTTCATAAGTATAGTCTAAAGTTCACACAACTCTCCTGCTATGCTCCGTAGATGGTTACTGATATGAGGAGCAGGATGAGTTTATTCGTTATTGGGTTGTCTCCTCTATCAAGTAAGGAAGGCAAGGCAACTATGCTGATAGGGGATATGGACATAGCAAGGCAAATGATCCATATGCAACAAGTTGAGGACGACAAGCTGAGGGATAGATAAGAGTTTAAGAATAAGAGGGCTAAGACATCAGGAGTTGAGTCTGAGCAGCAAAAGGGTAATGCGAATCGGTCTTCCTTCCTACAAAAACAAAATGGAACTGCTCCATAATCTGTTAGGGCACCTGCACCAAGAAACAAAGGTGAGTTTAATAGTCAGAATCACAAAATTTTAGAGCTAGACTTGCCCATTCTCAAGGTAGTATGGCACAAGGGGGTAGTAAGATTTTTGCATGTTCTAAGTGTGGTAGGAGCCACTCAAGGGTGTGTCATGATGGCTACACTGGTTGTTTCAAGTGTGTTTAGAATGGTCATTTTATGAGAGAGTGTCCTAAGAATAGGCAGGGTAATGGTAATAGGGACAATAGAGCCCAGTCTTTTTTAATTGCTTCACAAGACAGAGCTGCATCTAAAGGGGCTACTTTAGAGGCAGGTGGAGGAGGACATCGTCTTTATGCCATTGCTATTTGCCAAGAGCAAGAGGATTCGCCAGATATTGTCACTGGTATGATCGAAGTCTTTAACTTTGATGTGTATGCTTTGCTAGATCCAGGAGCGAGTTTATCCTTTGTAACTCATTATGTTTTAATGAATTTTGATTTTGTTCTTGAGAAATTTATTGATCCCTTCAACGTTTCTACACCGGTTGGTGAATCTATTCTAACAGAGATATTCTGTCGTTATTGTACCATTTTCATCAATCACAAAAGCACCATGGCTTATTTAGATGAGTTAGACATGGTAGATTTTGATGTTATTCTTGGTATGGACTGGCTTCACGCCTATTATTCTTTAGTTTATTGTAGAACTCGGGTTGTCAAGTTCTAGTTTCCTAATGAGCCAGTTATATAGTGGAAGAGTAGTTCAACAGTGCCTAAGGGTCAATTTATTTTGCACCTTAAGGCGAGAAAGTTAGTTTCCAAGGGGTGTGTGTATTACTTAGTCTGAGTTAATGACTCTAGTGTTGAGATACCTCCTATTCAGTCAGTTCTAGTAGTAAAGAGTTTCCAGTAGTCTTTCCAGAATATCTTCCTGGAGTCCCTCCTGAGAGATAAATAGACTTCTGTATAGATATTCTTCCTGATACTCATTCTATATCTACTACGCCATATAGAATGGCACTAGCAAAGTTGAATGAGTTAAAAAAGCAGTTGAAAGATCTCCTAGAGAAAGGTTTTATTCGACCAAGTGTGTCACCTTGGGGAGCTCCGATCTTATCTGTGAGAAAGAAGGATGGTTCCCTTATGATGTATATAAATTATCATCAGTTGAAAAAGGTTACCATCAAGAATAAGCATCATCTTATAAGAACTAATGATCTCTTTGATCAAATTCAGGGTGCCACTTATTTCTCTAAGATAGACCTCAGATTTGGCAACCATCAGTTCACAATAAGGGAATGTGATATTCCAAAGCCGGCTTTCAGGACCCGTTAGAGTTTTTGGTCATGTCTTCGATTTAACTAATGCGCCTACATCATTTATAGACCTTAAGTATAGAGTATTCAATCCTTATTTAGATATATTTCTTATCAAATTCATTGATGACATACTAATCTATTCGAGGAATGAGGAAGATCATGCTAACCATCTTAGAATAGTTCTCTAAACTCTAAAGGATAGAGAGTTATATGCCAAGCTCTCTAAGTGTGAGTTCTTGCTTGAGTCTGTGGCATTCCTAGGCCACTTTGTTTCTGGTGATGGAATTAAAGTTGACACTCAGAAAATAGAGGTAGTACAGAATTGGCCTAGACCCACATCTCAAACTGATATTAGGTGTTTCTTGGGGTTGATAGTCTATTATAAAAGTTCGTAGAGGGGTTCTAATCTATTTTGTCCCCTTTGAACAAGTTGACTCAGAAGAGAGTAAAGTTTAAATGGTCTGAAGCTTGGGAGAATAACTTTCAAGAATTGAAAAAGCGGTTGACTACTGCCTCAATATTGACATTACCAGAAGGTACTCAAGGTTTTGTGGTACATTGTGATGCGTCTAGAGTTGGTTGGGTTATGTGTTAATGTACAATGACAAAGTTATAGCTTATATCTCATGATAGTTGAAAGTTCATGAGAAGAATTACCTAACCCATGATTTAGAGTTTGCCGTCATAGTATTTTCTTTTAAAATATGATGTCACTATCTTTATGGTGTTCATGTAGATGTGTTTACCAATCATAAGAGTCTTTCGTATGTGTTTAGTCAGAAAGAGCTTAATCTCAGACAGAGGAGGCAGTTAGAGTTACTCAATGATGATGATATGAGTATCCTTTATCACCCAAGTAAGGCTAATATTGTTGCTGATACCTTGAGCAAGTTGTCTATAGGTAGTATCGCTCGTGTTGAGGAAGGAAAGAGAGATTTAGTGAAAGATGTACACAGACTTGCGTGATTAGGAGTTTTATTAATGGATTCCATAGAAGGAGGAGTAGTGGTGATGAATGGGGCTGCATCATCATTAGTGTCAAAAGTGAAAGAGAGGCAAGACCAAGATCCTATTTTGCTTGAATTAAAGGCAAATACTCATAAGCAAAAAGTAATGGCATTTTTAAAAGGGGGAGATGATGTATTGAGGTATCAAGGTAGATTGTGTGTACCAAGGATGGATGAAATCCAAAATAGTATCATGGAGAAAGCCCATAGCTCAAGATATTCTATTCATCTAGTTTCCACAAACATGTATCGTGACTTGAGAGAAGTATATTGGTGGAATAATATGAAGAAAGGTATTGTTGAGTTCGTTGCTAAATGACTGAATTTTGAACAAGTTAAAGTAGAGTACCAAAGGCCAGGTGGTATGGCTCAGAATATATATACAACTTCTGAAATGGAAGTGGGAAATGATCAATATTTATTTCATTTCTGGGCTACCACGGTCTCACAGGCAACATAATTCTGTTTAGGCTATTGTTGATAGAATGACAAAATCAGCCCACTTATTGCCGATAAATACTACCCATTCAGCAGAGGACTATGCCAAGTTGTATCTTTAAGAGGTTGTTAGACTTCATGGGGTGCTAGTTTTGATTATTTCATACAGAGGTACGCAATTTACTGCATAGTTTTGGAAGTCATTCCAGAAAGGCTTGGGTTAAAAGGTGAACTTAAGTACTGTTTTTCATGTTCAGACAGATGGTCAAGCAGAGCGCACTATTGAGACTCTAGAAGATATTTTGAGGGTATGTGTGGTAGATTTTAAGGGTAATTCGGATGATTACCTACCTCTCATTGCGTTTGCTTATAACAACACTTACCATTCTAGCATTCAGATGGCTTCTTATGAAGCTCTTTATGGGAGAATGTGCAGATCTCCAATTGGATAGTTTGAGGTTGGTGAAGCTGGGTTGATAGGACAAAACTTAGTTCATCAAGATATGGAGAAAGTGAAAGTTACTCAAGAGAGGTTGAAAGCAGCGTAGATGATTGGGTTTACATGGAAGTTTCACCCATGAAGTGTGTTATGAGATCTGGTAAGAAGGGGAAACTTTATCCTCGGTATATTGGTCCTTACAAAATATCCAAGAAGATTGGCAACGTAGCTTATGAGTTAGAGATACACCAAGAGTTAGTAACGGTTCATCCAGTATTTCACGTCTCCATGTTGAAAAAGTGCATGGGCGATCCTTCACTCATCATACATACTAAAGATACTAGTATTAAGGATATCTTGTCTTATGAGGAGATTCCTGTTTAGATTTATATCGCCAAGTTTGCAAGTTGATGACCAAGGAAGTAGTGTTAGTCAAAGTTCCATGGAGGAATCAATTTGTTGAGGAAGATACTTTGAAATCTGAGGAGGATATGAAGAAGAGATACCCACATCTATTCGAATTTGGAGAATTTCAAAATTAAGGTACTAATCCTTTTCTTGACTTTTATTTTAAGTTGGAATGTTGTATTTACATTTTGTTTGTTGGGTGTTTGAGCTAGATGTTAGATGTTACGCCTTAGCCTACTAATAGTAATCTCATTGAAGGATGAATGTTTCCAAGGGGGAGATATTGTAACACCCCGTTACTAGAAAGACTTAGAATTAGAAAGAAAGTGTTTATTGGATATAATCAAATTTGAAAAGTTTTACAAAGTTAAGCTAAGTATGAAGTTTGGGTCAACTTGACATAACTCCTAGCTCAGGATGATTTAGGTGTGCTACGGAGTGGTCACGGATCCTTCTGTTTCAAAATTTATTTCGCAACCAAATATTAAAATACATCTTTGCATCGTTGACTTGCTTCCATAAAGTGATTTCTTGATCATTTCTCATGTTTAACTATCTAAAAACACTACTAAACATTATGAGATCTTTCCTATCAAAAAGCACAATCCTTGAATCCATAAATTCAAATTCAAGGAAAGTTAAGGGTAAAGTCAAAAGAAGTTCATAGAGTATTCCAAAAGTCTTTTACAAATATTTTAACTTTGTTTGAAGACCCGAGTTTTGAGTTTAGTAAAGTGTAAAGATTGAAGTTCATTTCATCAAAAGAGTATATCGGGACTATGTATTCCCAAAGAGTAAGGTGTTTTCACATTTAAACAAGAAAGGAAACTTAGATTTCCAAAAGAGCCTTTGAGCTAGTTTTCAGTAAAGAGTAAATGCTTTCACAATTAAGCAAGAGAGGAAACACTAATTTCCAAGAGAGATTTTGGGCTAGTTTTTGAATAATTATCTCAAACCACAGAGTTATGGTTTTAAATATATGGGCTAGTATATTTTGGACTAGTATTGAACACCGATATGAGGAAGAGTTCAGACAACTCCCAGCCCCCATAGACCATGTAGCCACCATGGGTAGAAAATGGTCATGATTTTTAAATGATTCCTTAGTTTCTTTTTAGCATAGACTAGTAGATCCACTTAGCAGTCAGGTTCTATACCCTCGACAAGGTATAGGAAAGACCTAGAAGCGTAAGGCAAACCGATGTATCATCACAATAACTCTCACGTGATGATTGTCGGTTAGATAAACCCACAAAAGTATTTTTGTATTATTATATACAAAAAGTCAATTGTATTTTCATATACATCCAGAGTTTATATTGTATGTTTGCATACATAAAGACTATTGTATTTCCAAATACAAAGAGTTCTTATCCTTGTTTTAAAAGCTTTTCTTTATATTGCATTTATATTATTTCTTTATCTTGAAATGAGTTCAGTTCAGCTGAGTTGAGTTGAGACCGGGTTTTTTCTTTCAGTTCCATTTTCAAGATTATGTTTTGTTTCATAATTCCCCTCACATGCTCCTACATTCAATGTACTGATGCCTTTTGGCCTCTATCATTTTTATGGTGTAGATATAGGTACCAAGATTAGCATCCAGAGCATCATTGATTTTAATTGAGCTTCAGAGTTTGTTGGTGAGCCTCCTTGCTTCTGGAGGACCCCCTTTTATTTCTTTTCAGTATTTTAGTTCATTAGGATGTCTTGGATCTCGTCCGACATCCATATCAGTTATTAGAGGCTTCATAGACAGTTAGTTATTTTAGTTGTCAGTATCTTGTTATTGGCTTATGTTTTGAGACTTTAGTTGCCCTCTTCGCTAGTTGAATGTTTCTTTTAAGACATTATAAGGTCATTTAATGAGTTCATCATTTGAGACTATTTTCTTGTGTTTAAGTCTTTAGCTTAGTAGTAAGCCAGGCAAAAGGTTCGCTTGGAGCCAGCAATGGTTCTCGAGTGCCAGTCCCGCCCAAAGTGTAGGCTCGGGGCACAAATGCAAACCTCATAAAAACCAACATAACCTGTCATCCCAGGCATCCATGTAAAATAATTTATGATATATCCATTCATAGACACATAAATTTGATCCAGAGGTCTACCGTTCATTCATTCACACTTACGTGGGGTCTGGAGAAGGTAGAGTGTACGCATACCATGCCCCTACCTTGTGAGGGTAGATGGGTTGTTTTCAATAGACCCTCAACAGGAGAAGGAAAATTCAGAATTTCAGATGCAATCAATGTTGGATTTTAAAAGGTGTGTCAGGAAAATGAAGAGTTGCGACTTCTATGAAGAGTTGTGAATGTTATGAAAGGTTGTGACTTTTCCAAAGGGTTGTGACCTTTATAGTAAGACAAAATTAGAGCATTTTCACACTACCCTTTGTTTTATATAAATTGAGGGATTTCCTCTCATTTTAAAAGAACTAATTTCCAGACTTTTACTACAACTACCAAATCTATTATTCTAAGTGTACTTTACTGCCGTTAAGTGGTTTGTTGACACCGTGGTTTTAGGTACCGATGCACCGGTGAATAAGATTGTTATATCTTGGGAGGATATATTCCATTAACCTTGGGTACTTGAGGAAAATAATTTTCTTAAGGTGACATTGTGCATTTTGTGGGCTAGATTTTCTTTCTTTGAGAAAAATATTTTGTATATTGTTTCTAATTTGTTTTGATTCTATTTTCTCAATTAGTTTTAATTTTGTAGTTTTGAAAATACTCTTTAAACATTGTTGTTTCTTACCACGTTCTTCAAAGTTTTGTTCTAAGTATCTTAGGAATACAAGATGAACAACAATCTTAAGGAAATTATTATATTGTTGGTATTTCTTGTATTCTACTAATTGAGGGAAAGAGATCATGGAAGTAGAAGAGTAATGCACTACTTGTTCAGAATTTGGTGCCTTGTTTAGCAAGATCGAATTGAGAATGTACCAGAAAAATAGGTGGTATTCTGGTTAAAGAATACACCGGTAACCTTCTTATTATTTATATAAAGAGGAAAATAGTTTCTAAAAGTTAATTCTTTTGATATTTATCATGCGTATCTTTGGAAAAAGATCTGCAAATCAAATGTTTTGGAATGAAATTTTCTTTGGCAAATAATGTTGCCTTTAAAATTCGTTAGTTTGCAGAATGAGAGATGCACATTTTTGTTTAGTAAAATAGTAGGTCAAAATGTTATAGTTATAAGGCTATTTGAAAAGAAACGCGTTTCTATGTGATAATATAAGCATATGTTTTATTCTATTTAGAGAAAAAAAACTTTTGTGGTTTTGTACTCCGTGTGAAATTTGATTGTGTCTGATTGTTGTAGACTAAAAACTTTTGTTGTTTTCGACTCTGGATAAATTGGACTATGCAATTGGTTTGAAGAATATGAAAATTTCACCTAATAAGTCTGTGTTATACTTTTGGTTTTCTACAAACTTTATTGTTAAATAAAAAAAAATTGTACAATAGGTCACTTACAGTTTGTGATTTTGTGCTTGCAATAGGTGGCTCTGTGGAATGAACTTTGACACTATGTAAAGTGTGTAAAAGAGAATTGAAGTACTATAATTCTTTCATAGAATAATATTTTCAAAAGAGGTTTCATGTTGTCAATGACATTTTGAGAGTTTGAGAAAATATGTGGAAAAATTATTTTCAATGATTTGAAAAATATTTTTGAGATCATATTTAAAATGTGGGGGGTTATTTGGTTATGACAAAGATAAAATTATATTTAGTGTCTAATTTAAATTTGAAGCACAAGATTCGATGATACTTTTGTATTATGTTAGACCCACAAAATTCTTGGAGTATATTTTATATTGTTGTCGTTGTGTTTCTCTTTTCCTAGTATATGGTATGACTAGTATGAAACTACGAAATTATATGTATACTTGTTGAAAATGATTGTTTTCTTTTATGAAAAAGTGTCACTTAAAATGTTGTGATTTTTCATGAAAAGATATGTCTATTAAATATAACTATTTGAATAGACATGAATATTGGTGAATAGTCATTTGTCATGTTTTGTAAAAGAATTATTTGCATTATATTTCCTTTATTAGACCCAATGAAACTTTGTTCATGGGTGGTTCTATAACAATCAAATTAAAAGTTATGGAAAGCTCCTTCAGAAAAGGACATTTGAAAAGGTGATTACTCTAAAAAATGTTTGTATCACACAATATTGTAAGAAATAGGAACAAATATTTGTGAGAAAATGCTACCTCACAGAGAGCTTTTCAAACTATATTTTTATTTGTTCTTACTTGCTTGAGTCAAACTTTTTGTGACATGAACACTTGGGACATGTAAATTACAAAACCCTGTAAGGATAGTTGATCAACTTAGAAGTTTTGTCTAACTTTGAGTGCAATAAATAAAAATGCCAAATTTGTGTGGAATCTAAGTATGTTGGGCATTCTTATAAATATGTTGAATGAGATTCTTATCCGTTAGAGTTGATTTACACTGACATTTGTGATATGTAGTCAATACCATCTTGTGGTGGGAAAAGTATCTCATAACTTTCATTGACAATTGCATTAGAAATGACTGTCTATTTGATGAATGGTAAGGATTAAGCAATAGAAACCTCAACACAATATAATATTTAATTTGAAAATAAGTTGGGAAAAAGATAAGAAGTGATAGGGATGGAGAGTATAAATCTCCTTTTGCAGAAGTAAGTTTGAAAAGTGGAATTATCCATCAAACTGTTGCCCTATTCACCTCAATCTAATGGAAAACTGAACGTTGAAAAAAATGATGGATGCATTACTTATAAGTTCATGTTAACCATAAAACTTGTGTTGATAAATTATCCTTACTGCAAAAGGGAACAAAACAAAGTTTTGTTTTTTCAGAAAGAAAACAATTTTGTTTGTTTAGGACACAATCTATCCCATATGAGAATTGGAAAGAAAGGAAATCCAACTTGAAATATTTCAAAGTGTGGGGGTGTCTAGCCAAAGTCCAAGTTCATATTCCTAAAAGGATTAAAATAAGACCTAAGAACCGTGAACTGTAAAATTAGACTTAAGTAATCTAGTGAAAGGTCTAAAAGACCTTAGAAAGAACAAAAGGATATTGTACATAATAAAGAGATTAAGACACGTAGTAAGTGTTAAAGGACATCTACAACTTTCGGATCTGATTTTGTAACATTTTATATGTCTTATGTGGACTCATCATTTTTTAGAAAGATTGTGTCAACAGTGAGATTGGTTCAATCTTGAGAAATCCTATTGGAAGTTGGTTGATCTTCCTCCAGGAAATAAACCTTTATTTAAAATGAATCTTCGAAAGGAAAATGAAACTCGATGAAACTGTTGACAAATACAAAGCAAGACTTTTTGTCTAAGGCTTTAGACAAAAACAAGGTCTTCATCTTGTCGATAAATACTCGTCTATAGCTAGAATTACATTCATTCGGATATTATTAGTTGTGGTATATGACCTCCAAATTCATCAAATGAATGTGAAAACAACTTTCTTGAGAATTAGAGGAATAAATTCACATGGACTAGCCTGAGGGTTTTGTGGTTCCTAGTAAAGAAAATAAAGTGTGTGAACTTGTTAAGTAACTTTATGGACTAAAACAAGCACCCAAACAATGACATAAGAAATTTGACCAAATCATGTCTGACAAATGGTTTTAAGAATGATGGAAGTGATAAATGTGTTTATATTAAAATCGCATGGTCATTGTTTGCTTGTATATTGATGACATGCTGATCATCAGTAGAGACATTAATGACATAGATGCTACTAAGCATATGCTAGAAAGCAAGTTGATATGAAAGATCTTGGAGGTGCTGATGCAATCTTAGATATAAGTGGAAAACCTCAGATATCAAAATAGAGAAAAATCTTAGTTATCAATAAATGGTGCCAGTACCAACGGATCCACCCACAGACCATAGGTAGAACCACAGACCATAGGTGGGGTCTCGTGGTTTAGTCCCAGAAAATTTAGGATCAAAAGATGACACCTAAGGCCGTGAACCCACTATCAATTTATTAACCCACGGACCGTAGGTTGTTTTCGTCATTGGAGTCCAAAGTTGATGGTCTCTGATCCCACCCAGGGTCGACCAGTACGGTTCATGGTTGGACCTACGGACTATTTTTCTGACCATAGATAAGGGTCAACAGTTATTCAGCAAAAAATAATTGTTAGGTCAACTTCAAATGGTCATATCTTTTAGGACAAACTAAATTAGGTGGCCCATGACCTATCAAATTAAAGATAATTGAATCATCTTTCCAACTCCATAGAGATTGCTAAAATCCAAGCTCAAAGTAAAATTTATGCTCATTTTAGTGAAGCACTAATGGGAAGAGCATGAACGATGGCTCCAAACAACAGTTGGTAGTTGAACCGATGGTCCATCAGTCCATTCGTGAGTGGCACTTCGTCAGCTTTAAGTTAGGGTCATTTTTGTCCTCTCCCTATACGTTGGGGAATTTAAACTATGTTGTTTAATGCCAAAACTACGTTGTTTTACTCATAATAAGTTTAATGACCTAGTCAGACATACCTAGAACCCTTATTCTCGAAAAATCATCCAAATTAGAACAAAAGGAAGAGAATAGTCGACATTTTCTTCTCAAGAACAAACAAGATGTTTTTTTCATGGTTCAGCCACAAAATCCAAAGAATTTCTCCGTAGATTATGTCACCAGGTATGTGGTATTTCACTAGTGGATTCCTTTCATCCACTAGGTCCCTATAACTCTGTTAGATTCTTGGTTCTCTATCTATTGTTTAGACCTAGTGTTTCTAAAATCATAGATATTCACTGTGATTTAGCTTTTATAGTGTTCTTAATCAAATTATCATGTTTTCATTAAATAGCTACTTAGTCCTTTGCATGAACCTTATAACCCTAGTTGTGTATATTCTCTTAGTTCATGTATTTCACTGGCTAGGTCAGCTAAACAGATATACATGCTCCAGTTTGGAATGTTTCATTGTATGTATTTAAAAGTTGCATTCTCAGATTTGCATGTCAGAAAATTGAGCTATCCATTATTTTAGTTATGTTGTATTATACATATTTCTAGTTAGGAGTAGGCTTAGCACCGAGTTGGACTAGGGGTCAACGTACCCTCATAGTCCCAGAACTACGTGTCCCCATAGGTTTATAAGTCCCTTATATGCGCATTTGATTTAGTGATCACGCCAGTGATGCGTTTATACCCTTGACAAGGTATAATGGGTCTTCTAGATGGGGCGTATTTATCAGACCCTCTGATTAGCTCACATGGTTTTTTGTCGGTTAATAGTAGCTCCCACAATCAGACTCTTAGTGCATTTGACCAGGTTTTCAGTTATACTATTGTATTCAGTCTCATCATGTTATGTTAAAAATTGGTACTTTGTCATTTCATTTAGTTCAATTCATTTCAATATATTTCAGTATTTACATCATGTTCAGATTATATCATTTCTCAATTATGCTTTGTTCATCTTATATATTTGTTTAGCTATTATCCATATCCTTCATGCTCTGTACATTCCAACTACTGATGCATACTCTACGCTACATCCTTTGATGACGTAGGTTATGGTACTCATCATCTAGATCATGCATAGATCAGATTCCCAATCCATATTTAGCAGCTTCAATAGTGAGTCCTCATAGTTCGTGCACAATAGATATGAGTTTCCTTATTCATTCTTTCATTTCAGTTTTAGTTTTTCTAGGGTTAGCAGGGGACATGTCCAGTAACTCTAGTCAATTAGAGGCTTTTTCAGACATAGTATTAGATTCAACTTTAGTGTTTAGTAAATGTTCAGTAACATTGAACTCTTAGTAGTTTTATATATATTCAGATTAGTATTGGGTATTCCCCATATTTTAGTTATCTCATTTTTTAGCTTCCACACAGTATCTATTTCCTAGGTTGTTTTAGTATGCTTATGATATACAAGCTTCTGGGTTACTTTGGCTCAATCGTGATCCTAGGTCCCGTATTACGTCAAAGGGGTTGCCTCGGGGCGTGAAAATCTTGGTATCACAGCATTAGGTTCAAGAGTCGTAGGAGGTCTAAAAGCCGCACTAAGTAGAGTGTCTTTCATGGGTGTGAAGTACACCACATTGACGAGAGGGAGGCTACGAAGTGTATTAAGTAAAACTTCTCTTTCTTTTCGATTATTATCATACGTGAGGTATGATCCAACTTCTCTTTTGTAATCAATCATTGTGCATTTCAGATCATGCCTCCTTGTAGATCTTACGCACATAATGTAAATGCACATAATTCTAATGTATTTTCTCTTGTCCCGAACGATGATGTTACGAATGCAGAGTTTTAGAATATGATCTATGTTTTTGCTCACAGTGTAGCTAGCCAGAAAAATTAGCAGGTCCCAATACGTACTAACACACCAACAATGAATCAGTATCATCTAGGGTTTGAGATTTTGTTCGAATGAATCCACCTGAGGTCCTAGGGTCGCAGATTGTTAATGACCCACAAAATTTCATTGATGAAGTTAAGAAAATCTTTGGAGTGATGCAAGTTACTTGTAATGATAGGGTATAGTTGGCATCCTACCAGCTTAAGAATGTAGCTTCAATTTGGTTCACTCAGTGGAAAGAAAATAAGGGTGTAGATACAATTCTTGTGACTTGGAAATATTTTACTGGACCTTTTCTTGATAGGTTCCTCCTGAGAGATTTGAGGGAGGCTAAAGCTCACGAGTTTATGAATTTAAGACAAGGTTCAATGCCAGTCCAAGAGTACGGACTTATGTTCACCCATGTCTCCAGGTATGATCCACACATGGTTGTCGATCCAAGGGCACAAATGAATAAGTTCCTATTTGGGGTATCCAACTTGGTGAAGACAGAGTGCATAAATGCTATGTTGTTAGAGGATATGAATATTCTTAGGCTTATGACTCATGCTCAGTAGGTTGAGATATATAAGCTTAGGAAATTGACTAAGGACAATAACAAGGCTAGAACATGAAACTATGAATACTCTCAGAAGAAATTGGGTGGTGGAAATTGCTCACATTTTCAAAAGAGGTCTACAGCCCCAAGACCTTCATCCGCTAGTGCTCCATCCACCAAGTTTCTATAGGATTAGAAAGGTAGGGCATCAAGATCTAAGACTCAGGGGAGTAATTCAGGTAACAGGACTTTCCAAACTTGTCCAAAGTGTGGTAACAACCATCCGGAAAAGTGTCTTGCAGGAAAGGATGGGTGTTTTAGGTGTGGTTAGTCTTGCCATAGGTCGAAGGATTTCCTTTCTACCAGGCAGGGCCAAGGAGGAAACACCAATAGGGCTCAGTCTACAGCTCCAGCATCACCAGCAGGATGCCCAACTTAGAGAGTGCTTCATCTGGTATAGGTGGTGGTTTTCACTAGAATAAGTTGTATGCTCTCTAGGCTTGCCAGGACCAGGAAAATTCTCCTGATGTGGTCACTGGTATATTACAAGTCTTTCATTTAGATGCTTATGCATTGTTAGATCCAGGGGCTACTCTTTCTTTTGTAATTCCCTATATAGCAGTAAACTTCGATGTCAATCTAGAAACTCTTTCAGAACCCTTTCCAGTCTCTACTCCAGTTGATGACCCAGTTATATCTAGATGGGTATACATAAATTTCCCTATCACAGTCTTTCAGAAAGTGACCTCAACAGATCTTGTATAGTTAGAAATGATTGACTTTGATATCATTATAACATAGATTGGTTAGATTATTGTTATGCCTTAGTCGATCGTAGAACTAGGATCATTCAGTTTGAGTTCTAAACTATCCTGACTTAGAATGGAAGGGTAGTAGCTCAGTGCCTATGGGTCGATTTATATCGTACCTTAAGGCTAGGAAGATGATATCCAAAAGGTATATCCATCATCTTGTTTGAATTAAGGATTGAAACTCTAAAACCCCAAGTCTTGAGTCAGTCCCAGTAGTAAATGACTATCCAGAAGTGTTTCAGATGGTCTTCCTGGAGTTCCTTTCTAAAGGGAAATTGACTTCGAAAAAGATCTCCTTGCAAATACCCAACCCATTTTTTTCCTCCTTACATAATGGCTCCTTGAAAAAGAAGTTGAAAGACCTTCTAGATAAGGGATTCATAAGGCCTAATATCTCTCCATGGGGTGCTCTAGTGTTATTCATGAAAAAGAAAGATGGTTAGAATGTGCATTGACTATCATTAGTTGAATAAAGTCACAATCAAGAACAAGATCCCATTCCTAGGATTGATGACTTGTTTGACCAACTTCAGGGTGCTAGTTGCTTCTCTAAGATAGACCTCAGATCCAGTTATCATCAACTCAGAGTCAAAGATAGTGACATTCTAAAAACAGCCTTCAAGACTCGATATAGTCACTATGGATTTGTAGTTATGTCTTTTGGACTAACCAATGCTCCTACAGCTTTCATAGACACAATCAATAGGATGTTCAAATTATATTTTGACTTGTTCGTTATCATCTTTTTTGATGATATCCTCATTTATACTCTGAGTGAGGAGGAGCATGCAACTCATCTAAGAGTTGTTCTGCAAACTTTCAAAGATCACCAGTTATTCGTTAAGTTCTACAAATGTGAGTTCTGGTTATAGTTGGTCGCTTTCCTTTGTCATGTGGTATCCAATGAAGGGATCTGAGTTGATTTTGAGAAAATTGAGGTGGTACAACATTGGCCCAAACCCACCTCTCCAACATATATCAGAAGTTTCTTGGGTTTGGCCATTTATTATAGGAGGTACGTTAAAGGATTTTCATCCACAGCTTCCCCATTGACTAAGTTGATTTAGGAAAAGGTCAAGTTTCAGTGGTCAGACGAGTGTGAGAAAAGCTTGTCAGAACTAAAGACTAGGTTAACGAAAACTCTTGTCTTGATCCTACTAGATGGTTCAGATGGCTATGTGATTTATTGTCACGTATATAGGGTCGGCCTAGGTTGTGTGTTGATGAAGTGAGGTAAGGTTATAAATAATGCTTCTAGAAATCTTAAGGTATATGAGTTTTGGAGACACTATTTTTATGGTGTTCATATTGATGTATTCACAGATTATAAGAGCCTCCAGTATGGGTGATCATTCACCTAGAAAGAGTTGAATCTTCGTTAGAAGAGATGACTTGAATTCCTCAAATACTATGACATGAATATTCTTTACCACCCCGGTAAAGACAATATAGTAGCTCATGTTCTCAGCAGATTGTCTATGAGTAGTGTAGAACATGTTGAGGAAGAAAAGAACGAGTTAGCTAAAGAGGTTCATCGACTTTCTCACCTAGGAGTTTGTCTTAGAGACACATCAGATGGTGGTGTGATAGTTCATAATGGATTAGAATCTTCATTGCTAGAAAAGGTTAAGGAAAAACTAGATAGTGATCCTATATTTCTTCAATTGAAGGGTGCAGTTCATCCGTAGAAAGTTGAGGTTTTCTTCCAAGGGGGAGATGGTGTGCTTTATTACCAGGGTCATTTATGTGTTCTTAAAGTGGGTGAGTTGAGGCAAAAGATCCTTATAGAAACCTATAATTCTAGATATTTTATTCATCCAGGTGCCACTTAGATGTACCATAATCTACGGGAAGTATTTGGGTGGAATGACATGAAGAGAGACATAGTAGACTTTGTGGCAAAATGTCCGAACTGTCAATAGGTTAAGGTAGAACATCAGAAACCAAGAGGTATGAATCAAGAGATTAACATTACTACATGGAAATGGGAAGTGATAAACATGGACTTCATTATAGATTTACCTCGTACTCGCAGACATTATGACTCTATTTGGGTGATAGTAGACATAGTTACTAAGTCCGCTCGCTTCTTGGCTGTCAGGACTACAGATTCAATAGAAGGCTATGCTAAACTATACATCCATGAGTTATTTAAGTTATATGGGGTTCCTTTGTCTATCTTCTCAGATAGTGGTACTTAGTTTACCTCTCATTTCTAGAAATCATTTCAGAAAGGTCATGGTACACAGGTAAATCTCAGTACAATATTTTATCCATAGATGGATGACTAGACAGAGCATACCATTTAGACCTTAGAGGACATGTTGAGAGCTTGCGTGATAGATTTCAAGGGAAGTTGAGATGATCACCCACCTCTCATAGAGTTCACCTATAAAAATGACTATCATTCAATATTCAGATGACCCCTTATGAAGCATTATACAGGCATTGATAATGATCTCCAATCGGTTGGTTCGAAGGAGGTGAACCAGCCTTGACTGGGCTATATTCGGTTCATGAAGCTATGAGAAAAATTCAGCTCATCTTACTCAAAGGTAGAATTAAGGCAGCTCATAGTGGTCAAAAGTCCTATGCATATGTAAGGAGAAGGGACTTAGAGTTTCAAATCAATGATTGGGTTTTCCTAAAAGTGTCACCTAAGAAGGGGGAGATGAGATTTGGCATGAAAGGGAAGCTCAGTCGGAGATATGTAGGCCCCCACAAAATCTTGAAGAGGGTCAGTAGGGTTGCTTATGAGTTTGAGTTACCAGAAGAACTAGTAGTGGTTCATCCAATATTTCATATTTTCTTATTGAAGAAGTGTGTGGGTGATCTAGCATTAATAGTACCATTAGAGAGTTAGGATGTGAATGATAGTCTCACTTGTGAAGAGGTGTGAGTTTAGATTATTGACCGTTAGGTTCTTAGGTTGAAAAATAAGAATTTACTTCATTAAAGGTTTTGTGGAGGAGTGTAACGACTCGGAAAATGATAGGTTAAACTAGAACCTAATATTAGGGTTAATGTCAATAGTTAAAGGCCAAGGATAAGGGCTTTGGGTGTAGGCCATGGTTTGGGAACCTAGGCTACCTAAAACATTGCCTAGCTTCTGCCTCCCTAGGCCACGAGGGTCTTCATGAGTCATGGTGCCACCCGTGGTGGCAAGGCAGTATGCTCTTGTAAGGTGCCAAGAGAAGGCTCCCCTTCACAACCAATTCATGACTTCTGGTCATGACCACGGGTAGTGGGAAGGCTTATGGGGCTGCCTTAGCTTGGTGGGAGATGTTGCAAGTTAAGGGAGCTACTGTCCCAAAGTTCACGGGCACCACCACGAGTCGTGGTGCCCTAGATGGTCCATGAACGTGAACTTGGAGTTCACTTAGGCTCAAGGGAGGCAAGACAACTTTTCCTAGGTGCTGCCACATGACCACGAGCTTTACCACAACTAGTGGTGTGAACCATGGATCGTGGGAGCTTCCATGGACTTGCCTTGGCCTTGGAGGGCTTGGTAAGGATAGCAGGCACACTACCTCAAGGACCACGGGCACCACCCCAAGCCGTGGTGCCCCTCATGACCAATTTAGTTGGGCGTGGTCTTTGACGGGCTTCCTCAAATTGGGTTTTTTTTGGTAATTTTGTTTTAATGTTTTATTGTGTGGGCTTGATTTTAAATGGCTTATATGATAAATATATAAGGTTTTAAGTCTTTTAAACAAGTCATTCACTCATTTTTCCCAAATCAAATCCCAAAGTTCTCTCTCTATATATTGCTCTCTAACTCAAGGAAGAAAAAGAAGGGGGATCTAGGGTTTTGGATTCAAGGTTTTCTTCATCAAATTTCTTGGGAAACCTTAGCAAAGGTATGGTGATCCTTCATCTAGGGTTATATTTCACCCTAGAGCCAATTTCAAAGTAAACTTTTAAAGATTTCAAGTTCATGAAAACCTAGGGTTTTACTTAACCTTACGAGTTCTTTCACCAAATGGTTTTAAATGGTTTCTAATGGCATATTATTGCTATATTGTTTTGTATTGATGATTTAAGATAAAAATAACCCATGAACCCATGATTTCTCTCTATTTATAGTTTATGCCTTTATGAAGTGGTTTCCTTGATAATGAATGTATATGAATAAAACTTGTTCAAAGGGCTCTAGATTCTTTGAGTATGTCGTTACTCATGCTTATTTTATGGTGTATTGGTATGTGAGGTTTATGGCCTTGAAGGCAAGATATGAGAAGCTACTTGTTGATTTAGAATTGTTAACTTGATGGTGATCCACTTGAAAGGTGGAGGTGTTTACTTGTTATGTACATTGTGACCATGGCCTAGAAGGAATAATATGAGAAATTGAAATGTTATCGTGACATTGTAGGAATGAGAATTCAAAGAAGCTAATGTGATCATGTTGTGAACGTAAATGTGTTATTATTGAAAGACTATTTATCAATTTGACACTCATGAATGTTGATGAAAGAATATGAACGATACTTCAATATAAAGTATACCTTGAATTGGTAGGGCTTATGCATCCTTTTCTTATATTAATGATTATACTGTTGATTGTTGAATCCTTGGATCGGTAGGCTAGTGGCACCCTTCCACACATGCTTATAATGAAGCTTGGGATCGATAGGCCTGTGGCACCTTCCATTAATGAGGGTAATGAACATTGGAATCGGTAGGCTTATGACACCTTTCCATGAAGGTTAATGATGAGACTTGAACCCGT
This sequence comes from Solanum bulbocastanum, assembly GCA_037074985.1. Lineage (NCBI taxonomy): Eukaryota > Viridiplantae > Streptophyta > Magnoliopsida > Solanales > Solanaceae > Solanum > Solanum bulbocastanum. Next base: position 30,950,964 of record CM073599.1, on the reverse strand, counting down.
AGGCCTATGGCACCATTTCAAGAAGAGTTAATGAGATTTCCTCAATGAACCTTGAATCGATAGGCTTAAGGCACCACTTTAATGTGTTAATAAATAAATTAGAGTCGGTAGGCTGATGGAACTTCTCATATGTGATAATGTCAAAGTAATGAACTATTCTATTGGAATGTAGGCTAAGCATCGAGAGGATTTGGTTAGATGGAAACACCCCCAAAGTTAGGCATGAGTTTCAATGATCATCTACGTTATCCCATAAACTATGTGCCCGCATAGGTCTAACTAGTGGATCCACCTTAGCTATATAAATCGGTCTTCCTTAGGGAAGTAGATCACCTCTTTACGGTGTAGGGATTTATGAGACCAGATTCCATGACAAGATCTCATGGTTTGTGTCGGTTAAATGCTTACTTCCCATCATGTGAGATTTCAATGTGGGGTCTTGATAGGTTCTACAAAGTGTAGGTAGTAGTATGGGATGCTACCTATACATTGCACGAGTAGGCTTTGAGAGGGTCATAGTGAGTTTCTCTAAATCCTAATGAATATGACATGAATATGCTCTAAATGAAGTTATTAAAGAATTTTGGCTCTAAAATGCTTAATGCTATACTTGGGTTATATTATGAGTTATTTTCCCTTGTCATGCCTTATGAAATGCTATGTCTCTTATGAATGAAAATTCTGCAAAGGTGAAAAGAAAGGAACAATGAGTTCAATTTTTGTGACCTTAATGTGGTGCCCTAGTGTGGATGGTGGTATGGGACGGTATCCATACATTGCACAAGGCATAGCATATGGGTTGCTTGAGGTGAAGGTTGAAGGTAAGGGTAATGGTTTCCATATGATGCTGTTTAAGTGTGAAGTTATAACTTATATGGTGTTACTACTTGTATATGATGTCTTTTACGCTATTGTCCATGATGTTTCTAAAAAGTGGCATAATGCATGGTTTCCAACCAAAATGTCCCCTTTTAAAGCATGTTTTGCATGGTCATCAGACTTAGTACATTGCTTTGTACTAACCCATATTCTCCATGTTTTTACTACAAGTTTAGGTTCCGGCAAGTGATTCCTCCTAGCTAGTTTGAAATGTTGGATTCGTTTCCTCCAAGACTTGGTATGTCCTTATGATTCTAGGAAATGTTTCCTTATTTCATGTATTAGACTTTTCAGTAGTTGCTTTTAAATTTGAAAGGGTTGTGTCCCTAGTATGTTTTAAGATTGTGTTTAAGTTGGCCATGTGAGATTTAGACTGCTGCTGTATTTCAAGTTCCTCTTTTAATAAAGTTTGTTATTTTGGGATTTAAATGAGTTTTAATTATGGACTATTTCTATATCGAATACAATGAAAAGCTATGAGGCTAGTATAAGACCCCTTCAAGGTAGAGTGCGTCGTGTCGCATCCAGGGCCTAGACTCGGGTCATGACAAACATGGTATCCGAGCACAAGATTTTGGAAATGGTTTGTAGAATCAAAGTCTCACAAGCTACATCTAGTAGAGTCTTGTTCATCGGTGTGAGTCGCGACACAGCTATGAGCGAGAGGCTATAGGACGTTAGAAGTTACACTTCTTTCATATTCTTAAAGTCATGCCTTAGATTTTAGTTTGTAAGTGTTCTTTTCCTAATCCTTCTCTTGTGTTAATAGGATATGAATACAAGAGGGAGACCCGCAAGGAGAGTAGGAGAAGAGAATGTAAATGAGGGAGTTCCTCCCCAAGGTCCTCAAGATGTCTAAGTTTCGATGGAAGTTTTAGATTTGACAAATGAAGAGATAAGGTTGGCTTTCAGAATCTTGGCCCGAGCCATGGCTGCTTAAGTGACTAGAGATATGGGGCCTAGGGTGAATGCTAATGAGGGTACTATGGTTTCTAAGTTGTGAGAATTTGTGAGGATGAATCCTCCGGTGTTTCTAGGTTCGTAGCTGGGAGAGGATCCCCAAGAATTTCTGGATGAAGTGTATAAGGTAGTGAGTGCTATGGGGGTGACTTCAAAAGAAAAGGCAGAGCTTGCCTCCTACCAATTGCAAGATGTTGCTCAAGTTTGGTTCACTCATTGGAAGGAAAATAGGCCAGTGGGAGTGGATCATATAGAATGGGAGGATTTTAAGGAAGCTTTCCTTGGTAGGTACTTTCCCCATGAGAAGAGGGACTGTAAGGTTGAAGAGTTTGTCAACCTTAGGCAAGGTAATACTAGTGTGCAAGAGTACTCCTTGAGGTTTACCCAATTGTCTAAGTATGCTCTATCTTTTGTGTCAAACACTAGAGGTGGGATGAGTAGGTTTGTGACTGGTGTATCCAACCTAGTCAAAGAAGAGTACCATACGACAATGCTCCATACTGACATGAACATCTGTAGGCTCATAGTTAATGCTCAATCCATTGAGGAGTCCCAACTTAAAAGGATGAATAGGGATGTGAAGAGGGGTAGATCCGATGAGCAAGGTCAACCTAGGTTCAAGAAGAGGGCTCCAAACCAAGATTCTTCAAGTGCTCCTAAGGTTAACCAAGAGAAAGGTGGTGGATCTCAATTTTCTAAACCAAATTGCACCACTTGTGGCAAGAGGCACTATACGAAATGCCTAGCCCTTACTAATGGGTGCTATGGTTGTGGGAAGAATAAAGGTGAAAGATTGTCCTACTTTTATGGCTAGAGGAACGGAGGCCAAGCAAGCTTCTAAATATGGTACGGTTCCTATCCCTCCAAATTATGGTCATTTATATGCTCTCCAAGATAACAAGGACAAAGAAGCTAATCTGGACAAAAGCCCCGGTAAGTGATAGTTTCTTATGGTCATGAATGTCTTGATGAGGTTCCTATGTTGTTTTTCATGGTTTCCTTAGTTGGGTTCTCTCCTAAGTGGGGAATGGTATGATGAATAGTAGGTTGTGGTGAGTTTTGATATCCTTGTCACTTCCTTTTATTCCTATTCAAGCTTGAGACCAATAGTTCCTAGTAGCTTGTTTCATGTTTTTGGAGTCTTGTGTGAAAATGAAGTTCCATGGTCTCCTTATGTTATGCATGATTTGATGAGTTTATGTTTACATGAGAAAATGTGTTTTTGATTTATGTGTTCCTCATGTTGATGTGCATCTATAATAAATTTTCCTAAATACTTCATGAGTTGAATTGATGAGCATGCTTAAATGTGGTTTTGAGAAAAGATGAATAATTGATTTATGATGTTGTAATGAGCTTGGTGTGATGCGGAGAAGAAAGTTACTGCAATGAAGTGATAAATGATATTATTTATGCATAATGAGTTTTAGACGTAGTCCCTACATTATTGTATTGCATTGAGCTTATTCATGTGGAGTTGATTTTTCCTCCTATGTTTATGCATTGTTTATGATGTTGCATGATTGTTGAGCTGCTAGGCTTGAATTGCTTTTCCCTTGAAGTGTTTAAAGTGTCATTCGAGGACAAATGTTTCTCAGTTGGTCTAATGTAATGACATGGAAAATGATAGGTTAAAGTAGAGCCTAATTGTAGGGTTAATGTCAAGAGTTAAGGGCTACGGCTAAGGGCTTTGGGTGTAAGCCATGGTCTAGGAACCTAGGCTACCTAAAACTTAGCCTAGCTACTGCTTCCTTAGGCCATGAGGATCTTCACGAGCTGTGGTGCCACCTATGGTGGCAAGGCAGCATGCTCTAGTAAGGTAACAAGCCAAGGCTCCCCTTCACGGCTCGTGGTCATGACCACAGGTAGTGGGAAGGCTCGTAGGGCTGCCTTAGATTGGTGGCAGATGTTGCTGTTTGAGGGAGCTACTGTCCCAAAGTTCACGGGCATCACCACGAGTCTTGGTGACCTAGACGGTCCGTGAAAATGAGCTTGGAGTTCACTTAGGCTCAAGGGAGGCAAGGCTACTTTGCCTAGGTGCTGCCCCATGACCATGAGCTTCACCACGACTGGTGGTGTGAACTACGGATCGTGGGAGTTTTCGTGGACTTGCCTTCACCTTGGAGGGCTTGACAAGGATGGAAGGCACACCGCCTTAAGGACCATGGGCACCACATCGAGCCATGGTGCCCCTCACGACCAGTTTAGTAAGGAGTGGTCCATGACGGGCTGCCTCAAGTTGGGGGTTTTCGGTAATTTCGTTTTAAAGTTTTATTATGTGGGGTTGATTTTAAATGGCTTATATCATAAATATGTAAGGTTTTAAGTCTTTTAAACAAGTCATTCACTCATTTTCCCAAATCAAATACCAAAGTTCTCTCTCTCTATATTTCTCTCTAACTTAAGGAAGAAGAAGTGGGAGCTAGGGTTTTGGATTCAAGGTTTTCTTCATCTAATTTCTTGGTAAATCTTGGCAAAGGTATGGTGATCCTTCATCTAGGGTTATCATTCACCCTAGAGCCAATTTCAAAGTAAACTTTTAAAGATTTCATGTTTATGAAAACCAAGGGTTTTACTCAACCTCATGGATTCTTTCACCAAATGGTTTTAAAAGGTTTCTATTGGCATATTATTGTTATATTTTTGTTGTATTGATGATTTAAGATAAAAATAACCTATGAACCCATGATTCTCTCTATTCATAGTTTATGCCTTTATGAAGTGGGTTATTTGATAATGAATGTTTATGAATAGAACTTGTTTAAAGGGCTCTAGGTTGTTGGAGTATGTCATTACCCATGCTTACTTTATGGTGTATTGTTGGTGTATTGGTATGTGAGCTTTATGGCCTTTAAGGCAAGATATGAGAAGCTACTTGTTGATTTAGAATTGTTAACTTGATGTTGATCCACTTGAAAGGTTGAGGTGTTTACTTATTATGTACATTGTGACCATGGCCTAGAAGGCATAATATGCGAAATTGAAGTGTAATCATGACATTGTAGGAATGAGAATTCAATGTAGCTAATGTGATCATGTGATGAATATAAATGTGTCATTATTGAAAGACTATTTCTCAAATACTCATGAATGTTGATGATGGAATCTGAAGGATTCTTCAATATAAAGTTTACCTTTAATTGGTAGGTCTTATGCATCCTTTTCTTGTTTAAATGATTATACTGTTGAGTGTTGAATCCTTGGATCGGTAGGCTAGGGGCACCACTCCACACATGCTTATAACAAGCCTTGGGATCGGTAGGCCTACGACACCCTTCCATTAATAAGGGTAATGAACCTTGGAATAGGTAGGCTTATGGCACCTTTCCATGAAGGTTAATGATGAGACTTGAACCAATAGGCCTATGGCCTTTCAAGAGGAGTTAATGAGCTTTCCTAAATGAACCTTGAATTGGTAGGGTTAAGGTACCCTTTTCATGTGTTAGTGAATGAATTGGAGTCTGTAGGCCAATGGCACCTCTCGTATGTGATAATGTCAAAATAATGAACTATTTTAGGGGAATGTAGGCTAAGAACTGATGGATTTGGTTAGATGGAAGCTCCCCCAAAGTTAGGCATGAGTTTCAATGATCGTCTACCTTATCCCATAAACAATGTGCCCACATAGGTCAAGCTAGTAGATCCACCTAAGCTATATAAACCGGTCTTCCTTAGGCAAGTAGACAACCTCCTTACTGTGTGGGGATTTATGATACCAGATTCCATGAAATTCTCTTATGGTCTATGTCGGTTAAATTCTTACTTCCCATCATGTGAGATTTCATTATGGGTTCTTGATAGGTTCTACAAAGTGTAGGTAGTAATACAGGATGCTACCTATACATTGTACGAGTAGGCTATGAGAGGGTCATAGTAAGTTTCTCTAAATCCTAATGACTATGACATGAATGTGTTCTAAATGAAGTTTTTAATGAATGTTGGCTCTAAAATGCTTAATGTGATATGCATGCTATACTTGGGTTATATTATGTGTTATTTTCCCTTGTCATGCCTTATGAAATGATGTCTCTTATGAATGAAAATTGTGCAAAGGTGAAAAGAATGGAATGATGAGTTCACTTTTGGTGACTTTAATGTGGTGCCCTAGTGTGGATGGTAGTATGGGATGCTATCCATACATTGCACAAGGCATAACATATGGGTTGCTTGAGGTGAAGGTCGAAGGTAAAGGTAATGGTTTCCATGTGATATAGTTTAAGTGTGAAGTTATGACTTATATGATGTTAATGCTTGTATATGATGTCTTTTACGCTATTGTCCATGATGTTTCTAAAAAGTGGCATAATTCATGGTTTCCAACCAAAATGTCCCCTTTTAAAGCATAATTTGCATGGTCATCATACTTAGTACATTTCTATATACTAACTCATATTCTCCATGTTTTTACTACAAGTGTAGGGTACGGCCAATGATTCCTCCTAGCTAGTTTGAAGTGCTGGATTGCTTTCTTCCAAGACTTGGTATGTCCTCATGATTCGGGGACAAGACTTATATTTCCTTATTTTATGTAATAGACTTTTCAGTAGTTGTTTTTGAATTGGAAAGGGTTGTGTCCCTAGTATGTTTTAAGATTGTGTCTAAGTTTACCATGTGAGATTTAGACTTCCGCTGTATTTCAAGTTCCTCTTTTAATGAAGTTTGTTATTTTGAGATTTAAATGAGTTTTAATTTTGCACTATTTCTATATCGAATGCAATGAAATACTATGAGGCTTTTATGATACCTCTTCAGGGTCGAGTACGTCGTGTCGCATCCGGGGCTTAGACTCGGGTTATAATAAGGAGTCCGTCCGTAAAGGGAGCTACTTGGGATACAGAAGAAGCCATGATGGCCAAGTATCCTCACCTCTTTCCTTTCGATTCCGTTTCAGCTTGAGGTAATGGTTTCTATCCAATCCTTCAGCTTACTCTTGAAGAATTCATACGGACCATAGGTGATATTTAACAGTTATACAATTTAAAATAGTTGTTAGGTCAACTTCAAATAGTCATAGCTTTTAGTGCAGAATGAATTAGGTAGCCTATGACCTATCAAATGAAAGATAATTGGATCATCTTTCCAACGTCACCGAGTTTGCTAAAATCCAAGTTTAGAGTAAAATGTTATGCTTATTTTAGTGAAGCACTGTTGGGCAGAGCATGAACGACAGCCCCGACCGATGATTAGGAGTCCAATCGATGGACCGCCAGTCCACTCATGAGTGGAACTTCGTCATCTATAAGTTAAGGCCATCTTTGCCCTTTCCCTATGTGTTGGGGCACTTAAACTATGTCTTTTAATGCCTAAACTACATCTTTTACTCAAAATAAGTCTAATACTCTAGTCAAACATACGCAGAACCCTCATTCTCCAAAAATCATACAAATTAGAACGAAAAGACGAGAATAGTTGACAGTCTCTTCTCAAGAACAAGCATGAGGTTTTCTTCAAGGTTGAGCCACATAATCCAGAGAATTTCTCTATAGATTTCATCACCAAGTATGTGGGATTTCATTAGTGGATTCCTTTCATCCACCAGGTCCTTAAAATTCAGTCAGATTCTTGATTCACAATATCTTGTTTAAACCTAGGGTTTTTAAAACCTTGGATATTAGTTATGATTTAACTATTATAGTGTTCTTAATCATATTATCATGTTTTTGTGAAATCGTTGCTTAGTCCTTTGCATGTAATGCAGAACCTTAATTGTGTAGATTCTCTTAGTTCTTGAATTACACTTGCTAGGTCAGTTAGCAGATATACATGCTCCATATTTGAATGTTTCATTGGTTATATTTAAATGTTACATTCATAGATTTGCATGTCACAATATTGAGCTATCTAGTATTTCAGTTTGTTGTATTATACATATTTCCAGTTAGGAGTAGGCTTAGCATCGAGTTGGACTAGTACCTTATAGTCCTATAACTTCATGCCCCCATAGGTTTATAAGTCCCCTCCGCAGGCATTATATTTAGTGATCTCGCCACTAATGCCTTTATACTGCTAGCAAGGTATATTGGATCCTCTCGATGGGGCATAAAACATCAAACTCCACAGTTAGCTCACATAGTTTTATGTCAGTTAATAGTAGCTCCCACAGTCAGACTCTCAGTGCATTTGACCAGGTTTTCAGTTATACTACACTATTTAGTCTCAACATGGTATGTTAAAAATCAGTACTTGGTCATTGCATTTAGTTTAGTATATTTCAGTATTTGCATCATGTTCAGATTTTATCATTACTCAGTTATGCTTTATTCAACTTATATATTTGTTCAACTATTATCCATATCATGCATGCTCAATACATTCCAAGTACTGATGCATACTCTGCACTACATTCTTTCATGATGTAAGTTCAGGTACTCAGCATCGAGATCACGCATAGATCCAATTCTCGATTCGTATTCAGCAACTTCAGTGATGAGTCCTCATGCTTCAAGATAATAGACATGTGTTTTCATATTCAGTCTTTCATTTCAGTTTCAGTTTTCTAGGGTTAGGTGGGGACATGTCCAGTAACTCTAGTCAATTAGAGGCTTTTTTCAGACAAAGTATTAGATTCAACTTTAGTTTTGAGTGAATGTTCAAAATCATTGAACTGTTAGTAATTTAATATATATTTAGATCAGTATTGAGCATTCCCAATCTTTCTGTTATCTCATGTTTTAGCATCCACATAGCATCTCTTTACTCAATTGTTTTAATATGCTTATGATATGCTAGCTTTAGGGTTAGCTTAGGGTCACTCATGATCCCAGGTCCCTTGTTACACCAAGGGGGTAGCCTCGGAGTATGACAATAAGAATCCTTAGAACTCCATAATGTTTAGCATTCTCACGCCCTCATTGCATTGAAAAGGTATTTGACTAGTTCAAATATTTAAATTTCAATATTATCAAGATTCCAATAAATGTGAGCTTTGCATTTCAAAAGAGTGAAGGTGAAAGTGACTCACAATTGGATTGTGCTAGTGTATTGGGAAGTATGATGTATATCACGAAGTGTACATGATCAGATATAGCATGTGTAATTAATAAACTGAGTTGGTTCACGAGTGATCCCAATCGAACTCATTGGATTACAATGAAAAGAGTTTTTGGGGGTATTTAAAACATACTCAAAACTATTTCATGCATTATAAAAAATTTTCAGCAATATTGAAAGGATATAGTGATGTGAATTGGATCACGTGGATCAAATGAAGTAAAATCCACGAGTGAATATGTATTTACTTTTGGTGGAGGAGTAGTCTCTTGGAAATCTTTCAAAATGACATGTAACATTAGCTCTACAGTGATCTGTGATCTGCGTGCTCTAAATAATGTCGACGAATAAATGGAAAGTCTCTGGAATATTTTGATAGATATTCTTTTTTGGCCCAAACCTTTTGGGTCACACAACCCTTTGTTTTCTATAAATTGAGGGATTTCCTCTCATTTTAAAAGAACTAATTTCCTAGACTTCTTCCTCTATTAATAAATCTAGTATTCTAAGTGTACTTTACTACCATTGAGTAAGATCGTTCTATCATGGGAGGCTATATTCCATTAACCTCAGGTACTTGAGGGGAATAATTTCCTTAAGGGGACAATGTGCATTCAGTGGGCTCGATTTTCTTTCTTTGAGAAAAATATATTGTATATTGTTTCTAATCTGTTTCAGATTCTATTTTCTCTACTAGTTTTAATTTCGAGTTTTAAAAATACTCTTTCATCAAAGTTTTGTTCTAAGTATCTTAGGAATACAAGATGAAAAACAATCACAAACAAAGTATAAAATGAGTTTACGCACAATTACTACTACCAAATAAGGACCTAATATAATCTTTAAAACATTTAACCACAATCAATTCTATAGATGACTGAAAGTTCATTTTTCAACATTTCGAAACTATAATTATCCATCCAGTTCATGAACTAATGAAGGGAATGATTTATTCTACCATTAGAAGCACCACAATTTTTTTTCATGAGAGAAGAAATAAAGTTCAATATTTTCATTTCACAACATGATCATACAACCCTTCTCAACTACTAATAAGGTACAATAAGAATTCAAAGAAAGAAACAGAGCTCTGATATCAACTTTACAATGATCATTTTAGTGTAATAAAGACTTTTCTTGTCGATTCACTAACTCATACATGAGATTCTTCTAAGACAACATAATTGTGAAGGAAAAAGTGCAAAAATGAAAAAGCATGACAAACATGATAAAAATACAAAAAGGAAATTCAATATAATCATGTATTCTATAAAATAAGTCATCAGTACATGAAGACATTGTATGCCCCTTAGGTATGATAGGGTACTTCATTTGGTCATCAATGAATGCCTATCTTTCGTTCCCAGTTTATATATATATATATATATATATATACACACACACATATACATACTAGTTTTTCGACATGTGATTATTGATTTAGAGAATTAGTTGCACCTCAATATCATCATCTTTGCTCTTGTAACTGCTGTCATTTTTTTAATAGCAATGCTATTTGAATTCAAGGAGGAAGGATTAACTTCAAATTCGCAAGAGTTCAAGATTTGAAAATCCGTTGATTACATTTCCACTTGATTGGAATTAATGATTGGTAAATTCGTTGATTCCATTTTGATAACGTTTACCGCAAAAGAATTCTTAATTTTATCCCTTTTGTGGAGTTTGTAGAAATTCTTAAATCATCTTGATGATGAACAACTTTTGTTTTCCATTTTTGACTTGGGATGCAAGAATTTAGATTTGATAGGGCGTTCCATTTGGTCGTCAATGGAAGGCTATCCCCAATTAATGCATATAAGTTTTAAATATATACACACATAGACACACTAGTTCTTAAACCTTGATGATGAACAACTTTTGTTTTCCATCATTCACTTGGTCTTCGAGAATTTAGATTTGATTGGGCATTTCATTTGGTCATCAAATGGAAGCCTATATTTTTTTTCTTAGTTAATGTATCCCTTGAGTCCCGTGGTTCTAGAATGGTCACTTTTATTGACTTATAATTATTTTTAAATTATTTTTTGGATATATGTTTATAGGCTACACAGTTTCGCTCGCATTTTTATTGTTGAATTTTTATTTGGTCTCAATCTAGATGTGTTACCCCATTCTTGGTATTGACATTTAGAGACATATCTGTTTTCTTTCCATCACACTTAATAATCTTTTTTTTTACTAGTCTCTACTTTAAATCAATGAAAATTAATTATATTATTGGACAAGGTGTGTCAATACATCCTTGAGTTTATTTTAATGTCTCAAAAATAAAAGATGTGTAATTACATTCTTAATTGAAACAAATATTTTTAACGTGCCTTAAGGTTCGTTTTAACATTAAAAGAAAATATTTATTTCTTATAAAGAAAAAGCAAAAAAAGTGAAATACTAAACTTCTAGAATAAAATTTTGGATCATTTCCATATATTTTATTTTTTATTATTCTTAAAGTTGATGTCAAATTTATGCATACACTTTCTAATACAACAAAACTATAACAAATTGTTAAAATAAAATTCTCATTTTTGTGATAACATAAAATTGCAATAATATTTTGTTGAGCCTAACAATCCATAGTTTATCATTATTATCTAAATCAAGACAAGAACAGTGTCATGACTGTTCATTTTTAAGAGGTCACAAGTAACGAATAAAAATAAATAAATAAATAAAATAATCACTGATTAAAGCTACCATCATTCATTAGGTAGAGATATCATAGTTAACAAATTATTCATTTCAATCGAGTTATAAATAAAACAAATTATAAGAAAACTTTTCTTAAAATTTCATTGAATTACATAAATAAATTAAAGAGATAAGGTAAGGTTTAATTCCGCAAAATCATAACTGAAGCTCAATTATAATACGCACAAGTTTGTTGTAGGTTTTTTGTGGTTGTATATGTATTGTGTTTAGATAAAGTATAAATGAAAAAGGAAAAAAATATTTTAATGTGTTGTTGAATTTTTAAAAGAAAAGTAAACTAAAAATAAAATGATTTCCCATTTTTGTCTAATTATGTGTGTGTTTTATATGTGTAACGACCTGCTCCTGTCATTATAGAAAAGCCGACGGGAGAAAATTTTGGGTCGAAAAACTTTTTGGTAGTTACTTAAGAACTCCTAGCCTAGTCTAGATTTAGATGAAATCGGAATTAGTGAAGTCTAGGGAAATCTAGTAACAAATGAGAGATCTAATAATGAATTTTATCGCATGAGTGGATAACTAAGACGTTAAGAAACCCGTATGATTTTACGAAATTGAATTCGGGCGAGTAGAAATCTCGAAATTGATCTTAGCGTGAACAGGTAGTTTCTGAATGTCATGGGTTAAAGGTGTGTTATAAAATGGGGGTTTGAAACTCTGAGTTTGACTCTTTATTTCCATGCATATCGCTAGGGCGAGATTATTCCCACCAGTGCGGGATGGCTGTTGCGGGATGGGGGCCACCATAATGGGCCAGTAGCCAATTAAGTCAGAAACAAACCCCAAAACGCCATTATTAAATAATTTTCATTCTTGAGATCTATGAGATGACCCTAGGTGATTTCTTGACAGTTTCCCACTATGTTTGATGTTAAAGGTAAGGATTTTACTCCTTTAATCCATTTTTCGATCAGTAGAACTTAGAATCTTGATTATATATTGTCGGGGGAGGGTTTTGAACAAAATGGAATAGTGGAGAAAATCACTAATTGCACCTTAGGATCATGAGTTTGGTCTTGGGTTATTGGGTTTGTTATCATCCAGGTAAATTAGACCATAATTATTTATCTCTGCGTTGTATTATTGGTTTGTAGACCTATAACAAGCGGAAAGAATTTGGAAAGGGAAGAATTAAGTGTCTTAGAAGGATTAAAGCTTCATTTCGAGCTAGGTGATGGTTTGATTTCATGTTTGTGTGATGTATGTTAGTAGTTCCTTCATTGTTATGCATGTATGTATGTGAATGTTGAACTATTGATAACATAAAATGTGAATGAGTATAAATGAATGATTGTATGCCATGAATCAACACTTGATTGTATGATTATGAGAATGTACATTGTGATTCTAATTGTGATTGTGGCTTGTTGAATGGATTGGGTGTTACGTTCTAACACACTAACTAGGTCAAGTGTCATATTTCAGCACTTATATTGCATCAAGTGAAACATTCCGACACATATATTGGAATGGGTTTCACATTCGGCACACTAATTGGGATCAGGTACCACGTTCCGATACACTCACAGTTTAGGTATGGGTTCTATGAGAGGACCATTGAATTGGGTTCCATGAGATGACCATTGAATTGTTATATCTACTTGTATTGAGAATGTGGAATTGTGCGTTGTTCCTGAAGTGATAACCAATGTGTACATCATATTCTGTATATGTCATGCTTATTATGTTGTAACTGCTTATATATGTTACCCTTATTGGATAGCCACAGGATACTATCAGTACGTCATAATTGTGTACTGATACTACACTCACTCTTTATTTCTTGAGTACAAGGCATCCTTAGGCGGCTACTGACAAACCTCATCTAGAAGATCGATGATCTAATTGAATTCAAGGGTGAGCCAGTTCTTTCAGGCTGCCATGAGTTCTCTTTTGATCAATTCATCTTATTCAGACTTATATTAGTTCTTTAGATGTTCAGTTGTTTTAGCTTTAAGGGTTGTACCCCATTTTCTTTAGACTTATGGTTTGTTAGAGTTTTAGTACATTGACTTTTAGATTTTACGGAATATTTCTGCAATGTTTTGATGGTCGTTGTTAGACTTTTTGAGATTATGGGAACTCTACTTTATTTCTCCATTAAACTTGCTTCTGTATCTTTAAATGTTTAGTTCTTGGGTTAGATGATTAGCATTAAAGGTTCTCCCATCAGATGGTTAGTATGGGTGCTAATCACGATGGTCTGGGTTGTGATAAAGTTGGTATCAGAGTCCTAGGTTCGTTGATCTCATTGTACAAAAATGAGTTTAGTAGAGTCTTGCAAAACAGTACAGAGACTTTTGTACTTCTCTTCGAGAGGCTATAGAATTTTAGGAAAAACTCATTTTTTTTCTACTCTTTTCATGCTATGACTTGAATGCAATTGATATCTAGGTGATACAAATTGGTATCTGAATTCCTTCACACTATGTCCTATCTGGTTAGTATTTGGTTTGTAAAGGTTGAAACAACAACACGAGCAATAGAAAATCTATCCTCGAAAATAGATATGTTCTCTGATTCTCTGTGGGCATGTAATGACTAAAGACAAACATGAGGTTTCTATTATGTTCTTAAGGTTGAAATTTTCATTTTTCTTCATTGCTAAGCTAAAATTTCTTACGATTTCCTTGTTGACTGTCATGAGATGATTCAAAATACGGATAAGGTAGAGTGATTGGGAGTTGAGTTTATGAAATATCATTCAAGGGAGATACCAAATTGTGGTGGTGGTCTCATGTTGAGTGTCAACTAGAAAATGCAAACATTTTATAACTTACTGTATGAAGAAGTATATACCATGAACTTTGAGGGATAAGAGGAGAGATTAGTTCTGGAATATAGAGCAACAAAATATATTTGTTGTAGCCTTCAAGGCAAAAATTTTGTTTTTTATGCAAATGTGGTACTCCACTTTGCTTTAGTCTAGAAGAGCAGATTTGTCGTGTTGTGAAGGGATTAAGATCAGATTCGAAGGTTTAAGCTTATAGGTGGTTGTTTTAGACAAAATCTTTTCATGAAGTGGTTGATTTGATGACAGAGTTAGAAGGGAGTGAATTCAGAAAACTTTGCTAAGGTGACAACATTCCAACATTCAAGAAGTGTCTTATGGGAAGACTAGATAATGAACAACATTACTTGGAAAATGCATTTAGTATTGTTGTCATATCATGTATGGGTTGCTTAGTAAATGATGAAATTATGCTGCGACAATTGATGTTAGGATATCCACTGCGATTTCCTAGATTGAGTGTATATAAAAGAGGTCATGCTATGACTACTACTATAGCAGCAATGCTTACTTGGTTAAGTTATTAAGTATGTTACAATTGTGGAGAACCTAGGCATATGAAGAGGAAATCAGCAAGGCCATGAAAGCCGGAGAAACGGTAATGCAGGTAGGGGAGTAGTTCTTCTAGGAAAGGAGGTTGCCCATCAATATGACAAGGCTCAGTCTTATGCCTTTTCGGGCAAAACCAAGGCTGAGGTGTCTGATGCAGAGGTCGCAAGTACTACTCTTGTTTGTGCCCAGATGGCTACTGTTTTTTTTTTATATGGGTTCTAATTATTCGTATGTGACAGTTCAATTTGCCTTGGGAAGTGATGTGGTTTGTGATGTACTTGATGCCCCCATCAATGTTTCTACCCAAGTAATTGGAGAGTCAGTCATACCATGTGTATCGTGCTTGCCCTATCTTGTTATGGGTTTTTAGACTTAGGCTGATTTAGTTATTATGGTTATGAATGATTTTGATATAATCATAAGTATGACTTGGTTGTCCCCCAATTATGATGTGTTAAATTTTAATGCTAAGTCTTCGACTCTAGAGATCCCAGGTAGGGAAATGTTAGAGTGGGAAAGGTTATACAAGCCTAAGCCAGCTAAGGACATATTCTTCATTCGGGCTAGGAAACTTATAGGGCAGGGATGTTTGGTGTATTTGAATCATATTTGGATGTTGAGATTAAGTCTCCCTCTATGGAGTCTATTAGTGTAGTGTCTGAGTTTAACAAAGTGTTTCTCACCAATTTGCCTGGTTTGCCTCTGGATAGAGATATAGATTTCCACATTGACTTGGAATAGGATACACACCCCATTTCCAACCCTTCTTATCACATGGCTCCGGTAGAATTGAGAGAGCTTAAGGCTCAAATCTAGGAGCTTCTTGATAAAGGTTTCATATGTCCTAGTGCTTCCCCATGGGATGCTCGTGTCTTGTTTGTTATGAAGAAGGATGGTAGTATGAGGACTAGGGATTTTATCTTAAGTCATAAAGGATGGATTGATACCGGAATGACAAACTTATGGATGAAGAAAGTACCATTGAGTTTACTTTGTGAAAGAAATGGAAGATTTTAGTAAGAAAGTACATATAAAAATTGCATTGGTCCTTTGAATTTGATAAGTATACCTGAGTTTGAGGCATCATGTTTATATAAAGGTTGACTTCGTAGTGATAGTCAGGGCAGATTAAGTATAATGGTAATAAGAGTTCGTGATGGATTGTGATGGGATGCAACAATATAATAAAATTATGGTTAAGCGAATTTTGTATAGTACTTAGGACTCATGAGTATCTAAATTTGTGGTTTCCTAATATTCTGAGAGTAACGTGGTTGTATGGAATTTTTAAGAGATGGTGGGACACCACTCGAATAGAATTTAAAAGAGCTACGGTCATAATAAAGAAAAGTAGTGGGATGTTGTACAACCTTTAGAGAGAGACAAGAGCAATATTATTTTTATTTGATTGCAAAGGCTAAAGAGGTATCTTCAGAAGGGTAGAGAATTGGGTTCAGAGACACGTTAATTCATTTGTTGTTATGGCAATGGTAATAGTGTCACGGGTCTATCAGATTAGTTAAAAACTATATGAAAAGACTTGAGAAAGGAGTGTACAGACATTAGCTTGAGTGTGATGATAAGTGCTTTGGTTTTGTTTTTGTATTTAGTAATGAGTACGAGTGAATTTTTAGCGAAGGATATTGCAAGATAGATGGAGATGTGATCAATAATAAGCGCAGATCTATGAATTCATTAAAATTTGCAAGGTACAAGATAATGTTGATAGATAAGTTGATTGTGTTATACAGTTCAATTTACAATTCAGATTTTTCATTGTATGTCTACATTTGTGGTGATATATTTTATCAAGTTATGAATTGGCAAAGTGAGAAATAATCAATTGTATCCGATATTGAGCATTTCAATGTACTTACACTTGGTTTGAGTTGTAAAGTTTATTACTGTTGATTGTTAAGTACCTAAGAAAGATTTTCATTTAAAAAGGTTGGTTTATAGTAAGGTAAATGTTTGGAGTGTTAGTGATGGTTGTTAGCATTTAGAATGTGGACTGTAGTGGAATGATATGAAGAGTATGTGGAGTCAACTCAATGGAAATGATTGGTATTGACTCTTCAGAGGAAATCCTTTGATGTTATTCCATAAAAATTTTATGTGGCCATGTAATTCGTTTTGTACACGGTGGTTAGTATGTTTTACTAGCTATGATTACGTGTGTTTTAACTTTTGTGGGTGGATCCCTACTAGTGGATGATGAGTCCATGCTTTGGACTCATTTAGGTATTTATATAGATTTAGTGTCCTCAAATACTTATTTTATGACAACAACTAATGTAAAACCCTTGATTTCTAGGTATATGGATTTAGGAACAAAGCAAGGACACTAATTTGCAAAAAGGAACGAAGCGAGTTGAAAGAATAAAGAAAAGAAAGCCTGGTGATTGCCAAGTCCACTTGGCGAGTCTCCAAAAGGCTACTTAATTGCCTAAAGTTCCAATGTGCCAAGCCTTGAAGGAAAAAACTAAGTTGGCAAGAGAAAGGAGCAGTTGCCGGATCGCCGAGTGGTTCCGTGATGCAGTGTTGGATCGCCCAAAGTTACAGACCATGAGGATGTTGTAGGCCAAGGAAGAAGGATGATGAAAATGACTTACTTCGCGGAGTGACTCTTCGCAACACATTTTTGGCGATTATAAATACATTGTTGAACATTTAGTTTAGTATGTAATATCATAATGACTGCTTCTCATTCCATGTCTATTCAACTACTAGAGACCCAAAGGGGTCATATGTTGCCTCATCTATGCCCAAGACAAAAAGGGGGGTTGCCTAGTGACACTAAGGCAAACCCTATGAATCAAAGTTAAGTGGGGACTTTCGTCAAGCCAGGATGTTAACTAAGGCGATGCTTAGGAGGCAACCCATGTTTTTATTACTTTATTTTTGTTTTTCTAGAATAATGTGTTTTGATTGTGCAAGTGAAAAAGTAGAATGTGTTTGAAATATGCAGTTTGGCCAGCCAAAATTACAGTCAGCGACTCACCGAAGAGGTTAGTGAGCCTGACATTGTCAGTTGTTTAACCCCCGTATTAATTGGAGGTCTTGTAAAACTCAGCGAGGTAAGTGACCACAACAGCGTGTTGTCGAGTGGTTCAGCGAGGTCGACTAATATCTCCAAAGCGGTGCAAACTGGAACGCTTTTAAAAGGCCAAAGGTTTAAAATTTCAAACTCCTTCACATTCCCTAAGTTTTTAACTTCATACAATCACACCCTCACTATATTATTGATATTTTTGCAGTTTTACCGCTTTCTAGTCATTGAATATGTGTTCGGAATTGGATACTTTGCTGCCTAGCTTTACAAGTTCTTATATTCAACATTAAATGTTGGTTTTCTGAACCCCAAACTCGTATTTAGCGGTTAAACACATTACAATTGTATTGTTCTTATTGATGTGTGTTGGACCTCTCTGAAATCATGTTTGTCTGCTGGTGTGCTTGTTTTAATTACAATATCGTGCCTTAAATGCCTAAGTTGTTGATTTCTAGAATTGCATGCCTTAAAATTGATCATAATTTGTTGCGTTGTGGTTAATTGTTGTTGGGTCTAGTCAGGTGAAGTTTGAGTAACCCAAATTGTGCTAAATGACGTGCTTTTCCCAATTATGGAGCATTTGATGTCATTCTTAAGGGCTAAAGTCGTCAAGTGGCCAATTTTGGCCAGACCAAGGAAAGTCTGAGTACCCCGATGACATGGGTCTTATGGGTCTAGATTAAATTGAATAGGTGCATGGTTTGATTTTGTTTTCGGGGGTTGCAGGGTTAATTTTGGAAGTTCGGGTTGAAAATGGCACGTTGGGTAGTTTGGCGAGCTGGGTCAAGCTCGCTGAACCACTCAGCGGTTCGCCAAGTCTCCCCTGATCGCCTTTAATTTTATGTTATTTGTTGAGTTTGGGTATGTAATTTTCGGCGAGAAGCTTGAGTTCGCCGAGTGCACTTGACAACTCGTTGAATGTCTTCTTTGATCGCCCTTTTTGCGCCCCTAACCCCTAAAATGCACTTAAATTTTCGGCGGGCTAATCTGTGCTTGCCAAATGATTTCGGCGATTCGCCAAGTGGGCATTCCCTTCCCCACATGCCATTTTTTTGGAATGTTTTTTAGCCAATCCTTTCGGCGAGTCCGATTTTGCTCGCCAAAGTGATTCGGCGACTCACCGGTCAGTTCAGCGTGTCTCTCTACAACCTATTTTTCAGAACTTTTCTTGAATTATCCTAACTCTTTTAGTTGTGTTTTGTAGATATGTCTAGACCAAAAGTAGTAGGTAGATAAATGCTGCCCCACAAGAGGGCAAAGGGAATCACTATAAATGAGGATGCAGCTTCATCCCGGGCAAGGCCGAAAAAACTTCCTAACACCAGCAGGAAAGGTAAAGGAAAAGGCAAGGCACCTGCTCCTGCGTCACCAGAGGTCAGCTTCGGCAGTGACGGGATATATGCCAGTCACCTCACCACTTCTAAGAGTGAGAGTGAGCACCAGGACCTTCGGGCTACCACTTCTGAGCTTCATGATGATGAGTTATTGAAAGCCTAGAGAGTTGAGCTGCATTCTAAGAGGTTGAATGATCCATCTAGGATCAGGACTCCCCAGGCTAGTACTCCTCCTCCTGTCCCAAATCAGGTTGTGGTTCCAGCACCACCTGCAGAGGGTCCTCCTCTTCGGTCTATGAATAGACTAAAGACTGAGGGATTAAGGACCATCATCGAGGAGAAGAGGTTGTCTACTGATGGAGTAATAGACAAACACTCAAAAATTATGAGCTACTTGAGGTCCAACAAGTTCCAAATATTCACAAGAACCCATGGCCCTTACATTCCAAACTAGGTCCAAAAATTCTACATCGCCTAAGAAGCCTTAGTTCCACAAGGAAAGAAGCAGGCCGCTAAATTCAAGTCGCTTGATTACATGTTTGTCAGGGGCAAAAAACTGAAGTGTGATAGTGATGCTATCAATGTAGTTCTGGAGTGTTCAAAAGAAATTGAGGATGACTGTCAATATATGATCCAAAAAAAAAAAACATTAGAAAATATGAAAATGTGGTTGGCTCATTTGATAATTGACGGTAATCCTAAGTGGATTCAGGTTAGAGCACCCATTGAAAAAGAAGGACCTCAATCTATCACCAAGGTACTGGTTTAGCTTCATCAGTAGTTCGATAATGCCATCCCAGAATGAGTCTATCCTCCGCCATGCAAAAGCAACTTGCCTTGGTTGCATCATTGATGGGACAAAGCCGAACTTTGGTATGATCATTGCACATGAGATGGTCATGAGGGCCAACCAAAGCCAAACCTCCCTTTTTTTGGGTGTTGATCACTGTGTTGTGCAGACGGCTCAGGTTCCTCGAGATGAGAAGAAGGATGTGGAAGTGATTCCTATATCTTCTACCGATATCCAGCACATTAAGGAGGAGAACTTGAAGGATGAGGCATAGAAGAAGAAAGCAGCCTCGGTGGACACCTCCCTAGTTGTTAATACTAATACACAACCTGTAGAGGCAACATTGCCTACTCTATATCTAGTGATGTCCCTTCTATTACTCCAAGTTCCTTTACATCTCCCCTGCCTCCTAGGTGTACTGTTGCTACTGTTTCCCAAACTCCACTCACCCAGGCTGTGATACTATGGATGGGGCATCTATCCCACTTTAGTGATGGGCATTCCTCCAGGATTGAGGCCACAATCCCTGGGATAATTTAGAGGGCCCTCATTACTATTGTGACACCTCTCAGTATGTATATTGATGCCTTTACGGCAAGGATAACGGTATGTGAGCAAGGCTAAGAGGATACTGATGAGGTTACGGCTCTAAATATTGTAATTATAGAGCTGAGAAAAGACGTGGACCAGTTGATGTCCATAAATATATCCATAATATTTGAGACTGTGGAGATCCCCAACATGACAACTGATACAAATATACCTCCGGCTACCACCAGGGATGATGCTCGAATTAAGGAGGTAGTTGTTGAGGAGTTCGAAGCTGTGACTGATGAGGAGGCTTCTTACGAGGGCTTTATGCAGATTGAGGAGGCCATAGTAGATCCAGCTGTGCAAATCTTATT
The DNA here is from genome assembly GCA_037074985.1 of Solanum bulbocastanum. NCBI lineage: Eukaryota > Viridiplantae > Streptophyta > Magnoliopsida > Solanales > Solanaceae > Solanum > Solanum bulbocastanum. Next base: position 30,929,981 of record CM073599.1, on the reverse strand, counting down.
GGCAGACACACTCATGGCTGACCCTAGTGAAGCTGGTAATGTTGATGTTGCACCGGGCACTGATGCCCCGACATATGGAGTGACTGTGTAGACATGACCCTTCTTTACCTCCCTCTCTTTAGTTTATATTGACTTTTTATCATTTTGTTGGATTTGAGGACAAACTGCTTTTATTTGTGGTGGATTAAGGTATTTCTATACCTACATCTTGTGATTATCATTTTTTGTATAAATTTTGGGTTCTTGTGTTGTAAATGGTGTTTTGTCACTGTTTTGTGGGTGTTTGAGCTTGTTGCTCCTTATTTTGAATGCAAATGGTTTTTGACCCTTCTGAAAAATTTTGCCACCTCTTGTTATGTTTGATTGTGGCTGTTCTAGTGCAAGTTTAAGTATCGGTTATGATCAATACAAATAACGTGAATAGTGCTATTAATTGAACAAAAATGAATGTGCGGATACGATGAGGCCAAATGAAGTTCCATAGATAATATGTGAACTTTTTATATCTCGTTGTGACTAGCCGATTATCGAATGAGTCTCTTGTGATGAACATTGAACACTAGCGAAAGTGTGGAGTCTTATTTGATATTGGTGCTAATGCCTTGTATGATGAGCTTACCATGAACCTTGTGTGATGACACCTAGAATTAGCCATGTTGGTCCGGTTGACTAAGTGATGCAAGCTCTTGAAATGATCTTAGGGAACAATTATGAAGAGTGAAACAATTTTACAATATAACTCTTTTGTGGCCAACCTTGTGAGTGTGTGAACATTACTTGAACTCCCATTGAGCCTTATCCTTTTCATAGAAGAAATTTGATGAAATTGCAATCCCTCTTTATCCATTCACCCATAATCCTCATAAAGTGTGGTTTGTTTGAAAAGTTAACTTAGGCCCAAAGCCTAAGTCAGGGGTGTGGTGAAAAGAGAAGGTAAATCAAGAAGTGCAAATAAGTCCCCTTGATACATAGTTTTGAAAAATATGGAACCCCTCCATACAAAAAAAAAATAGAGAAAAGAAGAATGAAAAAGAAAAAGAATGAAAAAGTTGTGCAATAAAGTTGTGAAAGCTGCAAAAGAAGTTGGGTGTCTGGTATTCCATGAAAAGTGAATAATTGGGTGAATTTTGATCATGAATAATAATGTTGAAGAAAAGGAAAGAATGTGATGTTCGTACCACATTTCATGAGGATAGCAGCAACTGAGCCTAAATGATCATACCTTTAAACTCAGCCCCGTTACTATCTTTGAAAAGACCTTTTTGATCTTGAGTAAGCTGAAGCGAATGTTGATTGGAAAATAAGGGCAATCCTATGGGTGAAGTCATGCATGTGTTCATCTTTATGAGTGTGAGTTGAATATGATTCCAAAACTATAAAGTGTTGAACCATTGTGTGTGAATATGGAATCATCTTTGTGTGAGGGCATTTGAGTATCTTTGTTGACCTTGAACTTGCATTTAAAGCCAGTATTATGAACTTGAGAGTCTTTGATAATGGTGAGTCAAAACTTGAATCTTTGAGTGCACAATTGTTCCTTGATGAGTAAGTTGAATCTTGTTTTGTGCATTCATGATTGAGTCTTTTGTAGCACTATTTGAGACATCCTTTTTGAACTGCTGAACTTGAGTTTTACTTGAGGAGAAGCAAAAGTTTAAGTTGGGGGTGTTGATGAATCCGAGATTTGGACTCATTAAGGGCCTTATTTATATAGATTTAGTGTCCTCAAATACTTATTTTGTGCCAATAACTGATGTAAAACCCTTGATTTCTAGGTATATGGATTAAGGAACAAAGCAAAGACACTAATTTGCAAAAAGGAACGAAGTGAGCTGAAAGAATGAAGAAAAGAAAGCCTAGTGATCGTGAAGTCCACTTGGCAAGTCGCTAAATGGCTACTTGACCACCTAAAGTTTCAATAAGCCAAGCCTTAAATGAAAGAACCAAGTTGGCGAGAGAAAGAAGTAGTCGGCGGATCGCCGAGTGGTGTTGCGATACAGTTTTGGATCGCCCAAAGTTCTAGACATTGAGGATGCTGAAGGCCAAGGTAGAAGGATATTGGAATGACCAAAGGGCGGATCGCCGAGTGGTTTGGCGAGCCCAACTTACTTCGCCAAGTGACTCTTCGCAACACAATTTTGGCGGCTATAAATACATTTTTTAATATATAGTTTAGCATCTTATATCATAATATTTTAGTCTAATATGATTTTTCTAATAGAGAGACAAGTTTTCTGTAGTTTTCCTTTAGCTTTGAAGAATTGAAGTTTTTCACTTTGGAGCAATTAGAAGTGGGTCTTTGAAATTTTTCGAATTGGCACACTGTAAAGACAAAATCAATCTTACCTAGTTGATGGAAACTCAATTAGGTAATGATTTTTATCTTTTTATGATGTCTAGCTAAAACCCTAATTGTTGGGTGTGATTATGTAATTATCGGCTTATTTAGTTTATGGGTATTGCTAATTGTTAGTTTAAATGCTATTTAGAAGTGAGTTCAATCATTAATTGTGGTTTAATTTATGAATTGTAGTTGTAAATGCAGGTCTACCCTTGTGTTTTTGGCTTGCTCGAGAGAGAGGTTTTAAAACTAATATTATTGAGTGATAGTCTGTGGGTGTTGGGTTGTCATAGGTTCAGCTCGAGAGAGTGAATCCTAAACCCAAATCCATATATTCACCTCGAGAGAGTGAATGGACTAAGATGTGAACTGTTCTTATTTTGCATGCTTGTTGATGTTCGAGAGAAATCGACTTGATTCGGGGTAAATTTTTTGAGAGAAAGTTTACCTCCTCTATATTCTAGGTTACTCACTAATATTTAGCTATTTTTAAATTTACAATTACCTATTTGTCTGTATTGGCCTATAATCGAATCACGTCTCACGAATCAGTCTCATTATTGTTATTTCATATTGTTTTCCACTCTTTGTAGATGATAATTTCAAACCAACCCCCCTCCCTTATTTGACATTCGTGTCACCTAATGATTTGAATAATGTCTTTATTCAATAATTTCTATTCCTATGAATGATTTGACTATGTTCACACTTTATTATTGAATCTCAAACACGTAACGCTTCTTTGGGATTCGAGCCCAACTCATTTAGTTGGGTTATGTACTGATTAACGACCGTTGACACATAGAATAGGATGAAGTGTCTTTGATAACATTATTTCTGATCAGTGGATCAGGGGTACCAATCCTGTGATGTTCTCTTGGTTGATTAGGAATATTTTTTATTTCAAATGACATATTTGGTGTTTTATTGGAGTTGTTAAAGTAGTTTAGTGGTTCTACATGTACCACCTTGCTTATAAGAATTTATAGAAGAGCTACCATGCTTATGCATGGTTGTTCGACAATTTGAATTTTCATCTTGTTGTCAAGGTCATGAATCGATTATGTGTTGTTGAATATGGGGATCATTGGTCCAATTCTACTATTCTTGAGGGTAATCTATAATCACAATTACTAAATCTAACATTTCGATAGTGTTGTTAAAGGGTTTGCATGCTTGGTCATATCCCTCAATGAGTATCTGATGTCTTAAGATCAAATTTTTATAACTTAAGCTCATGGGAAGTTATGTAGTGAGATAGACATGTTGATAAGAACTATGATTGTTCGGTATTATGAGTGTGTGTTGGTTGGTTCAGGTTCACGTCTAATCGTTGCGAGAATGGATTTGGAATTTTATCATGTTTAGGTACGAAATGATTCATCCCAATGATTGTGTGAAGGTCCTTGATAACATGTTGCAGACGTGTGTACGATCAACTGTGGTGGCTGTTGGGAATATCTTTTGTTGTTAGTTAAGTTTACTTACCATAATATTTATCACTTGAGTATAGTGATGGCTTCATTGAGGGATTGTACAAGACGATGTGCAGATCACCCATAGGGTGGTTTGGGGCTGAAGATGTAAAACCTTTGGGAGTTGATTTGGTAAAAAATACTCAGGATAAAGTGAGAAGCATCCAAGCTAAGTTTCCAACATCCCAGAGTCGATGGAAAAAGTATGCAGAACAAGTATCCCCAATTATTCAACGATTCAGGTACTACTCCACTCTTGATTTAGCCTATTTTTCCTTATTTGTCAATCAAGGACGAGTGATGGATAAATTGATATCTATTGTAATGACCTGCTCCTGTCGTTATAGAAAATTCAACGACGGAAAATTTTGGGCCGAAAAACATTTTGGTAGTAACTAGGGAACTCCTAGCCTAGTCCAAATTTGGACAAAATCGGAGTCAATATGGTCTAGGAAAATCTTGTAACAAATTAGAGATCTAGTAATGAATTTGATCGTATGAGTGGATAACTATGACTTTAAGGAACCCGTACGATCATACGGAATCAAATTAAGGTGAGTAGAACTCTTGAAATTGATCTTAGCGTGAATGGGTAGTTTTTGGGTATCATGGGTTGATGGTGTGTTTGTGAAATGGGGATTTGAAACTCTAAATTTGACTCTTTGTTTTTGTCCAAGCCGTTAGGGCGGGTTTAGTCCAGCTAGGGCGATATTATTCCCGCCAGGGCGGGGACGCTGCGGCTGGATGGGGGCCGCCCTAGCAGGCCAGTCGTGAATTAAGTTGGAAATAAGAACACCATTATTCTGCAATTTTTGGTCTTGAGCTAGGAGAATACCCCATGCGATTTCTTAATAGTTTCCCACTATTTTTGGTTCTAAAGGTAAGTATTTTACTCCCCTAATCCTTTTTTTGATCCATAGAAGTTAGAAATGATTATATATTATTGGGGGAGGGTTTTGAAGGGAATTAGAAGGTGTAAAAAAGCCCTAGCTGCACCTTAGGATCATGAGTTGGGCCTTCGATTATTGGGTTTGGTATAATTCGGTAAATTAGACCTTAATTGTTGATCCTTGCGTTGTGTTAATTTTTTGTAGACCTAGAACAAGAAGAAAGAATATTGAAAAGGAAGACTCAACTGTCTTATGAGGATTCAAGCTTGGTTTTGAGGTTGGTGATTGATGAGTCCACAAATTAGACTCATTTAGGGCTATATTTTGATAGAAATTATGTCCACAAATGCTTATTTTATCTCAATATCTGATGAAATCACTTAAGTTTTTGGTATTTGAAGTTTGAAGGAAAGCATGGACACTACGTCGCAAAAGGAATGAAAAGGTTATAAAAAATGAAGAAATGAAGGCCTAAGGATCGCCGAGTACATTTGGCGAGTCGTCGAAGGGTCTTACTTCGCCTTTTCTTCCAGTGTGATGAGCCTTGAAGGAAAGGATCAAGTCGGCAGAAAAAGGGAGCAAACAGTGTATCGCAGAGAAGTTCCGCGAAGTTGTACCATGTCGCCAAATGATCTAGAACACGACGATACTGAAGGATGGTGCAAGAAAGCGATGGACTACACCAAAAGATGAATCGCCGAGTTGATTAGTGATTTCGACTAACGACGCTGAATGATCCGCTGCACCATAAATCAGTGAAAGCTATAAATACTAGTTAAAGTTGTGGTTTTAAGTGTCGAACAATTATTATAATTTTCATATAGACTAGTACTTTTTGATACTTTTACTCTAAGTTTGAGAGGGTTTTGAAAACTTGATGATCCAAAGGGTTTCATCTTGAAGATTTGGATTTGGGTCTATTGGATTCTTCAATTTTGGCAAGTATCAAGACTTAAATCTTAATACACAGTTGAATGCGAGCTCAATTTGGTATAAATTTCTACCACTTGAACATGTGTGGCTAAAACCCCCAATTCTTGGGGTATGATTTAGCAAATATGGGTTAAGATAATTGTTGGGTTTTGCTTGCTGATAGTTTAATCATAGTTTAATTCTAATTTTGTTTAGTATTTGTGGATGAATTTAATGAATTTGTAGGTGCAAATACAAGTTTATTTATGTGTTTTCGGCTTGCTCGAGAAAAAGGTCATAAAACTAAAACAACTAAATTGATTGCCACTGTGAGTGGGTCGACATGAGGTTGAGCTCGAGAGAGTGAACCATAGTCCCATGTCCACACACCCATCTCGAAAGAGTGAGTGGGTTAAGGGGTAGGCTGGTCTTGATGCGGCAAGTTGGGTCCGAGTGAAACACATTTGAAATGGGGTAAGTTGCTCGAGGGAGAGCTTATCCCCTTAAAGCTTAGCCTAGTCACAATTATTCTATGAATCTTCTATCGAAAGCATATACCCAATAATCTAGCTTAACCCGTATTCCATCACCCATCTCATTACTTAGAAACCTTTGCTTATTTTGCTGTTTTTACTCACTAGTGAAGAAACCCCATTGTTGATTAATAGTCTTGTGTCCCCTTTAATTTATAATGTTTTTAATCATTAATGTCTTTATCTATGACTAGTTAGAACTTGATTTTATTTTTGTATTAATTCTCAAAACCACTCTCTTAGGAACGATCCCAACCCTTGGTTGGATTATTACACTATTACACGATCATAGACACTTGTATCGAAAATTGTGTCCTTGATTACGCAAACATCAATATGGCATTGCTGCCAAGGAGTGGTGTTACTTGAGAATACTTATATTAGAAGAATTTTTGTTCTTCTTAGTTGTAGTCTACTTACCTAATTTTTAGTTTTGTTTGTTTTCTATGTGAATATTTTAGAAAGCATGAGTATTAATGGTAGCAATGGTAGTCAGGTAGGCCACTAAGACAACATTAGAAATATCAACGATTTCCAAGAGCCCAACATCAATGGCCCCCATCTCATGGGAGGTGTTGGTGCCATTATTTTACCCCTAGTCGAGGGAAATACAATATTCCACATAACGAGCACCATGTTGCAACTCTTGCAATTGAAGGGACTTTTAAGCAGACTGGCTCATGAGGATCCTTACGAGCATCTTAAAAACTTTGTAGATGTGTGTGGGCCATTCTCGTTCAAAAACATCTCTCAGAGGTAGGTCTAGTTGAGGTTATTCCTTTTCTCATTGATGGGAGAGGCTTGCAAGTGGTTAGCAAAGCTACCATGTGAATCCATCACTTCTTAGAAGGAGTTGGTAGCCGCATTTCAAGTGCGATTTTTCCCTCCCTCAAAGATGATGTCACTACAGATAGCATCCAGAGCTTTAAACATCTAGAAGGAGAGCCTCTACACGAAACTTGGCTAAGGTTCAAAAAGTTGGTGCTGGAATGCCCAACCCACGGTTTCCTGAACAACGTGCTACTTCAATATTTTTATCGGAGTTTGGATTCAGTAAACAAAGGTGTCGCTGACCAAATCTCACCTGGAGGCTAATGTAGCAGCCATATGTAGTAGCATCCCAAATTTTAGATGGCATGACAACCATCAATAGAGCATGGTTCACTCGCGAGGACCAAGTATCTCCTCTTACATTCAAGCTATCTAAGGAGCAGATTGAAAAAGACAATGAGAGAGACCAAAACATGGCCAAAATCATGACACAGCTTGACATTCTATCAAAAAATATAATGGGGGCTAGTGCTTGTAGTGTTAACGCTATGGGGGTCGGGTGTTCAAACCCTGAAGAGATGAAATTTGAAGCCCTATATAATGAGGAGGTAAATTTTCTAGCAAATCAATGCAGGGCTATCGCTCAAACTGCCCAAGGGGGGGGGGGGGGGTAACCAAGGATAGTGTAGAGACAAAGGTTGGAAGGACAGAGATCGTGAATGGAGGGACCAAAATCTAAACTAGAAAGACAGGGAGAAGGGTAGATATGTGCCCCCGCATGAGTGCCAGAAACCCAAGGATTCGAATGGTGGTAGGTTTGAGGATATGCTTTCACGTATCCTCAAAAAGTTGATTGTCAGAAAAAATGCCAAAAGGCATGAAAGAAGATGTCTCTACCCTTAGCCAGACCGTCACCTCCCATTCTATTTTAATCAAGTAATTGGAGACCCAGGTGGGTCATATCTCGTCTCACCTAAATCCAAGACAGCAAGGGGGTTTGCCTTGTGATACTATGGCTAACCCCAAGAGCGAGGCTTGAAGGTGGACTTGCGTTATGCGCGACATTAACTAAGGCATTGTTTGGGAGGCAACCCAAAAACCCTTTAATTGTTTTTTTTAATTTCTTGGTAAAATAATGGTGCGTTGTTTGTATAGGTTAAAGTATGAGAAGTGTTCGAAAAGGTGAATGATGGCAAGCAATAGATCCAATCGCCGAGTCACCGAAAGGGTTGGCAAATCCGACCTTATCCGTCGTTTGACTCAAGACATCGTCAACATTGGAGTATGTAAAACTCGGCAAGCTTTGGAAACTATTGGCAAATCACCGACCATATTAGCGATCACGATGGAAACCGCCATTTGGACCCTCCTGTAAACTAGAGGTTTTGTAAATTTCAGTGAAGAATCTAAATAGTCGGTATTCCACTGATTGAGTAGGATAGCTTGACTAATGTCGCTGAGTAGGTGAAAACTGAACTATTTTTGCAAGCCAAAGGTTTAAAAGTTTCAACTTCATTCACTTTCCCTCACTTTTTAACTGTCCAAACTCACACTTGCACTCTAGTTTCTATATTTTTTTGCATTTTTAGAGTAGTTTTAGTAATGAATTGTGCTACAACTCAGATTATAGTCCTTCTTAGCATCTCAATATCCATTTGATCAGCACAGAAGGTTAGTGTCCCGAACCCCATAACTATATTGTCAAAATTGTACTCAGTTGCAAATGTATGATCTTATCAAAATCTACTAAACCTCCCTGATTGGGTTTAATTGTTTATGTGTCAATTTTTCTTCGATAACCCTGCCTTTATTGCCCAAACTGTGAAATCTTGTTCTTCAATGCATCGAGTGGAGTTAATGAGTGATGAGTGGTATTCGTATGTTATGGGTCCTACCTTAGTTGTGCTGGTGCATGCTTCGATTTCATTTTTTGGGGGTTGGGGGGCTGATTTTGAGAAGTTGGGTCAAAAGTAGGCACGTTGGGTTATACGGTGAGCTGTGACAAGCTCACCGAACTATTCAGTGGTTCACCTAATTATCCTGTCTCGCCCTTATTATCATGCTTTATTTGTTATGCATTTGTAACTTTCAACAAGAAGTATGAGGTCGCCAAGAGTACTTGACGACTCACTGAAAGTCTTCTTATTCGCCCTTTGTCTACAACCCTAACTCATTCTGCACTGTGACCTTGGGCATATTGTTTGTGGATTGCCGAATGGACTATCTAGTATTTCTACAGCTGAATGTCTTTGTTTTTGTTGTCAAATATGTCCTAACATTATCTCAAGACTTTGGAGACATGATTAGACAAAAAGTTGTAGGAAGAAACATGCCACCAAGACATATAGGAGCACAAAATTTCAGAAGCACTGCAAGGAGCAAGAATAAGACAGGCAGTTCTTGGAGAAGGATGCACATCGACCCTAATGTCCCTTCGTGGGCTTGAGGGTTCAGCAATGTGATACACTCTTTTGTGGCAGCTCACGAGTAGGACAATATGATCGAGGCTAATATCTTTACAGAAGCTAAAGTAGAGCAAAAATAAAAAGAGAACCAGAAGCAAAATGACAACACTTTGGGCACTGATGCCCAAACAGATGAAGCGATTGCTTAGACAGGATCCCTTTTTTACCTCCCTCTTTGTCTTTCTTTAATTGCCATTTTGGATATTTTGTCATGTGTATCTGAGGACAAATGCTTTTTAATTGTGGTGGGGTGAGGCCCACACCTTTTGTGTGCTACTTTTGTTTGTGTTTCGTGTATATATTTGGGGTGCTCTGTTTAAAATTGTGATAATAATGATTTTCTATGGATGATTGAGCTGATGGCTTCTTTTGTTTTAAATTGCGAAATGAATAATTTTGACCCGTCCAAAAATTTTTGCCACCTCTCATGTGTTGAATGTGGCTATTCTTTTGCAAAATTTAAGTCTCGGTTCTGATCAATATCCATAACTTGAATAGTGCTTACAATCAAACGAACATGAATATACGGCTACGATAAGGCCAAGCGAAGTTGCATAGACAAATATATGAACTCTTTGCTTCTCATTGTGATTAGTCATTTATCAAATTGATTCTATTGTGATGATCACTACACACTAGAGAAAGTGTGGAGTTTTTTTTTTTAACTGTAGTGTCGATGCCTAGTGTGATGAGCTTACCTTATAACATGCACGATAGATCCTAGAATTTGTCCAGTTGGTCCGGTCAACTAACTGATGCTATCTTTTGATATGATGTTATGCAACTTCTAAGAGTGTGAACCAATTGACATATACCTCTTTTATGATCTACCCTATAAGCGTGTAATTCTCTTTTGAACACCCCTTGAGCCTCACCTTTCTTTGGAAGAAACTTGATGAAAACTAGACCTTTCTTTCTCCATCACCCATAATCCTCATAAAGTTGTGGTTAATTGAATAGCCAACTTAGGCCAAAATCCTAAGTTGGGGATGTGGTGAAAAGATGAGGCCAAATCAACAAGTGCAAGAAAGTTTCCTCTTACCCTTGGTTTTGAAGAAAATGGAAGCCCTCCATATAAAAAAAAAAAAAAGAGAAAGAAAAATAATGAAAAACAAAGTTGCGTAATAAAGTACAAAAGAAATGGGGTTCCCGAACAATCCATGGAAAGTAAATAATAGGATGACTTATGAGCACTAAAAAGAATGATGAAGGAAAAGGAAAGGAAGTGTTATGAGCACTACATTTTATGGGGATGAAAGTCACTGAGCCTAAAGGACCATACCTTTTCACTTAGCCCCATTACAAGCCTTGAAAAGAACTTTTTGATCTTGAGTGAGCTGAAACAACTGTTGATTGGAAATTCGGGCAAACCTATGGGTGAAAGCATGCATTGTGTTCTTCCTTATGAGAGTGAGCGTTCCATTTGATTTTGCAGCTTTAAACTGTGAACCATTGTGTAAATATGGAATCATTCCTTGTGTGAGGGTATTTGAACACTTTGGCTGAGCTTGAACTTATATTCGAAGCAAGTATTGTGAGCATGAGGTTCTTTGATATTGGTGAGTCACAACTTGAATCTTTGAGTGCACATTTGATCTTTACATAAGTAAATTCAGTCTTGTTATGTGCATTCATGATTGAGTCTTGTGTAGCACTGTTTAAGACACCCTTTTTGAATTGCTGAATATGATTTTGCTTGAGGACAAGCAAAATTTTAAGTTTGGGGTGTTGATGAGTCCACAAATTGTGTCCCCAAATGCTTATATTATCTCTATATCTGATTAAAAGACTTAAGTTTTAGGTATTTGAAGTTTGAAGGAAAGCATGGACACTATGTCGCAAAAAGGAACGAGAAGGCTGAAAAGAATGAATAAATGAAGGCCTGAGGATTGTCGAGTCCAATTGGCGAGTCGCCGAAGGGTCTTACTTCACCTTTTGTTCCAGTGTGCTGACCCTTGAAGGAAAGGATCAAGTCGTTGGAAAAAAAGAGAAGTCGGCGTATCACCGAGAAGTTCCGCAAAGCAGTTCCATCTCGACCAATGTCCAGAGTATGATGATGCTGAAGTATGGTGCAAGATGTCGATGAACTACACCAAAAGGTGAATCACCGAGTTGATCAACAATTCTGACTAACGACGCCGAATGATCCGCTGTAACACAAATAAGTGAAAGCTATAAATACTTGTTAGAGTTGTAGTTTTAAGTGTTGAACAATTATTATAATTTTCATATAGAATAGTACTTTTTGAAACTTTTGATCTAAGTTTGAGAAGGTTTTGAAAACTTGAAGATCCAAAAGGTTTCATCTTCAAGGTTTGGATTTGGGTCTCTTAGATTCTTCAATTTTGGCCTGTATCAAGATTTAAATCTTCATACCCAGTTGATTGCGAGCTCAATTTGGTTTAAATTTCTACCTCTTATACATGTGTGGCTAAGAACCCCAATTCTTGGGGTGTAATCTAGCGAATATAGGTTAAGATAATTTTTGGGTCTTGCTTGTTGATAGTTTAATCGTAGTTTAATTGTGATTTCGTTTAGTAGTTGTGGATGAATTTAATACATTTATAGTTCCAAATACAAGTTAATTTATGTGTTTTCGACTTGAGAGAGAGAGAGGTCGTAAAACTAAAACTACTAAATTGATGGCCAGTGTGAGTGGGTCGACATGTGGTTCAGCTCGAGAGAGTGAACCCTAGTCCCATGTCCACACACTCAGCTCGAGAGAGTGAGTGGGTTAAGGTGTAGGCTAGTATTCATGCGGAAAGTGGATGTCCTAGAGGAACGCATTTGAAATGGGGTAAGTTGCTCGGGAGAGAGCCTATCCCCCTTAAAAGCTTAGCCTAGTCATAATTATTTTATGAATTTTCTATCGAAAGCATGTACCCAATAATCTAGCTTAACCCTATTTCTATCACATCCCAAGGACCTTCTTTCATTACTTAGAAACCCTTGTTTATTTTGTTGTTTCTACTTACTAGTGACAAGACACCAGTGTTAATTGACACTCTTGTGTCCACCTTTAATTTACAATGTTTTTAATCGTTTATACCTTTAGCTATGACTAGTTAGAAATTAATTTTATTTTTCTATTAATTCTCAAAACCGCTCTCTTGGGAGCAATCTCAACCCTTGGTTGGGTTATCATACTATTGCACTATCGTAGACACTTGCATCGGAAGTTGTGTCCTTGATTACGGAAACATCAGTGATGGTTTGATTTTATGTTTGTGTGATGTAAATTAGTATTTTCTTCATTGTAATATATGTATGTATGTGAATGTTTCACTATTGATCACATCAAATGCGAATGAGTATAAATGAATGTATGTATGCCATGAATCAACACTAGATTGTATGATTATGAGAATGTACATTGTGATTGTGATTGTGGCTTGTTGAATGGAATGGGTGTTACATTCCAGCATGCTAATTGGGATCGGGTGCCACATTTAGACACATATATTGGATTGGGTGCCACGTTCAGGTGCATATATTGGATCGGGTTTCTCGTATGGCACACTAATTGTGATTTGGCACCATGTTCCGGTGCACTAACATTTTGAGTATGGGTTCCATGAGAGGCCCATTGAATTAGGTTCCATGAGATGACCATTGAATTGTTTTATCTACTTGTATTGAGAATGTGTAATTGTACATTTCTCCTGAAATGATGACCAATGTGTATATCTATTATGTACATGTCATGTTTACTATGTTGTAACTTCTTATATATGTTGTGCTTACTGGAATAGCCGCAGGATCCTACCAGTACACTGTGGTTGTGTACTGATACGACACTTGCTCTTTTTTTTGTTGAGTACAAAGCATCTTCAGGTGGCTACTGTCAAACATCATCTAGGAGATTAGTGATCAAATAGAATTCAAGGGTGAGTCAGTTCTTCGAAGCTGCCATGACTTTTTTTTTGTTCAGTCCATCTTATTTGGATATAGATTAGTTCTTTAGATGTTCAGTTGTTTTAGCTTTCGGGGTTATACCCAATTTTATTTAGACTTATGATTTGTTAGAGTTTTGGTACATTGACTTTCAGATTTTAGGGAATATTTCTGCAATAGTTTGATTGTCGTTGTTAGACTTTCGGAGTTTATGAGAATTCTACTTTATTTATGCATTTAAACTTGCTTCCTTATCTTTAAATGTTTATTTCTTGGGTAAGGTGATTAGTATTAATGGTTTTTCCAGTAGAATGTTAGTGTGGGTGCCAATCACGACAGTCTGGTTCGTGACAATATATTTGGTGTAGAGTCTGGTAGGTTGTTTGGTGGTATGTCTAGTAGTAATAGTGTGTGTGTTTTTCCTTTTTTCTACTTGTTGTTTTTTTTTTTCCTTCCACTTTTGTACGTTCTGTGTGTGTTTGCGGATTTTTCCTTTCGTGTTTGTGTATGTTCATTAGGATAGTTGCCTTTTTTCTTTTGTTGATCGTCTATTTGTGTATATAGAGGATATGTAGGATTGTGTATTTTATGAGGAAGTGGGCTTATTGCTGATGGTTTTTTTTGTCCTTTCTTTTTTTCTTTTCCCATTTTGTACATGTGTGTAGTGGTGTGTATATGGGGAGTGGGTGTTGTGGTGTGAGGAAGTGGGGGGGGGGGGGGGAGGTAGTGGGGTAATATATAGGTATATATAAATATAAAATATAATAATTAAAAATTTTAACTAATTATTTTAAATTAATATACATTTAAGAAAAGTTAAATGGCTAATTAAAAAATATAATTAAGAAACTCTAGTTTATTTATTAAATATACATAAAAACAAAACATATACTTTTGAACATTTTCTTCTCTTTTGAATAATTTTAAAACTAAACTTAACTTAAAACATGACTATTTTTTTGTGGTTTTCAAATATTTTTACAATAAACTTACTAAATATGATAAAACCAAAATATTTAATTTAAATATAAAAGAAATATTTAACCACTAAAATGGTGTAAAACTTTAAGCTCGATCAAATATTATGTTTCTATAGTTTGCCCCTCTTTGACTGGAAACACGAAGAGTTTTCAAACAAAGAAGTAGACAAAGCGACAAGTTTTGACGGGACTCTTATTTGAAAGAAAAATATGTGATCAACTCCTTGTTTTGGACAGCCTACAAATCCCAGGTTGTAAGAGAATCAGGTCGTGTGTAGTTCAAAGAGATTAAATCATGAGTTGGAAGTCAAGTTAGGTCCCCTTGAGGCTCCAGTTCACGGCTCCTATTTTTACATTAAAAATGAAAGACAAAACAAATTAAAAGAAATACAAGTACAAGATCCACTCTATGTAGCTTCTCTTGAAACTTGACTTGGGTCTTCATGCTTCTAGAATTGTGAGATATTGATTCTATCTCGAGTGCATTTTAAGGTAAACGCAATTCACCATGTAGGCTCCTTCTACTCAGACTTTGATATTGACCTTGTTCTTAGGGTGAGCTTTTGCTACTTTAATGGAAAATGAGCTTGAAAATCGACTCTTTTCAAGAGAAGATCCTGAGCTTCAATTATGGATTAACCTCATTCTACAAGTGGCTTCTTGAAATTTAAAAAAAAAAAAAAAACAAAAAAAATAACATAAATTTTTTGCCCTAGTATATAATAAAGAAAATTTTGTGAAAACAATAAAAAGATAGTGCTTAGCTTTGAATCAAAACTTTGAATGACTCGAGCTTTTTCGTGATGTACTGTTCAAATTGCTTATGCATGTTTAAACCAACTCTATTACTCAAGATGATCCAGTTACATTAGATTATGTTAGTCTAGTCCTATTATCCAGGAGGGTCCTGCTAGTGTCCATTATCCAAGAGGGCCCTTGCTATACTACGTCACATTATTAAGGAGGATCATCCTAGTGTCCCATTATCTAGGAGGGCCCTTGCTCTACTACGTCCCATTATGTAGGAGGGTCCTGCTTAGCTCATCATCCAAGAGGGACCTGCTAGTGTCCTGTTATCCAGAAGGGCCCTTGCTGTACTGTGTCCCTTTATCTAGGAGGTTCGTACTAGTGTGCTATTATCCAGGAGGGACCTTGCTATACTACGTCCCATTATTCAGGAGGTCCTACTAGTCCCATTATCTAGAAGGGTCCTGCTAGTGTCCTATTATTCAGGAGGGCCCTTGCTATACTATGTGCCATTATTCAGGAGGGTCCTGCTAGTCCCATTATCCAGGAGGGTCCATCAAATGTCCCATTATCCAGGAGGGCCCTTTCTATACTACTTCCCATCATTCAGGAGGGTCCTACTAGTGTCCCATTATCCATGAGGGTACTACTAGTCCCATTATCCAAGAGCGTCCTGCTATACTAATTCTTATTGTCCAGGAGGGTCCTGCTATACTAAATCCCATTTTCTAGGAGGGTTCTGTTATACTAATTCTTATTTTCTAGAAGGGTCCTGCTATACTAATTCCCAATGTCCAGGAGGGTCCTGTAGTACTAAATCTCATTGTCCAGGAGGGTCCTGCTATACTAAATCTCATAACTTAGGAAGATATTATTTTACAAAATCATTAAATAAAATCACCACAACATTATCTTTTTGGCTAATTTGTACATGAATAATATTATTTAAGCTATAAACATAAATAAAAAATACTTATTCCAAAAGAAAAATGTATGACATATATGTATTAGTGTGTTTGATCCCTTGAAATAAAAGATGATATAGTGTTTTTATTTAACGTATCAAGGACACTTGATCCATTTCTAAGCGTCAACGATCATTAGTCAGTATATAACCTAACCAACTGAATTGGGGTCGTTCCCACAGAGAGTAGCTTTCTTTGAATTCAAATATGAAAGTATGATGATAACCCTTGCAGCTTAGCACACCCACTTAAAAGGTTAATAATCAAATCTTCAAGATGTCATTACCAACACAATTCAAAGTAATAACAAGAAACAATTAGATAATTAGAACACACTTGGGGGATTGACCAACTAACTATCGAATTCAATTAAATGGGTGTACATCATTAACGAAAATGCTATATCGTCATGGTAGAATGGACTATAAGTAAAACAACTTTCTCTCGAACAATTGCTTTATTTCCATTGAATTCTCTCGAACATCAACACTATCCATTAGCTAACAAGCCCACATTCTCATCAAATCTACTCTTTCAAGCTAGATACAAAGGTTGGGTCTTGGGTTTCACTCTCTGAAGCCGAAGCCATCAAAACCCACTACTAAGGATGCCAAATTACTATGTTTTGTTCTGTACTTCTCTCTCAAGCAAGCACAAAACTCTAAAATCTATCACACCAACGATGTAGTAATTAAATTAAAACACTACAATAATTTAGCCCCGCTTTAGATTAACACCAACAATCGATAATCGATGGCACCCATTTAGTAGAAGGCAACAATTGATCACATTGTCAAACCCCCATAGTTAGGGTTTTAGCCAATAATGGATAAAAGATGAAAATCAACACCTTCCATGTTTTCTATTGCTGGGTATATGGCATTCGAAAGTTAAAACCAACTAAAATCTTCTTTATTGCAAAATCTTAATGAAAAACCTTGCTAAAATCACTTGAAACCCATAATGGTAGTGTTTTCGCTCTCAATCTTTTGTTCCTTACATTTCTGAATACCTTCTCTCTCTAGCAAAAAATAGTTTATGCAAGTTTGATGTGTGGCTATTTGGAACCAATCGACGAGGTAACTGAGGCTTCGCCGATCATTCGGTGACTCACCCATATTCCTTCCTCTCAGCTTTATTTTTCACCTCTTCTTTGTCCAGTCACTATAATTTTAGGCGAGCCAGATCCGGATCATTGAGTGATTCCGCGATGCGCCTTTTTTCTTTTCATCTCGCCTATCACCACTTATCTGGATCTCTATCAATACTTTTGGCAGCCTAGTCATCTAACACCAAAGCGATCAACGAGACGCCGAATGGTAGAGTGGCAACTTGGCGAGTCATCGAGTGGCATTGGCGATCATCAAGCTTTTTTTCCCCTTCTCTTTTTAGCTCATGGTGTCTCTATTTTGCATTTCTGTTCTAGCTTTGTTCCTCAATCCCTGTACCTAGAAATCAAGGTTTTTGCATCATTTATTTGCACAAAATAAGTATTTGAGGATACTAAATCATTGTGAATAATGCCCTAAATGAGTCCAAACCTCGAACTCATCAACACCCCCAACTTAAATTGTTACTTGTCCTCAAGTAAAACTCGAGTTCAGTAGTTCAAAAATAATGTCTCAAACAGTACTACACATGGCTCAATTATGAATGCACACAACAAGACTCAACTTACTTATGCAAGGATCAATTGTGCACTCAATGGTTCAAGTTGTGACTCACCATTACCAAAGATTCTCAAGTTCACAATACTTGCATCAAGTGCAAGTTCAAGCTCAAAAGAGGTACTCAAATGCCCTCACACAAAGAATGATTCCATATTCACACAATGGTTCAACAATTTATTGTTCCGGAATCAAAAACAACTCTCACGCTCACAAAGATGAACACATTCATGACTTCACCCATAGGTGTGCCCTTATTTTCCGATTAACACTTGTTTCAGCTCACTCAAGATCAAAAAGGTCTTTTCAAGGCTTGTAACGGGGGTGAGTGTAAAGGTATGGTCATTTAGGATCAGTGGCTGCTATCCTCAAGAAATTTGGTATGAACTAAAGTTTCTTCCCTTTTCTTCAACAATTTCATTCATGTTCAAAATTCACCTTATTATTTATTTTCCATGAAATTTTGCCCCCATTTTATTTTGCAACTTTATTTCTAAACTTTTCATCCTTTTTATTTTCTTCTTCTTTCTTTCTTTCTTTTTTTTTTTTTTGTATGGACGGGTTGCATCTTTTTCAAAACCATGGGTAGAGGGGAATTTCTTCACATTTCTTGATTTACCTTCTCTTTCCACAACACCCCAAACTTAGGCTTTTGTCCTAAGTTGGCTATTCGACAAACCACATCTCATGAGGATTAAGGGTGAAGGGATAAAGATAGGTCACAATTGCATCAAGTTTCTTCCAAGAAAAGGTAAGGGTCAAAGGGTGTTCAAGCAAAGGTCACACACTCACAAGGTAGGCCACAAAAGAGGCATACAATCAAATTGTTTCACTCTTTAAAATTATTGCCTAAGATCATTTCAAGAGCTTGCATCACTTAGTCAACCGGACTAATGGGGCAAATTCTAGGTGTCATCACACATGGTTCTCGGTAAGCTCATCACACAAGGCATTGACACAAATGTCAAACAAGACTCCACACTTTCTCTAGTGTACAATGTTCATCACATGAGAATCAAGTTGATAATCAGCTAGTAACAACGAGATGCAGAAAGTTCAATATTTCCTATGCAACTTCATTTGGCCTCATCGTAGCTGCACATTCATTTTTGTTCGATTAAGAGCACTATTCAAGTCATCGGTACTGATAAAAATTGACACTCAAATTTGTGCAAGAACAATCACAATTAAACACAATCAAGAGGTGGCAAAGAAATGGGTCTAACAGGGTCCATGAACACAGAGGAATTCACTGACCAAGTGCCACCCCCACCAAAAGCATTCAACATTGTCCCCAATGTAAGTAGAGAACGGACACTCCCGCAAATTAAACAAGAATAAAAATAAAAACTAACAAATAATGATACAATTCTAGTATGTAAACATGTAGATCAAGGTGACGAGGAATCTTCACTAAGCGCCCAATTGGTTAGAAAATGTACTAGTCGCCAAACACTTCGATGATGCGCCCAGTGATCTGAATATCGCCAAGATCATATTTTTCTCGCACAAGTTCCTGCGCCTGCAAAATCAACACACATTATTTAAAACACTAACACTTGGGTTGCCTCCCAAGAAGTGCCTTATTTAACATCGTGGCACAACGTGGAAATTCTCTCAAGCATCTTCCAGGTACACCACCTTAATCAGAGAAATCTTTTGGCACTTGCCAAAGTATAACTTCAAGCATTGCCCATTCACCTTAAATGCAAGTCCTTCTTGACCTTCAACTACGACGGCACCCTTTGTGAACACTCATGTCACTCTAAACGACCCTAACCATTTAGACTTGAGCTTTCCTGGAAAGAGTCTATGTCGAGAGTTATACAGTACCACCCAGTCTCCCACTCTGAACTCCCTCTTAAGGATTTTAGAATCATGACATTTCTTCATCTTTTCCTTGCAAAGGGATGAGCTTCCGTAAGCGTTGAACCTGAACTCGTCTAGCTCATTTAACTGCTTTACTCTCTTTTTTAAAGTCTTGGTCCAATCCAGATTTAGAGCTTTCAATGCCCACAAAGCTTTGTGTTTCAATTCAACTGGTAGATGGCTAGATTTACCGAAAACTAGCTAATACAGAGACATACTTATTGGTTTTTTTATGCAATGCGATACGCCCATAGCGCGTCATCAAGCTTTTGAGACCAATCAGTCCTGTTAGCATTCACTTTCTTGGCCAAGATGCTTTTGATCTCCCGGTTTGACATTTCAACGTGCCCACTCGTGTAGGGATGATACGGAGTAGCTATTTTATGTTTCACTCTTAATTAATGCAGCTAATAATCACTTGTTGCAAAATTGGGATCCTCCATCACTAATAATAGCCCGAAAAATACCAAGTCTAGCAAAGATACAACATTTCAGGAATTGAACAACATTTTTCCCTTCATTGTTTAGAAATGCAACAACTTCCACCCATTTAGAAACATGATCTACGGCCACCAAGATATACTTATTACAAAAAGAACTCACAAATGGGCGTATGTAATTTATTCCCAAACATCAAATAGCTCAACTTCTAAAATGGGTATAAGAGGTAACTAGTGTCTTTTGGACACTCCGCCTTGTTTTTGACATTGAGTGCTCTTCTTAACAAACTCATGAGCATCCTTGTAGAGGGAAGACCAGTAGAAGCCACTTTGGTGAACTTTAGCAACTGTGCGCACACCACCATACCCCAACCGGTGAAACATAAGAAGCATGGAGAATTTCTATGGCTTCTTCTTCCGGGACGCATCTCCTAATGATATGGTTGCACACTCTCTGAATAAATATGATTCATCCCAAAAGTAATTTTTAACAATGAACATGAACCTCTTTTGTTGGTAGAAGTTTAGTTGGTCCGGCATTAAACCACACACTACGTAATTGGCAAAATCAGCATACCAAGGAGGATGTTTAAGATTTACCGTGAATACCTATTCATGGGGAAAGAATCATTTATATCAATCTTTAGCTCGTCATTCTCCTTGCCTTCCATTCTTGATAAGTGGTCAGCCACCTGATATTCACAACCTCTCATATCTTTGACCTCAAAGCTGAATTCTTGCAATAGTAGCACCCACCTTATCAATCTTGGCTTGGCACCCTTCTTTGCCATTAGATAACGTAGTGCAACATGATCAGTATGAACAACCACTTTAGTACCTAGCAAGTATGCCCGAAATTTCTCAAACGCATAAACTAGTGCAAGTAACTCTTGTTCAATAACCGTATAGTTATGTTGAGAACTATTTAGAGTCTTGATCGTGTAGTAAATTGGGTGAAATAGTTGTTTGCATTTTTTCCCCAGTACAACATCCAATGTCGTAAAACCTACATCACACATTACTTCGAAAGATTCTGACCAATCAAGACTAATGATGACCGCAGTGGAGATCAATTTTTCTTTAAAGCCCTTGAAAGCCACCATGCAAGCATCATCAAAGTGGAATTTCACCTCTTTCTCTAAGAGTTTGCATAGAGGATGTGCAATCTTTGAGATGTCTTTGATTAACCTCCGGTAAAAACTGGCATGTTCCAAGAAACTACGAACACATTTCACCGAAATTGGTGGTGGTAATTTCTCAATCACTTCAATCTTCTCTTTATCAACCTCCAGCCCCTTTTACGACACTTTGTGACCAAGGACTATACCTTCCTTAACCATAAAGTGACATTTTTCCAAATTTAGGACCTAGTTTGTCTCCATACTTCTTTGGAGAACTTGTCCTAAGTGCTTTAAACATGCTTCGGAAGTGTCACCCACAACCGAGAAGTAATCCATAAATACCTCCATTGATTCCTCCACCATGTCAGTAAAAATAGATAGCATGCAATATTGAAATATTGACGGAGCATTACATAACCTGAACAAGATCCTTTAATAGGCAAATGTTCCATAAGGGCAGGTGAAGGTGGTTTTCTCTTGGTCTTCCAGAGTATTGGAGATTTGGTTGTAATCGGAATATCCATCCAAAAAGCAATATCAACCTCTCTCTGAGAGCAATAAAGCATTTGATCCATGAAAGGCATGGGAAAGTGATCTTTTTTAGTCCACGAATTTAACTTTCAGTAATCTATGCATACTCTCCATCCGGTCACTAATCTCATAGATACAAACTCCCATTTTTCATTTGGGACTACTATGATACCTCACTTTTCAGTACACATTGTACTGGACTTACCCATTGGCTACCCACAATAGGATAGATCACACCTGCTTCCAACCACATTATTATCTCCTTTTTCATTACCTCTTGTATTGGTTGGTTTAATCTCCGTTGATGTTCAACACTCGGCCTACAATCACTATCAAGCTGAATTTTGTGAGTGCAAATACCAAGAGGAATGCCCACTATGTCAGCGATAGTCCAACCTATAGCTTTGATATGCTCTCTAAACACCTCAAGGAGCAATTTTACCTACCATTCAAGCAAGTCCACTACAATGATCACTGGTAAGGTGTTATTTGCCCCCAAGAAAGCATATCAAAGATGGGAGGAAAGTACTTTCCACTCCAGATTTGATGACTCTTCTGTTGATGGCTTCACGGGAGAACTCTCCCAAATTTTTAGATCAATGTACAACTTCAATGGAGTCTTTGAACACCCCCCCCCCCCAAAGCCTAAAAGAGCAGCTACTACCTCTTCATATCCTTGAATTTAGAATTCATCATAGTTAGCAAGCACGACTTCAAGTGGTTCACTCATACATATCAAACGGCTCACACTAGCCATCGCCTCATCAATAACATCAATAGTGGAGACCATGTGAATATCACTTGGGTGTTTCATTGACTTAGAAACATTAAAGGTTACTTCATCTTCGTTCACCTGAAACTTCAATTCTCCATTTTCAACATCCACCAATGCTATCCCAGCTGCCAAGAATGGTCTTCCCAAAATGATGGGAATTTCAGCATCTATTTCACAATTGCGAATGACAAAATCCACCGGGAATATGAATTGGTCAACCTTTACCAAGATTGCATATAGTATCCATATGGGATGTTTAATTGATCGGTCTGCCACCAAGAGTCTCATTGTTGCAGCTATCGGTTCCCCCAACCCAAGTTATTTATAGATCGCATATGGCATTACTATGATTCTTGATCCCAAATCGCATAGGGCTCTAGCAAATTGGAGCATACGGATGGTGCAAGGGATGGTGAACGCTCCAGGATCTTCTCTCTTTTTGATCAGCTCCTTAGTCATAATTGCACTACAACTATGGGAAACTTTGATTGTCTCAAAATCCAAGCTCCTTTTTTGCGTGAGAGTTCACTTTATTGTTCAATGATGAAAAATCATCTTTCATTCCCTTCAACAAATCATCCGAACCTTCAACTTTATCAACAATGCGTGAAAGAAAATCATTCACCTGGGGACTATTTGCACTCCCTTTCAATTTTGGGCTTTCACTCTAGTGAGTGTGGTCCTCTTCATGGTCATCCTCCCTTCTCCAATAATCACTTTGGTCAGCCCAATCTTGGTATTATCTCCTTTGCTCTTCCCCCTTGTGATAGTTCCAACCTTGATTCCCACCTTGCTGTAAATAGCATAGGTGAAAACCCTCCTCATATCTATTGGAGTTCCAACCTTGATTCTACCTCGGTTATAAATAACGTGAGGAAGAACCCTCCTCGACTCTAAACACTCCACTTTTCCCCTGGGGTTTTCCCGCATTCTCCATCATATTCTTTTGTAATAGCTCTATTTGGGTCAACATTTTCTTGATGTTTGCATTCTTTCTCTTTCCTTATCAATTTTTTTTTGTGTCATTCTAAAACAAAAAGTATAGACTTGGTCCTCTTGAGTGTACCAAGCTTGTTTTATTTTTTTCATTTCATCAAGAAAAAATGAAGCCACCTCAAATCATTGAAACATTATTCCCCCTTGTACCAATTGATTTACCACTCCTTTATTAACTGAATCAAGACTTCGGTAAAAATACTGGAGTAGCAAATCGTTTGGTAGCCCGTAAGTTGGGCATTTAAGCAAGTGTTTCTTAAACCTCACCCACGTTTCGTGGATGGGTTCCCCCTCCCATCGCTTGAAACCTTGAATGTCGTCTCTAAGTTTCAATATCCTTGATGGGGGAAAAATCCTGCATTGAATGCTATAATGAGCTCCTCCCATGATGTGATGGAATTGTTTGGTAACTAGGCCAACCACTTTCTTGCTTTCCCTACTAGAGATAATGGAAATAACCAAAGTCAGATAGACTCTTGTGACACATTATTGAATGAAAACAGGTTGCACACCTCCGTAAAATTTCCTACATGCTCATGCGGGTCTTCGTGTTCAAGCCCTCTGTAGAATCCCCTCATTTGGAGGAGATGAAGAGTCATGCTAGTGACCTCAAATATCGCATTCCCATAAGCTTGTTGTATGCAAATTGCACCCATTTCACTTGAGTGAGATGGGTTGTTAACACTATTGATATTGTCAATACCATCCCGATGACCTGTTTTACTACCATTCACCTCTTCCTCACTCATTTTTAATTCTATGTAGTCTAATAAACACTACACAATGCAACCTAAGCCAATTCAACTACAGCTAACAAATTCACAAATCAAATTTTCGATCAAAGAATTCTAAGTAATGCTACTCCCTGGCAGCGATGCCATTTTGATGTGAAGTATCAAGGACACTTAATCCAGTTCTAAGCATCAACGATCGTTAGTCAGTTTATAAGCCAACCAACTGAGTATGATGATGACCGTTGCAACTGAGCAACACACATTTAAGTTTTTAATAATCAACTCTTTAGGATGTCGCTACCAACACAATTCAAAGTAATAACAAGAAACAATTAGATAATTAGAATATACTTGTGGGATTGACTAACCAACTATCAAATTCAACTTAATTGATGCACATCATTACCAATAATGCTAAATCATCACGGGTAGAATTAACTATATGTAAAACAATTTTTGCTCGAACAATTGCTTATTTCCATTGAATTCTCTCGAACCTCAACACTATCCATAAGCCAACCAAACCACAGTCTCATCAAATTACTCCTTCGAGCTAGATACAAAGGTTGGGTCTTGGGTTTCACTCTCTCAAGATGAAACCATCAATACCCAATACTAAGGATGCTAAATTACTATGTTGGTTCCGTACTTCTCTTTCGACAAAGGACAAAACTTCAAAATTTATCACACCAACGATGCAATAATTAAATTAAACCACCATAATAATTTATACCCACTTCAAATTAACACCAAAAATTGCTAATTGATGACACCCATTTAGTAGAATGCAACAATTGGTAACATTGTCAAACCCCCAGGGTTAGGGTTTTAGCCAATCATGGAGAAAAGATGAAAATCAACACCTTCCACATTTTCTATAGCTAGGTATATGAACTTCAAAAGTTAAAATCAACTACAATCTTCTCTATTACAAAATTTTAATGAAAAACCTTGCTAAAATCACTTGAAACCCACAATGGTAGTGTTTTAGCTCCCAATCTTTTGTTTCTTACGTTTCTGAATACCTTCTCTCTCTAGCAAAAATCAATTTATGCAAGTTTGATGTCTGGCTGTTTGGGACCTATCGACAAGGTAAGTTGGGCTTCGCCGACCGTTTGCCAACTCGCCGATTTTCCTTCCTCTTGCCTTCATTTTTCACCTCTTCTTAGTCCAGCCACTGTAATTTTAGGCAAGCCAGATCGGGATCTCCGAGTGATTCCATGATGCACCTTTTTTCTTTTCATCTCGCCATTAGCACTTATCTGGATCTCCATTAGTACTTTTGGCGACCTGGTCATCCAACGCCGAAGCGATCAGCGACACGCCGAATGGAACTACTGTTCGCTGAAGCTACCCCTAATTCTGCCTCAGTGTTCTATAACCTTAGGCGGTAGAGTGGCAACTTGGCGAGTCATCAAGTGGCATTTGCGATCATCAAGCTTGTTATTCACTTCTCTTTTTCGCTCGTGTTGTCTCTATTTCCCATTTCTGTCCTAGCTTTATTCCTCAATCTATGTACCTTGGAATCAAGAGTTTTGCATCAGTTAATTGCACAAAATAAGCATTTGAGGTCTCTACATCATAGTGAATAAAGCCCTAAATGAGTCCAAACCTCAGACTCATCATGTTTGTTCTCTCAAATACCATTAGGGAGTTATTTCCCTAAGGTCAAAATGTAACTAGGGTGTTTGTTCCCTAAAAATGCAAGATTAAAGGGTGTTTCTTCCCCGAATGCCTCTATGTTGTTTCTTCTCAAAGGTCAAAATGCAACTAGGATGTTTGTTCCCTAGAGATGTGAGTAATTTTTTTAAAAAATAAAAAGATTAAAATATGCCCCAGTTTTAAAATTGAGGAACTTTGAAACTCTTTTTAATGTATCATTTTTTTTATTTCTTTTTTTAAAAAGATCCAATTTCAATTCAAGGATATAAAATTTTATTCTGTGAGACTAAACCCACTGTAAGGCTGCCTACGTATAAACTATGGCAAGAATCAGGTCAAACATAGTTCATATAAGTCAAAAAATATTATCTATTTTTTTTTTTTTTTTTTTTTTTTTTTTTTGCAAAAGACCTATTTTGAAAAAAAAAATACTAGAGGAGAAAAGAAAGCAATTAGTTCAGGATTGAGATGTTTTGACTTTAGTTGCTACCAACAATTAATATTATACATATGAATCTCCTTCAACAACTTTTAAGACAAATTTGAGGTGAACTTTGAGTAATTCCTATAGTTTGAAATGGTATCTCAAACATACTTAAGTATTTACAAGATCATTTCATCTTGCCTAAATTATGGGATTAGAACTATTCACGTCCTCATCTTTCAAGGGCTCTTACCACAAATAAAGTCACTTCCATACACAATAGAATAATTTAGATCATAGGATATTTTTGAAAGTCAGTCACACTCAGAAAAATATTCAATGCATGAGATTGAGATACCATATGCTTGTCCCTTATGTAAGTATCCACTAATATGAGAACACAAAAAATGAGATCAAATAGGACTTGTCATTGACTTATAATATAGGCTTAGGGAAAGGTAGGATATTCATTTGGGATAATGTGGCTATTTCCTCCTAAAAATGTGTACAATGCTTTCAATAATTTTTCATTCTCGCATTTCACCTTTTTTTTCTTGAAAGCTCATCTTCATTTATTTTCCTCTTCTTTTTTTCTCATTTTCTCTTCTTTTCATTGGAAATTTTTCTTTGTAGTTTTCCTTTGTCATTTTTTTTACTTCCACATATTTGATTTGTTCTTTTTGTTATCTAACTTAGATCTTTGGCACTGTGTAGATAATTGATAGTGCACTCAAGGAGGTGAGATAAGGAAATAGTGCATTTATGCACTCAAAAGATATATGCACAATCAATGTCAAATAAATGCACTCAAAAGGATATATGCATATATTAAATATGTTAGTACCAACCAAGTCAAGAATTTGTTTTTATTAATTTTTGAAATAAACAGATTAAAATCTTTTTAAAGAAATTTGTACCCTAAACAATTTTTATGAATATAAAAAATAAGAAAGAGAAACATTTTTATTTGAACCTTGAATAAAAAATATCTTTTTTCTTGCCCCAGTTTTGTGATGAGGACTTTTTAGATTTTCTTTTCTTGGTTGGACCGAATCTCAAAATAAAGCTGCCTATATATCTTGTTAAAGCAAGAATCAGGTCAAACATAGTTCATGAAGCTTATACACACATCATTTTTTTATATAAGGATCACCGAACATGAGGAGGGTTGCCTATGTACCTCATCGAGTTGAGAATCAGGTGTGAGTAGTTCGTTTAGATTGGATAGTAAGAAAAAAACATTTACATATTGAAACTGGACATGAGAAATGAAGTATTTTTCAAAGTATTATGAAAGCAAAATATTTGGAACCTTTTTTATTATTGACTGAACAAAGAAATATAGATTAAATTTTGTACTTTTTTTTATTAAGTAGTGCAAAATCTTTTGGTTTATTCTTTATAAAATGTATAATAACTTCTAAAATAAGAAAAAAAAAATTCTCCCTTTTTTAATTTTTTAAAATCGAAATATATTTTTATATTCATTACACTGATCACACTAAAACGGATCAACTTATTAAAACTTTCTAAATAGATGCATTTTCATGTAGCACATAAAATAAACTAATTGGTCAAGTAAGAGAGGAATATTTGTTCTAGACAGACCCAAATCTTGTTTTGAGGCTCACTAAGTCAAATGAAAATCATGCAAATAAGCGGAGTCTTCTAGGTATAGTCATGTCTATGTTTCAATTTTACTAGATTCAAACCTAAAGGAGATAGGTATTTAGACTGGCTTACTCAAGTGGACAACTTGAGCTAGGGAGAGACAACTTATCTGTAGAAGCACTATTCCGACTTCATTATTGATCAAAACCCGCCTATGATATGCGACTAAAAATCCTTCACTGGGTATCAAGACACTCCAACTCTATCTTAATAGAAAGTGGGATGCATAGCTGCATTCTTGTGACCGTGGGTGAAGTATTTTCAGAGACTTAGAATGGTTGTGCAAAAGAAGATAATTTAATACAATTCAACAATATAAAAGTGATAAATGAGAAACAAGTAGCCGTTAGGCCATTAAACACAATATATTAGATAAAATAAAATAATAAAATCAAGTAAAAGTCAATATAATAAAGCTCGAATTCTGTTTATTCCCCAGCAGAGTCGCCAGAGATGTCGCGCCCCATTTTTTTGCACAGTGGATAGGGTTTTTCCAATTTAAGTAACCGTATTGATTAGAGATTATTTTTATTTTTTTCAAAGTCGCTACTTAGAATTGAGTTATGCTGTTCCAAGCCCTCTTTTCTATTTTTATCCCTAACAAAAAGAAAATGACTCTTTGTTTAGTCTGCGAACTAGAAATTCAGGTAAGGAATTCTTATCATGACACAAAATGGACATGATGGCACTCGTCTTATCAGACCAAGATAAGTCAGCCTAAAACATATGATAAATGCAGATAACTAAGTAAACTTAATAAAAACCCCCAAAATATGGTTATCACGTGTACAAGCCTCTAAAGTATTATAATTAATTCAAAAGAAAAACACAAGTCTCAAATGACATTGTTTCTAGAATAGAACAAGATCATACATAAATAGGAGTAAGAAGGTCTGCTGAGATGTCAAATAGCTACCTCACAAATCTCCACAAGAAGCCTCGGACAAGAAGATAATAGAAGTTATCACTAAGATCTGGGCTAGTAACCAACAAAAATGTAGAAGCAAGGGGTGAATACAAAACCACACAGTACTTAGAAAGCAAACTCCTAAACACAAGCTAAGGGAATAGAATACGAGTACTCCTTTCACCCCAACCGAACCCCCACAACTACAACCTGCATAAGACTAATCCAACCTAACAGTTCACAATTTACATAACACACAACTCAACAACAACACTCTAACAATTGCATATCCTCAACAACATGCTCAATATTCATCAATCACAAGTTCCACAGAAAGGCGCTCACAAGATCAGCAACACACAACATCAAGTTCACCAATGATAAAGATATGCAATGCAATGTCAAGTATAGTGATGCATGTCAGACCTAAGGATACACACCCGATGTCTCTCAGTCCGGGACCCATGGGGGTTATATATGTCCATGTATCTGTGACTGCATGCGACACGACCCTCGATATATAGTATCCATCATGGTGTATGATACGTCCCTTGATAATAGAATCTATCGCGGCGTAAGACACATCCCTCGAAATATAGTATCCATCGCTGTGCAAGACACGTCTCTCGATATGGTACATCCTCTTTAATTTCTTATTCTTTCTTAATTCACATAACATTTGTCACAACCATGTCTCAGAACAATTTAAATGACATGTTCACACAAATAATGAGGAAATGACCATTTTCATAACATTGCACAATTTACAACAACACAATGATGATACAACATCAATAGTGAGTCAATAAGCCTTTCAGACCATTCTCAACACATCACACACCAACAATTAATCATGTTGAATTTTATTACCCTTTTTTCATCATTAGAATAATTCAATATGGACAAGTCAACCCATCACCAAGTTCCATTACTCCCAAAAACATACAGCAAGGAAATACACAATTATATACACTTAACAAGGGTTTAGAAATCCACTTGCCTCATATAATTGAAATTACTCTGGGTTTGAGTCTGACCCTTTCGTTGGACTTCCAAATCAATACAATCTATTCAAATAAATAATCACAATAAGATTTCAAAACTAACAAGATCAATATTACTATATGTCTAGCTTAGACCCAAAATTTCCTCCAAATATATAATCAAGTCTCTAATCTTGATGCCAATTAAGATGTCAAGTGTCATATTTCCTAAATTTTAGGCCCTAGGGTCAAGTCTTAATTCCTCCAAATGTCATAAATCTAATAGTATTCAAATAATATAATGTATCTAATATTTAATTACCTATCTCAATATATCAAAACTTGAATTATAATATGATAATTATAAGAAGAATTTTAAAGGGAAAAAAATATCACGATCGACTACCAACCAATAAGTTGATCGCTGGAAATTAAATTGCAAACTTCAATCCATCCACTATTTACTCGCAATTCTTTCATTATACACATCCAATCATTGGACCTGATCATTGATAATCATTAGCCCCTTCATATTTTGGCTCCCCAAATCCCAAAAAAAGAAACCAGTGCTAGATCAACCTGCAATTTCCAATGTTTTTTTCCAACCCATTTAAAATAATCATAATGGGATATAATTGATGAGTCCACAAATTGGACTCATTTAGGGCTATATTTTGATATAATTAGTGTCCTCAAATGCATATTTTATGTCAATATCTAATGAAAACCCTTAAGTTTCAGGTATTTGGAATTTGAAGGAAAGAATGGATACTTCTTATCAAAAAAGGAACAAAGGCAGCTGAAATAATGAAGAAATGATGATCTGAGAATCGCCTAACCCATTCGACTAGTCGTCAAAAAGTCCTATCCTTGCCTTTTGTTCCAGTGTGCTGAGCCCTGAAAGAAAGGATCAAATCGGTGGTGAAATGGATCAATCGGCATATCGCCAAGTTGTTCTGCGAAACTATACTATGTCACCCAATGATCCAACCATGACTATGCTGAAGGATAGAGCAAGTCAGCGATAAAACTTACCAAAGGGTGGATCACCAAGTTGATTAGCAATCTCGACTGCGATCTCGACTAACGACGTCGAATGATCCACTACAGCATAGATTTTTGAAAACTATAAATACTCATTGAGAATTATTATTCTAGGAATCGAATTTTTAGCTTTGAACATTAATTTTTTCAGACTTTGCTTATATTTTTGAGTTCTATGTTTGGAGAGGGTTTTGAAGAACTTGAAGGTTCAAAGGGTTTCAACTCCAAGATTTTGGGTTTGGGTGTCTTGGATTCTTCACACTTTGCTTGTTTTGAGACTTAAATCTTTATACCCATTTGAATGCAAACTCATATTGGTATAAATTTCTATCTATTTTATATGTGTAGCTAAAACCCTAATTCTTAGGGTGTGATTTTGTGGATGTGGGTTAGATTATCTATTGGGTCTTTTTTGTTGATGATTTATTTGTTGTTTAGATGTGATTTCATTTAGTAGTTGTGGTGGAACTTAATGAAATTGTAGTTGCAAATATGATTTAACCTTTATGTTTTCGGCTTGCTTGAGCGAAAGGTCGTAAAACTAAGACTACTAAATTGATGGCCGGTGGGATTGGGTCGACATGAGGTTCAGCTCAAGATAGTGAACCCTAGTCCTTCTCCTACACACTCAACTCAAGAGAGTGAGTGGGCTAAGGCGGAAGTTATTCTTCATGCGGCAAGTGGGTGTCCGAGAGAAACCCATTTGATTCGAAGTAACTTGCTCGAGAGAGAATTTACCCCCTCTATAGTCTAGCCTAGTCACAAATATTCAACAAATTTATGATCCAAAGCGTGTACCCAAAAGAATAGCTTATCCCGTATTCTTATCACATCCCAAGAACCCTATGTCCTTGATTAGTACTCTTTGCATTTTTGTTGTTTTTTCTTACTTGTGACAAAACCCCCATTGATAATTGACACTTCTGTGTCACCCAATAGAATTAGCATGTTTATATTCAAAAATATTTTAAGCTATGACTAATTAGAGCTTAATTTTATTTTCTACTAATTCTTGAAACCACTCCTTGTGGGAAAGATCCCAACCCTTGGTTGGGTTACTTTACTAATGTACGATCGCAAAACTTCAATCTGAAATTCTGTTGTGTTGATGAGTCCAAAAATCTGACTCATTTAGGGCTATATTTTGATAGAATTAGTGTCCTCAAATTCATATTTTATATCAATATATGATGACAACACTTAAGTTTCAGGTATTTGGAGTTTGAAGGAAAGCATGGACACTACTTAGCAAAAAAGGAATAAAGGCAGTTGAAAGAAAGAAGAAATGAAGATCTAAGAATGCCAAACCGATTCGGCAAGTCGCCAAAAGGTCCTATCTTCGCCTTTTGTTCTAGTGTGTTGAGCCTTGAAGGAAAGGATCAAATCGGTGGTGAAAAGGAGTAGTCGAAGTATCGCCGAGAAGTTTCGCAAAGCTATACTATGTTGCCCAATGATCCAAACATGACAATGCTGAACGATAGAGCAAGACGGCGATAAAGCCTACCAAAGGGTAGATCGTCGAGTTGATCGGCGATCTCGACTAGCGACGCCAAATGATCTCCTGCACCACATATTTTTGTAAATTATAAATACTCGTTGAGAATTATTAATCTAGGAATCAAATTATTAGCTTTGAACAATAATTATTTAAGACTTTGCTTCTATTTTTGAGTTCTAAGTTTGGAGAGGGTTTTGAAGAACTTGAAGGTTCAAAGGGTTTTAACTCCAAGATTTTGGGTTTGGGTTTCTTGGATTCTTCACTCTTTTCTTGTTTTAAGATTTAAATATTCATACCCATTTGAATACAAACACATATTGGTATAAATTTCTATCTGTTTTACATGTGTAGCTAAAACCCCAATTCTTGGGTTGTAATTTTTTGTGAATATGGGTTAGATTATCTATTGATTCTTGCTTGTTGATGATTTATTTGTTGTTTAGATGTGATTTCATTAGTAGTTGTGGTGGAACTTAATTAAATTGTAGTTGCAAATACGATTTCACCTTTGTGTTTTCGGCTTGCTCGATAGAGAGGTCATAAAATTAAAACTACTAAATTTATGGTCGGTGGGATTGGGTCGACATGAGGTTCAGCTCGAGAGAGTGAACCCTAGTCCTTCTCCCACACACTCAGATTGAGAGAGTGAGTGGGCTAAGGCAGAGGCTGTTGTTCATACAACAAGTGGGTGTTTGAGAGGACTTCATTTGATTCAGAGTAAGTTGCTCGAGAGAGAATTTACCCCCTCTATTGTCTAGCCTAGTCACAAATATTCAACAAATTTATGATCAAAAGCATGCACCCAATAGGATAGCTTATCTCATATTCCTATCACATCCCAAGAATTCTATCTCCTTGATTAGTACTCTTTGCATTTTTGTTGTTTTTGCTTACTTGTGACAAAACCCCCATTGATAATTTACACTTTTGTGTCACCCTTTAGATTTAGCATGTTTATATTAGAAAATGTTTTTAGCTATG
Organism: Solanum bulbocastanum; assembly: GCA_037074985.1. Classification (NCBI taxonomy): domain Eukaryota; kingdom Viridiplantae; phylum Streptophyta; class Magnoliopsida; order Solanales; family Solanaceae; genus Solanum; species Solanum bulbocastanum. The sequence goes on along the minus strand of CM073599.1, from coordinate 30,896,705 downwards.
ACTAATTATAACTTAATTTTATTTTTCTACTAATTCTCAAAACCACTCCCTGTGGGAATGATCCCAACCCTTGGTTGGGTTAATTTACTATTGTACGATCAAAGACACTTGCATTGAAAGTTGTGTCTTGATTACAAAAACATCAATAATATAATACACACACATATCTATATATTTAATTAACTAAAGAAATTTTAATATTAGGTGTCGTCTATTTGTTTACCTGAATCTTATGTACGGTGTTATCTTCTCCCGTCATTTGCCAAGGTATGTTTCTGGCTCTCTTATTTTTCTCTTGTTTCGCCATGTTATAATAAAATAAATATTAAACCCTACGAACTTATTTTAATATATTATTGGATATGAAATAAATTATGGACTTGTCTCATTAGTGACAAACTAAATAAATTATAAAAAAAATAATTGTCTGTCAATTAAATAACCGTAGTTATCGAATAGTTCAAAAACTCCCAAAAACACTTTATTGACTGATCATAAATTACTCTAGACAACCATCGAGAGGGTAAAACATTAATTTTATAAAAAATTCCAAAAATGACCTTCCGAGTCATTACATTATCCACCACCAAAAACCATGTTTGTCCTCGAACATAAAGAAGATAAACTAAGAATAATTAACATTACCAAAAACCTGAGGTATAATTTTCAGATTCAATCTTTAGCTCTCAAAGTGAGCTCCTCCTTAAGACCATTTCATCAAGATCAACTACTATACACTGAAATTTCGAACAAAACTTTGAGAGATCAATAAATCAAAAGTGATTATTAAACCACAAATTTACTCATGAACCCTATCTACACTGAAACCCACGAGACTATAACAAAACCATCATGACGAATCTTTTGTCAGATAACCAAAATAACATTCTGAATCAATATTGACTACAACCAAAAGTGAACATGAGCAAACCAACACACACTCATATTGCTCAAACTTTTACATATCTTGTCAAGATTCCCTTTTCACAACATAATCATTCAATGAAATTAAGCTATAAAAATCTTAACTTTACACATCGGGTAACCATCAAGGGAGAATCAAACTTATCTAACCCAAATAAGGAACTAATCAAGTAACTACCTAGAGAGTGATACATCTAAGTATAATGAACCTCTAACAACACTGTCAAAATACTAGATCAGTAGTTATGATTGTAGAAAAACCTTAATAATGACAAAATTAGACCCAATGGTCCCCACATTCAGTCACACATAGCCGAAACATAATACTGATGATGAGATAACACTTAAGTCTGTCCGACAACTCTAAATACTCATGGTAGCTCTCCTATAAATTCGCATAAGCAAACTTGTGCATGTAGAACTACTGGTATACTTCAACTATCTCAAAGAACACCAAATCTATCATAGCTGATATGACCAAGTCTATCTATGGATCCTACCCTATTATGAGGACATAAGAGGATCGGTACATCCGACTAGGGATTCACCAACAGATATAGAAATAAACGTGAGCATATACAATGAATTATACTCTAAATCATGTTCGAAATGAAGTAGGTGGGTCACATGAGAATGTACGAAACCAAAATCGAATAACACATTATACTCCCTCCATAGCGCCCATATCAAACATTTCCATTCATATGACTCCATCTCTTTGATTTTTTAGCCACCCAAAATCAATTAGACTAGCCCCCATTATAATCGTACACATACTCGATTCATTGAACTCCACATACTTCTCACAGTACTCCACTAAAGCCACCATTTTTAATACTAACAAAACATCATAACCACACTAGCCATTTACCTTACTCTCAAACCCGTTACTACTATCAAACTCTTCTTAACCAACACATTATCGCCTCCAAAATTTTCAAACTATGACACTCTCTCTTTACAAATAAGCTTTTTAAAAATTTTCAAACGACTCTTACCCAAGACTGATAACACTAACTTCAAATCTAAAAGTACTGTCCCATCAATATAAAGTTATTGAATCACGTACAATGTCAACTCCTCATAATCTTTCAGATACCAAATTTCAACTAATATTCAAAACCATCATATACCTCATACCAACACTTAAGAAGTTTTTGGGTACTCCAATAATTCTATATACCAGGAGCCCATAACTTCTATTTACTATCAAGTGTTTATGTAGAACATTACATAAGTCTGTGTAGTCCCATTTAAAAGAGTAGTTTCAATCCCCTCAAAATCTTCAATAACCATGCATAACTATAAGCCCCTACTATGGCACATTCATAAGTCACCTACCATAATCTGAACAATTTAGCCCTAGATAAGAACACATAATCTTACACACATCAATGCTTGTCACTCAAACCAAACACAATCTTTATAAAGTCACTGATAACCTTTAAGTAAGTCAGTGCAGAACTAGTTCACATCTCATAGTCATATATGAACGCAAAGGTAAAGATTCATACAACCTTCAACTCCAAACCAATGATCTATTCGAGACGTCTTATTCTTTCACTTTTCTTAAATTCTTCATAATGAGTCTGAGATTTGGACTCATTTAGGGCATTGTTTATATGGATTTAGTGTCCCCAAATGCTTAATTTGTGCTAATAATTGATATTAAATCCTTGATTTTCAGGAATATGGATTAAGGAACAAAACAAGGACATTAAAAGGCAAAAAAGAACAAAACTGGCTGAAGAAATGAAGATGGGCGAGCCTGATGGCTCATCTTTTAAACATTAGAGAGAATTTTTATAATTTTGGAGAGAGTTTTATCTTGAGTTTTTTTTTTATCTTTGAAGGATTGAAGAAATTCACTTTTGAGAAATTAGAAGTGGGTCTTTGAGATTCATCAAATTGGAGCATTGTAGAGGAGAAATCACTCTTACCCAGTTGATGGATAATCAATTCGGTAATTGTTTTTACATTTTTATAATGTTTAGCTAAAACCCCAATATTTGGGCTATGATCATGTGATTATCTGTTGATTTATCTTATGGGTATTGCTAATTGTTAGTTTAAATGCTATTTAAACGTGATTTTAATCATTAATTGTGGCTTAATTTAAGAATGGTAGTTTCAAATACAATTCTATATTTGTGTTCTTGGCTTGCTCGAGAGAGAGGGGTTTTAGATCTAAGGTTTTTGATTGATGGTTTGTAGGTATTAGGTTGATTTGGGTTTAGCTTGAGAGAGTAAATCTTAAACCCAATCCTAAACATTTAGCTTGAGAGAGTGAATGGATTAAGGTGTGGGCTGCTCTTAATTTACATGCTTGGTGATGTTCGAGAAAAATCACCTAATCTGGGGTAATTGTTCGAGAGAAAATTACCTCCCTTATAGCCTAGCCTACTCACTAATATCTAGCTATTTACTAGTAGTTGCAATTACCTATATATCTATATTTGCCTATAATCGATCGTATCCGAAGAATCTATCTCATTATTGTTAATTCCTAGTGTTCACGACTATTTGTAGTTGATAACTGAAACCAAAACCCCCCATATAACATTCGTGTCACTCTTTTACTTGATCATGTCTTTAATCAATAATTTGTATTCGTATGGCTGATTTGACCACATTTATACTGTTTAATCGAATTTAAAACATGTACCGCTCCCTGTGGGATTTGACCCCAACTCATTTAGCTGATTTTTATACTATACATACATTTTTGAACATTTAGTTTAACATCTTTTGACATTTTTTATTCTTTGGAACATCTTGTAGACATTAGAGAGAAAGTTTATCCTTTTGGAGAGAGTTTTCTCTAGAGTTTCTTTAGCTTTGAAGGATTGAAGAAATTCACTTTTGATAAATTGGTAGTGGATCTTTGAGATTCATCAAATTGGAGCATTGTAAAGACGAAATTAATCTGACTTAGTTGATGGATAATCAATTCGGTAATTGTTTTTACTTCTTTTTATAATGTCTACCTAAAACCCAAATTCTTGGGGTGTGATCATGTGATTATGGGCTTATTTAGCTTATGGGTATTGCTAATTGTTAGTTTAAATGCTATTTGAAAGTGAGTTTAATCATTAATAGTGGTTTAGTTTAAGAATTGTAGTTTCACATGCAGTTCTATGTTTCTGTTCTTGGCTTGCTTGAGAGAGAGGTTTTAGAACTAAGGATTTTGATTGATGATTTGTGGGTATTGGGTTGATCTGGGTTTAGCTTGAGAGTGTAAATTGTAAACTCAATCCTACACATTTAGTTCGAGAGTGTGAATGAATTAAGGTGTAGGCTACTCTTAATTTACATGCTTGTTGATGTTCGAGAGAAATCACTTGATTCAAGGTAATTGTTCGAGAGAAAATTGCCTCCCTTATAGTCTAGCCTACTCACTAATATCTACCTATTTACTAATAGTTGCAATTGCTCATGTATATATTTGCCTATAATATATCACATCCCAGGAATTCATCTCATTATTGTTAATTCCTAGTGTTTGCGCCTGTTTGTAGTTGATAACTAAAAGCAAAACCCCCCATTAGGCATTCCTGTCACCCTTTTACTTAATTATGTCTTTAATCGATAATTTCTATTCCTCTGACTAATTTGAACACATTCATACTTCCTAATTGAATTTAAAACACATATCGTTCCCTGTGGGATTCGATCCCAACGCATTTAGTTGGGTTTTATACTGATTTACGATCGTTCAACACCTACAATTTGATGAGGTGTGCTTGAAACATAAAATCAAAATGGCACCTGTTGACACCCAATTTTTGCCTAACATTTTCAAAATTCGTAACTTTTAACTTCTATTTATTTAATTGTGCAAAACAATTTTTTTATAATTTTAAATAAGTTTATCGATAACTATCCGTATTTATCAAAATTTAGGATTTTTTCTTAGTTAAGTTACAAATTGTATTTTTTACATTACATTAGTTACGTTCATTATATTTTTTTTTAATATTAATTTCATTTGTTACATTTGTTAATATTCATTTTGATATTTTGAACAATCTAAAAATGCATTCAAATACGGATAAAAGTAACACACACAGATTGATCGATGATTTTGGGTCATAATCCCAAGCCCATAATTTGAGCCTATTGCATAATTATTTTGCTATTTAAGTTATTGATTAGGTCAAAAATTGGGGGGGGGGGGGGTGGATAATATTTTTTGGCATTGGGAGAAACAATTTCCATATAGAAAAACCCTAATTTTTTCCTCTCCCATTTTTCCTCCCTAAGCCGCCACAACCCAAAATCCATTCACTCTTCTTCTCCGGAAAAACCCCAACACCATTGCTCCAATCACTAGAAACACCACCAGATTCCATCACCCAAACCACCACCTAAACCCCTTTTTGTTTCCAGTGAACCGGAGCTCTAAGCTCCGAGCTCGCGAACCAACTTTGAAACCACCAGAAAAAAAGACCCAAAACCCTTTTCTATTTTTTTTTCTTTTTCCGGTGAAATAGTCCCTAGAGAAGACCCCCAAACAAGACCCCAAAGCCATTTACAGAACCCAGACCCCTTCATCTCCTTCGTCTTTCTCCTTTACAGTTAACTTGCTAAAAAAAAAATTCAACTCCGACTAGCCGGAGCAGAGAAGATGCGAACCAATCCCCTTCCCTTCTTCCCCTTTTTATGATTTTCGTTTGTTTGTTAGTTGTTTCGATCAACATATATGAACTTTGGTGAACCTAGCTCTAACCAGCACGCATGGACTCCAACAACAACAATCAACCACTCTCCATCTCTGACAAAGCTCCACTGAACTCCAATCAAACAACAAAACACCACTGTACAGTTCTTTCTCCCAATCTTTTGGTGTTGTTCGTCTTCTTTTGTCACTAGTATTTTTATGATTTGGTGGAGTCAAAATTTGGTAGTATAGATCTGTTTTGTTTTATTTATTTTTGTGATGTTTTACCATTTCTTTGTACTAGTTTCATTAATTGTTGCTTTGTAATTATATTTTTTGATGTTATTGTTATTTTATATTTTTGAAATGATTCGAGTGATGTTTTAATTTTCAATTGCTATCAATTTTTATTATTATTTTATATTTTAGTGCTCACTTTCTTAGATTTTATATTATTTATTTACTTATTTATTTAAAATTTGACTATTTGTCTCTTTTTGATAACAGTGTTGGAAGTTGTAATTTAAGGCAATACAAAAATGTTAATTCTTAATTGTTCATTAGCTTCGCAACTATTTGTTTTTGGTTTTCTTTTTTTACTGATGATTGGTTTGTTGTCTTATTATTTGGTCGATTTTTTATGATTAATTTTTTTAGATTTTTTATAAGCTTGACTACTGTGCGTTCATTACTTTATTATTATTGTTGTTTTAACTTGCAGTTTTAATTATTGAGTTCATGTTTTATTACTTGTCACTTTCTCTTTGTTCATTCTTATTATGTTGAATAATTTGATTAGCTTTTATTTACCTAGTTTTATGGTCAGGTCATATTGCTTTGATATTTTATTTTTATTTGCTAGCATATTTATGTTATTACATTGATTTGAGCAATTAGTTAAAATTGGCCAATGAGAAAATATCTCCGTCGGTTTTGGAGGCCTTTACATTGTAAAAGACGAAAATTTAATTTAAATTTATATATGTTGTATGTTAAAATTGGCCAATGAGAAAATCTCTACGTCGGTTTTGGAGGCCTTTACAGTGTAAAAGACGGAAATTTAATTTAAATTTATATATGTTGTATGTTAAAATTGGCCAGTGAGAAAATCTCTCCGTCGGTTTTGGAGACTTTTACATTGTAAAAGACGAAAATTTAGTTTAAGTTCATATATTTTGTTTGTTCAAAATGGCCAATGAAAAAATTATCGTCGATTTCCAAGGCCTCCTATGCTAGTTAATAAGACGGGTTTTTATTTTTAATTTATTATTTTATTCATTTATTTTATTCATATATATTTAGTACTAACACTTTTACTAAGTGTTTTTACAGGTACCCCGATGTCTCTTCTCATCGAAGTCATTCGAATAAAGTTCGAATACTATATTCATTATTATATATATTGTTGACGATAGGCAAATATTAAGTCGTTTATCATATTACTTGTTTACTTTCATACTTGTGTAAATTGCATGTTTGTTATACTCTTATACTACTTTATCTCCTCCTCAATTTGAGAAAAAAAAAAGAATTCAGTCGGGACCCACAGTTGTGGATTTCGAAGGATGCCTAACACCTTCCCTTCAGAATAACTTAAACCCCTTATCTAGAATCTAATGGTTTTGTAGAAAACTTAATTGGTTTCCTAGTTTTTCCTAAAATTAGGTGGCGACTCCTTTAAAATTTGTTTATTCTTAAAATTATTTTAAAAGACTTAATTGTTCATTTTTTGAGTCACCGCGACGTTTTGCCCTATTTGAATAGAATAGGGATGTAAACAGAATGGCGACTCCACTGGGGACATACAGGTTCTAACCATTATGATTTTTATTTTTTTTCATTTTGAGGAGTTATTATTTTATTGTGTTATTCATTATATCTTGTATATTTTGTTGAATATTTGTATATTGTGTTTGCATTTTATTCATTATTAGTTTAATTGTATATATATTGGCATTGCTTCATGACATATTTTCGCCACTTGGTATTTTTTATTTCTTACTTAAAAGACGATTATGCGGGCTGCAGTCATTCGTTAACCAAATTATTTCTTGGGGTACCCTGACGAAAGTAGTTGGCCATTGGATGGTCAACGATCGTTAACTGCTCCAGCCCAAGTAGTCCACTTGGGTCACCGATCCACTTCAAATAAAGTCCACTCTTAGTCAACTAGTATAGAGCAAAATCAAATCCCTAACTTAGCCCATTTTGAACTAAGTCGACCCAACACTCAAGGCGTGTTGGGCCTATTAGAAGCCCACCTTGTGTCTATTTGGCCCATTAGTCAATAAAAGACAATCATGCTATATGTTTAGATTTGAAGGATGTATATGTCATTTGATAAAATATTGTCTCTTGGGCTTGGGAGTCTAATAGTTTGTTCGGGTTGAAGAAAGATCAAGTTACCATTTCATCCAAAGCGTGGACATTTGAAGATGACAAGAAATCAAAAAGAAGGATCATTCATGAAAGTATAGTTTAGGATTGTACTCATGCGTGGGATTGATTATTTGTATCCATTTTTCCCTGTTATGTATCCCCATTCAGTTTATTGGTAAAACTTGTATAAATTTAGGTTTTGGGGCAATGGATTGTTTCAAATGACTTTATACATCCTTCAAATCGATAGGCCATCCTTGACACAAAAGGATCACATATTGATATAGGACGCGTAATAATTGTTTGTATGCTATGTGATAGCAGTATTTATGTGTCTACTAAATTCTTTGTGTGATATTTTGCATTATTCATTATGAACATGAACTAACACTTTATCTTTTGAGTTTCTCTTCTTTTTAAGAGAGAGTTTGATTTATGTGAATTTGAAAGTAATTGTTCGTTCGAAGTTGCAAAAGACAAGAGGACTTACGAAATTAAGTCTTTGTATTTCACAAGATATTAATCTCAAGTCAAAAGATAAATCAGGGGAGTTTTGATTATGAGGTTGCACTACTTTATTTTTTATTATTTTTGCATGTTGGCCCTGCTTTCACACATTTTTAATATTTTTCCAGCAAAACCATCCCTAACTGTCGTCGGGGATGGTCGTAACAATGTGGTTCTCATAGATAATGGGAAGAAGACACAGTATCAAGAGACATTCAAAAAGAATATACGACAACAAGTGGTTACTATAAAAAAAAAAAAAAAAAAAAAAACCACAATCAACAGGTAGTACAAAGGTCGACTGTTAAAGAGAATACAAGGAATCGCTTCAAATTTGTGTAAATTTTAAAATTCTTTTATGCCATATCTGAACGAACTACGCACGCCTGATTCTCATCTCGGTGGGATATGTAGGCAGCCCTTCTTGGGTTCGGTATTCATTCTTTTAAATTCAAAATATATATATATATATATATTCAAATAGTTTGTGCATATCTTCAAAAAAAGATGCATGAACTACGCACACCTGATTCTCATCTCGATGAGATACGTAGGCAACCCTTCTTGGGTTTGGTATTCATTCTTTAAAAAAAAAAAACACATTGTGTACTTATTGTGAGAGTCATGTCTTCAGCTCAGTCGGGATCAATGCAGTTAGGAGCATGTAAAAATATTGGATATGATAAAGGGGACTGACTTTTTGGTAAACGATAGATTCTTTTTGTACCTCTCACTTGTACTTTTGTGATGCTTGAAAATTCTCTTGCATGCATTCAAGATAAGAATAAAACCAACCTCATGGTTTCTCATATGCATGGTGTGGAGAGCTTTTAGATCAAAATTCAATTGCATTGCACTGTTGATCTAGAACTTGGCCTGAATGATTTTCGAGGCGAAATCCTGAGTAATGTTTGGTATGGGAAAGGATTGTAGGCCTTCTTTGACCTGATTGTGCCTTTCAAAGCCTACTAAAAGACAATAATCCCTAATTTTTCCACTTTGAGCCTGAAGCCTTTTCTTTGGACAACCACATCTTAGTCACTACCCCTTTTGAGTGCTTACATGCACTATCTCTCTTTTGGCCCAACCTTCTTGAGCGCACCAAAGATGTGAAAAATATAAGAAATGATCCAAATTTGAAGATGCCAAAGGTGAAAGAGACAAAGTCTCCCAATGTCAAAAAAAAATGTGGAAAGAAGAAAAAAAAAGACAAAAAACCCCTACAAGGTCAATGAAAGATGGAAAGGAAAATACTCCAACAAAAAAGAGAAAAATTCAAAAGAAAGGGATGGGATAAAAGGAAAGCTTCAAAAAAAAAATAAGGACTCAAAAGAAATCGAAACGAAGGGGTGAAAAAATGAAAAGCTCCAACGAATAAGGATTTTAAAGAAGTCGTAATAAAAAAAGGGACACCGAAGAGGATCATATGTCAAAAGCGTATCAATCGTCAAAAGCACAAATTCACTGTGACGCTAAAGAAAGAATTAAGTCACTCTTATCCCAAATATATATCTGACCCGTCCCTAAGCCTACATTACAAGCCAGTAACAAGTCCTACATGATCTTATTCCAAATGTTCTCAAATTAGTGAAGATTTACATAAGGGTCAAGCATATGGTATCACAGTTGCATGCATTGAACATTCTTGTGAGTGTGAGTGCACTAAAAAAAAGTCCTCAAATAATATGCTTTAAATATGTGTGAAATAAGACTTTTCTTTCTACGAGGGCACTTGAAACATGGGGATTGGTACAATTCAAATATTTGTTTGAAGAAAGATGAATAAATCTTGTTGACACTTCAGTATGTTTAAGCATTTGCAAAAGATTTCTTGAAAAGACTCTTAGAACTTCCTAGACTTGGCTCTTAGCTTTCCTTGAATTTAAATTTATGTATTCAAGGTTGTGATTCATGTTTCTAGATGATTTCTAGATGTTTAGAAGTCATTTAGAGTAGTTAGAATCAATGGGAAGTGTTAGAACACTTTAGAAGTACTTAAATGGATTGAGTGACGAAAAACTGGTGAAAACTGATGATTTGGGCGCATCCGGGCTCGCCGCGCCAGCCCCAACTTTCTAGGACTGATTTCGGGCTCACTGTAGGTGTGCCATGCCAGTCCCTCGGGTGCTACGGGGGCTCGTCGCACCAGCCCCTTCCCAGGCATACCCGACGAACTTTCGACTCATTTTATGACCTTAACTCAATTATTTTTGATTCCTTTTCTCAATTTCACTTTAGATTCAGGTACCCAAAACATATACTCAAGAATCTAACTCAAACAACTCAAGGAAACAACACTGTAATATCAAGAAATTCTTTAATCTCAACTCATGTTCAAGAACGAAAGTAATTCAAGAACAACTATCAATAACATTCAAATTCCAATCATTTTAGAACTAATTCATGCTGAATCAAATATGCTTGGCACATGGGTGAACAAACCCAACATTATGAAAGTCTCACATACCTTGTAGGATCAAATCCTTTATGAAATTCGCAATCAATTCCTTACAAAACGACAAATCTTGCTTTTCCTCTTTTCTTTTCTCTAGCGTTCTTTCTCCAAAAACCCTAACTCTATTTGACCCTTATTAATTCACTAAAAATGAATTAAATTAATTGGGTATGGAAAAGACCGAAACTCTCTTCCAGAATCCGGATTGGACATTTCCTTATTTGAACAACCCAACTTTGAATGGTCATATCTCACTCATGCAAAATTGGAATTAGGCAAACTCAGTGGCGTTGGAAAGATTATTCCAAGATCTTTCCTACGATATCTGGAAACACACCTAACTTATCCTAAGCTAGAATTTATGGTCGTTTGAAGTTGAACAAAAATCAAACTTAACAAATTTTCCAAATTTTATATTCTTTCGGAAAATGGTTATTTTCGATTCTTAACTTCTTCCTAGATATTTCAAATTGGCGAGATGTTACATGACCCCTCATTAATAACTATGCCCTGTGCTCTTTTGTCGGGCGGCATATCCAAGTTAGTTCTTGCCATATATGCAAAAACATCATAGAATGTTAGAAATAGATCAAGAAAAATTGCATAAATCAGGTTGCAGAAAGAATCGATGAACCGATCGATGAGTCGTCGAGTCACTTAGGCGAGCCAGATTAGGCTCGCTAAATGTACTGGCTCAAAACTTTCCCAGAAAAATGGCATGTTGGCAATGAGAGGGGCCTTTCAGCTAATCAGCGACCTCATTTGGCCAGCACAGACAAGTTTGCCAAATGTTACAGTGTATTTTAGGGGTTAGAGACGCAGAAAGGGCGATCAAAAAAGACTTTCGGCGACTCACCAAATGCACTTGGTGAACTCAGGCTTCTCTCCAAAAGTCACAGAAGCAAAATCAACTGAAGCATGAAATTAAGGGAGAACTAGGGAGATTTCGGTGAAGCACCGAGTGGTTCGGTGAGCTCGACCCAACTCGCCAAACTGCTCAACGTGCCTATTTTCAACCCCAACTTCCAAAATCAACCCTGCAACCCTCGAAAACAAAATCAAACCACACACATTCTCAATTAAGCCCAGAACCATTTGATGACTGTAGCCCTTAAAAATGACGTCAAATGCCCCATCATTGAGAAAAGCACGTCATTTAGCACAATTTGGGTTGCTCAGAATTCACCCAACTAGACTCAACAATAATTAAGCACAACCCACAAGATTACGATTACTTTTAAAGAACGAAATTTGGGAAATCAACAACTTAGGCAATTAAGGTATAATATTGAAATTAAAATTGGCAAACTAGCAGAGATTCATGAATTCTGAGAGTCCCATCACACATCAACATAATTTATAACAATGCATTTGAGTTCAACTACTATTTACGAATTTGGGGTTCGAAAAACCAACTTTTAATGCCAAATATATGAATCTGTAAAGCTAGGCGGCAAAGAATTCCACTTCGAACATAGAATCAACGACCAAAAAGCAAGAAAATGCAAAAATATAGGAAATTTGAAGTGCGGGTGTGATAGTATGAAGTTAAAAAGTGAGGGAATGTGAAAGAGTTTGAAATGTTAACCCTTTGGCCTTTTAAAACTGTTCAGTTTGCGCTTTTTCGGCAATATTATTTTTCCTAGCCAAACCACTCGGCATGTCGCCGAGTGGTTACTTACCTCAATGAGTTTTACAAGACCTTCAGTTAATGTAGGGGTCCAAACGATGGATAAAGTTGGACTCGCTGACCTGTTCGATGAGTCACCGACTTGTCCATGGGCCCTTCGAGTTTTACAGGCTCCAACTTGATATATTACTGAGCCCAACAGCGGTCCAAGTCGGGCATGTCGACCTCTTCAGCGAGTCACCAACTGGACATTATGCTCTCCAACCTGCACTTTTCAAACACATTATACACTTCAACCCACACAATCAACACACGTTATTCCCAAATTCAAATAAAGCAATAAAACTTGGGTTGCCTCCCAAATAGCGTCTTAGTTAATGTCGTGGCATGACGCAAATACCCATTCAAGATTTATTTTTTGGGTTTCCCATAGTATCACTAGGCAACCCCTCTTTATGCCTTGGGTTGAGAAGAGACGAAAGATGGCCCATTTGGGTCACCAACAGCTTAATAGATACGAAATAAGAAGCAGTCATTTGATTTAGCATTGAGACATTCTTTTTTATCTCTTTCAACACTATGTCGTGTTCTTCAACTTTATGGAGAATGAGTGAGATTACCTCATCTATCTGTCCACCCTTATAGTCTTTGGGCCTTTTACGCTCGTGAGGAGGAATATACCTATCTTTATTTTTGTACAGTACTTCAAATTCCATAATCTTTTTGGCCAAGAGATCCAACTGGGTCAACAGTGTGGCCAAATCCATGTTCTTCTATGTCTCCTTGTTGGTCTTAGTCAAGTGATCAAGGAGTTGGGCTACTATTGCATAGGGTTGTCGTATTAGACCACCCGGAGAAAGTTGGTCAGCCACTCCTCTATTCTCAGAACCAAGGCCTATATAGAAGTAGTTTAGTAGCATCTTATATGGGATTCCATGAGTTAGGCACTGTAGCAATAGTGCCTTAAATCTCAGCCATTAATCATGGATTGTCTCACCCTCCAATCTTTTAGGATGTTATCCCTAAGAATCATCACTTTTAAAGGAGGGTGGTTCACTGGGTTACCATTGCTACAATATATGATCATTTCTTCTGTTCAACAAGTAACACAAAAATCGAAACTAAAAGTAAATAAATTCAACTATGACTAAAAAGAACAAAATTCAACTTCACAAAAAGAATATTAAACAACACCACTCTCTGGAAGCGGCGCCATTTTGATTCAATGTTTCAAGGAAACTTCATCCAATTCTAAGTGTCAACGATCACTAGTCAGTATAATAACCCAACTAAATGAGTTGGGGTGGGGTCGAATCCCACAAGGAGTGGTACGTGTTTCAGATTCAATAGGAAAGTATGAACATGTTCAAATCAATCATAGGAATAGAAATTATCTATTAAAGACATTATTCAAATTAGAGGGTGACACGAATGTCAAATAGGGGTGTTTCGGTTTCAATTTATCAACTACAAATAGCAGCAAACAATATGAAATAATAATAATAAGACAGGTTTTTGGGGTGTGATTCAATTATAGGCTAATATAGACAAATGGGTAATTACAACTATTAGAAAATAGCTAGATATTAGTGAGTAAGCTAGGCTATAGAAAAGATAAACTTTCACTGGAACAATTTACCCCGAATCAAGCTGATTTCTCTCGAACATCAACAAGTATGCAAAAAGTACAGCCCACCCCTTAGTCCATTCACTCTCTCAAGCTAAATGTGTGGGATTGGATTTAGGATTCACTCTCTCGATTTGAAGGTCCAATACCCACAGACCATCAATCAATAAGTTTAGTTTTAAAACCTCTCTCTCGAGCAAGAAAAAAACATAAGGGTAGAACTGCATTTGCAACTACAATTCTTAAATTAAACCATAATTAATGATTGAACTCACTTCTAAATAGCATTTAAACTAACAATTAGCTATACCCATAAGCTAAATCATCTCATAATCACACCCCAAGAATTGGGGTCTTTGCTAGACATCATAAAAAGGTAAAAGCAGTTACCAAATTGATTATCCATCAACTGGGTAAGTGTAGATTCATCCTTACAATGCTCCAATTCAAAGAATCTCAAAGTCCCACTTCCAATTTCTCAAAAGTGAAAAACTTCAATTCTTCAAAACTTAGGAAAAACTAGAAAAAACTGTCTCACCAGTTCAAAACTCAAATATAGATGAAAAATATATGAGCTCAGATCCTCAACTAAATGTTCAAAAATTGTATTTATAATCACCAAAAATGTGTTGCGAAGAGTCACTCGAGAAAGTAAGTCGGGCTCGCCAAACCACTCGTCGAGCCACAGTTTGGTCACTTCTATCGTCTTTCTGCCTTGACATTCAGCATCATTAAGGTCTGTAACTTTGGGCGATCTAGCACTGCATCGCGGAACTACTCGTTGATCCACCGACTTGATTTCTTCCCTCAGGGCATGGCACACTGTAACTTTAGGCGGTCAAATAGCCATTCGGTGATTCACCAAGTGAACTTGGCGATCATCAATCTTCCTTTCTTCATCCTTTCTGCCTGTTTTGTTCCTTTTTGTTTGTTAGTGTCCTTGCTTTGTTCCTCAATCTATAAACCTGAAAATCATGGATTTTACATCAGTTATTGGCAAAAATTAGGCATTTGAGGACACTAATTCAATATAAACAAAGCCCTAAATGAGTCCAAATCTCGGACTCATTAGTGGATCCCTAGTGATGGATCGGGTGTACTGATCCTGTGATGTCCTCTTGTTTGGGTAGGATGTTCAAACTTGGTTTTCTTAGATGACATAATTGGTGTTTTCTTGGAGTTGTTGAAGTATTCCAGTGGTTCTACATGTACCATCTTGCTTATGAGAATTTAGAGAAGAGCTATCATGGGTGGTTACTTGATCATTTTCTTCTTTGTGTTAGATAAGTTTGATTCTCGATCATTTTGTTCTTTATGTTAGATAAGTTTGATTCTCCCTTTATGAGTACCTTATATCTAAAGATCAAATTTTATAACTTAAGCTCATGGAAAGTTTATGTTGTGAGAAGGAAATATTGATAAGATCTGTGTGGTGTGTGCACTATGAGTGTGTGGTGGTTGTTTCAAGTTCACTACTAATTGTAGTCAGTACTGTTTCAGGATTTTATCATGGTTATGTGAGAAAAGATTCCACCTAATTGTTGTGTCAGGGTCCTTGAGAACATATTGCAGATGTGTATACAATTAACTTTGGTGGTTATTGGAAATAGTTTTGTTGTTAGTCGAGTTGACATACAACAATAGTTATCGTTCAAGTATTGAGATGACCCCATTTGAGACATTGTATGAGAGGATGTGTAAGTCTTCAATTGATTGATTTGATGTCTTTGAGGTGAGCACTTAAGGTGCTGTTCTTTCGATGGAACCACTAGAAAAGATAAAATTCATTCAACTTAGAGCAGACAAAATGATTTGCATATCGGAAGGTCATGGACTTAAAATTTATGGAGGGAGAGCAAGAGTTGCTGAAGGTTTCATCCATCAAGGGTGTGATGAGGTTTGGTAAGCGAGATACGTTTAGATCGAGGTATATTTGAATTTTTTTAAGTTCTTAAGTGTGTGAGAGAGGTGGCATGTGAATTGACTTTGCCCTAGGGTTAGTAGGAGTGCACCTGGTGTTTCATGTGTCTATGCTGAAGAAATATCATAGTGATGAGAACTATATTATTTGTTGGGATTCAGTCCTACTTGATGATGATTTGTCTTATGAGAAGGAGCTTTTAGCTGTTCTAAATAGGGAGGTCTGCAAGTTGAGGTCAAAGGATATTGCATCTATCAAGGTTCAGTGGAAGAATCAACCAGTTGAAGAGTCCACTTGAGAGAGTGAGGCCGATAAGCATGAAAGATATCCACACTTTTTTTATCGATTCAGGTACTCTTTCTTACCCTCGCCTTCTTTGATAATTCGAGGATGAACGATGGGTAAATTGGTATCTAATGTAACGACTCATATGGTTGTTTTGAGTAATAGAGCTTTTTATTTCATAAAATACTTTCCAATAGATTCTAAATGGGTATTTTGGACTATTCGTAACTACAATTATGAAATTAGTGGGATAATTTTAGTAGTAAATTTAGTTGGTGGTTAAAGAAGATAACCTTAAAATTAGTAGTGAGCCATTTTTACCTCTTTTATAATTAGTCATATAATAATTAGGGTAATAAATAATCTTGTGAAGAAAAGAAAAGAGGAGAAGAGGGGAATAAAGGAAGAGCGGTCATATGTTCCTGCAGGTAAAAGTCTTCATCCAAATTTTCAATCTTTGTTCATATATATATATATATATATATATATATATTATATTGTTAATTAAAGAGTACAAGTATAAACTATTATATAATTGAGGTTGGATAAGAGGTTAAATTGGATAGAAGCGTTTTGGTTGATTATGTGAAATTGGGGGACAAACATTAATTGTCAGTGACTAAATAATGATGGTATTATGATTATGGAGTTGAAGGGTCGTAGGGCTATAAAGAAAATTTGTGGGTGGATTGTTGATGCCATTAAGTTGGAAAACTGGCACATTGTAATATTATTAAAATTGGTTGGAACTTTGTTTGTTTAGTCCATGTGAATTCTTCGCATTATTAAGAAATATCCTAATGGACAAATGTAAGATAATGATTAATTGCAATGGTTAGGGGTAATAATGGATTGTTACATGCAAGTTCAATTTGTATATAAGTTCACATACTTGCAGTTCTTAATAGAGTTTAATTATGTACAGGTTGTTCATTTGTAGTTGAAAGTGTTCTACAATATTATATCATAATTTAAGTTTTAACTTATTAAGATAGGTAATTAAATATTAGGTGTATTGCATAATTCGAATATCATTAAAATGATGATAATTAGAGCAATTGAGGCATATCCTTAGGCTTGAACTTTAGAAAATTAATTATAGAATTGGGTGACTATTTGAGGTCAAGGCTAGACATATTTTTCACTATATATACACACAATAAATAGCATTTAGTAAATGAATATATTTTATTGAATTGATCAAAAAAATTTACTCCACATTGAATATACCAAGTAACATTTCCAATTCTCCATATGTTTATTACTACAAAGAGATGTTTTACTTTTTGCATTAGGAATGGAAGATAACGCATTTACAGAAGTTGAATACACATAACTCCATGTCTTTTAATGTATCTAGGTCATTCATTTGCTATATTATTATTATTATTTATTTATATTTATTAGAAGATTGACTTACTTTTTAGAAGGAAAAAAAAAACATAAATAGGAGTTAAATAAAAGGCAAAACATTAATGGATATTTTCGTGTATATATATTCAATAGCCTAATTCATTGAACAAAGTGTATATTTATTCTTGTATAATATTATTGTAGGAATAATATTTGATTGAAGAATATTGATGTCATTCAATATTTTATGGACGTTTTGATAATTCAATTTTTAAAATATTTTGGCTCCACTTATATATATACTTACTATATTTACTAATTTAATAGAAGTTTTATTTGTCTTTCTTTATGTGAAGGAAAAATGAAAAATTAATTAATGATTATTATTTAATATTTAATTATTAAAATATTTTATAACTTTTTTATTTAGTATAGGAGTAAAATGGTAATCCAACTTTAAATTTTTGAGTTTTCTACTTTTAATAAATTTTTGTTATTATTATTCATTGTTTATTGTTTATTTATGATCATAAGATGATAAGTTATGAAATGAAGAGGTGTAGTTATGAAGTTGATTTTAAATGAAATTTTTTTTTTAAATGATTTTAAGAAAATATATTAATAGGTAGGGGATATTTTCATAATTTAACTTTTTACTTAGATTGTTCCCACTTCTAATACTCCCTCCATTTCATATTAGTTGAATTGTTGAGATGTTTCACACCCTTTAAAAAAAGAAGATTAAGACATAAATTAGGCATAACTTTCCATTTTTTCCCTTATTAATTTTGTCAAATTTATGATTAAAATAACTAAACATTAATTAATAATTAATTTCAATACTAACTAATGAAGGAATTGGAAGAACATTCTAAAAGTAGTCTTGAAAATTGAACAATTAAATTGATTTGAAAAATGAAAAATGTTTCAAAAATTCAATCAATATGAAATG
Organism: Solanum bulbocastanum; assembly: GCA_037074985.1. Taxonomy (NCBI): domain Eukaryota; kingdom Viridiplantae; phylum Streptophyta; class Magnoliopsida; order Solanales; family Solanaceae; genus Solanum; species Solanum bulbocastanum. The sequence goes on along the minus strand of CM073599.1, from coordinate 30,878,012 downwards.
GAGGGAGTAATGCTAGTTTCTAGGTACGCGCATCGCGCGTGTAGCCAAGTGTACCCATTACGTACTATAAACTTATAATATATAACAATTGTGCTCCACATAAGTCCTTAGACATCTTATTATGCATGTTGCATGTGTAGCCAAGTGTACCCATTACTATAAACTTATAGTATATGACAATCGTGCTTCACATAAGTCCTTAGACATCTTATTATAATGTTTGACTTGTAAATGTTAAGTATTTATAGGATTTATGTTGCACTAAAAAGTATAAATGATGGTGGATATAGGATGAATTTTCACCGATTAGTGTTACATAGATAATAGTTAGAGTAAAAGTGTTTGTTTGAAAATTAAAATTGTTATCTAATTTTACATGGATCATTGATAATGAACTTTATACTTTTAGATCTCTTTATTATTAATTAAAGAGACAATATACTAAGAGAATGACTAATTATAAATGAATGTATAGTCATTCAGCATATCTGCCAATTACTTCATATTATTTCATGTAAAACATAAATAATTTGGCATATAATAATATATCTAATCTTTCATTGAGATAAATCTTAATTTCATTTGGAAATAAGAAATATAATATTGTACATGTACCACGCCAATCATATATATATAAAAGAGAACCTTAGGGCCGCCTACGTGGCGCCACCACAAACTAGGATTTCCTTTTTTAATTTATTTATTTTCAAAATTAGTCTTTCCTTTCATGAAAAGTTGTGACTTTGATAAAAACTTGTGTATTTTATGAAAAGTTGTGACTTTTACAAAGAGTGACGACTTTTATGAAGGATTGCAACTTTTATGAAGAGTATTTTTATGAAAAGTTGTGAGTTTTATGAAAGGTTGCGACTTTTCCAAAGAGTTGTGACCTTTCCAATAAGGCACAATAAGCATTAATTCACACTATCCTTTATTGTTTATAAATAGAAGGATTTCCTCATATTTTAAAACAACGAAAATTCTGAATTTCTTCTTTTTCTTCTGCAAATTAAATATTCGTGTATTTTGTTCATATTGAGTGGCTCACTAACACCATTTTTTTTGTATCAATACATTGTGAATAGAATCATTCGATCATGAGAGAGATCTATTTCTTTAAACCTCTATGGGACAATGTGCATTCAGTGGCTCAATTTTTTCCTTTCTCTTTCATTCTATTGTTACAAATCTTGGTATGTTTTTTACAATAAAAAATTTATGCTTATGTTATTAATTGTTGTTTTTGAGTACATGTTTTAAATTTTGTTGTTTATGTTTCTTCTTTTGATCATTAAGTTGAAGTAAAGATTTGTTAATCAAGAGTTTGATGTAATCATTAGACTATTGGTGTCATGTATATTAGAATTCTTAAATTTGTAAAATAAATGACTTTGATCTTTATAGAGTTTTCATTGGCTAAAAGATCCATGGAATAACCAAGAAGGTACTTTTGAGTGTTCAGAAGTTATGGTGATTCCACACAACCTTTGAGTTTTAGTTATTCAACTTTCTATCTTATTGAGGCATTTTATCGATTAGTGACATCCAAAAAATAAAGGAATGTAGTGGGATGGTAAGTATTGTACTCAACCTTAATCAAAAGTTTCGGGTCCAAATGTTAGATTAGAGTCAAGGAATTACCCCTCAAAGTAGAATGAATCCATATTAATCAAATATTAAAGAAATATTTATCTCCTTATAAATATAAACATTAGATTAAAAGTCACAAAAAAAAATAAAGTTTTAACCATATTGTTTGAAACATAAACAACAAAATATGCCTTTTTGCTATCAAAGCAGTGTCATCGACTACGAATGATTTTGAATAAGGGACTTGCCAAGACATCATTTAATCCAATTATTTAAGCGACATACATTATTTCATTGAACCCCAAGAGATGTGTTTTTAAATTTTAATTAACTTATCAAGTACACAACTAATTATATGTATAATATTTAGATTCTATATGTAGAGGCCTTAATAGGAGAAAAACTCTCGCAATTTATGAATAAAATGTTTGTACCACTTTTTGAAAATATATATATAGACAATGAAACAATTACATATCTTTTCTAAAGACTTTGATGATGAATAACTACATTCGAAGAATGAAAAACAAAATGCATAAACACTTGGAATCAAATCTTGTTGGTTTTAAGAATAAAAAAATAGTTCATTTCATCTTTGGATAAAATATTCTTGACAATTTTATCGTAGGGATGTACCCACTTGAAAAACACCTATATTATCAAATGTTCGGAAGTAGATTATTGATGTAATTCACCACCGCGCAAAGCGCGGGCAATTTACCTAGTAATTATATAATGTCTAAATAAGTAATATCTATTTAAATTGTAATCTAGACACAAATCATATAAACAAAGAGCATATTTAACTAAAAAGAAATAAGAAAAGAATACACTAAAAGAACATTTAAAACTAATACAAAAATCACTTACAAATGGTCATCACTATAAGCACTTTACATAAAATAGTACAAATAATTCATTATTTTGTTGTAATTGATACAACATAATAAAAAAAAAAAGTATTATTTCCTTCTACACATTATTTACAATCAATCATAACGTCTTCAATCCAAATACAACAATAGTGTTATTGCCCTTAACAATACTACAAAGATTAATGACAACTTTTCTTCTGCGGTCTATGACTATGACCAGAAAAGAAATCAAAAAAGAAGAATGATTTACCAAAGAAGAGAAAATAGATCTTAATTTATAAGAGAGAATTGACATTAACATGATCAGATATGAGATTTGTAATTTCATTTCCCTTTCTAGGTGACTTTAAATAGGAAAACCTTAGGTGAGGGGAGATGAAAGGAAAACAAAAATAAAAGAGGCCCATCAGTTTCCTACTTAATTATGTAATCTTTGATTTTCACCTTTAATTCACTGAACAATATAATAAGGAGTCTTTTTGTCTTCTTGATAACAATTACTTATAACAATTTACTATTAATTCACCATACAACATGAATAAATTGTAATCGAAAATTTTTGATAAATTTGATATTTGCTTAATATGTAACTCTCCCTGGTAGTAATTAAAATTACTAGTTAATATTTAATTAACAATTTATTAGATGATTCATAGTATTTGTATTTGATATAGGGACAAAATGGTAATCTAATTTTTGCCTAACATTCTTCCCACTTTTATATAATATGATGATATGATATATGATTATTAATTTCTTATTATATACATATAGATTATAGATGATAAGTATTATTAAATTAGATATTTTAATTAGGAATTAATCTAAGAAAGTGCAAAAGTCATTAACATGTTAATTAAAATGAAACAATTTAATATTTAAATATTTTATAACATTTTAATTTATAGTAGGGGTAAAACCATAATTCAACTTTTAACTTTTTTGTTCCCACTTATATAGTAATATATGATATATGATGATGATATATGATATGATGATTGATAATGTAAAAATTATTTAATGACGTATACACATACATTGATAATGTATAATATGTGTAGTTATATAAATTAAAGTGGTTTGTTATTGGAAGGCTATAAGAAAACGATATGTAAGCAAGAATTTGTTAGAGGCCAATATTTGAGGAATGACACACCATGTTTACCGCTTTTTATTTCAAGTAATGGACCAAAATCATCTTCATTTATGAGTATATAAGTAAGGTGGTTGTATGAATGAAAATAAGCAAAAAGAGGAACAAATAATGTTGCTTGTTTAGGAATAATTAATTATCCTGATTTTTAGTATTTTTCTCACAAAACTTTTCTAAGGGTAGTAGTGGTGTAAAGGATTGACCTTACACCAACTACCATCAACACCCCTAACAAATTTTAACTATAACCCCAACTTACCTACCTATATTATAATTATAATGGAGTACTCCTATAGAACAAAAATCAATGTATTCATTCTACTCATTCTCTTTGTATTTGCTGCACTAGGGACAGCAACAAACGCTCCGAGGAGGAAACTAACAAAGAAATATAAAGGCCCGTGTATGGCCGTGAATTCAATTGACAAGTGCTGGAGATGTGACCCTTTCTGGGCGGAAGATCGCCAGAAAATGGCCGATTGTGCATTGGGCTTTGGTATCAATGCGATGGGAGGAAAGTATGGTCCATACTACATTGTCACAGATAATTCTGATGATGATGTTATTGATCCTAAGCCTGGAACTCTGCGATTTGGGGTGATCCAAAAGGGACCGTTGTGGATCACATTTGCCAAAAGTATGAGAATTGAATTGAGCAGGGAACTTATTGTTAGTAGCAATAAAACAATCGATGGACGTGGAAAATACGTTCACATAGCAAATGGAGCTGGAATTAAGATACAAAGTGCATCAAATGTTATCATCTCTAACCTTCGAATTCACCATATTGTACCTACCGCAGGTGGCCTGCTTAGGGAGTCTGACGACCACCTTGGCCTAAGGGGCGGAGATGAAGGTAATATAACTGATCGATGACTACTATATATATATATATATATATATGTTGAAAAAAGAGAAGAAAATTTAATTATATGTTGCATACAGGTGATGCCATTAGTATCTTCAATTCTCATGATATATGGATTGACCACATCTCTATGTCTCGTGCCGCTGATGGTCTGATAGATGCTGTTGCTGGTTCCACTAATATTACGATATCCAACTGTCACTTCACTGATCATGAAAAAGTAATGTTGTTTGGTGCTAACGATCATTCGGTAGAGGACAGGGGAATGAAAATAACATTGGCGTATAACCACTTTGGAAAGAGGTTGGATCAAAGGATGCCTAGATGCAGATTTGGATTTTTCCATCTGGTGAACAATGATTACACTCATTGGGAAAGGTATGTACTTAAATATTATTGAATGATGATTGTTGTAACCGCGGTTTAAAATGTGTGCGTACGTACGTACATTATATTGATGCAGATACGCTATTGGAGGAAGCAGTGGAGCGACGATCATCAGCCAAGGGAATAGGTTTATTGCGGAGGATAAATTGTTGGTGAAAGAGGTGACATATAGAGAGAAAAGTACATCAAGTGTGGAAGAATGGATGAAATGGACATGGATATCAGATGGTGATGATTTGGAAAATGGTGCTACATTTACACCATCTGGTGACCAGAATTTACTCTCTAAAATTGACCATCTCAATTTGATTCAACCAGAACCCTCTTCTAAAGTTGGATTACTAACTAAGTTTGCTGGTGCTTTGTCCTGCAACATTCGACGCCCATGTTAACTTCTTTCTTTTCCTAATTGGGGTGACAAACAGGACTACAATGTAGCAATATTCCTCATATATAAAGCAATCATTCTTTTCTTCTCTTGCACCAATATTTACATGAGAATTAAATAGTAATGTAACATAGAATTAATTTGGTAAACTTGTTGGAGACTGTTAATCGTCAGAGAAAAATACTGCAACTTCAATAACACCATCTCATGTCCTACTTACCCCAAACAAAAATCTCATACCTGATAATGTATAATCAATTGTTGACAAGTTTGGACTATATTAGGTTTGGCACCAACATTGATCGTTAACGTTTGTCTTTGAAACCTCATTTTAGGCAGGCCAACATGACTGTCACAAGTATTAATTATTGTTTACCCAACAGTACAATTGAATTTGTATATGTGGCTGTGGGTTGAAATAACTAGATTATGAGATTATTATATATATGGTGCTCTAAATCTTGACACTTCTATTTATCTAAGGTGTAAAGCGTGGTGATAATGAAGTTTTCACTAATCAACCTCAAAACCTACACTAACCTGATAATATACAATTGCAATCAAGAGTAGAGGGCATTTGGTCTTTCTCCTTGTAACAAGTAATCTTTGTTCTAAATACTCAACCTCCCTCTAGTCCACTATTTTAATATTTTAATATTTTTGTCCTAGCTATCAAGTGGGTGGTAGTATATGTATTTCCTAGCTATCGAATAGATGACAGTACACTCGTATCCTAGCTACCAAGTGGATGATAGTATACTTATATCCTAGCTATCAAGTAGATGGTAGTACATCATTACTTATTTAGTTTTTTTTTTTTTTCATTTAATTTTCGTATTATATTTAATTTTCTTGCTTTTAATATTTTAATATGAATTTCGGTAAAAAAAATATTGGCAAAGATAAACAAACATTTATTGGTAAGGTCACTAATGTATTTATCGAAAAAAAATAAAACTGATAGTTCTTCTGAATCTTAAACTAGATAAGTAGCTCAAATAAGAATAAATACAGAAGATTTTACGTGTGTCGGTGGAATTGTTTTTCATATTGCTGGTAATACTCAATTAGATCATGAATCTTTAAAAGCAAGGTTTGGTAATTTTAATGAGCAAACAGATGAAGTAGCAGATGAAGAAGTAGAATATGATAATATTAATGATAATAATGATACTTATGATGATGATGAAATAGAACCACATATGGCTACTAGTCCCGCTCTCATTCCCGCTCCCGCTCTCACTGCCCCTATACATCCTAGTCAGGCTAAACGCAAGGTTGAACGTGCTAAAAAACTATTATGTGGCAACTTATAACTCAAAGTGAGGATAAAACTCAAGCTATTTGTAATAAATGTAAATATAAAATGAATCATAAAATTGTGGGAAAGGCGGGTGGGACAAGATATTTATGTAATAGTTTAATTGGATATTGTAAAAATGAATTATTGCAAGATAAAGCTATAGCTGAAGCTATAAAACGTGGTACTCCCCTTCCTAATACATTTGTAGGAGTAGGGGCGTTAACATGGTCAAATCACAATTAAACCATTCTAATTTTTTTGGCCCTAATACACATCGCACATATAGTAGAGAAAGAGATCCTGAAGAACTAGTTATATTGATTGTTGTTTCTGGCTTGCATTTTTGTTTTGCTGAAAATCTCGATTTTGTTCATTATATTGAAATTGTGTAGAATCCATCTTTTAGAGGCTTTTCAAGAAACACAAATTAAAAAAAAAAAAAAAAAAAAAAAATTGGTTATCAAGGTCAACATTTTTATTATCTTCATTGTTTATTATATTATATTGCTTGTAAATTGGCTATTACTTCTGATATCGATAGTAGTGTTAATGGTTATGATTATTTTACTATAACTGGCCATTGGATTGATGAGAATTGGAATATGCAAAAAAGAATTTTAGGTTATAAATGTTGTGAAATACATAAAACCGATAGTTACATAGCTCACACTAATATAGATGATTTAGAATTTTATGGAATTTCTAATAAAGTAATTAGTGTCACCTTAATAATACATCTATTGTTAATATACTAATATCGGTACTTTGCTCTATTTATTTTGATGGCTTTCATATTAGGTGTGTGCACACATGTATAATTTGACTGTAAGAGATGTTATATCAATGTATAATAATAGTTGTATAAAATATGAAGTTGTATGTCATTTTATTTTTAAATGGCAAGTAAAGGCTAGACGTAAAGAATTTGAAAATTGTTGTCATGAATTTAATCTCCCCACCCCCCCACCCCCCGAAAAATTCTAAAATTAGTGTCTACTAGGTGAAATTCTTTATATGAAATGCTTAAAGTTGCTAATGAATTTAGAAAACCTTTATAGGTGGTTTGGATTACTCATAATTCAAATATTGAATATAGATTTACTGACAATGTTGGGATGACGTAAAGGATCTCATAGATTTTTTAAAAGACTTTTATTTAGCTACAAAACAAATTTCTGTACTTTATGATCCAACTATTTGTTCAATTTTACCAAATATTTGTGCTATTTCTGATTAATTTCCAAGGTTTCAAGAGTCCATTAAATCAATGATTGAAAAATTTAGAAAATATATTTTTCCTATTCCTCAAATTTATTTAACTTCTTGTTTGTTAAACCCAACTTACAAAGAAATAGGTGCATCATGAATGATTGAAAAATATATTTAAATTTAGATATTCAAGATTATAAATGTCACGACCCAATTTCTCAGGTCATGATGGCACCTACTACACTCCACCAGTAGGTAAGTCTAACCCATAGCCCAGATCCATCAGCAACGGACTACCAAGCGGAAGCCAACAACAAGAAGTAAGAGCTTCGAACAAAGCAAAGAAAGGGAAATCAACAAACCTACATGAACCATCCCAAGACCTGTCATTAGTTAGCAGTTGAGCATCTAATCTAAAATAGGAGTACAAGGCTTTCACAATTACAAGACAAGTACAGGTTGTCTCTAAATACAAAATAAAGACTAAGCCTAGCCAAAACAAATGGAAACCAGTAACTCCAGAGGCTAGGATCTCACCTAATGTCTGAAATCCCAAGTTGCTCCACACAACTCCAAATCAACAGCGATAACTCACCTGCAATCTGCAAGGGGCAAAAGTGTAGTATGAGTACCAAAAACAGTACTCGACAGGTGGCGGTTGACTGAGCTCAAAATATCGCACAAGCATAAACAACAAGTAATAAGGAAATCATAGCACAAGTAACTAAAGACGAGATACTAAAGTAGCCAGGGAATAAAGAATAAAAATAGAAAACAAGGGGTAAGAAGTCAGGTTAAGAACACACCTGGATCACAAGCCAAAATCTAATTGCAAGCAACTAAGATACCAAGTCGACTACCTAGTGTCAGGAGGACCCACAACCATAATTTTAAAGTCAAAACCTACTAGGTAATAATAAAATAATGGCAAAGAACATAATATAATCAAACAATAACCTAATCGGACCCCCACAATCTTAAAAGGTACAAACATCAAACATAACCTAACTGGACCCCGTAAACCAGAGGATACAAACAACAAATAAGCATATTGGTGATAGGAAATGCATATGAATGCTGGGTGAGCAGCAAAACCATCAGAAACCATAATCATAGGACTCTAGTCAACTCCCACCCCAGCTAGCAAGAGTGACCAACCAATCCAAGCAGCCCAGCCACACGATCCACTCCTAGGGGTATAAGCTACCAAAATAGCAACAGTGACTTGGGGGAGTGTCAACTCCGAAGAGGATATCAACTATCAAGGCCGCCCAGCCAGTCCACCAGGGGCATAATTAAAACCAAAAGCATGCAAGAAAAGGCTTTGATTCGTAAGGTAGTCAAGTAAAAACTGAGCACAACTCAGATGCCTCTAATATCTCAAGTAGAAAAAGGAGCACATTTATGACATCTCGTAATCTCAAAAATTAGTAAGTCAATTGATCTAGGTAGTACGACTCCCATTAAAATTAGTTTAGAATAAAAACTGAGTAAAATAGTGTCTCCTCAGAACAATAACTATGTCAATGCATGGGTCGGGATCGTACCACAAAATCTATAAGAATGAGCAAACAATGCAATGCATGCCATCACTAGCATTCAAAAAAGGCACTCCAAATCAAATAATTATATAGACACTAAGACCACACTACCAAAACAGAGAGTACTAACCTAGGATCCAACTAGTCCTCGCACACGGCCTTAGGCCCAACAATATAATCATAAATTCAATAAGGATACAATATGTCCACCACTAATCAACAACCAAATGGATTAAGAAGAGATTTCAAATTAATAAAAGGGTAGTAAACTCAAGGGATCACACCCTACCCCAATCACACCACTCAAGTCCTAGACTGAGCACAACTAGAACCAACCCACGGCTACGACAAGCAACTAAGATCACAAGCACCAACATAAGAAGAACCCTCAGAAATAAGCCCAATAGGGAGCAAATCATAACTACGAGGCAATACAACAAAACCTAAAGCATCTAATGTCAAGCTTAGTCTAATGCCACCACGAATCAATCCAAGCAAGGATAAGCAAGATTATATACTCCAAATGTGAAGCCACAGTCTAAACTATGTATCCCAATACCTACAATAAGCCCAAGGGACCTACGAAATCAAGAAATGATGGAATAACAAGAGGAAAGCTAAATACCCAGCAAATATCATCTAAAATTACATGAAATCTTTACTAGGCATTATCTAAGAAGTTCAATCAAGAAAGTAGATTGAAGCCTACCTCAAAGTCAAACACGAACACTCCAAATCTAGCACACACGAGCTATCTGTATCTCAAACACTTTTGGACATCGCCAAACTATCAAACTATCAAATTATCAATCACAGTGTCATTACGAATGTTTTGACACTAAAATCGCAACAATTGGATATGGACCAAATATTGAGTCAAAACGAGAATGTGAGACCCGCGCTTGAAATCCCAAAATTGACTCCTTCAAAAGAACCTAAACTATGCCTAAAACTTGTGTTCCATAATTGAACATAATCCGATGCCAGAAAATAGTCACAACAAAAACAGCAAAATTAACAAGAAAACCAAGTAAAGGCAGCAGCTTCAAGCTCAATTTCACCTCAAACAAAGGTTCCTCAATAACTTCTAATCACAAACCCAAGTAACCACACTCCCAACAATCACACAGGACTTCGAATCACTCAAATCGAAGCTCGTATAAAGAAGAAATCGCCTCTTGAAAATGAGGGCTGAAAGCTTAGATTTTTGGATATAAAACTCGAAACTGGTCACTAAAAGTCTGCACCAGATATCAGCACTTTAGCTGGTTCACTCCAACTCTGAATTCTTTGATGGGGTGCCCGGGATTCATTCGGAACACCGTGCGCGCAAACAAAATATGCTACCCCATTGAATTTGGTATTTCAATCTCAACGAAACCATCAAAACTCTCATCCAAGGTTATTTCTAAGAAAAGAAGGTCCCACACCCAAGTTTTTTTAAGCTAAAAACCACAAGAACGCACAAAATGAGATCAAAAGCCTAGGGAACCACACATATGGTCGTCCTAGACAAAACTCAACATTCCAAAGCTGACCACGCTGATGAAATTCTCATCCAAGCACGTTTACCAAGAATGTTGACCAAAGTCAACCTTTAGCTTAAACCTTTAAAGTTAAAACACCTAACAATACAAACTCACACCAGAAGTATAGTGGTCGGAACCTACCATGCCCATAGCCTAAATGACCCTTCCAAAGTTGATAAAACCATCAGAATTTCATTCTAAGGCCATCTTCTTATATTTATGACTGAAGTCAATTGTTCAAGTTCAAAGGCTCCAAAATATGAAAACTTGCACAAAATCCAAACGAACAACTCGAAGACCGAATTGTGAGTCCTAGTAATTCCTAAATGACTTGTGGTGACTAAAGGAAATCTCTAAATTGTGAAAAGATCCAAAACCCAAAGGGTCATTAGAACAAATTACCTAGTTTGACAACAGTTGAATTGAAGCTAGAAAATTTTATGACTTATATAATTCTAGTAAAATAAACGAAGTAGTACGTAACGAAGAAACTTCTAGGTGTAGATATGAAGATAATATTGTTGATATGCTAGAAATTATCTTGGACGTACTTCTAATGAAAATAATGATTTTTATGAACATCTTAATTAGGAAATGGAAATTATTAAGGATGCACAAGGTTGTAATGACCTTTAGGTCATTTTTTGTGTTTATATATCTTGTTTATCATTTAGAGCTTTACTTTAGCGACCCCAAGTTATTTATGACTTGCTGGGACTGACAGTTCATCACTTGGTCGTTCGTGTGGTTTTTATGCGAGTTTTAGTGTTTTGGGAGATTTTGAACCTTGAACAGTCCTTTTTCATCAGAAGTTTAGCAAGATGACCTCAAAATCCACATCTGACAATTCCATCAGTGAAGGGTCATTTTATGCTAGTTGCATGGTTAGCATGACTCCTAAGCTTTCCAGTGTGAGTTGGTGAGACTAGGCATTTTAACTATAAAGTTTAAGCCTAAGTTTTGACTTTAGTCAACATTCTGAGTAAACACACTCATATGAGAATTTTGTCAGTGCGGTTAGCTTAGAAATATTGAGTTTGGTCTAGATTGACCCTTCATTCGTGTCCCGAGGCTTCCGAGCTAATTCTGATCCCCTTGGTGGATTTTGACTTAAAATGATGGTTGGGTGTGTGACCCACTTTTTTTCAAGATGACCTCGTATGGAAATTTTGATTACGCCATTGAGTCAGGTATATCAAATTTGGTATGGTTTTGATATCTTTTTTGCATGCACGGGGCTCCGAACGATTCAGAGCACCTCGTCGAAGTTTTTAAGTTTTCAAAAAAAATGTTGAAATCTAGTGCATATATAGCAGAAATATTAGCTTATTTTGGAAACTTCAAAACCCCATATCTCTCTCATTTCTTGGCCAAAGGAGGTGATTCAAAGTGTGGAAGCTTTGTTTTGATGGTGGCTTCGTTGTAGAGTTATCGAAAGTTGTCAGGTGTGCATCGTTCGAGTTGAAATCGCAATAAACCAGACTATTATAGCCTTTTTTGAGTTCTTAAGTTTGGCTATATTGATTTGGTGATATCTTGCTTATTTTATCTCGTTTTTGGGTGATTCAAAGTCTCACATGTTGGAAATTATCGAGGCTACATTGTAGAGTGTTCAAGGAGTGTTGGGCATCCTTTGATTTTGGTAAATTCTGAGTTTTACCTAGTGTGTTTGTTTTAAAAAATGATTAAAGTGTGATTTATTTCCAAGTTGGGTTTTGATGAGTCCAAGATTTGGACTCATTTAGGGATTTATTTGGATAAATTTAGTGTCCTTAAATGCTTATTTTATGCAAATAACTGATGTAAAATCCTTTATTTCTAGGTATTTGGATTGAGGAACAAAGCATGGACACTAATGGGCAAAAAGGAACAAGGCAACTGAAGAAACAAAGAAAAGAAACATGTTGATTGCCTAATCCACTGGGCGAGTCGCTGAATAGCTATTATCTCGCCTAAAGTTCCATTGTGCCAAGCCCTGAAGGCAAAAATCAAGTCGTCGATAAAAAGGAGCAATCGGCGTGTTGTCGAGTCGTTCCGTGATGCAATAATGGATCGCCCAAAGTTACAGAACTTGAGGATGCTGAAGGCCAAAGAAAAAAGGCGATGGAACTGACCAAATGGTCCTTCGCAGCATATTTTTGGTGACTATAAATACATTTTTGAACATTTTAGTTTAGTATCAGTGATCATTTTAGAATTTTCATAATATAGAATATCAGTTTTTGAGTTGGAACTCTAAGTTTTGAGACAAATTTTTCCTTAGCTTTGAAGAATTGAAGTTTTCCATTTTTGAGAAATTGGAAGTGGGTCTTTGAGATTCTTAAACTTGGACCTTTGTAAAGATGAAATTAATCGTACCTAGTTGCTGGAAACACAATTTGGTAATGATTTCTATCTTTTTATGATGTCTAGCTAAAATCCCAATTCTTAAGGTGTGATTATGTAATTATGGGTTGATTTAGCTTATAGGTATTGCTAATTGATAGTTTAAATGCTGTTTAGAAGTGATTTCAATCAGTAATTGTGGTTTAATTTAAAGGGTTATAGTTGCAAATGCAACTCTACCTTCATGTTTTTGGCTTGCTCGAGAGAGAGGTTTTAAAATCAAGATTACTGAATTGATGGTCTGCAGGTATTGGGTTGTGATGGGTTCAGCTCGAGAGAGTGAATCCTAAATCCTTTTCCATACATTTAGCTCAAGAGAGTGAATAGACTAAAGCGTAGGATGTTCTTAATTGCTACTTGTTGGTATTCAAGAGAGGCCAACTTTATTTGGGGTAAATTGCTCGAGAGAAAGTTTATCCCTACTAAAGTCTAGCTAATTCACTGATTTACAGCTATTTACTAATAATTGCAATTACCCATTTGTCTACCTTAGCCTATAATCCAATCACATCCCAAGAACCCATTTCATTACTTGTTAATTCGTGTTATTTGATGTTGTTGTAGCTGATAGTTAAAACCAAAACCCCTTTATTTGACACTTGTGTCATCCCCTAATTTGAATTATGCCTTTTATTCGTAAATATCCACTTCTATAATTGACTTGAACATATTCGTACTTTGCTATTAAATCTTAAACATATACCACTCCCTGTGGGATTCGACCCCAACTCATTTAGTTGGGTTATATTACTAACTAACGATCGTTGATGCTTATAATCGGATGAAGTGTCTTTGATAGTGTTATTCAATAAAAATGGCGCCGCTGTCAAGGACTGGTGTTGGTTAAGATTCTTTAGCTAAGTTGAATTTTGTTCTTGTTAGTCATAGTTGAACTTACTTAATTTTAGTTTTGTTTTGCTTGTTTGTGGTTTGAAACAGGTAGTATAAGTGTTCACGGAAGCAATGATAGCCAAGTAGGCCACCAGGATGACATCGAAAACCTCAACGATGTCAACGAGCCTAATGTTAATGACCCCTATCTTATGGGTGGAATTGGTGTCATTCGTTTGCCTCCGGCCGAAGGGAACGCGGTGTTCCATATCATAAGTACTATGTTGTAGCTCTTGCAATTGAAGGGGTTGTTCAGTAGTTTTGCTCATTAGGATACCATGAGCATATTAGAAACTTCGTGGATATTCGCGGACCATTCTCCTTCAAAAACATATCTGAAGAGTCGGTCCAGTTGAGGTTATTCCCGTTCTCTTTAATGGGAGAAACATGTAAGTGGCTAGCTGAATTGCCACGTGAATCAATCACTTTGGGACAAAATTCAAAGCTTCAAGCGTCTGGAGGGCGAGCCAATTCATGAAAGTTGGCTACGATTCAAGAAGTTGGAGCTCCAATTCCCAACTTATGGCTTGCATGACAACGTGTTGCTGCAGTATTTTTATCGAAGTCTAGACTCGGTAAACAAGGGCGTTGCTGATCAACTTTCTCCGGGAGGTTTAATGCAGCATCCTTATGTGATAGCAGCTCATCTCCTTGATGGCATGACAACGATAAATTGGGCTTGGTACACCCGCGAAGATCAGGTCTCCCCTCTCACATTTAAATTGACCAAGGAGCAGATGGAGAAAGACCAAGAGAAGGACCAGAACATGGCCAAGATCATTATACAACTTGACATTTTATCCAAAAATGTCATGGGAGTTAGTGCTCGAGGTGTCAATGTTGTGGGTGTCGGGTGTGTTAATCTAGATAAGGCCAAGTTTGAGGATTTGTACAACAAAAAAGGGTGAATTCCTAGCTAACCAAGGAGGTGGTTATCATTCAAACTACCTGAGGCAGGGTGGTAACCAAGGTTGGAACATGGAGGAAGGTTGGAAGGATCGTGATCGAGAGTGGAGGGACCATAACCTCACTTGGAAAGAAAGAGAAGGGAGAATGATAGATATGTTCCTTTCCATGAGCGCCAAAAGCCAAAGTATTCCGAGGAGGTCGGTCAGAGGATATGTTTTCTTGTATCCTCAACAAAGTTGAGGGGTCGGACAAGATTTTGAAAGAATTGAAAGAAGATGTGTCGACCCTCAGCCAGACGATTACTTCCCATTCAGTATTGATCAAATAGTTGGAGACCCAAATGGGTCATATCTCATCTCATTTAAACCTGAGATAGCAAGGGGGGTTGCCTAGTGATACTATGGTCAACCCCAAGAATAAGTTTTGAGTGTGGACTTGCATCGTGCCGTGACGTTAACTAAGGCGCTTCTTGGGAGGCAACCCAAGTTTTATTTGCTTTCTTTTTAAGTTTGAAATAATGGTGTGTTGATTGTGTAGGTCAAAGTGTGGAATGTGTTCGAAAAGTGTAGGTTGGCTAGCTAAAAGTCCAATCAGTGACTCATCGAAGAGGTCGGCGAGCCCGACTTGGACCGCCGTTGGACTCAAGACATTTTTAAATTAGAGTCTGTAAAACTCGGTGAGCCCAAGAGATGATTGGAGAATCACTGACAGGGTCGGCGATCACAACTTTGTCCGCCATTTGGACCCCATAATAACTGGAGGTCCTGTAAAAATCGGTGAGGTAAGTGCCCACTCGACATGTCACTGAGTAGGTCGGCGAGCAAAACTTATGTCGCCGAATGGGGGAGAACTGGACGGTTTTAAAGGCCAAAGGTTTAAACTTCCAAACTCTTTTACTTTCCCTCACTTTTGAACTTCCCAAACTCACACCGGCACAATATTTTCCATATTTATTGCATTTTTATCTCATTTTAGTCGTCGGATTTCTGTTTGGAGTTAAATTTCTTTGCCTCCTAGCGATTCACAGTATCTATTAGGCTTCTAAGGTTGGTTTTTCGACCCTAAATCTTTCTTTAGTAATTTTGACTCATTTGCAGTTTATTTTGTCTTAGTGTTGTATGTTGGGCTTCTCTTATCGTAATTGTATATGTGTGTGCCTATTTTAATTTGAATATCATGCCTGTAATGCTTATATTGTTGACTTTCTGAGTTTTTCGTGCTTTAAAATTGAGGGGTTATGCTTGCATGTTGTTGGGTCTAATCGGGTGAAGTCTAAGTAACCGCATTTGTGTCAAATGATGTAATTTGCCTAATAATGGAGCGGTTGACATCATTCTTAAGGGCAAAAGTCGTCAAATGGCCAAATTTGGCCAAACCGAGAGAAGTTTGAGTATCCCGGGGGCATGGGTGCAATGGGTCTTAGCTTACTTGTAAGAGTGCATGTTTTGATTTTTTTTCAGGGGCTGCAGAGTTGAATTTGGGAAGTTGGGTTGAAAGTGGGCACGTTGGGTCATTTGGCTAGCTGGGTCGAGCTCGCTGAACCACTCGGCGGTTCACCGAAGTTCCCCTTATCGCCTTTAATTTCATGCTAAATTGTGAGTTAGGTTCTGTAACTTTCGGCAAGAAGCCTGAGTTCGCTGAGTGCACCTAGCGACTCGTCGAAGGTCTTCCTTCATGGCCTTTTTCTGCGCCTCTAATCCCTAAAATGCATTGTAATTTTCGATGGGCTAGTCCTTGCTGATCAAATGTCGTTGGCGATTCATCGAAAGGGCCTCCCCATCACCGACATGTCATTTTTTTGAGAAAATTTTAAGCCAATCCTTTCGGCGAGCCGGGTCTGGCTCGCCAAAGAGATTCGGCGACTCGCCGACTAGCTTGGCAAGTCTGTCTGCAATAACTTTTTTGTGCTTTTTCTTGAATTGTTTCTAACTCTTTTTGATGCATTTGCAGATATGGCTAGACCTAAATTAGCTGGTAGAGACATGCCGCCCGGCAAGAGGGCCAAAAGGATAAAAATAAATAAGGATGCAGTTGCATCCATGGCCAAGGCCACCAAGCTTCCCACAACTGGTGGGAAAGGAAAGGGAAAAGGGAAAGCACCTACGTCACCGGAGGCCAGCTCCGACAGTGAAGGTATTTACGTTGCTCACCACTACTGAGAGTGAGGGTGAGAACCAGGAGCATCAAGCTACAACTTCTGAGCCTGAGGAGGATGAGTCACTAGCAGCATAGAGGGCAGAGCTGCGATCCAAAAGAATGAATGATCCGTCTAGGATCAGGACTCCCGAGGCAACTACTCCTCCTCTACAACACAGGTTGTGGTCTTAGCACCACCGGTACAGGGTCCTTCTCCAAAGTCTATGAACAGATTGAAAACTAAGGGGTTAAGGACAATCATTGAAGAAAGGAGGTTGTCCATTAATGGGGTTATTGATAGGTACCCGAAGATAATGAGTTGTCTAAAGTCGCACAACTTCCAACTCTTCACCATGCCCTGTGGCCCTTACATTCATAATTGGGTCCAGGAGTTCTACGCCGCTTATAGAGCCTTGGTACCACAGAGAAAGAAGCAGGCAGCTATATTCAAGCCGGTTGGCTATGTAGTTGTAGAGGAAAGAAGGTCAAGTGTGATAGTGAGGCTATTAATGTTGTCCTGGAATGTCCTGATGATATGTATGACCATTGCCAACACATGATCCGGACAACTACATTAGAAAATATGAAGAAGTGGTTGGCTCCTCTCATATCAGACAGTACCCCCAAATGGCTTGAGGTTGGAGCACCTATCGAGAAAAAGGATATAAACATAGCTGCAAGGTTCTAGTTTGGCTTCATCAGCAGTACCATTATGCCATCCCAGAACGAGTCGATTCTCCGTCATGCCAAAGCAACCTGTCTGGGTTGCATCATTGATGAGACACGGATAAATTTGGGGATGATTATGGCATAAGAGATGGTCATGAAGGCCAAGTAGCGCCAGACTTCCCTCCCTTTTCCGATGTTGATCACTGAGTTGTGCAAACGGGCTCAGGTTCCTAAAGATGAGAAGAAGGATATGGAAGTGATTCCCACATCTTCTACTGATATTCATAGAATTGAGGCGGAGTATTTAATATATAAGGCAGAGAAGAAGAAGGCCACCCTGGAGGACTCTTCCCCGATTGTGGATATAGACACATTACTTGCAAAGGCACCTTTGCCTACTCTGGCCCCTGGGCCTTCATGTACATCCAATGTTGTTCGTTCTGATACCCCTAGTTCCTATACTTCTACATTGCCTCCCAAATGTGCTACTGCTGTTGATTCCCAACCCACGCTCACTCAGGCTGCATTACTCCGGATGGGGCAGCTAGCCCATTCTGCCGACCATCATGCTGCCAGACATAAGGCCTCCATTTTAGGCATGATTCAAACAACCCTTGTTGATGTTGTGACACCCTTGACTGTTACCATTGATGCCCTTACAACTGGATATCGGTGTATGAGCATGGCCAAGGGGCCACCGAGGAGGTGACGGCTCTAAAGGCTGTTATTGTTGTGCTAAGGAAAGATGTGGACTAGATGAAATCCACCATATGTCCATGATTTTTAGGATGATGGAGATGCCTTCGACTACCACCGAAGATGATGTTAGAGTTAAGGAGGCAGTTGATCCTAAGTTCAAGGCAGAGACGGATGAGAAGATGCTTGGGGTTGCTGAGGAGGTTTCTTACGAGGGCCTTATAGGGACTGAGGAGGCCATGATCGATGCAGTTGTGCAGACTTCTTAGGAAGATATGCCTTTGGCGGACCCTAGTGGACTTGCTACTGTTGATGTAACTTAGGGCACTGATGATCAAGATCATAGTACTACATCGGGCATTGATACCACGACAAACAGAGCAACTGTTTAGATAAGATCCCTTTTTACCTCCCTCTCTGTCTTATTTTTACTGACTTTTGGATATTTTATTGCTTGTATTTAAGGACAAATTACTTTTATTTTATGGTAGGGTGAGGCCCACCTTTTGTGACTATTGTTCTGTCTATATATTTGGGATTTGTGCTATTGATTTTATTTAGGCACTGTATTTTGTGGATGTTTGAGCTTGTGGCTCCTTGCTTTAATTGTAAATGATTTTTGGACCCTTCCAAAAAGCATTTGTGCCACCTCTTGTTTGTGTTTGAATGTGATTGTTCTCTTGCAAATTTGAGTATCGATCATGTTCAATATTGATGAGTTGAATAGTTCTTATAATTGAACAAAAATGAATGTGTGGCTACGATGAGGCCAAATGAAGTAGCATAGGCAATATGTGAACTTTTTGCATCTTGTTGTGACTAGCCAATTATCAAATTGAGTCTTTTGTGATGAACATTACACACTAGCGAGAGTTTGGAGTCTTGTTTGACATTTGTGTCGATGCCTTGTGTGTGATGAGCTTTTCGCAAACCATGTGTGATGACACCTAGAATTTGCCCCGTTGGTCCGGTTGACTAAGTGAGGCAATCTCTTGAAATGATCTTAGGCAACTTTAAAGAGTGAAGCAATTTGACATTATACCTCTTTTTTGGCTTACCTTGTGAGTGTGAACTTTATTTGAACAACTTTTGAGCCTTAACCATTTACTTGGAAGAAACTTGATGAAATTGTGACATTTCTTTATCCATTACCCATAATCCTCATGATTTGTGGCTAGCTTGAATAGCCAACTTAGGCCAAAAGGCCTAAATTGGGGGTGTGGTGAAAAGAGAAGGTAAATCAAGAAATACAAAGAAGTCCCCTTTGACCCATGGGTTTGAAAAAGATGGAACCCCTCTATAAAATTAAAAAAAAAAGAGAAAAATAAAAATAGAATGAAAAAAAAGAAGAATGAAAAAGTTGTGGAATAATGTTGTGAAAATGCAAAAAGAAATGGGGTGTCCAACAATCCATGGAAAGCGGATAATGGGGTGACTTTTGAGCATGAATGAGAATGATGAAGAAAAGGGAAGAAAAGTGTTGTCACACCACATTTCATTAGGATAGTAGCCACTGAGCCTAAATGAACATGCATTTACACTCAACCCCATTACAAGCCTTGAAAAGACGTTTGTAATCATGAGTGAGCTGAAACAATTGTAGATTGGAAAATAAGGGCAAACATATGGGTGAAGTCATGCAAGTGTTCATCTTTGTGAGTGTGAGTGTTGTATTTGATTCCGAAACTATAAATTGTTGAACCATTATGTATGAATATGGAATCATTCTTTGTGTAAAGGCATTTAAGTACCTTTGTTCAGCTTGAACTTGCATTTGAAGCAAGTATTGTGAACTTGAGAATCTTTGATAATGGTAAGTCACAACTTGAATCTTTGAGTGCACAATTAATCCTGGCATGAGTAAGTTGAGTCTTTTTGTGTGCATTTGTGATTGAGTCTTGTGGAGCACTGTTTGAGACATCCTTTTTGAACTACTGAACTTGAGGACAAGCAAAAGTTTAAGTTAGGGGTGTTGATGAGTCCACAATTTGGACTCATTTAGGGCTTTATTTGGATAGATTCAGTGTCCTCAAATGCTTATTTTGTGCCAATAACTAATGTAAAATCCTTTATTTATAGGTATTTGGAATGAGGAACAAAGCATGGACACTAATAGGCAAAAAGGAACAAGGCAACTAAAGGAACAAAGAAAAGAAGGCATGTTGATCGCCTACTCTAATGGGCGAGTCGTCGAATGGCAATTATCTCGCCTAAAGTTCCATTGTGCCAAGCCCTGAAGGCAAAAATCAAGTCGGCGAAAAGCATGAACAGTCGGCGTGTCTCCGAGTGGTTCCATGATGCTGTGTTGGATTTCCCAAAGTTACAGAACTTGAGGATGCTGAAGGCCAAAGCAAAAAGGCGATAGAACTAACCAAAGGGCGAATCACTGAGTTGATCGACGATCTCGACTTACTGCGCCGAATGGTCATTCGCATCATATTTTTGGCGACTATAAATACGTTTTTGGATATTTTAGTCTAGTATCAGTGATTATTTTAGAGTTTTCATAATATAGAATATCAGTTTTTGAGTTGGAACTCTAAGTTTTGAGACAAAAACTTCCTTAGCTTTAAAGAATTGAAGGTTTCCATTTTTGAGAAATTGGAAGTAGGTCATTGAGATTCTTCAACTTGGACCTTTGTAAAGACAAAATTAATCCTACCCAGCTGATGGAAACACAATCTGGTAATGATTTATATCTTTTTATGATGTCTAGCTAAAACCCCAATTCTTAGGGTGTGATTATGTAATTATGGGTTGATTTAGCTTATAGATATTTCTAATTGATAGTTTAAATATAGTTTAGAAGTGATTTCAATCAGTAATTGTGGTTTAATTTAAAGGGTCTACCTTCGTGTTTTTGGCTTGCTCGAGAGGGAGGTTTTAAAACCAAGATTACTGAATTGATGGTCTGTGGGTATTGGGTTGTCATGGGTTCAGCTCGAAAGAGTGAATCCTAAACCCTTTTCCACATATTTAGCTCAAGAGAGTGAATGGACTAAAGCGTAAGCTACTCTTATTTGTTGCTTGTTGGTGTTCGAGAAAAACCAACTTGATTCGGGGTAAATTGTTCGAGAGAAAGTTTATCCCCACTAAAGTCTAGCTTATTCATTAATTTACATCTATTTACTAACAAGTGCAATTAGCCATTTGTCTACCTTATCCTATAATCCAATCACATCCCAAGAACCCATCTCATTACTTGTTAATTGGTGTTATTTGCTATTATTGTAGTTGATAGTTAAAACCAAAACCCCTTTATTTGACACTTATGTCATCCCCTAATTTGAATTTTGCTTTTATTCGTAAATATCCACTCCTATGATTGACTTGAACATATTCGTACTTTGCTATTAAATCTTAAACACGTACCACTCCATGCGGGATTCGACCCCAACTCATTTAGTTGGGTTATATTACTAACTAACGATCGTTGACGCTTATAATCGGATGAAGTGTCTTTGATAGTGTTAGTCAATCAGGTTCTCGCTGTGTTTTGAGCCCCGAATTGTGTTTCATTTTGGAACATAAGTTCGGGATATTGTGTTGGGCTTTTCGGTAGAGTCAAATTTGGGAAGTCCAGTGTGGATCTCACGATTCTCGTTTTGACTCCAAAATTGACCCATCTTTGTTTATTGTGATTTTTGTGTCTAAACAAGTGTACTAGCATTGTGATCCTATATTTGATAGTGTGGCAGCGTTCAAAGGTCATTCGGAAAGGAAAAGCTCCGGCGAAGTGATTTGGAGCTCGTGGTCCGCATTAAGGCAGAGTATGACTTCCTTTCAATATAAATTGATCCTAAATATGTGAGCTCAGGTTGATTAGTGTGAATTGGGGGTGGGAACCCAATATTCTTACCTCTCTTCTTAGATATCATGTTTTAGGTTTGATCGGCATTATTTCAGACATAGTACCTTACTAGTTGGGAGGTTTGATTTTTGTTCATGCTATGTGAATTACTTGAATTTACTTTATTTCTAACACATGTTGAGCCTTGGCCTAGGATAGACTAGTGTTGCAGTAGGAACCTCAAACTTTGTTGCTTTGATTTGTCTCTAACGTTGTTTCAGACATTCTAGGTCCTTGTAGACTGGAATAACAAACTTGAGTCAAATAGTATGAACCTTAATTTAGGCGAATTTTCTTATTAGATATTTTATCCCC
Source organism: Solanum bulbocastanum (assembly GCA_037074985.1). Classification (NCBI taxonomy): domain Eukaryota; kingdom Viridiplantae; phylum Streptophyta; class Magnoliopsida; order Solanales; family Solanaceae; genus Solanum; species Solanum bulbocastanum. The sequence goes on along the minus strand of CM073599.1, from coordinate 30,855,318 downwards.
TCTCTCCTTATTTATGTGTTTTCGAGATGTTACTTGAGGTTGATGTTTTTGCGATGATTGGAGATTGAGTTGTACTAGGTTGGGAGCCTTCTATTGATATCTTTGGGTGGGAGGCGTCCATGGTGACTTGACTTGGCATGGGATTTTCCTTAAAATTGACACACCCTTGGCACTCTTGTTAGTCAGGTTATGAGTTGGTTGGTTGCATTGCTTATTTACGATTTGAGGTCGTTATTGTGAGATTGCAGAAGGGCTTGTGAGAAGCCCATGAGTAATCTTAAGTGTTTAGATTCAAAAGAATGCACTCTTATTCATTGAATCATGTGTTCGAGCTAAAAGTGGTATGTACTCCCAGACTATCTTCTCTAAACCTTGTTTCTAGTGAGACCTTTAAGAGCAGAGTATGCTTTAGAATGCTTGGATAGTATTTTTCACCCAAAAGATAGTATGAGTTGCGATGTTATAACTCAGTAGTAGTAGAAGTGCCCAGAGTTAGAAGTATGCATTTAGAAGTGTGGTAACCTTGGAAATGGAGTAAGTTAATGAGTAGAGTATGTAAGTTGTAGCCATGTATCTATTAAGTCATTAATGATGAGTTTTTTCCCCTTATGGGTAGACTAAGAAGTGATGAGTTTGTGTAGATTTCATGATAGAAGGTAGAGTAAGAGTTGCTAGTATGGATGAGTTAGAGTATACTTTAACCAGAAGGGAGTTTATGTCAATGTAGCGTTGTGCCAATGAAGGCCAAGTATAGGTGTTGAATAAGAGAGTAGAGTATTCATGAGGTGATAGATCTAAGCTAGGATTATGATTTTTAAGGAAGAGCCCATGATATTCAAAGGGTTATAGAACTAATTAGGCAATGATTTATAGTGAATGGGTAAATAGTAATTAAATTGTGAAAGGGAATATGACAATAAATTCTAAGTATGTAGACTGAGAGATAGTGATTTACTACTTGTCATGAGGTCTTAGTGGGCGAGTGTTTCTTAATTTTATCTAGTATTCATAGGTTAGTATAGTATGTGAGAAAATAGAACTAGACACTAAGCTTGAATTTGAGATGAGTGCCATGATCAAAAGGATGACAACATGAGGGTGATGATATTAGTTTTGAGACTTGATCTGATTGATTTGACATAGAGTTGGTGAGGAATTAAGGTGTTAGTTGCTATGAATGTGAATGGTTAAGTGTTGTGTTATTAACCTTAGATGAGAGAAATGAAGTATGACTAAGTCATTAAATTAGAAAGAGAATTAAGGGGTGTAGCCGAGATAGTATGTAGTAAGAAAAAGGTTTTAATTAAGTTTATGATGATTTTTCAAGTGTGCCTAGATAGTGTATTCGAGCTGTCAATACGAAATAGGCTGATGTAAGCATTATTTTTTCCCTTGAGCGTTAGATTAAGCAACTTGATAAGTCAATGCGGGTAATATTTATAGAAAGTATTTTATAAATATCGAAAGAAGTTATGAGAATCATCTGAGAAAGAAGACATTAAGGGATTCTTAGTGCATGTGCATGGAGAGCCCAGTAGCCATCAGATAAGCCTTTCCCGAGTATTAGAGTAAAGCAAATGTAGACCAGTTTAGAAATAATGGAATAGATCCATAGCTTTAAGGTGTCAGCTTTAGACCTAAGGGGGAGATAATAAGATGAGGAACTAAGTCAAGTGTTGAGAATTCGATAGTGACGTGTTCAGAAAGAGTTATAGTGTTATATCAATTCATTCATACTCTAGAGTACTCCTTAAAGTTTAGTTATTACAACATCTTGTTGATATTCCTAATATCAGAATTATGTCTATGACCTATGCTCATACACTTTAGAGAGATTAACATCTATGCTCGATTTCCAGAATGAGGAGCAAAGACTTTAGCCCATTTATCTCAATTTTATCCATAGAGTTATGGATATCAGCCTCATGATATGAACCTATTCATATAAACACTCATGTCTCATAGTATGCTCAGTCTCGCAAATTCATGATTTGATCTTAATGGCTAGCAAAATAATATTATGCCATGCATATTCTTATATCAAAACTCTCGAATAAATCATGCTTATGATCTTTTGCCCTAAAGCTCTTTCAATGATCCTTTTAGTTTTGAGAGTGGTGTTGTTGATAGTAGTTGTGTGATGATAGAGAAGAGGATTGATATTTCTTAATGTGATAGTGATGGTTTGTTTATTCCATCTAAGGTTATAATTATAGAGGAAGAAGGAGATAAGGTTTTACGATGAGTAATAAGTCAGAACCTGGTAGTAATGCATGAAATTTCAATTGGTAGAAGTGACGAGAGAATGAGGAATTCTTATAAGGATTGGTTAGTAAGAGTCCATGAAGTGGTTATAGTACTACGCTTGAATGTTATATCGTTAACATGTGGATAAATGCATGATGCATTAGGTGATTCTTGATATGGGCTCAAGGTTGGTTGAAGGCAGCTTATAAGGATAAGTATTCTAGGATGAAAGAACCAGAATTAGAGATTAGGCTTGAACATAGTAAAAGCTAGTGATTTGACTTAAACAGTTCCAAACTCTTAGTAGGAACCAATTCCACCTATGTTAGTAGGCAAGTTCAGAAGTCACAAAGATAGTAAGAGTAACCCCTTTCCATTCTCAGTGCAGGCATCATTCAAGGACGAATGATCTCAAGCAGGAGATATTTTAATATTCCGAAAATTTCTAAGTTAAGACTCGAACAGTTCTTCGTTTGTGAATAAGATTGTACTGAGTGATTCCAAATTTTCTTTTTGGTATTAAGGTCACTAGATGTAACACCTCAATTTACAAAAAACAGAAACTAAAGAGCAATTCGTTCAAGTCACCCACCAGCTTTTAGTTTTGGATCAACTTCAAACAACCATATATTTTGGTACATAAAGAGTTAGGTGACCCATGACCTAGCAAATTGAAGGTATTTGACATTTCTTTCCAACGCCACCAAGTTTGCTAAATTTCGAGCTCCGAGTAAAAATTATGGTTGCTTGAGTGAAGCATCTCCATTTAAGGCATTCCATTTGTTTTAGGAAAGGGCATTTTGGTCTTTTCCTTTTTCCCACTAGTCTTAGCACATTTTTCTTGACTCAATTAAGGGTCTAATCAAATTCTAAATCACCTATTCACGTTCCTAAGCACTTAGGGATTTAGAGCAAGGTTTCAAGAGGAGAAAAAGGGTTAAGTTCAAGCATTCTTCAAGACTTGTGGTTTTCACCAAGAACATCGTTCTTTCCAGGTATGTGAGGTTTCCCACAGTGATGGACTCGTTCTTCCTCACGCCAAACATATAATTCGTCCATGAAATCATTTATTTAGAAATTCTTGAGTAGTTCTTGATTTTTGTTTCATTCATTAACAATAGAGGTTTTGAGTTTCTTGAGTTGAGTATCTTGAGTATGAGTTATGGGTCTTGATAGGAATTGTGTGGAATTTCGATGAATTCGTGTTGGGTTTGTGAATTAAAGAGAGTTTGGAAGAAACCAATCGATTCTAGATGAGTTAGGACCCGAAATTGAGTAGAAAATTCATTGGAATTCTGGGGTTTTGGGTGGGGCATTGTGCCCTTAAGGCACCATGACCTGGGCACTAAAGTTTTGGTGATGGTGCCCTGCGCCTGCAGTGCGCCCCAAAACAGCCGCAGTAAATTGAGGCTTGGCGCCCTGCGCCAGTAATGTGTCAGGGTCGCATGTCTTTTTTCATTGTTGTCATTTATTTTGTATGTGTTCTTTTGAATTGTTTCTGTGTTCTCTTCTTGATACTAACTCTTAAAGTCTTCATTAACCCTTGAGAGACCTTACATGGCCTAGTCACATATCTTAATTTACATTTCAAATTAAAGTTAAGAGAAAGGTTCAAGATTTGCAATTGATTATAGTTTTGAACTAAGTATTAAGGAAGTGAGTATGAGAATGAGAATAAGAAGAGTTGCATTCATGATTTGAAAAGGAGTATAAGGGAACTAAGTATTCCCAAGTGTAACACTTTTGCATTTAAAAGAGGGAAACGTTGATTTCTAAATGAGTTTATGAGTTCAGAGAAAGGGTAGAGTATTACCTCTTTTAAGAGGATCTTTTGAGTAATTACCTCAAATTTAGAAAGAGTTTTGGTTTATACATTTGAGCATCATTTATATATTATTGAGAGTAGTATTGAGCACTAATATTTTGGAGACGAGTTTAGACAACTCACACTCCTCATAAACCATGTCGCCAACATGGGTAAAGGATCGTACTTTTTAGAAGACTCCTTATTACTTTTAAGCATAGCTTAGTGTCCCACTTAGTTGAGGTGTTCTATACCCCGACAAGGTATAGGATAGTTCTGGCAGCGCGAACGAGACTTTGTATCATCGCGTAGCTCATAGTGATGGTGGTCGATTAGAGATTCTCTCAAATATAGTTTAAGTGTATTTTTTTATATCACTTAATATGTTGAGTTTCAGAGGTGAGTCAGTGTTTTTGTAAAGTTTTAAATGATTTCATTCCTTTAATCCATTACATTCAGTTGAGTTTATGTTTTATCTATTGCAGTCTTATCAGTTTAGTTATTCGTTATTCATCTATATTGCATACCCGTATATTCAATGTATTGATATAATTCGACCTGCATATTTTAATGATGCAGATACAAGTTCATAGGATCATCAATAGGCATCTCATTGAGATCACTTTTCACTTTAGATAGCTTAGGTGAGCTTTCTTGCATCCTGGGGACTTCACATTTATTTTCTAGTCAGTTGTTTTGAGTAGTCGTAGGTATTCTCTTGACAATCCTCTATATATAGTAGAGGCTTCATAGATATACAGTTTTGGAGAGTATTTCAGTTTTAGATGTTTTATTTAAAACTTATGTTTCATACCCAGTATATTGAGTTCAGTTTTGAGATTCAGTAAACTGTTTTTAAACATTTCTTTCAATGTGATGCTTATGTATGCTTGAGTTAGTCTTCCGCTTGTATTCAATCAGGATGAGGGTTTGCTTGAGGACCAGCAATGATTATCGAGTGTCGGTCACATCTAGGGTGTAGGCTCAAATCGTGACACTTGTAGAGTTGAAAAAATATCCATGAAAATGGTTATTATATCCTATAAATGGATGAAATAATATTGAATATACCAATAATATCTCTAGGCATACATGTATTATAGAAAAGTTCTCTATTTCATCTTCTAGCTTGTATTAGACAGAATTAGTGCAATTGAGGCATATTTTATCATAAATCAGAAGTGTACTGATTTCAATACTTTTGTACTTAGGCATGATCGTTTGGGACATCTTGGGTATATAATGATGAGATGAATTATAGAAAATTCATATGCACATCCATTAAAGGACCTAAAAATTCTTTTAAATGGTGAATTTTCTGGTACAACTTTTTATTAAGGCAAGTTAATTGTGAGACCATTGCCAACGAAAATTGAGATTTCTGCGTTGTTGAAACGTATACATGGGGATATTTGTGGACCTATTCACCCACCTAGTGGGTCGTTTAGATACTTTATGGTCCTAATAGATGCTTCTTCTAAATGGTCTCATGTGTGCCTATTGTCATCTAGTATCTTGGCATTTGTAAAGTTTTTGGCACAAATAATAAGATTAAAGGTATAGTTTTCTGATAATCAGATTAAGTCAATTCTTCTTGATAATGTTGCAGAGTTTTCTTCCCAAGCATTTAATGATTATTGTCTATCAATTGGGATAAAAGTTGAACACTCTGTTGCTGATTTTCATATTCAGAATGGCCTCGCTAAGTCATTCTTTAAACGTTTACAGTTAATAGTAAGACCATTACTTGTAAAAATTCGGTTGCCCACTTCTATGTGGGGTCATGCAATTTTTGTATGTTGCAATACTTATTCTTCTCAGACCGACAAATTATCATAAGTATTCTCTATTGCAACTGGTTATGGGTCAAGAACCTAATATATCCCATCTAAGAATATTTAAATGTGTTGTACATGTGCCTCTGACACCATCAAAATGCACTAAGATTAGGAATATATGTTGGGTTTGAATCGTCCTCTATTATTCGCTATCTTGAATCTTTAACTAGAGACATGTTTACTGCTCTATTTGCAGACTGTCGATTTGATAAGACATTTTTCCCAAAACTATGGGGAGAAAATAGTGAAATAAAAAAAAAAGAAATTTTGTGGAAAAATTTATCATTGGTCAGTGTTCTTCTATTTGTGAGCATGAAGTACAAAAGATTATTCACCTGCAGAAAATTGCAAATCAAATGCCTAATGCATTTACAGATTTTAAAATGATTACTAATTTACTTATTCCTGCAGAGAATGTTCCAATTCGAAATGAAGTCCCTATAAAATCATCCACTAGTGTCATATCTAACGAGTCAATAGCACACCTAAAGTGTAGTAGACCATTGGGTTATAAGGATCAAAATCCTAGAAAAAAAATTAAGGCAAAGATGATAGTATGAAAGAATCTCATATGAAGTTCAAAATTTGAATAATTTTGATATCTATAAGGAATCAATGATCATGAGACTCTTGGAAATAAGGAACTATCCATAAATTCAAGAGATGTTGAAACTAATCAGAATGGATCAGAAATAGTGATTGATTATGTCTTTGCATATATGTTGCAACAAAAATCATGCAAGATAGTGAGGATCTTGAACCTCAAACTACTGTAGAATTTCGGCAAAGAAATGATTGGCCAAAACGGCAAGAAGCAATTAACTATGAGTTGAATTCACTTGTCAAGCATGAAGTTTTTGGACCTATAGTTCAAACACCTAATGGTATTAAACTTGATGGATGTAAATATATTTTTGTGTGAAAAAAAATGAGAAAAATGAAACACAGAGGTATAAAGCACGTATTGTTGTACAAGAACTTTCACAAAAGTCTGATGTCGATTATGAAGAGACATACACACCTGTTATGGATGCAATAACATTGCGTTATCTCATTAATTTCACAATCCATGAGAGAATTGAAATGCATTTGGCGGATGTGGTTACAATCTATCTTCATGGATCACTTGATAATGAGATACATATGAAAATTCCAGAAGAATTTATGATGCCTAAGCATATAGTTCAAAATCTCAAGATCATAGTATATTTTGAGGCAATCTGGATGCATGTGGTATAACCATCTTAGTGAATATTTATTTAATGAAGGTTATACAAATGATGCAATTTGTCCATGTGTTTTTATAAAGAAAACAGCATCAAAACTTGTTGTACTTGCTATTTATGTTGATGACATAAACGTTATTGGAACTCCAATAGAGATTCAGACTGCAATTGATTATTTAAAGAATGAATTTGAGATAAAAGATCTTGGAAGGACAAAATTATGTCTTGATTTGCAAATTGAGCATTTGACAAACCATATGTTTGTTCATCAATCTGCCTGCATAAAAAAAGTATTGAAAAGATTGAGTATGGATGAAGCGCATCCATTAAGTACACCGATGGTTGTTCATTCACTTGATGTGAATAAAGATCCATTCCGATCTCAAAAAAGGAACGAGGAAATCTTTGGTTCTAAAGTACCTACTAATCTATCTTGCCAATACTACAATGCCTGATATAGTCTTTCATGTTAATTTGTTAGCAAGGTATAGTTTTGCTCCTATTAGGAGACATTGAAATGATATCAATAACATATTGTGAAATCTTAAATGGACAACTGATATGGGTTTATTTTATTCTGACAATTGCAGTTCCAACCTTGTTGGTTATGCTGATGCAAGATATTTGTCTGATCATCTCAAACATGCTATGTGTTTATATGTGGCAGTACTGTCATATCTTGGAGATCTACAAAGCAGTCTATTGTAGACACTTCCTCAAATCATGCAAAGATAATAGTTTCTTCATGAAGCAAGTAGAGAATGTGTGTGGAGGTCCATTATATATCTCATCCGAGAAAAATGTGGCCTGGAGTGTGATAAAGTACCCACCATTTTATATGAAGATAATGTAGCATGCATAGCACAAGTAAAGGGAAGATTCATAAAAAGAGATAGAACAAAGCATATTTCGCCAAAGCTTTTCTACACACATGAACTTCAAAAGAATGGTGATATAAATATGTGACAGACTCGTTCAAGTGACAATGTGGCTGACTTATTCACCAAGTCTCTACCAACTACAACTTTCAAGAAGATGGTACACAAGCTTGGAATGCGAAGGTTCAATTCTTTGAATAGATGTTCTCATTAGGGGGAGTTAATACGCGTTGCACTCTTTTTCCCTTATGAGATTTTGTCAACTGAGTTTTCCTTGTAAGGTTTTTAATGAGGCAACCTAGATGCATATTATTAGATGTGTACTATTTCATCACTAGAGTTTCTCTTTTTTTTTGAAGTTTTTTTAGTAAGATTTTTAGCAAAGCGCATTATCTATTAATTAGACATTCAAATGAGACTATTATAATTATATTGACTATCTATCTTTTAGAGAATATTTAGAAACCATAACTTTACTTTAGGACCAAGACAATTAAATTTTATAAGTAGTATGTGGAAAGTTACAAATGGACGGATTGAGCCAAATTTGGATAGACTAATACAGGTTAAAGCACTAATTTAACTGCTTGTAACAAATTACTAACATCTTTTCTTTTCTGGGTTTACCTTACATGCACCGATACTGTATGATATTTCCCACAAACATATCAGGTCGGCAAAACATATTTTTTAATAATCTGAAAATAAAATACAGATTTTACTTCAGGTAGAATATGCTAAAACTGAAATGGAGGAAAAAAACTATATACTATAAAATTAATGTGTGATAAAAGCTTGTCAATCAGATTAATTATCACCGATGCGGCTTACTATGTATTGTTACCTGTAATTGACTTGTACTTTATTAAAAATATAAAATTCAAGATAATTGGAATTAAAATGCTGAAAAAGAAGTTGGATTAGCTTGAACAGGCACCCTCTGCAATTACAGAGGGGCAGAGCCGCAGAGCTAGTATACGACTTATGGGTTCGGCCGAACCTAATAAGGTCAAAAATCTATATTTATCTCGAGATCTCTGTTGAATATATACAAATTATTGATTTAGAATCAGTAATTTAAATAGACTAAAATTTTGAACCCATAACCTTTGAATCAGCAATAAAATAGAGAGAGGGAATGAAGAATCAATGCGGTTACCAATTTCAACCAAAGTTGTTACATCATATGGTCAAAATCTGGGACGACAAACAACGTTAACAATCAAGTTTTCCGTAATCAAGTTCCAAATTCAATCAACTACATTATTAGAGACTTGGGTTATTCTGTCGACAAAAAGGGGGGAATGTACATTTGCTTGAAATAGTTTCGAAATAAATGTTTTGCGCCTTTGAGCCCGCATAGAGCACTAAGATTTCGAATAGCAGTCCCGATTTCAAGTTGATTCTATTTCGACTCTTCCTCAGAGAAAGACGATCAAACAATTCCCAATCACGGTCCTTGCGGATCGGATCATCCATATAATATACAAAAAGAAACTCCAGATATTTGAGATCTTTCTCTTTGAATAAGATCTCAATTCCAGCGACGATTTCACAACTTATGCGAATTATCTAAGGAAATGTCACGTCCCTAACAATTCAAGCAAGAAAATTGTCTACCATGGCACTTGGTATACTTCTGAATTCAAATATTACAGAATATGCAGCTGAGATCGATGTTCTACGATGGACCAATAGAGACCTGATTCGATCTTTCTTCCAACAATAACATCAAAAAGGGTTATTCAATGGCTTAAATTATCCCACCTCCAACACATGAAAAAAGGGGTCAACTTTTGACCACAGTATGTCTCAAGGGATAAAATGAGGATAAAATTGGGGTTTTACAGTCATACCCGTTGAACTTTATCTTCATCCACTCTAGCAAAGGTAGCTTGTGCAATGGAACTTAGTGATCGTACAACATCAACTGTGTGGGTATCCATCATCGTATATGACAACATCTTACTCTTTATGCAAGGAAAAAATAGTTATGTTAACCGAGCTAACATGGTACTGAGCAACACTTACTGCTACTCCTAACTAACTTTTCATTAGACAAGGAGTTTAAATCCTGTGAGTGTTCCCATTTTCTATTCATCAGCGTCTCACCTGTCTGCTAAAACTTCTATCAATATTCAATTATCAAGAGGCTGCCCCTAAAAGGGACAAAACATATACACTTATTAACTGGGAAAAAACAGAGGAATTCCTTCATTTACCTTTTGTACCTAGAAATCTAGAAGGCATTTAAGATAGTCTTCATGAGACCTTGAGTAACTCATGGAATGCCTCTTGGGGTATATCGACGGATCCCACTCGCTTCATTCGCTTCTTCCCTTCTTTCTGTTTCTCCAACAACTTCCTCTTTCTTGTAACATCACCACCATAACACTTTGCCAGAACATTTTTTCTCATAGCAGAAAGCCTGAAACAAGATATATAAATCAAACAGCACTACAACCTTTTATCTGTGAAACTTTAAGCCCAAAAAATTTTAATACTCTAAAAAAGTATACATCGCACATAGAAGAAACAACATCGGGTGAACCACCCCATTTCTCTCCTGTAAAATACAAAACCGGACAAGGGAAGGGAGCAAAAGCATGAACATGTATTCCAAAATTTCCCTGTTCCTACAAACTTTTTTTTCCCTACTATGCTTAAAAATCAAAAGATTTAAAAAGGTTGTTGTCTACCATCAAAGAAGTGTTGTTTGCAGACTCTGAACGAGAAGAAAAGGCAGAGACTGGGAATAAGGTGGAATAAGATTGCCAGTAAAATCCCTAATCTAGTAAGCAATCAGCCAAAAACAACTGTTCAACAGCACGTTTTTACATCAATGGTGGCCACTCATTATGGGGAGGAAACCATAAATAATCACCACTGTTTTGTATAATAACAGAAGTATTATAGAAAAAAGCTGAAACAGTGATAATTATATTTCACAGGATAATGTAATAGTCTGCCAGATGTATGATATAGATGGAGAAATTAAACTTACGTCTCCCGTGCTATGACCTTAGAACCAATAGCAGCTTGTATGATAATTTCAAACATCTGCCTGCTCAACTATCTGTATTAGAACTGGAAGTAGCAATAAAACAAAATGAAACAGATAACAGGGTGAATAAATCAACCTGTCTATAAACTTTTTAAGCTTCTCCACAAGTTCGCGGCCAACACGTGGAGCTTTTGATTTGTGGACAATAGTTGCCATGGCATCAACTGGTTGGCCATTAAGGAGAATATCCAGCTTCAGCAAATCAGAAGCCTGATATCTATCCCCAAAAGAAATAAAAAAATAAAAAGAGGATGAAAGGAAAAGAGGAAGCAGCAAAATTGGATCAGAAGCACTTGCAACTAGAAAAAATTGTTGTGGAAAACTTTTATACTGAATGAATTAAACTTTTATGTGCGGAAAGATGCTCAGGTGAGTCCTTCATACTTATATATTTGATGGATAAATTTCTGTGTTGTGTTTGTATGTTCCTGAGAGAAACAGCACAAGAAGTGGAGAGGAGCAAACTTACTCTGAATCTTCATAATCAAACGAAGCATATCCTGATGTTATACTTTTCAATTCATTGTAGAAGTCCACAACAATTTCCCTCAGAGGCATGCGATACTTCATGAAAGCTCGCTGGCTGCACAAGATGAGAAAACTTGTATACCATCAATCTTGAAGTTAATAAGAACTTGAGAAAAGATGAAAAGAAATTCCTCATGAAAGTCCAAAAAAAAAAAAAAATCAGTTTCAAATCAAGCATGCTTTGCTATATAAAGTGTCTTTCCAGAAGATATTTGGCAAGATATTAAAAGGCTGTAATCACCCACTAGTTTCACTTAAAATAAATGATTGAAAAGAAAAGAATAGTTAAAAACAAAAAGAAAATGTAATAGCTTTCATGTCACTCTGTGTGCCACATACTTGGTACATCTTTCATGAGCAGACATCTAATCAGCATAAGAAGAAACAGTTACCTATCAATGAATGAGTACTCCAATTGCTCCCCGCGACGCTCAGCGCATAAACTGATAACAGACCCCACATACCTTACAGCAGAAGTATGACGTGAGTAAAAATATACTTCCTTTACAACAAACAACCCCAAGCAGAGAGATCAAGAAATTGCCACAGATTGCTGAGGAAAATAACAAAAAATGCTAAGTTCATGGGAGCTTACTCACTAGGGATTATAATAGTAGCTAACACAGTAGGTTCCCAGCAGGCAATGAGTCGATTTTTGGGGTTTGAAGGCAAAGCAGCGGGATTCTGAACCTGTAATTTGCTACAAGGATAGAACCGAGAAAAGGAGGAAACAGAAGAAGATTGGTAAGGTTGGTAAAGAGCGTTTAAAAAGGTAAAAGCATGCAGGTAACCAACCATACCTTCCATCTGAGTACTCAAAAATATATGGCACTGTAGGAACAGTGGAAATGACGTGTGTTCCATGTTCCTGTCAGCCATTACACTAAGTAATCAACTTCTGAAGTAAAATACAGTTCTATCTTTCAATTGTTCCAAACAGAAAAAGAAACCATGAGAGGAAGGAATCAAGACTTATTTCTTCTTCCTTTTTTATCTTTTTGTACAAGTGTGTGCACGTGCACGAGAGTGAGAGGTGTTCCAACAAGAGAGACCAGCATCTGGAGAAGTAATTGCTTATGCAAGAGCTAGGTTGTCTTCCTTGTTTGATATTCATCAATCCAGGTTTTAACTGAGGAAAATACATTTAAAATGACTTTATGAACATGCCTGCTCAAGTCGCTGATGAAAAACATCCATGTGAAGTAAGCCCAAGAAACCACATCTGTTAGAAGGGGTTAAGAGACTAAATTAGGAACAATAAATGAAGTTAAAATATAATGTCAAGAATTACGATTTATCCATACCTGAAACCCAGACCTAGAGCTGTGCTGCTTTCTTTAGTTACAGAGACACTGGCATCATTACACGTCAGTCTCTCTATGGCATGGTTAAGTGCCTCAAAATCAGATCCATCAGCTGGATATAGGCCAGAAAAGACCATATGTTTTGCTGGCTTGAAACCTTCATGTATCATGAAAGAAAAATATTGTGATGAGACAAGCTCTGCTAACAAGAATAGAAAAACACACAAACCATCTCATAATGAAATCTTTTAGAGGCCATGATGACATTGTGCATAGCTAAACCTTTCAGGGTATGAAGCTAAAACTGTTGACAGGATGTATTGTCCAATCATAAGCTTTAACATAATGCATCTTTCGCTTTTGTTTATGGAACATTAACCAAAATCTCTTGTGAGGCATTTTCTCTAGCCCATTTGGAAGATACACCAAAAGTTTCCCTCGCACAAATTTTTTTGGGCGTGCAGGGGGAGGTTGGTAGGGGAAAGGAACTCGAGACATCATAAATAACATGGACATCTCGACTATGAAAGATATGTTCTCCACAGCCCACATAAGCAAGTTGCTGTGCTTTTCTAAATATTCCAATTTTCCTCTAAAATCTATGGCATAGACATAGCAAAGATACCTGGAAGGGGCTGTATAACTGTTCGTGTATGATGTAGAGTATCTCCAACACGGGCCTCTTTTGTTGAACGCATTCCGCTGACTATATATCCAACTTGACCTGTTAAAAGGATTCCTGTCGCCACAAGTTCTGGGTGCATGATACCAACATCGGAAACTTCATAACTTTGGCCAGTCGCAGCAGAGCAAATCTTGTCACCCTTGTGCAGAGCACCATCAACAATAGCCACATGGCAGATAACTCCTTTGTACTCGTCATAATATGAATCCAGCAAAAGCATTCGCAAAGGTGAAGTGCTTTTACCAGGGGGTGGAGGAATTCTCTCTATTGCAGCAGGAAGAACCTGCTCTAGACCTAGACCAGTTTTTGCTGATGTCAATAGTACATCGCTTGGATTAAGGTCAAACATGGATTTGAGCTGTGCTTTTACCCGATCTGGATCAGCAGTGGGTTGATCAATTTTATTGATGACAGGAATTATGGCCAGGTTTGATTCAAACGCGAGGTAAAAATTAGCAACAGTCTGTGCCTGCACACCTTGGGCTGCATCAACAACCAAAAGGGCACCTTGACAAGCTGCCAAAGATCTGGATACTTCATAGCTGAAATCCACATGCCCAGGTGTGTCAATAAGGTTTAACAAAAAATCTGTGTCACTGCCAAGGAACTTGTGACGATGGAACATAGTTGCTGTTTGGGCTTTAACAGTTATTCCCCGTTCCCTCTCTACCTAAGACAAAGTACAGATTTTTCACATAAATATACCAAACAGTATCAGGAGTTAATTGCATATATATGAACAAAGAGCACAAGTAATTAGTTCTCTAATAATGAAAAATGACTAACAGTACAGATTTTGTAAGCTGCTCAGTTCAAGTGGGGTTTTGAGGGTGTGTACAGTCCTTCCAGGGAGAGGTCTAAAGCTATTTTTGCAATTAGATGGCGGTGGCTTTGGGGGATTGGAATATTCTGTGGGTGTTAGGTGGAGACTATAATACTATTAGATTCCTGGAAGAAAGAGTGGGATGTCAGGTGGTGTTCAGGGCAATGGAGTTAAAGTATATTGATTATCATTTTCTTAGTGTTCTTCCTTTGATAGGTGCTAGTTTCTTGGGCCAGGTCAGAAGGTTCTACATCTTTGATAAGAGCATCTTTCAGATTCGAGAACATGTGGTTGCTGTGGTGGACTTTGGTCACAGAGTGAACGATTGGTGGAATAGCTATGAAGTGGTTGGAAGTTGGAACTCCCTCTTTCAGACTTGCAAAAAAAGTTAAAAGTTACAAAAAAATTAAGGTGTGGAATAAGTGTTTTGGAAGGGTAAAGGTCAAAATTAAGGAAATTGTAAATGAAGTTTGGGAGTTAGAGAGGGTGGGAGAAGGGGCGAAGTTGGCGGAGAGGCAGAGGTTAGATGTTTTGAAGAGGGAGCTAGCTTCTGTAGCAATAGCCCAAGAAACTAGTTTGAGACACATATCAAAGTGTTGTGGTCAGAAGAAGGGAACTGGTTAATCTTCTCAACAATTAATGAACAACTACAACAACTATGTCTCAGTCCCAAACAAGTTTGGATAAGCTCATATCATATCATCATCATAATAAATAAAATACTGTATAACTGAAAATGCGTTAATATATGTGTATAATATATATATAACAATAACAATAATAAAAGTTTCATACAAGTCTAAACCTATCCTTTACAGTTCAGTGTTTAAGTCAGTTTATGCATGCACCAAAGGTCTCACATATGGATGCAGCCCTTAGACTGGTCAGGTATTTGAAGACATCACCAGGTCTGGGTATTTTAATGCCATCTACTGGTGGAAATAATTTGAAGGTGTTTCGTGATGCTGATTGGGGTTCATGTATCAACAGCAGAAGGTCAATCACTCAATACTTAATCAAGTATGGAGATTCACTTGTTTCATGGAAGTCTAAAAAGCAGCTTACAGTTTCTAGAAGCTCAGCTGAGGCTGAGTACAGAGCCATGGCCTCAACTGTTGCAGAAGTTGTTTGGACTGTTGGTTTGTTTCAGGAATTAGGTGTTGCCATTTCATTACCAGTGCCTCTTTATTCAGATAGTACTTCAGCATTACAAATTGCTGCTAACCATGTGTTTTATGAGAGAACAAAACACATTGACATTGACTGTCACTTCATCAGAGAAAAGATTCAGGATGGCTTACTTGTCACTGCCTACCTCGCATCCTCCGAACAACCTGCAGATGTTCTTACTAATGCACTTGGCAAAGGCCCTCACACATATCTTATGTCCAAGCTAGGTATGAAGAACATCTTCATAGCTCCTAGCTTGAAGGAGGGGGTATAAAGGAACTAAGTGTATACAAGTACCTTGATGTTATTAGCTATAATTGTATTATATTATACACACAATGTGAGTGGTGCAAGTGTGATTAGCTACTTAGTTCCTCCTTTACAAAAACCTATTCTCAACTAGCAGCTATCTCCTATGTGAATCTTTTTCTTCCATTGTGCCATATCTATTGATACCAAGCATTTAGAGGTCCTTTGAGACACTTCCTTCCATGTGATTTTGGTCTACCATGTCCCCTTTAACACCTTCACCTACCACTAAAAATAAAAGGTTCACCACAAACCAACAAAAGCAAGGCCTTCGTACCTTTTAGCTTTTAAAAAGATACTGCTTTTCTTTCCCTAACTTTCATTTAAAACCTCTCGAAATTAGATTTGTCATAGTCCACCTCATACTAGGGGTGGCAGGGGGACCGGGTCAGGCCTGCCTGAGACCGGTTTGAGAACCGGCTCGCTGGACCCGGTCCCATTAAGTTCGCGGGTTAGGGGGACTTTGGGGTTAGAGGACCGGTTAGTGGCCGGTTCACCCTTTGGTCCCGGTCGACCCAGCCCGGTCCCGGCCCGGTTGAACCGGCAGGTTCGCGGGATCCCCTATTTTTTTATTTTTTTTTATTTTTTTGAATTATATCCGTTGGGGCAACGGCTAGTGGGCCCCCCAATGGATTTATTCCACTTTTTCACTTCCCCAACACCCCCTACCACCCCTTACTTTTAATATTTTAATTTAAACCCTCAAGTTATCATAAATACACTTTAACCCATTTTTAATATTATAAATACCCCTCTATCCCTTATTATTTCTTACAAAATCATCTATTCTCTCATCTCTTTTCTATATCCTCTCAATCTCAAATCTTAAATTTTTATTCCATTTAAGTCTCATATTATATCATAATACATATATTTCAATTCTAAGTTTTCATATTATATTATAATATATATAATTCTCATATTTGTTATCAAGTATTGGAGTTTCAAATTACAAGTTACAACAAACTACAAGTTTCAAGAATCGGTTATAACGTCTGCTATTAACGTAGATGTTTGGTACATTCGTTTCATAATATTTATAATTTATTTTTCATCATTAATTTTTGTGTAATTATTATTTTTATATTACACTTTACATATAATTAAATATGAGTTCTAGCAAAAAAGATACCGGTAAAGGAAAAGAGAAAGAGCCAAGTGGCATTAGTAAATTATTTAATTATAATAAAAAAAGTAGTAAGGAAAAAAATAAGAGTAACTATGGTGGTACTTCTTCTAAAGCAATGTCTAGAGTTAGATTTAATACAAATGATTCAACTTATGTTGATGACACTTATTATGATATTTATTAAAATGGTCAACTCGATCATGAAAGTTTAGAACGACGTTATGGTAATATTAATCTAATCTTGATGAATATTCAGGTGAAGAGGTAGGAGTTGATCCGAGAGAAGAAGATTTAGAAGATACACCTACTAGTCCGGTGACAGAAGTTCCAACTGAAACAACAAATTCAACGGAGCAAAATTGTGGACGCCCACCCCTTATACCTCCTACAAGGGAGAAGGTGAAGAATCAACGCCCTAAAACTTCTATTGTGTGGCAATTTATGACTTTAGATAAAGAAAACTCTATTGCAATTTGTAATAAGTGTAAGCAACCTTTTAAGCATAGACAAGGTGGGGGTCAAGGTGGGATGGAGGGCTTAAATAGACATTTGTTATCTTGTGTGCCGATTGAATATAAAGAAGCTAAAGCATTAGCCGATAGGAAAAAAGGAATTCCAGTTAATGATTTTGATATTAATGTTAATGAATCGGTAGGGGCTTCTAACATGGTTCAAGGAACATTAGATCTTTCTAACCCCGGTGGTCCACTAACACAACGTAAATATAATAAAGAAAGAGATCACGAAAATTTAGCTAAAATGGTTTCTGTTTGTAGTTTGCCTTATAGTTTTCCTTCACATTCCGGTTTTATTGAATATATTCAACAAACTTATAATCCTTCTTTTAGAGGTTTTTCAAGAAATACTATTAAATCTGATGCTTTTGTATATCAAGGTAAACATTGTCAATGTCTTCGTTGTTTGTTTAGCATATTAAATTGTAGAGTGTCTATAACTTCGGACATGGTCGTAGTGTTAATGGACATGATTATTTAACTATTACAGCACATTAGATTGATAATAACTAGAATTTGCAAAAAAGAATCATAAGTTATAAAGAATGTGTAAAGAAAAAAACTGGTCCATATTTAGCTTCAAATATTTTGAGTGTTTTAGATTATTACATGCTTATAGATAAAGTAATGTCTGTCACATTAGAAAATACATCTAATAATACAAACACTGCTAGTATGTTAAAAGTTAGATTATGTCCAATTGATGTTAATGCTTTTCATGTTAGATGTATTGCACATGTATTAAATTTAGTTGTACAAGATGGTGTTGAATTATTTGATTGGTGTTGTATGAAAATTGAATATGCTGTTGCCTAGATTTTTTATGCTCATAGAGCTGCTAGAATTAGGGAATTTAATGAGCGTTGTGTACTTTGTGATTTGCCACCAAGAAAAATTCCAAGACATATTAAAACAAGGTGGAATTCTTTTTACGAAATGCTTTCAGTTGCTTAGGAATATAAAAAACCTGTACAAATGGTGTTTAATGCTCATAATGCTGACCCATTAGATAGAATTTGTGAAGAAGATTGGGAACAAACTAATGAACTATTAGAATTTTTAAGACTTTTTTATGATGCTACAACTATGTTTTCTGGAATTTATTATCCTACTATTTCATCAATATAATAAATACTTGTGCTATTTCAATTCAATTTTCTAAATACAAAAAAATTAAAAAATTTAGAGTTGCAATTGAAGGTATGATTGTAAAATTTAAAAAATATTTTTTTCCAATTCCTCAAATTTATTTAACTGCTACTTTATTTCATCCTGACTATGAATTACGAGGTGTGCAGGCACTTGTTGATACTTTTTATGATACTTTGGAAATTTTACCGAAAGAAAGTTCAACTTGTGAAATGTGTAAGTCTAGCATAAAAGTAGAAGCAAAAATTTTATATGAAAAATATAGAACTACAAGAAACACTCAAGGAGAAGTTGGTCAAACTTCTAATCCTCAGAGTAAAGCTCGAATTTCAAGTTATATGCGAGGTTTTCTTGGTCTTAATTCTACTAACCGTAATGATTTTGAAAAATATCTTAATCAATCTTTAGAAACAGTGGAAGACGAAGATGGCAATGAAGATTTATTAGCATGGTGGAGGAGGCAGAGCGTTGCATTTCCAATTTTGAGCAAAATGGTTTGTGGTGTTCTAGCTACTCAAGCTTCATCTGTTGCATCGAAGTCTACTTTTAGTGCGGCAAGGTTTCAAATTGGCGATCATAGATATTCATTGGCGGAAGAAAGTTTGGAAACATCAGTTTTATTTAGAGACTGGGTCAACACCGAGAGAAGGAATTATAATTTGCCAAAGTTAAGTTCCAGACAAGAAGCTTGGATTAAAGCGGTAATTGAATCTACTGACAATGAATTAGAGTCACAAGAGTCTCTAGCAAGTTTGCCAACACCAGAGGATGTCACCATCGATAAGATTCGACAATTAGAATTGAATTTTAAAGGAGAACACAGATATTAGTTACTCATCTAATATTTGTTATCTAATATTTGTAACAAATATTAGCTTTACATATGAGAACTTATTGAAACAGAACCCTTCCTAGAAGATGGCTGCGTAGATTAGTTACTCCACTAATATTTGTAAATTGTAAGTTCTAAGTTCTAAGTTGCAATTAGATTTTATTGAATAAATTTGAAAGCTTTATTCAAGTCTTTTTTATACAACTATTGTCTTGCATTTTAATTTTAATATATACATACATATTTACATATATACTAAACTAACTTTAAAATACTTAATTTAAAAATCGAAATTTCACATTTGAAATTTCAAATTTAAATTACTTTAAAATATTTAAAATACAAATTTGAACTTCTCAAATTTGAAATTTGAAATTTGAAAACTTAAGCATTATTTATTAGCTAAAAATGTATAGAAAACCAAATAAACTAAAAATATTATTCATTAACATGTAATTTCAATATAAAAAATAAGTATATAAAAAATAAAAAATCCCCCATCCCTCCCCCCAGACCCCATCCCATCCCGTATATATAGTGGGACGGGACGTATTTTCGTCCCCCCAATCTCGGTCCCAGCCAAAATCCCCCAACGCCGTCCCCCATCCCGTCCCGTCCCCCTTCGTCCCGTCCCCGTCCCCGTCCCCTTGCCAGCCCTACCTTATACCAAACACAATTTCTCTTGTAGTTCCATCCTCAACTAGGTGAACAGACAATTAGTTTTTTGTTCATAACCACCATTTCAAACAACAGAAGGATAGTTGTCACTTCAGGTCAGCATCACTTTCCTAGGGTGTGAACATTTGTCTAAACTATATTCATTATTTAGAAGGGGGGAAAAACCAAGATGATTAGCACTACTGTGTCACACTTCACCTCTAGTTCTCTCTCATATAGATGTGATCTGGAATTTCAAATTAGATAACCTCAAAGTACAAAAAAAATATGCATAAATCCATGAAGTACATAGCCTCTTAACCGAACTTATCTCCTTCCTTATACCCCTACATACACAACATACACAACCTCTGTCACAGACAAAGGATGAAAGACAAACGCTCCACAATTGTCCGCACCTAAAGAATACGACAACGAACTCCTATGAGTGTAAAAAAATCTAATTCTTTTGTTTGTTTTTTTATAAGGGTGTGAAATTGTCATAAGCCTCATACCAATATAGGACTGCCTTCATTCAACGCCAATTATGTATGTAAAGTTTCACTTTCACCTAAAGCTAATAAGCAAATGCAAACGCATTACAACAACTAACACACAACTTCCCATATTTGAGCCCGGAAATAATCATATTAGCACAAATGTTACAGAATAAAGGCTTCTGGACCCAGAAAAATGATCAAAGATAACCTCAAAATAGTTTACATGCTCGTCGCTAAACGCTGTCTGATTATGAGAGGCACTTTTATCAGGAAAATGGAAAATTTATAAAAATACACTATAAATAACAAAGCCAACCAAAAGTTCAAAAAAATTCTGATGCAACCCAAAAGTTTTGATAAAAGTTTCTTTTTTTCTCACTATTAAAAAAATAATGTCGAAGACATAATTAAGTAATAAAAGTGTACTCTTTCTAATAGCTTAACTTTTTATATGAAATGGTCCCACATTTCTACCCATGAAAAATGAATTTTTAGGTGTTTGACCCATAAGAAAGTATTACGCTCGCCCATGCAAGGGTATGTTGGAGACATAATTAAGTTAACTTCAATAAGTAACCCCTAAATGTCTCGACTTCTAGCTAGAAAGATTAAAAAATTAGGAAGAGTATTCCAGTTTATCTGGCAATATTTCATTTTTAGTACCGTTCCAAAAGGAATGACTTGTTTCTAAGTTTGGTTACAATTTTAACTTAAACTTCTCTTTTCATCTTTTATAACCACACAATGTTATGAAAATATTTCAGACGGCATGTTACAAAAATCTTATATTATAGTTATACAAATGTTATGGCATATATGTTATGTCTTCATTACTTTCATAAGATCCACATAGCCACATATAGCCCAGCCCAGGGTGGCCAATCAGATACCCTCCGTCGAAAAATTATATTATGTATATAGAAAATTATACGAAATATATTGTCAAAAAAATTTTCATACCCTTAACAATTATTCAAACTTAACATATACATGATACTCTGTGTAATCCCACAAAATTGGTGTCTACGAGATTAAGTGTACACAACCTTAAAGAGCATTTTAACCATTACTTATTATAACATGAATGAAGCACTAAAAGGGAATTTACCTGCAATTTATCTAAGTACTGAGGCTGACCATGTCCTTTTCTAATGGTTCCCGTAAGTTCCAGAAGTCTGTCAGCTAATGTTGATTTTCCATGATCAACATGGGCAATAATTGAAAAGTTACGAATGTTATCAGAAGGGTACTGATTCAAATCTATAGTTGATCCTTCTTTACTGTTTTGGCGAGGACGAGAGCAAAATGAAGCATTGTGAGTGTAAGAAAAATGCGATAAAGAGGTTACCGGATGAAAATTGCACGTATAAATTGCAGATAATTTGGATGTGAGAGCTCTTGAAGCTCTCTTGAAAGTAGTCATTTCCCCACGATTTGTGTTTGAAGAACCACAGAGACAGAGGTAGGGTTTTACATTAGGGCTTGCCGTTTCACTTGTTTGATTAGAGACCAATAAAAATTGTCAAAATGTTGTGGGGGCGTGAATAAGGTCTGAAATGGACTGATTCACCTTAAAAATAATTTGAGTTAATAAATAAATAGTGGGAAAATTTTCAAATCAGACATATTTTAATATTTAATAAATCTATTAGTCACATTTTTAATATTTTTTAAAACTATCAATATTTTATTTTGTTATAAGGCTGATTTATATATTTTTTTCTTTATTTAAATTAACATAATATAACTAAGAAATAACAAATTAGAGAAAAGCACAAGGCCTTACAAAAAAAATACATAAGTACATGTTGTCTCTAAATACAATATAAAGACTAAACCTAGTCAAACAGATGAAAACTGGTAGCTCTGGACGCCGAGATCTCACCCTAATAGCTGATACTCCAAAATTCTCCACGTGACTTCAAATCAATGCAGATAACTCAACTGCAATCTGCTGGGGCAGAAGTGTAGTATGAGTATCAAAAACGATACTCAGTAGGCAACAACCAACTAAACTCAAAAGATAACACAAGCATAAACAAGAAGTAATAAGGATAGCAAAACACAAGTAACTAAATACCAAAGTAGACAAGCAAACAAATAGAAACAGGGTACAAGGAGTAAGAAGTCGAGTCTAGAACGTACTTAGAACACAAGCCACAACCTATTTGCAAGTAACTAAGATACCAAGCCGACTACCTAGGGTCAGGAGGACCCATAACCATAATTCTAAAGTCGGACCTATCAGGGAACAAAGAAAGCAATAACAGTGATAGAATATAGTCAAATAATAACCTAACTGGACTCCCATAAGCTCTGAAGGTACAGCCAACAAACATAACCCAACCAAGCCCCATAAAATTGGAGAGCACAATCAGTAAACAAGTATATGCATATGAATGCACAGTGAACAACAGAACCATCAATGACCATCTAAAACCATAATTATAGGACTTCAGTCAACTCTCATCCCAGCTAGCAAGAGTGACAAATCAAACCAAGCCGCCCAGCTAGTCAGTTCATGTCACGACCCGAGCCTATACCCCGAAAGCGACATGGTGTATAAGACTCCGAAAAGTCTCATACAAGCCTCATAGCATTCATAACATTTGATATAAGGAAAATTGTAATGAATTAAAACCTTTCTTTAAATCCATACAATAGAAAAACATTTAAAACAAGCGGAAGTCTACTAGTCTCACGTGGCCATCTAAAAACAATATCCGAATCAAAAGTAGGGTCACGGCCCTTTACAATCGAAAGTCTAACAAATGTCTATTACATGAAAGAAATGAAACATCAAAGTACTTGTCCTAGAATCCATGAGGACATACCAATAGTCTTGGAAGAACTCAATCCAAGCTTCAACTAGAGAGAATCAACTCAAATGCCGAAACCTACACTTGTAGTAAAATAGAAGAAATATGGATTAGCACATTTAATGTACTAAGTATGATTGCCATGCAAAAACCATGCTTAAAACGAACATTTTATTTGAAAGTCATGCTTTTATGTCAATTTGAGAAAGCTTCATAAACAAAAGTATAAGAGGTATAATATACAAACATAACCAGCATATAAGTCATTTCTTCACATTAGAACATAATCAACCATATAAGACATTTCATTACATTAGACTTTCACCTCAAGCAACCCAAGGTATACTGTGTGCTATGTATGAATACCGTCCCATACCACCATCCACACTAAGTACCACATCAAGGCCACTAAAAGTGAACTTACCATTCATCCTTTCCATCTTTACACAATACTCAATACATAAGAGACATAAACATTTCATAAGTCATGGCAAACAATTAACTCATAATACAATCCAAGTATAGCATGCATTATCTCATTAAGAATATTAGTCAGCATACTTCATTAGCTTTATTTAGATCACTTCCATGAATTAGTCATTAAGACATTAGAGAACTCACTATGACCCTCTCAAAGCCCACTCATGTAATGCATGGATGGAATCCCATACTACCACCCACACTTCATAGAACTTCTCAAGAAACCATAATGCACATCTCACACGATGGGAATAAGCGTTTAACCGACATAGATCATGAGAGCTAAATGATGAAATCCGATGTACTATCTCACATTGTAAGGGTTAGTCTACTTGCCTAAGGTAGAACCGATAACATTTTAGCTTAAGTGGATTCCACTAGCTAATATCCTATGTGGGCACATAGTTATGGGATAGGAAGATGTTCATCGGAACCCTAGCCTAACATTGAGAGAGTTTCCATCTTACCATATCCACTCGGTGCTTAGACTCCATTCCCATAGAGTATTTCATTCACATTACATTATTGTACTTGAGAAAGCCACCAACATTAAAAGTACATTACACAAGAAAGGGCCACCACCATTAGGTCTACCAATTCAAGGTACATTACATAGATAGCTCATTGAATCCTCAAGAAGTGTGCCATCAACATTGGGTCTACCGATACAAGGTTCATCATTTCACACATGAAAGGGCCACCAACATTGGGTCTACCGATACAAGGTTTATCATTATGTTAGTTTCTAGACTCATCATAAAGGGCCACCAACACTAGGTCTAACGGTTCAAGACATCCTAGAATACTTCATCATTCATTTATGAAAGGGCTACCAACATTAGGTCTACCGATTCCATGTTCGTTAAGTCAAGACACATTCATTACACAAGAAGAGGATGTCTAAGCCTACCAATTCAAGATACAACATTCAAGGTCACATTCATCAATACAAGAAAATGATGCCTTAAGCCTACCAATTCATGATACATCAATCCACATTACTTTCATTTATACAAAAAGAGGATGTCTAAGCCTAACAATTCAAGATATAACATTACATTATAGAAACCCTTCACATTTTATCATCATCATTCATGAGTGTTAATTAAGAATATGTTTTCAATCATAACACAATCACATTCTAAGCATGATCATAGTTCTTTCATTGAGGTCAGATACATATACTTCACATCATAATCATACATAGATCCTTTATGAAATTGCCTTCCAAGGCTATACATCAAACATCTAAAATACTACAATAGATAAGGGAATTAACATGATTCAATAACTAATTCAATGTAAACATAAACAATTCAACATACTTTCATGATTCAATCAATTCCTAATCACAAATCACAACTTAGGATTTTAGGGTAAAACATGGGTTCGTGGGAGAAATCATCTTAATTCACCATTAAAACATAAATTAAACCATGATTCATCACTTAAATTCCTTTTGAAAATGTTTGGAATTAAACCCATGCATAGATTGAAAACCCTACGTTTTTGGGGGATTTTAGAGACTTGAAATCATCTTTGAAATTGGATGCTTGAAAGAAACTAAGTCAAGGATGAAAACTACCATACCTTTAGGGAAGAATTCCACACGAAATTGAAGAAGAAAGTTGCTCCTTGACCCCTAGACTTGACCTTGAACTTGCTCTTCAATAAAGTTTCAAGAGAGAGAACTTTTGGAGAGGTGGGTTCTAACTTTGGGGTTTTGGAAATAATGAAGTCTAAAAGAGAGTTTAATACTTTAAAAACCCTTTAAATACTTTAAATAACCAATAATAACCGTCCCTCAACTTAACTAAAGTCAAAATGAATTTACCACTTTTCCCCCACAATGGCCGAAACTAGAAAGCTTTCCAGTCATGACCTACACCCCTAGACCTACGGACCGTAGGTGGGGTGATGCCTTGTCCTGATGGTCTGTGGTTTGGGGTTGGACATGACATTTGGGGTCCTAACCTACAAACCCTACCTACGGGGCATGGGTCCATCTACTGGCCGTAGATGGCCATCCATAGGTCACATTATTTTTGTAGATTTT
This sequence comes from Solanum bulbocastanum, assembly GCA_037074985.1. NCBI lineage: Eukaryota > Viridiplantae > Streptophyta > Magnoliopsida > Solanales > Solanaceae > Solanum > Solanum bulbocastanum. Next base: position 30,829,305 of record CM073599.1, on the reverse strand, counting down.
TGGTTTCTTGGGGTCTTGGGGGTTAGGCTTTAGGGTCCTCCTCAAGGACCCCTTGGTTGGTCCTTGGGGAGTCGTACCTTGACGTTTAACGCCTCAACTTAAGCTCGGGAAGACATTTTATCACCCCATTACAAACTCAAACACACAATCGTTGGGCTCTAGTTTCACCTACTAGTTTTACGGGTCGTTATAGTCCACTCCTAGGGGCGTTAGTCGCCCAACTAGCAAAAGTGACCCGAGGGTGGTCGACTCCAAGAGGATCTCATGCAAATCAGGGTCGCCCAGCCAAATAGTAAACTCCCAGCTCAGCTAACAAGAGTAACCCTAAGGCGTAAGCAAGACCAAAAGCATGCAACAAAAGACGTTAACCCGTCGGATAATCAAGTGAAAACTGAGCACATCCCAGATGCCTCTAATATCTCAAGTAGGAAAGAAACACGCCCCTAAAGCCTCGTAATCTCAAAAACTAGAAATCAAGTGATCCAGTTTGTACGATTCTTATTAAAACCAATTTATAATAGAGCTGAGTAAAATAAAGTTTCAACATGAAAAATAAATATGTCAATGCATACACCAGGATTGTACCACAAATCTGTGAGAATGAACAAACAATGCAATGCATGCCATCACCAGCATCCAAACAAGACATTCCAATTCAAATAAATACACAACCAACCAAACCACACTATCAAGGTGTGGAGTACTAACATGGGATCTAACGGGTCCTCGAATATGGTATCGAGCCCAACAATATAATCATAAGCTCAATAATGATAAACAAGCCTATCGCTAAACAACCAACGAAGAGATCAAGAAGAGATTTCAAATCAATAAAAAGGGGAACCAACTCAAGGGATGACACACTACCCTAATCACACAACTCTAGTCCTTGATTAAGCATAGCTAGGACCAACCCACAACTACGATGAGCCACCAAGGTAACAAGCACCAACACAAGGAGAACAAGAAAATACTAGACCTATAGGGAGCAAATTGTAACTATGAGGCGGTAAAACATAATCTAAAGCACATAAGGTACAACCTAGTGTAAGGCCACCAAACATCAACCCAAACAACGGTAAACAAGATCATCTACACCACAAGCAAAGCTACAAGCCTAAACTAAGGATCCCAACACCCACACTAAGCCCAAGGCTCCTACGAAATCAAGAAAAGATGGAATAATAAGGGAAAATCTAAATACCTGACAATTACAATTCAAAAGTACACGAAATCTATACTAGGCATTATCTAAGGAACTCACTCAATAAAGTAAACCGAAGCCTACCTCAAAGCCAACCATGAGCGCTCTGAATCTACCGCACACAAGTTATTTACTCCAAAATGCCTCCGAACACCACCAAACTATAAAATTATCGATCACGACATCATTACGGACTTTTAGACACAAACTCCGTAATAATTAGAAATGGACCCAAAATATGGGTCAAAATGATAATGTGGGATTCGAACTAGGAATCCCAAAATTGACTTCGTTAAAAGGTCCTAAATGACTAACCGAGCTTGTGCCCCAAAACGAAGCTCAATTTTATGCCTGGAACAGTTTGAACAACCACATGCAACAAAATACCCAATTGAAGAAAATAAAAAAGAGTTTGCAGCCCCTTCGGGAAGAATATACCTTAAGCGGAAAGCATCTGACACCTCCCGAATAAACCAACACGTATCCACGATCAACAGGACACTCGACACTTGGAATCGCCTCAATAAGCGCTCCAAAGCTCAAAAAGTCGCATTTTGAAGTTGGGGACTGAAGCTGAAATTTTGCTACTTAAATAACAAAGATTGTGGTCGCTAAAGGCCTAAATTCTGGTTGCCAAAAGCCTTCACCAAATATCAACACTTAAGTTGATTTGCTCAAATTCTTAATTCTCCAATGGGGTGCCCGAGATCCGTTTGGAACCTCGTATGCGCAAACAAAATATGCTACCCTATCAAATCTGGACTCAACAGAACCATCAAAACTACTATTCGAGGTCATTTTGATGAAAAATGGGTCCCACATCCAAGTTCCATTTTAAGCTAAAAACCACAAGAAGGCTCAAAATAAGATGAAAAGCCTAGAGAACCGCACAACAGGTTGTTCTAGACTAAGCTCGACATTTTGGACCTAACCGCACTATTGAAATTCTCATCCGAGCACATTTATCAAGAATGTTGACCAAAGTCAACCCTTGGCTTAAGCTTCAAAGTTAAAACGCCTAACGACACAAACTCACACCAGAAGTCTCGGGGTCCCGAACCAACCATGTCCTAGCCTAAAATGACCTTTCTAAAGCTGATGATACTGTCAAAATTACATTCTAAGGTGATCTTCTTGAACTTTTGACTGAAGTCAACCGTTCAAGTTTAAAAGACTCCAAATAATAGAAACTTGCACAAAACCCAAATGAACAACCCGACGACCGAACTGTTAATCCCTGCAAGTCATATATGATTTGGAATCACTATAGGAAAGCTCTAAACGCCGAAATGATCAGAAAATGAAGAAAATGAACTAGAGGGTCATTACATATATTTCCAATTCTTAAATAAAAAATATATTTGTTTTAAACCGTAAAAGTGAAGTTGAAGTGTATATTTGCTTAATTACAAATTACACAAACAAATAAAGATTCTTCGGATAACTTACAGAAATTTCATTAGTTTAGGAGCTAATTACTTAGATACACGTTAGGTTGTAATATATATATATCTTATCCGATTTTGGTGCATCCAAATACATAAATCTCTAAATACACGGGGTCAAAATTAGGTGTAATTTATTTTAAATACATAAATGTATCTAATTGGATTCACATGAATCTAGGATACATAGAAAAATCTCCATCTCCTCCCTCCCATCTCGCTCGCCACTCTCATATCTCACTTGCGTATATGGTATCCTAGATACATGCGAATCACACCAAACACATGTATATAGTGTGATACACATGTATTTGGATATATAGAAAAATCTCGTACGCCTCCCTCCTATTCTCGCTCGTCTCTCTTTCTATTTCACTATATCTAATAGCAAAAAAAAAAAAAATATGTAAGTGTATCTAATATGAAATCTGATATATTATTATTAAATAGGGAAATAAAATATAATTATTTCAAACTATAAAAAAATCATAAATAAATAGTAAAAGTATTTGTGTAATTAGCTAGTTTCTCCTTTTATTTATATTTTATATTATAAGTGTGAATGCTGAGGAGCTTAGGAGCTTAGGATCAGCCGGTTAATTGTCCGGTTTGCCCTTCTGCCTTCTCCTTCAAGTTCATCTATTTCCATTTAGTGTTTTATCCATTTTATATTATTTGTCTTATTTTCCTTTTTATATATTATGTATTTACAATAATAGTACTAAAAATCAACTTAAATTATTAAAAAATTGGTTAACCTCAAAATTTCACCCATACTGCATCATTGAGACTGGGGAGTGACATACATTATTTGAAAATTACATTAAGAGTACTATAAATCACAATAATTAAAATTTTAAAATATTTGAAAAACACATTAAAATGTGATTGACTCTCAAACTTTTACATGTGCCACATAAGTTGGGACTAATGGAGTAACATATATATTATTTAAAAAATATGTTAAGAGTACTATAAATCGTAACTTAAAAATATTTAAAAACATATTTAAACTTTTACATGTGTTTTTAAAAATATTTAAAAACACATTAAAATGTGATTGACTCTCAAACTTTTACATGTGCCACATAAGTTGGGACTAATGGAGTAACATATATATTATTTAAAAAATATGTTAAGAGTACTATAAATCGTAACTTAAAAATATTTAAAAACATATTTAAATTTGATTAACTCTCAAAATTTTACATGTGCCACATAAATTGGGATATGGGAAATAACATATATTATTTAAAAATTATGTTAATTAAGAATACTATAAGTCACAATAATTAACAATTTAAAATAATTTTTAAAAATATATTTAAAATTTGGTTGAGTTCAAAATTTCACATGCGCCACATATGTTTGGACAAAGTGAGTAATATATATTTAAAATAATTTTAAAAATATATTAAAAAATTAATTAACTTTCAAAATTTCAGTGTGCCACATGACAACTTAAAATATTTAAAAAAAAACCATATTAAAAAATAAGATAAGTATCAAAAACACACCTAAACTATTCCCTTTTTTGAGTTACATACCTAAATATTGGGAGTGTGAGTTTAATACCTAAATATCACGTATTAGTTTGAGAAACATATCATTGTGGTGTGTTAATAGAGGTGACAAATGGGCAGGTTGAGTCAAATTTGGACGGGTTGAAAATGGGTCAACATAAAATGGGTAATAATTCAACCCGTCCATATTTGATATGGGTAAAAAATGATTGGGTAATAAATGGGTTGGGTAAAATACTAATTCATATTTACCCATATTTGCATGATTAAATAGTACTTCACTTAAGAATTCAATATGGAGAAAATATTTTAGTCTTTTTTTTAGATGAAAAATGTTGAAAATGCTTCATTTAGTTTTATTGTATCATAAAAATAAAAATAAAAATCCTATAAGTTTTCAATATAAATAAATTTATGTAATAATAGCTTGATCAAGATTCGAGGATGCTCCTTGGCTCTTTTGCTTCTTTCGAAGATCATGTCGAATCGCTTTCTCATGATGAAAATATTTTTAATTTCAAAGTAAATGAATATTTGCATTTTAGGACTAAAACATGCTTAATGCACTTTAAGCAATGTCAATACTAATACATGATTTGCTTATTTTACACTATTATTTATTATCCAATATAAAATTAAACAAATAAAAAAATATAATTATAATTAACAAAAGAAATGTACATTTAAAATATATATTTTTGGAGGGTCAATGACTTCACATTTTAAATTATAGAGAAGAATAATTAGTTTTATAGAATAACATAAAAAGGAAGAGAAGTTATACTATTTTTAGTGATATCATGAATTTTGAGTGAATAAAAGTTAGAATCTTAACCCGTTTGGTTAATCCATATTTTACCCATATTTTTATGGTTTGAATATGGGTATCAACCCATATTTTACCCTTGTAAAAAATCACTCACCCAACCTATTAAGATATGGGCGGGTTACCAAAATATGGGCTCATTTTGCTGACACTATGTGTGTGTGTTATGCACTCTCTTTTATTTGCAAAAACTTTTCCACATGACATTTCATATGGATAAAATAGTCCACTTTGACAAAAATTAAATAAACATTAATAGTTTTTGCCACTTGACATTCCATATGGATAAAATATTCCACCTTGAAAAAATTAAATAAACTATTAATATTTGTAAAAAGCAAAAGATTAAAGTATTACTATCCAAAAGAAAGATTTTTTTTTTTCAAAAACAATAAAACATTTTTCTCACTCCACCACCTCCTCCCCCGGCCATGCCCGTCCTTTTATTTTTTTTAAAAAAAATTCCAACCTCCCCCACTCCTTCCTAAAAAAACCTTATATTATCTTTTTTTAAAAAAAAATAAAAAATCTACGCCACCCTATCTAACACTTCATTACTAATTTTTTAAAAACTTTTTTCTCGTTTTGTGTTAGATATGTACAAATATTTTTAAGAATATGTTTTTTTCTACTTGATATCGAATACAATAGAAACAAAAAATTTATTTTAAAAAAAAGTCTTGAGGCAAGTAAAATATATATGGTGGGGGTAGAATTTTTTCTTTTTAAGAAATTTAAAATAATATCTTAATTATTATTATTTGAAGGGATTTTGGTGGGGGGGGGGGGGGGAGGGAGCATGGTGAGAGGAAGTGATGGTGTGGGGTAAGAAAAATATTTTACATTTTATTATTTTATAAAGTTTTTTTGGGGAATAGTAATACTTTAATCTTTAACTTTAACTAATATTAATAATTTATTTAATTTTTGTCAAGATAAAATATTTTTTTCATGTGGATTGTGATGTGACAATATTTTTTAAATAAAAGAGAGAGTGTATTACACACACCATGATGAGAGTCTATGACCATCTCCAACCCAACACCAAATTTTACACCTCTCACGACCCAGGGGTACCCCCTCAACGTAACACGACGTACTTGACCCTGAAGGGGTGGCATACAAGCCCTTAGCATATCATAAACATAAAAAGTCATAGAATGATGCGGAATTAAAAATTTTCTTTGCAATCAATGTCTTTCATAAAAGAGAATAGGAGTCTAGACATTTGTCTCATTTAGACATCTAAATACAATTGAATAATGAGCAAGGACACAACCCTTACAGTAGTTCTCAAATGACATACTAAAAGAAACTACTAAGTAAAGATACTCGTCCTCGAATCTTGAGGACTCACCAGCTAGCAAGGGGGGATAATCTATCCCAAGCTTGAATCAATAGAAGACCACCTTCAAGGACCAAACCCTACACTTATAGAAAGTGTAGAAATATGGGTTGGTACAAAAATGCACTAAGTATGGTAGCCATGCATGAAAATCGTTGAAAACATACTGAAAGAGACATTTTAGTTGAAATCATGCTATATGCCAATTTGAACATCATCTTTGAAATAGTTGGAGAATGTACTCATAAAGCAACTCACATATAGTTCATCATAGCATAAAAGGGTAACAACATAAACATAAGCATAGTCTCCAATCATAGACATAGTGAAAATATCAACCATCATAAGACATAATGCACATTCATAGTCAACTACCAAGATCATCTCATCATAATAGAATCATCACCTAAGTTACCCTAAGTTATACTTATGTCATGCATAGATAAGATCCCATAACCCTATCTACACTAAGTACCACTTTTAGGTCACCATGCTCATACTTGTCATACATTAGTTTCATCCATAGTTAATACTCATAGACAAGGAAATATTCATATTCATTAGCTCATGTCAAGGAAAGTCAAACATAACAACAATTCAAATGGAGTATGCATTAATTCATAATTCATCAGAGTGTAATGGAACCACACCATGGCTACTCTCAAAGTCTACTTGTGCCATGTATGAGTGAAGTCCCATACTTCTTGAGGAGTCATTAGTCATAGTTCATGTTTCATGTTCATAGTTCATTTACATAAGAGAAACACACCATGACTACTCTCAAAGTCTACTTGTGTCATGTATGAATGGCATCCCATAATGCCACTCATACTAAGTAGATCCTTTTGAGGAACCATAACACATAACTCACTTTCTTGTTCATGGAGGGAAAATAGCCTTAACCGACATAGACCATGTGAGCTACATGGAATCCGATGTCGTGTAACCCCACACCGAAAGAAGGTGTCCTACTTGCCTAAGGTAGAACTAAATGTATTAGCTTTTAGGTGGATCCACTATCTAAAGACTTATGTGGGCACATAGTTATAGGATAAGGAGATTGCTTCTAGAAACCCGACCTATTATATTGGCGGAGGAGCTTCCATCTCATGAGAATAATTTAGAGAACCCGTCCTCTTGTATTGACGGGAGGGCCTCTACCTCACTTTCCATATCCACTCGGTGCTAAGCATTATTTCCCAAAATTACTTGTTTAATCTTGAATTATATTTACATGTTTGAAGAAGTATTTTACCCTTCGTTCAACCCAACTAATAAAATAGCTCATAGATTCAATTAGGTGAGAATGGACTTTCAACCTTAGAATCATCATTAGTATGTGAGAATAACTTTCACACCAAGATCATGTGTTATCATGAGAATGGACTTTCAATCAACACAATAGGATCATCATGATCATATACATTTCATGCATAATAATGTGTAAAGATGCATATGAGAACTATACTTTCAATTAACACCATTGATACATCATAATCTTGTTTATGCATGGAGTGTGTGTATGTACTTGTCCTTGCAATGACACAACAACAACATTATCATCATAGACACTTCCCTCTCAAAGTGTTCATAAGCATGTACATCATATCACAATCATCCATAATTCACATAAATTACATTTAAGGATCATAGGTCGTATAAATCAGCACATCTAATATTCATCATAGTAGACATGGATATAATTGTAATTCAAGTAGTTCATTCATTGCATGTATACGCTCATATACTCATATTGTAGATCATGTGGGTAAAGTCCTTCCGCTATAATACCATTTACAATTCAACATGCATAATACCTTTCATCTTAAAAGCCTCACCATTCATAGCTCATTCATATTAGCTATTACCCTTAAGGCCCTAGAAGTCATATTCATATTATGAGCTTTACTCTCAAGCATTAACTCACATGGTCATCACGTAAACCTAATTCTCAAGGTACACTAACCACATGCTTCATTCTTGATCAATTAAGGTCATTTAGTATCATACAAAGTTAATCTCAACACTACTCTACCATGAACCATCATATAAGCCCTAATCAAGTTAGTTCACATCTAATAGCTTTACTTATGAGCAATTCATGTCTAGGTGATCTAATATAAGGCAATTCATCAAGAAGTTCATCAATCTTGGAAGGTCACATATAAACCCTCAATTTGCCTCTTTCATGACATAGCCCTAGGCCACATCAATTTCACCCTAGAATCTTAGGTTAATCAAGTATACATGTAGAATCATACTAAAATCATGCAATCACATTGTAATCGACTCACATCAAATCAGTTGGACCAACTTGCAACAACATTCATTAATGTTAAGAAGGAATATAGCTAGGATTGGGGAACTCATGGATTATTGAAGAATTCAAGTTAAAATCATATAAAATCAGTAATACATTCATAAACAAACATAATTCAACCTTTAAAATAAACTTTGAAAGGAATCCATGTGGTTAAGTTGAAACCCTAGCTTTTGGGGATTTCTAGATTTGAGATAAAAGTTTTTGAAAGGCTCCTTGGGTGATAGCTACCCAAGGATAAAAACTACCATACCTTAGGTGTAGAATCCAACCAAATTCATATATAAAAGCTCCCTTCTTCAATCTCTAACTTGATCTCTTTCTTTGTTCTTCAATGGAGGTTTCTAGAGAGGTTTTTGGAGAGCAGGGTGTTTTGGGATTTGATTGGGGTCTTGAGATATAATGAATTAATAGGTTAGTTAAAGGGGTTTGAAATACTTATATTAGTCTATTAAAATGAATTAAAATTATTCCACATTAGTATAATTAAAATAGGAATTTACCTTAAGACCCCTAAACTAGCCGACTTTGGGCAGATTGCATTGATGACCTACGGGGCGTAGGTCAGCGCACGTCCCGTACTGGTGAGGCATAGGTTGAGCTGCAGCTCCTTTAGTTTCCCTTTGACCCACGAACCACCCTCACGGAGTGTGGACCTCCCTACGGGGCGTAGGTCCCCTCCGTGGGTCACACTTTTGAACAAAATTTTGGTTTTTGGGCAGCCTTTGGGTTTAGACTTTAGGGTCCTCCTCAAGGACCCTTGGTTGGTCCTTGGGGGGCCGTACCTTGACATATAACCCCTAAACACCTCAACCTAAGCTTGAGAACTCATTTTACAACCTAATACCCCACATTAAACTCAACACCTCACTCGTAAGGCTCTAGTTTCACCTACTAGTTTTCTGGGTTGTTACAACACCAAATCCTTAATTGGTGTAAAATTTTGTGTTTTGAAGCTCCAACCCAACACCAAATTTTACACCATATTGGTATGTGAATAGTGTTACAACAATGTTTAAGGTCGTAATCAACATACACTAGTTCGATTCAAGTGTCGTACGATCGCATGTAGTGATATAACCTAATCAAGGGTTTGGATCGTTCCCACAGGGAGTGGTTTTGAGAATTAAATGAAATATAAAATTTAGTTCTAATTAGTCATAGCTAAAAACATTATCGAATAAAAAATACTAAATAAAGGGGGTGATGCAAGCGTCAATGATCAATGGTGGGTTGTATTAATTAACAACTAAAAAAAGCAAAAATATAAGAAATTGAGATATAGAGACAGGATTCTTGAGATGTGATAGGTATACAGGATAGACTAGATTATCGGGTACATGCTTTTAATGGTAGATTATTGAACATTAGAGACTAGGCTTGACTACATGGGGGTAAATTCTCTCTCAGGCAACTTACCTCAAATCAACTTGGTTTCTCTCGAACACCGAGTTGCCACATTAAGCACAGCCTCTGGCTTAGCCCATTCACTCTCTCGAGCAAAATGTGTGGGAAAAGGACTAGGGTTCCCCCTCTCGAGCTGAACCCATGTCAACCCAATATTACCGGCAACCAATTTAGTATTCTTAGTTTTACGACCTCTCTCTCGAGCAAGCCAAAAACACTAAGATGAAATCGTATTTGCAACTACAATGCCATTAAGTTCAATTTCTTGGAGTTGAAACCCTTTGAATCTTCAAAGTCTTAGAACAAAGTCTCCAAAATCCTCTAAAACTTAGACTTTCTAAAAGACTCTAAAAAGTTCGAATAATATAAGTGAGACTAAGCTAGAAATTAAAAACAAGTATTTATAGTGTTTGAAAATTTGTGTTGCGGAGAACCATTCGATGCTGTTAGTCGAGATCACCGATACACTTGACGATCCGCCTTTTGGTAGATTTCATAGCCTTCTTGTTTTAGCCTTTAGCCTCTTCACACTTTTAGTCGTTGGGCGATATAGTATTGCTTCGCGAAACTACTCGACGACACTACGATTTCTCAATTTTATCACCAACTTGATCTTTCCCTTCAGGGCTCAGCACACTGGAACAAAAGGCGATCTCCAGGCCGATCGACGACTCACCAATTGAGCTCAACAATCTTCATGCCTTCATTTCTTCGTTCTTTTCAACCACTTTGTTCCTTCTTGCCAAGTAGTGTCCATGCTTTACCTCAAACTCTAAATACCTGAAACTTAAGGATTTTCATCAGATATTGAGACAAAATATGCATTGAGGACACTAATTCTATCAAAATATAGCCCTAAATGAGTCCAATTAGTGAACTCATCAACACCCCCAACTTAAACTTTTGCTTGTCCTCAAGTAAAACTCAAGTTCAGTAGTTCAAAAAGGATGTCTCAAATAGTGTTACTCAAGACTCGATCATGAATGTCCACAACAAGACCTAATTTACTTATGCAAGGATCAAATGTGTACACAAAGATTCAAGTTATGACACACCATTATCAAAGATTCTCATGCTCACAATACTTGCTTCAAATGCAAGTTCAAGCTCAACAAAAGTATTTGAATGCCCTCACACAAATAATGATTCCATACTCACACACAATGGTTTAATTATATAAATCTTCGAAATCAAATGCATGCTCACACTCAAAAAGAAGAATATTATGCATACTTTCACTCATAGGTTTGCCTGTATTTTCCAATTAACATTTGTTTCAGCTCACTCGAGATCAAAAAGGTCTTTACAAGGCTTGTAATGGGGCTGAGTGCACATGTATGGTCATTTAGGCTCAGTGACTTTCATCCTCAATAAATGTGGTGCTCACAACACTTCATTTCCTCTTCTTTCATCATTTTCTTTAGTGCTCATAAGTCATCTTATTATTCACTTCCCATGAATTGTTTGGGAACCCCATTTCTTTTGTACTTTATTCCATAACATTTCTTTTCTTCTCTTTTTCTCTCTTGTTTTTTGTATGGAGGGTTCCATTTTTCTCAACCCCATGGGTTAAAGGAGACTTTCTTTGCACTACTTAACTTTTCCCCTTTCTTTTCACCACACCCCCAACTTAGGCCAAAGGCCTAAGTTGGCTATTCAATGAACCACAATTCATGAGGATTAAGGGTAATGGGTCAAGAAAGGTCATATTGTCATCAAGTTTCTTCCAAAGAAAGGTAAGGTTCAAGGGGTGTTCAAGAGAGGTTCACACACTTACAAGGTAAGTCACAAAAGATTTATATTTCAAATTGGCTCACACTCTTCGAAGTTGCCTAAGATCATATCAAGAGATAGCCTTACTTACACTACTAGAAATTAGACCTATTGCAATGCTTTTCTATCTATGGTTATATAACTGTTGCCACAGAGCATCTACTGCAACAGTTATAACCGTTGCAATAGAACATCAACCCTATAAGGACGCTTGAAAAAATTAATTGTTCGTTTGTTTAATTATAGTTGCCATAGATGTTTTTATTGCAACAGTTAGGAGAAAAAACGCAAAAGGTACCTCTATCGCAACAGTTCTTGCCAAAAATGTGATATGGCAACGATTTTTCCCCCTCTTCCCCCACCCCCCCCCCCCCCCGCCAAACCTTTTTTCTTTTTTTTTTTTTTTTTTTTTTATTTACAAAATTCTAAAAGAAATTTGAACACATCATCAGATCTATTTTTTTCTCTTTCACTTTCATCGAGCACATTCAAGAAGACACTCTCTCCGACAAACATCACGATCGAGCTCATCGAAGAAAAAATAATTGAAGATGCTCTGGGTAAACCCGCATCTCTGGCAAGGTACATCTACAAAAACGATGCCTCTGTTTCTCATCATAAGTTTGGATTTTATCTTCTGTCTATACTGAGAACATAGAAGGTATTTATGCTATATATTATTTTAGTGTTTATTGTGGTTATTTGTAGTTTTATGTAGTCATTAATTCATTTGGCCGAGCTATGTGCGACTTATGCTTAGGGGTCTTATTGATTTGTACCGATTCGACTCCATCTCTTTCTATAGCTAATTTTTTTTCATTTCACTACTTCATTGTTTTGAAGGTTCAAAATGGTTTGAGAAGTTTGTTAGGGTGTTTTTTTTAATTTTATTTTGAAAGATTTGAGGTTAATTTCATCTTTCTGCTTAAAAAAATTAAAATTTATTTTCTTTTAGTTGTTAGTGTTTAGTGTATTAGATTGTTGTATGAAGATCCTTCACTTTGTATTAAACTAATTGATGAAACTTTGACCTTTTCCAACCCATTTTCATATGTTCTATGTCATAATAGCTCACTTTGACACAAAGAAATCCTTGATTTAGACTAACTATAACTATATAAAATATGTTATAAAAGCTTCATGAATCTGAGTCTCAAAAAGTTTTTTCTCATTCAACAATTCAAGTTAAAGAACATGATTCCAACCATTCTTATTTCATGGTAATGAGTGGTAAGTCAAAGCCACAGGCGAAGATACAATTGTAGCTGGACCAAAAGCAAATATCCTTAGGCTAAATTGTCAAAGCATACAAATCTCGTTCGAGATTTGTCTCTTCTCAGTCATGTTCTGTGTTAAAAGGATGCTCTGTGTCAAGGTAATCTTTCTTACTGGTTATTTGCTACCCATTTTGTTGTTGGGACAGGTTATGTAAAAGTAGCATCTGGTACAAGGTTAATATATATATTTATGCAAGTCCCTGTATTTGTCTATGCGTTGATTTGAATCATTTTAATCCTTTCATTGTGAGAGGTACCTATGAATTAACTGTTGAATCTTTCAGCTCATTCATTTAGTAGGAAATTAACTGAGCACCTTGTTTCTAACACCTTGAATCTTGACTAGATTTTGTACTGCTGTTGATGTGAAATGATAAAGAAACTAAATTTATTTTGGTACAGAATTGTTTTAACAAGTTCACAGAAGTTGCTTGTTAACTTATCAAATTCAAATTGCAAAGCACATTTAAACACTGAATTCAATTGTTCTCCCTTACTTTTGATTTATTAGAGAAGCATTATTTTGATTTTATATTATTCACAACAGATCTGATAAGTTTTGTCTCCATTATGACATTCTTTCTTTTCTGTATATATAGAGCAGTATATCATGTGTATTGTATAAAGCTTATAATCCCTCATTTAGTTTGGATCAATATCGTCCTTTCAAAATTGTTAGTGAACCTTTTGGTAATGTGTCATGATCCTAGATCAATATGTAGTGGCTGAGTGGGTGAAAGTAAGTTGTCATTATAAAATATCTTGCCTATAATATAATTTCAAGTTGCCTTATATACGGTGAGGTGTAGTAGTACTACATCTTCTTGTTTGGTGTGGCACAAAGATACCTAATATAAATTTTATTCTACTTCAAGTTGATTTTATCCCCAATAAAATACAAGATTCCAATCCCAGAACCATCTATAAGTCAAATGACGACTCTTCTAAAATAAAATGAAAACTGATAAATATTGAATTTTACGGGAAGAACCATTTTGTCTCACTATACTTTTATCAAGTTATTTGACTAATTTCCTTAAGCAGAGGGTCTATTGGAAACAATCTCTGTACCTCCCAAGATTGGAGTAGAGTTTGCATACACTATACTCTCCCTACACTCCGCTTGCGAAACTACACTAGGTATGTTATTGTTGGTCTACGTGAATTATATGTTAGTTGAGTTACATAATATCTATTGTGTTGGGACTTGAACATGATAGAAACTGCTAATAAATATATACAAAGTTCGATAATTTTGTGCGATGAGACTTCTCTATCAATGTTGATGTAATGCTGAAGGTTTTTGGACTCCCTACCTCTCTAATGGAATAATACCTATTAAGGTGACAATGTATAGATCAAAGCTGAATCTATAGATCAAATACAGTTGCTAAAAAATTTTCTTAGAATTATTAGTTTGTTATAGTTTATGGAAGTTGTGAGATTCTTTCTATGTGAATAACACCTTTTCTGCTGGAGTATATATGCATAAAACTTTTATTTGAAACATGATTACAATATTTTTCTTCATAGGTAATGATATATATGTGTGTGTGTGTGTGTGTGTGTGCGCGCGTGTGACTTTTTGTTTGATTAGAAATAAGTACTATGTAGAAGATGTTTTTTAAAGCAAGTCCTATTTTAAACTACTCTTAAAAACTAGTCAGGAATGCTCTAAATTCAGGTTCTATACTCTTGCAACAAGACTGCACAATCTAGTTGGGAGTACTCAAAGACTGAAAAACATCACCTCGTAGTTGGAACGAAATCTACATAGTTGTTTCACCTTGTGTTACATGCTCTCTGTCCATTCAATGCACTAGTGCCAATGGTTATTTTATATGCTTCCCCATTTTAAATGTTAAGAAATGCAGAATTATATTTTATTTCAGATTCTGCATATATTTGTAAATAATATAATTCACATCAGGTGTTGTGTTTACAATTAAAATTAAATTTTATTTTAGATTTATAGTGGTTCATGTTTCTGCTCTAAATTTCTCCTCTTTCAGCAATTTCTTCCTAATGAAGCAATATTGTACGAACCATAATTCTCTAATTTATAAGTTCTCACTCTCGATTTGATAGTCATTGAGTCATAGGGTAATAAAAACTTATTTAAGTCACTAATGCTAATTTTGCTAGTACTAAATCCTGTAGGAACTTGATTAGATACAACAATTTGTATATGATAATTCTTGTGATGGGTGTTGAAGGTATATATCAATAATGGTGCTGGCACTTTTGTAAAAGATGCCATAATGTCAAAATGTGAAAATTATTGAAGTGCTTAAAGGGTAAAGATCAGTGAGCTGTGTTGTGAATTTTTTTTTCCATATGTGAAAATCAATTAAAATGTTATGTTCTTGAATTCTTTCATTTTCAATTTGTCATTGGTATCTTTGGGCATACAAAATATACTTCAGGTGCAAATTTCAATTACGTCTTCCATGATTCTTAGATCCAGAGGTAGCACCAGTCCTAAGTTTCACTTCAATTGTTTGACCAATTCAATTGAAGTGAGTGTTCATTTAGTTGATTGAAATGGTTCATTGCATTGCATTTGTTTATATTTCTATAACATCTTGAATCAGATTTGGATGAAATTTTTGTTATGATTTGCAATAGAAGATAATATCGTTCTAACTTTTATGATTTTTGATACTGCACTTTTGGCCCTTGCTAATCACAGGCAACACTTATTAGTTAGACTATATATGTGGGTGTATATGTTGTAGAATATTTTTGACAAGTCATTATTTTATCATCTCTTTTGCAGGAAAAAAAAACAACGGAGATACGAAAGCATGAAGACATTGCCTAGTATTGGTTGATCGTTTACGAGACTTTTACATATTCTAGAAATCTATTATTATAAATTCTTTTGTAAGCATATGTATTTTGACTCTTGAATTATGAAATTATTTTGTGTATTATAGTTTTGTACAACTTGAATGTTTTGAATGATGATTAATGCATTCCTTTTATTATATATATATATATATATATTAATGTAGTATACATATTATATAATTAATTTATTATTTTGATTATGTTGTTGCAACTTCTATAGACAGTTGCGATAGGTTAGTGAACAGTTGCAATAGCTTCTAAATAACGGTTGCAATATTTCCTACCAAGTGTTGCTGTAGTCCAAAAGAATGTTGAACAAAATGATATTGCAACTATTTTGAACTGTTGCACTTGCCAAATAACCGTTGCCATATATAAACTTATGACAACGGTTAGAGAACCGTTGCAATAGACAAATCTGAGGCAATGGTTATGATAACCGTCACAAGAACCATTGCAATAGATCTATTGTAACACGATCAGATGGGTCAGTTTGTTTTGCGTTGCGATAGACCTATTGCAACAATGTTGCTATCTATTGCAACGGTTTTCAATGTGTTGCCATAAGCCAATTTTCTAGTATTAGTTGACCGGACCAATGGGGCAAATTCTAAGTGTTATTATGCAAAGTTCACAGTACGCTCATCATACAAGGCATCGAGACTAAAGTCAAACAAGACTTCACACTTTTGCTAGGGTCAACGTTCATCGCAAGAGAATCAATTTGATAATTGGCAAGTCACAACGAGATGCAAAAAGTTCACATATTGTTTATGCAACTTCATTTGGTTTCATCATAGCCGTACATTAATGTTTGTTCATTTATGAGCACTATTCAAGCCATCGGTATTGATCAAAACCGAGACTTAAATTTGCTAAAGAACATCCACTATCAAGTACATACAAGAGGTGGTGAAAATTTCAAAAGGGTCAAAATAATTTGCAATAAAAATAGAAGTATCCACAAGCTCAAACGTCCACGAAAAGCAGTGTATAGAATAATTACAGATTTCAACCCAAAAATAACAAAACAAATATGTACAAAGGTAGGCCTCACCCCACCACAAAAAAAAATCATTTGTCCTCAAATGCAAATGACGCAAAATCCAAAAGTCAAAATAAAGCAAGACAAAGAGAGAGGTAAAGAGGGGATTTTGTCTATGCAGTCGCTCTATATGTCAGAGATTCAGTGCCCGGTGTATCAATCTGGACTTTGGCATCAGTGGCCTGAGTAACCTCAGAAGGAATAGCAGTGTCAGATCCACTAGGAGCTGCTATGGACGTCTAGTCAGTGATGTCTGGATCACCGACTGCACAATCATCTCCACCAGATCTAGCAAATCTCTAAATATGCTCTCCTCTTGGTTCTCTATCATCTCATCATCATGCACCGCCATTTTCTCCTCGTCGGTCTCTGCATCCGACTCCTCATCTGTTGTGCCATCCCTCTGTACTTCTCCGGTGGTAGCCAGAGGAATCACTGAAGTCTCTAGGGTATCTTCATCATTAGCAGTCCCTATCAATGAATTGAAGTCCACAGACTTTAGATAGTCTACATCCTTCCTCAGATCTGCTACTTCGGCTTTCAAAGCCGTCACCTCAGAGGCCTTCCTCTATTTGCTTTCATAAGTTGTGACTCTCACTGTCAACTCATCAACAGAAGTCTGGAGGGGGGTGAGTGCAGCAAGTATGGCTCTCTCGATTATCCCAAGGATGGATCTCTCGAGTCGGGTTGCCCACATATTAGTTAATTGGGCCAAATTCCTCATCTTCAGGATCATGGCCTGAGTAATCCTGGGAGGCTGGAAGGAGGAGGAGAAAGCACCTGGGACCTGTGAAGAAGAGGAAGGAGCGGGTGTACCTGAAGGCCTAGAGGCCGGAGTAGGCGAATATGCCTCTACATGTAACGAGTCAACATCAACATCGGGAGAAATGTCTGCCAGAGCTGCTCTCCTTCTATCCACCTCCTCTCGTATGTACTCAGCCTCAATACATCGTATGTCAGTGGAGGATGAAGGGGTGACCTCAATATCTCTCACAGTGTCTAGGGGTACTCCAGCACGCCGGCACAACTCAGTGATCAAGATTAAGAATGGAAGAGAAGTATGTTTCTGTTTAGTTCTCATGGTCATCTCCTATGAAGTCAGTAGTCCCAGGTCGATGTGTCTCCTAGACATGATAGAACCAAGGCAAGCTGCTTTCAGATGGCACAAAACGGACTTGTACTGGGATGGCATTATGGTGCTGCAGATAAAGCCAAACCAGAACCTAAAAGCAATGCTCAAGTCCCTCTTCTCAATAGGGCCCCTGCATCTATCCACCTCGGGGTGGTGTCAGATATCAGAGGAGCCAACTAACCATTCAAGTCATCCAGGGACTGAGCAATGGGAGACCCCTCCTAAGAAAGTCCAGAGTGCAACAGTCTATTCAAAATAGTGTTAATATATTCACTGTTGCACCCAACTTCCTTGCCTCTGACCATGACCGACTTCACCTGTCTTAATTCTCTCACCTTTTTCTTGCTCTTGGGCACCAACTCCCCATAAGCTGTATAGAATTACCGGACCCAGGTAGGAATGTAAGGGCCTCGTGGCCTGGTAAATTGCTCAAACTCATAGTAGTGGAGGGTCTCACTCACTTCTAAATACTTCCTATCTAAACCTTCTGTTGAAAATAGCTTTTCCTCAAGGATGGTTCGTAAACCATCGCATTTTAATCTTTTCAGCAGTCTAGGTGGAGGAGAGATAGGGAGTGTAGGGGTCACTAGAGGTGCTTGAGCTGGCACGGAGTCTGTTGCCGGAGTAGTGGCAGCTGAGGAAACCCTGGTAGATGTGGATTGAGGTGTAGCTCGAAGCTCATTCCTTCGGTTAATCAAGGGCAGCTCTTCTTCAAGTTCAAACAACTCAGCCTCGTTGTCAGCAGCTCCTATCTTAGCTATGTGTTTCTTTTTTTTGCCTTTTTCTCCCGGTGGGAGTTCTTTCCTTCTCTTCTTTGGAGGACCTAATCCTCCTTTGTTTATAGTTATGCCCCATGCTTTCTTTCAATGTGGAATGGTTGGATTAGTCCGAACCATATCTGCAAAACACAAAAGGCAGGTTAAATAATAATCACATTGAAGCACAGAAAATTGATTTCAGACAGACTCACCGATCCAATCAGCGAGTCGCCGAACCTCTTTGGCGAGCTAGATTGGGCTCACCGAAGGGATTGGTTCAAAAATTATTGCAAGTCGGAGATGGGAAGGACCTTTTGGAGAATCGCCGACTACTTTCGGCGATCAAAGATTTGTCTGCTGAAAGTAACAGTGCAGAAAAGGGTTCAGGGGTGCAAATAAAGGGCAATCAAGAATACTTCGGCGAGTCACCGAGTGCTTTTGGCGACCTCAGGCTTCTCACCAAAAGTTAAAAAATCAAACAACACATATAGCATGAAATTTAAGGTGATAAGGGGGTATTTGGCGAACCGCCGAGTGGTTCGGCGAGATCGACCCAGCTCGCCAAACTGCCCAACGTGCCTATTTTCAATCCACCTTCTCGAATTCAACCCCACAACCCCCGAAAACAAAATTAAAACATGCAATAGATAAATTAGGCTCAGACTCATAGCACCCATTACGCCGGAATACTCACACTTCTTCCGATTTTGCGAAATTTGGCCATTTGATAACAATTGCCCTTAAGAAGGGTGTCACCCGTTCTATCTGTTGACACCCAATTTTGGCCTAAAATTTTCAAGATTCTTAACTTTTAAGTTTTATTTATTCAATATTACAAAATACATTTTTTATAAATTTAATTAAGTTTATCGATATTTATCCTTATTTATCAAAATTTTAGATTTTTTATCATTTAGTTTTAATTACATTACTTTTTGTCACAACCGGTTGATTGCGTTCAAATATTTGTTCATTTTGATTAAATCATTATTTCTGTTAAATTGTATTGTTTTACACGTCATGGGTTACGCTCATTACATTTTTAAATATTCATTTTATTCATTACTTTTATTAATATTAATGTCTAGAAATAATATTAAATTAGGATAATAATTATATACACATACATTTTATTTAAGCAACAATTTTGGGTCATAATCTCAAGCCCACAATTTGAGCTAATCGTAAAATTATTTCCTATATAAGTTTTGATTAGGTTAAAAAATAAAGGTGGTGGTGAATTTATTTTTAGAATAGGGTTATAAACTTTCAGATTTTTATTCACAAAAGGGGTTTCCGGCCACCACCTCCCCGGAATCCGGCGAAGCTCCAGCCAAAGAACAGACCCCCACACTCATTTTCTCCTTTTCATTCGCCATTTCCAGCAAGCTCCTCTATAACCGAAAACAAACAACTACCAAACATCAACACAACAGCAAACCAAACACTCCCATCTCCTTCTTCTCCATTTTTTCGGCGAAACCTCGCCGGAACACCACCCACCAGATCAAACAACAACCAAAAAACCCATACCCAAAACCCCACTAGAAACGAACCCAAACAACAACAAAAAATCTGGTTAAGCCCCCATTCCTCCATCACCTGAAACAACTGAAAACAACAACAAAAAACCTCCAAACCACCATAGGACTTCAAGCTCCACAACAAATTGAAACAACCCCAAACCTCCTCTATCCAGCTTCTCCTCTCACCCTCATCGTCTACTCTGGTGAAATCACAACGCCGGACAAGCTAACAACAACTTCGAACTCAAAACCCCACTAGAAAACAACGAGAAAGCCACCGTCAACTCCGACCCAACTCCAACATTGTTTTATTCGTGGACCTCCAGCTACAACGAGGAGCTCTTGACTCCGATGAACTGTAGTAAACCAATAAACAACCCACAAAATCCTATCTCCGACGTACAACAACGAATCAGCCACCGACGAACACCAAGCTCCATCAAGACATCACTGTTTGCCTTTATTTTAACTCTTTTAATTTTGATTATTTAATGGTGTTGCTCTTAATCGGTGTTATTACTTTGTTATTTATTATTATTATTATTTATCACTGATTTGGCCTAGTATTTAGGATAAAGTCGCATTGTTTTTCTCTTTTATTAATATTCTATTTTGTTGGCATTTGATTGTTATTAATATTTGTTTGTTTCGTCAATGTCTATATATATTTTATTTATTTTTGTCACTTGGTTTTGTTACTGTTTTAGTTGTTTATTTATGTGGTTTTGTTTATTGTATTATGGTAATTTCTATTTAAAATCATTTTCTCTATTAATAATTTATATATGTGCTTTAATTGTTTATCCATAGTGCTCTACTTTGCTTGCATTAATTAATCGCTCTTGATTGATTAAAGTTGGTTGTATGCATTTTAAGTATTTTTAGTAAGTAGTGTTGTTATTTTGTTATCTTGTTTAGTTATTTTTTGGGTTGTCGTATGTTGCTTTACATCTTACTTTGTTACTTTTTATATAATTATGTTGAGCTAAAGTGAAAATTGGCCAGTGAAAAAATTTCTTAGTCGGTTTTCGAGGCCTTCTCATTATTAAAGAGGAAAATTTAGTTTAAATTTATATATTTTATTTGTTAAAAATGGCCGATGAAGAAATTTCCGTCGATTTACAAGGTCTCCCATGTTAATAAGACGGGTTTTTATTTTGAATTTATTATTTAATTCATTTATGTTTATTCGTATTTATCTACCACTAGCACTTTTACTAAGTTTCTTTACAGGTACTCGGAGTTGCTTCCCATTGAAGCTATTCAAACAAAGTTCGAACAATATTTTTGATTCAGTATAGTATATTATTGACGATAGGTAAATATTTGTTGTTTCTTATATAGTTTTATTTTATTACTTGTGTATATTGTATGTTTGTTTTACTTGTGTGCTTGTTTTTATCTTCTCCTCAATTTGAAAAAATGAACTCAGTTGAGACCCACAATTGTGGCTTTCGAAGAATGCCTAACACCTTTCCTTTGAAATAATTTGAACCCCTTACCTTGAATCTTTTGATTTCGTAGATTTTTTTAAAATTGGTTTTCTAGTTTTTCCTAAAATTAGGGGGCGACTCTTTTAAAATTCATTTATTCTTAAAATTCTTAAAATTAAAGTAATTGTTTATTTTTCGAGTCACCATGTGGCTTTGCTCTATTTGAATAAAGTAGGGATGTAAACAGAATGACGACTCTGCTGGGGATATAGAAGCTTTAACCATTATGAGTTCATTATTTCAAATTGAGAAGTTATTCTTTTATTGTGTTATTCATTATATCTTGTATATTTTGTTGATTATTTGTATATTGTACTTGTTATTTATTCTTTATTTGTTTAACTGTATATAAACTGTCATTGCATTCATGACATCTTTCGATATGTATGTATAGTACATTAAGAACGGTTTCTGCATAATCGCAGCCGAACTTTTTATACCCAATCCTTTTCTAAAATAATCGGCAATTTATTGGTACGTCAGGCGTCCAATGGTTGTCGTGAGTTCCAGCCTAAGTTGTTCGCTTGGGTTCTCGGTCTTTCAAAAGCCACTCTTAGTCAACTAGCGTAGAGCGAAATCAAATCCTAGATTTAGCGCATTTTGAACTAAGTTGACCAACACCCAAAGCATGTTGGGCCCATTAGAAGTCCACCTTTGTGTCTACTCGGCCCATTGGTCAATAAAAGACAATCATCCGTATGTATTTAAATTTGAAGGATGTATATGTCATTTGACAAAATAATGTCCCTTACGGTAAGGAGTTTAAGAGTTTGTTTGAGTCAAAGAAGAATCAAATTACCATTGCATCTAAAGACGTTGGCATTTAGAGATTAAAAGAAATCAAACAAAAGGACCATCCATGGAGACATAGCTTAGGATTGTACCCTTGCATGAGACTGATTATTTGTATCCCCTTTTTCCTATTATGTATCCCCATTCAGTTTTTTTCATAAAGTTTGTATAAATTCAGATTTTGGGACAATGTTGTCAAATGGCGTAATACATCCATCAGATCGATAGGCCACCTTGGCACAAAAGGGTCACATATTTGTATAGGACACGTATAACTATTTGTATGCTATGTGATATAATTGAGTTTGTTTCCAATCAAAGCAGTGCTTATGTGTTTAATAAATTCTTTGTGTGATATTTTGTATTATCCATTATGAACACGAATTAACACTTTTATCTTTTGAGTTTTTTTTTCTTTTTAAGTGAGAGGTTGATCTATGTTAGACTTTAGAAGTCATTGTTCGTCCAAAGTTGCAAGGGACAATAGGACTCGCGAAGTTTGAGTCTTTGTGTTTCACAAGACATTAATATCAAGTCAAAAGATAAATCAAGGAAGTATTTGAGTATGAGGTCCCACTCATTTATTTTTTATTATTTTGCATGATGGTCCTGTTCTCACACATTTCTCATATTTTTTCAGGAAAATAATCCCTGACAATAGTCGGGGATGGTCATAACAATTTGTGGTTCTCGTAGATAATTGGGAGAAGACACAAGGCCAAGAGACATTCAAAAAATAATATACAACAACAAGCGGTTACTATAAAAAAAAAAGGGAGGCCACATTCAACAGGTAGTACAAAGGTCGATAGTTAAGAGGATACAACGAATCGCTCTGAGTTTATCTAAATTTTAAAATTGTTTTATGCCTTATCTGAACAAACTACGCGAACCTAATTCTCATATCAATGAGATACGTAGGCAACCCTTCTTGGGTTCAGTATTATTTTATCCAAAAGTAAAAAAAAAATTATTATAGTTTGTGCATATTTTCAAAGGCATATTTGAACGAACTACGCGAACCTGATTCTCATATTAATGAGATACGTAGGCAACCTTTCTTGGGTTCGATATTATTTTATCCAGAAGTCAAAAGAAAAATAAAATAGTTTGTACATATTTTCAAAGACATATCTGAACGAACTACGCGAACCTGATTCTCATCTTGGTGAGATATGTAGGCAACCCTTCTTGGGTTCGGTATCCTATTTTTCAAATTTCAAAAATAAAAAGTAAAATAGTAGTGCATATTTTCAAAGTCATATCTGCATGAACTACACGAACCTGATTCTCATCTTGGTGAGATACGTAGGCAGCCCTTCTTAGGTTCGGTATTCATTAATTCAATTTTTAAAAATAAAGTAAAATAGTTTGTGCATATTTTTAGAGACATATCTTCATGAACTACGCGACACTGATACTCATTTCAATGAGATACGTAGGCAGACCTTCTTGGGTTCGGTATTCATTCTTTTAAATTCAAAAAAAATATTCAAATAGTTTGTGCATATTTTCAGACATATCTGCATGAACTACGCACACCTGATTCTCATCTTGATGAGATACATAGGCAACCCTTCTTGGGTTTGGTATTCATTCTTTAAAAAAAAAACATTGTGTATATATTGTAAGAGTCATGTCTTCAGCTCAGTTGAGACCAATATAGTTAGGATCATGTGAAATATTCAATTTGATGAAGATGATTGACTTTGTGATAAACCACATATTCCCGTACTACCTCTCATTTGTACTTTTGTGATTCTTGAAAATTCTATTGCATACATTCAAGATAAGAATATAACCAACCTCATGGTTTCATCTGCATTGTGTGGTGAGCTTTTAGATCAAAATCCATTTGCATCACATTGTTGATCTAGAACTTGGCTTGAATGTTTATCAAGGCGAAATCCTGAGTTATGTTTGGTTTGGGAAAGGATTGTAGGCATTAGTTGACCCGACTTACCAAATGACATTTCCCTAGTTTTTCCACTTCGAGCCTGAAGCCTTTTCTTTGGACGACCACATCTTAGTCATTACCTTTCTGAGTGCTTACATGCACTACCCCTCTCTTAGCCCAACCTACTTGGGCATATCAAAGATGTGCAAAATATAATAGACGATCCAAATTTGAATATGTCAAAGGCGAAAGAGACAAAGTCTCCCAAAGTCAAGGAAGCAATAAAAAGGACTTCTAGAAAAAGAAAAAAAAAGAAGGTGGAAAGAAATAAATAAAGACAAAAACACCCCTATAAGGTCAATGAAAGATGAAAAGGAAAATACTCCAACAAAAGAGGAGAAAAATTCAAAAGAAAGGGGTGAAATAAAAGAAAAACTTCAAAAAATAAGGACTCAAAAGAAGTCGAAACGAAGGGGTGAAAAAATGAAAAACTTCAACAAATGAGAATTCAAAAGAAGTCAAAAAAATTGGGGATAATGAAGAGGATCAGATGTCAAAGGTGTATCACTCATCAAAAGCACAAATTCACTGTGACGCTCAAGAAGGAATTAAGTCACTCTTATCCCAAATATATATATATATATATATATATATATCCTACGCTTACCTAAGCCTATATTACAAGAAAATGACAAGCCCTACATGATTTCATTCCAAATGTTTTCACATTAGTGGAGATTTACATAAGGGCCAAGCATATGGTATCACAGTTGCATGCGTTGAACATTCTTGCGAGAGTGAGTTCACTTTGAAAAATGTCCTCAAATCAAACGCTTCAAATATGTGTGAAACAAGACTTTTCTTTTTGTGAGGACACTTGAAACATGAGGATCGGTACGATTCAAAACCTTTGTTTGAAGCAAGATGAACAAATCTTGTTGATCCTTAAGTATGTTTGAGGTACCACTTGAAGCTGTAGGAATTACCTTGAATTCAATCTTAATTAGAAAAAGAGAGAAAAAAAAAGAAGGAGAAATTTATTTGCAATCCTAACTATTGGTACCAATTGTAGTCAAGATTTAACTATCTCATCACATTTTTTATTCTTTAAAAAAAAACCAAAAAAAAAAAAAAAAACAGAGGTGATCAAGCACCACTCTTTAATATTTTCCAAAGCATTTTTTTTAGATTCTTTCCATTAGAAAAAAAGAAAGAAAAGAATTTGTCTTTCCTTTTTGGGTTGTTCATTGTGAAAAGTGTCATTAGGCTAATCTTAACAGTATGAGATGCCTATTTTACTTCATTGGATCGTTCGTCCCAATAATGTGACATATCTTTTTGTCTTTAGGCTTTGAATATGACAAAGAATATCATTTTCCTATTTCATCATGTTCATATTATACATTTTCTATTGATGATCTTGTCTCAGATTCTTTGCAGTATTTATCATCTACAGGTTTGGAACTACATTTGACCTGATTCCTATCTCAACAGGATATGTAGGCGCCACGATGGCTCGGTCATAAACCCAGTGTGATTTTCTTTTCTCCTTGCAATAAAAATTGGGAGAGATTTTTTAAGAATAGATATTCTCAATAAAAGTACTATCTCCAGCAAGTCAAGATTAGTGATCATTTTGAGATTTGCCAAAAGTTCTAACTGGGACAAAATTTTTGAGAAAGACCTCGAAAATTCCAACAAGCTGTCAGAAGCTTGATAGACAACTTCAAATGATCCATCATCGATTGAAGTTCAAAGTCAACTTGGAAATCTCCAGCATTGTCCTGGCGAGCTAGCAACTCCTAGTACAAATCCCTAATAAGACATGAGTCACAATGAACACAAAGTGTTCAAGAGCAAAATGATGGTTGCTCACTTGTGTCAAGGTGATCGGGCACTTTTTACAGATTCTTTTGTGAATCTTTCCTTAAAGTTTCTTGATCATGTCGCTAGCGAAAGCGATATTGTGTCTACTAATCATTCCTTTCCTAGTACAGGAACAAATGAAAGCATCAAGTGGATGACACTTTTAAGACATCGAGAAATCCACCTCGTTACAGTGGACAATCATCGAGCCATCCACCTTGTTATAGTGGACAATCATCGAGTCATCCACCTCATTACAGTTGGACAATCACCCAGTCATCCACCTCGTTACAGTTGGATAATCACTGAGTCATCCACCTCGTTACAGTTGGACAATCATCAAGTCATCCGCCTTGTTATAGTGGACAATCATCAAGTCATCCACCTTGTTACAGTTGGACAATCGCCGAGCCATCCATCTCATTACAGTGGAAAACCATTAGATCATCCATCATTTGCATTTTTCATTTGCCAAAAGGATCATTGCATTTTTCATTTCCCAAGAGGACCATTGCATTTTCATTCGCCGAGAAGGCCATTGCATTTAAGTCACATCTATTCGGAGGTGAAGGATGTGCACCATATCTATTCCACATTTAAGTAAGAGGAAACTTGCATCGAAAGATATTTGCATTTAAGTCGCATCTATTCGGAGGTGAAGGATGTGCACCATGTCTATTCCACATTCAAGTCGGAGGAAACTTGCTTTGAAAGATATTTTCTTTTAAGTCGCATCTATTTGGAGGTAAAGGATGTGCACCATATCTATTCCATGTTCAAGTTAGAGGAAACTTGCGTTGAAAGATATTTGTATTTAAAACGCATCTATTCGGAGGTGAAGGATGTACACCATGTCTAATTCACGTTCAAGTCGGATGAAACTTGCATTGAAAGATATTTACATTTAAGTTGCATCTATTCAGAGGTGAAGGATGTGCACCTTATCTATTCTGCGTTCAAGTCGGTGGAGACTTGCGTTGGTAGATATTTGCATTTAAGTCGCATCTATTCAGAGGTGAAGAATGTGCACCTTATCTATTCCACGTTCAAGTCGGTGGAGACTTGAATTGAAAGATATTTTCATTTAAGTAGCATCTATTCGGAGGTGAAGGATGTGCACCCTATCTATTCCATGTTTAAGTCGGAGAAGACTTGCGTTGAAAGATATTTGCATTTAAGTCACATCTATTTTGTGGTGAAGAATGTGCACCCTATCTATCACATTGAAGGATATTCATATTCCACTACTAAATTGGTAGTGTTCACAAAATCCTACCGATAGATCATCTTTTTTCATTCGTCCTACTGATGGACATATATTAAAAATCCTACCGATGGATCATCCTTTTTCATTCGTCCTACCGATGGACATACATTAAAAATCCTATCGATGGATCATCTTTTTTCATTCGTCCTACCAATAGATATACATTAAAAATCTTACCGATGGATAATCTTTTTTCATTCGTCGTACCGATGGACATACATTCAAAATCCTACTGATGGATCATCATTTTCATATCCTACAAATGGATCATCTTCATATTCCACCAATGGATTATTTTTATTCGTCCTACCGATGGACATACATTCATATCCTCCCGATGGATCATCTCCATTCATCCTATCGATGGACATACATTGATATCCTATCGATGGATCACTTTTATCGTCCTACCGAAGGACATGCATTTATATCCTACCGATGGATCATCTTCAGTCGTCATATTGTAAGAGATGCTACCTTTTTCTTTAATTTTGTCTCTAATAATGGGTTTTAACTTTGTCTTTTCGAGAACATCCAAGAGGATGCATTCTCAATTATGTCATATGTGCGGACTATGTCAACAAGGACGCAACACAACATGGAACCTTTTGGAGGCAAGTTTAGGATTGACTTCCACCACATTCCAACCACACTTTTATATAAAGGCCATGTGTTCAGCCAAAATCGGATTTGTCAATTTTCGTTGTCTATGATTTCTTTCATCAATCATATCCAACGAAAGGGACAATTGTTGACATCCAATTTTGGCCTAACATTTTCAAGATTCTTAACTTTTAAGTTTTATTGATTCATTATTACAAAATACATTTTTTATAATTTTAAATAAGTTTATCGATATTTATCCTTATTTATCAAAATTTTATATTTTTTTATCATTTAGTTCTAATTACATTACTTTTTGTCACAACCGGTTGATTACGTTCAAATATTTGTTCATTTTGATTAAATCATTATTTCTATTAAATTGCATTGTTTTACACGTCATGGGTTACGTTCATTACATTTTTTAATATTCATTTTATTCATTACTTATATTAATATCAATTTTATTCATTACTTATATTAATATCAATTTTGGTGTTTTTAGCACAGCCTAGAAATACTATTAAATTAGAATAATAATTATATACACAAATATTTTATTTAACCAACAATTTTGGCTCATAATCTGAACCCACAATTTGAGCTCATTGTAAAATTATTTCCTATATAAGTTTTAATTAGGTTAAAAAATAAAGGTGGTGGTGAATTTATTTTTAGAATAGGGTTATAAACTTTCAGATTTTTATTCACAAAAGGGGTTTCCGGCAACCACCACTCTGGAATCCGGTGAAGCTCTGGCCAAAGAACAGACCCCCACACCCATTTTCTCCTTTTCATTTGCCATTTCCAGCAAGCCCCTCTATAACAGCAAACAAACAACTACCAAACAACAACACAACAACAAACCAAACACACCCATCTCCTTCTTCTCCATTTTTCCGGCGAAACCTTACCGGAACACCACCCACCAGATCGAACAACAACCAAAAAATCCATACCCAAAACCCCACCAGAAACGACCCCAAACAAAAACAAAAAATCCGGCAAAACACCCATTCCTCCATCATCTGAAACAACCGGAAACAACCACAAAAAACCTCCAAACCACCATAGGAGCTTCAAGCTTCACAACAAACGGAAACAATCCCAAACCCCCGTTGTCCAGATTCCCCTCTCACCCTCATCTCTTCTCCAATAAACTCACAACGCTGGAGAAGCTAACATCAACTTCGAACCCAAAGCCCCACTGAAAAACAACCAGAAAGCCACCGTCAACTCCGACCCAGCTCCATCATTGTTTTATTCGTGGACCTCCAGCTTCAACGAGGAGCTCTTGACTCCGATGAACTGTAGTAAACCAATAAACAACCCACAAAGTCTTATCTTCAACGTACAACGACAAATCAGCCACCGACGAACACCAAGCTCCGTCAAGACATCACTGTTTGCCTTTATTTTAACTCTTTTATTTTTGATTATTTAATGGTGTTGCTCTTAATCGGTGTTATTAATTTTTATTTTTTTTTATTATTATTATTGTTGTTGTTGTTGTTATTGTTATTGTTATTGTTATTATTATTTATCACTTCTTTTGCCTAGTATTTAGGATAAAGTCGCATTATTTTCTCTCTTATTAATATTCTATTTTGTTGACATTTGATTGTTATTAAATTTTGTTTGTTTCGTCTACTTCTATATATATTTTATTTATTTTTGTCACTTGGTTTTGTTACTGTTTTAGTTGTTTATTTTATGTGGTTTTGTTTATTATATTATGATAATTTCTGTTTAAAATCATTTTCTCTATTAATAATTTGTATATTTTCTTTAATTGTTTATCCATAGTGCTCTACTTTGCTCACATTAGTTAATCGTTCTTGATTTATTAAAGTTGGTTGTATGCGTTTTAAGTATTTTCAACAAGTAGTGTTGTTATTTTGTTATCTTGTTTAGTTATTTTTTGGGTTGTCGTATGTTGCTTTACATCTTACTTTGTTACTTTTTATATAATTGTGTTGAGGTAAAGTGAAAATTGGCTAGTGAAAAAAATCTCTCCATCGGTTTTCGAGGTCTTCCCATTATTAAAGACGAAAATTTAGTTTAAGTTTATATATTTTATTTGTTAAAAATGGCCGATGAAGAAATTTCTGTTGATTTCCAAGGTCTCCCATGTTAATAAGACAGGTTGTTATTTTGAATTTATTATTTAATTCATTTGTGTTTATTCGTATTTATCTACCACTGACACTTTTACTAAGTTTCTTTAGAGGTACTCGGAGTTGCTTCCCATTGAAGCTATTTGAACAAAGTTTGAACAATATTTTAGATTCAGTATTGTATATTATTGATGATAGGTAAATTTAAGCCATTTCTTATATAGTTTTATTTTATTACTTGTGTATATTGTATGTTTGGTTTACTTGTGTGCTTGTTTTTATCTTCTCCTCAATTTGAAAAAATGAACTCAGTCGAGACCCACAATTGTGGATTTTGAAGAATGCCTAACACCTTCCATTTGAAATAATTTGAACCCCTTACCTAGAATCTTTTGGTTTCGTAGACTTTTTTTTAAAAAAATTGGTTTCCTAGTTTTTCCTAAAATTAGGGGGCGACTCTTTTAAAATTCATTTACTCTTAAAATTATTTAAAATTGAATTAATTGTTTATTTTTCGAGTCACCGCGTTGTTTTGCTCTATTTGAATAAAGTAGGGATGTAAACACTATCATTGAGCAATATACGTCAATTAGCGAAAACACGAGCTACTTAGACTTTACTCAACCAATCTAAACAACACGCAAGCACAACCTCATGAAATTTCATTCATCCAAAAGCACAAATTGACAGGCATTTGACGATCAAAACAATGCAGGCAAGATTATTAACTTAAAATTGGCATTTAAACAATCTAATCCTATCAGAGGGGCCCAGCACACAACAAAACCATATGATCATTGCAAATGAGCACAAAATTTTTGAAAGTAAACTCGGGATTTGGAAACCAATCTTAGATGCCGATTAAAATAGGATTGAAATGCTAGGCGTCAAAGAAATCCTAGTTTCGAGCACCACTCAACAACCAAAATACTTATTGAAAGCAGGAATATTGAAAACACTAACTTGGTGTGAGTTTGTGGAGTTTAAAAGCGAGGGAAAGTGAAGAGTTTGAAACTTTAAAGCCTTTGGCCATATATAACCGCCCAATTCTCGTCCATTCGCCGACATTAGTCCACCGATCCACTCAACGACGCGCCGAATGGTCACTTACCCCGCCGATTTCTACAGGACCTTCATTTTCTTGGGGGTTAAGACAACAGTCTTAATCGTGGTCACTAACCTAGTTGGCGACTCGCTGAATGGACTTTTAGTTCGCCAAACGTAATTTCCACACACTCTCCACACTTAAACCTGCACAACCAACACACCATCATTTCTAAAACAAAAACAAAGCATTTAAGACCTTGGGTTGCCTCCTAAGAAGTGCTTTAGTTAACGTCATGGCCCGACGCTAGTCTTTCCTCACTCTTCATCATTAGGGTTGGCTCTAGTGCTACCAGGTAACCCCAATAATTCATTTGAGTAGAGAGGAGGCACTGCATACCCATGAGTGTCGTGATCAACTGGATAGATCTAGAATGAGAGCCAATCATCTGATTCAACACTTCAATGTTCTGATTCATCTCTTCCAGCACTTGACCTTGTTCGGTGATCTTTTGGAGAATGATTTGTAGTGTGTCCTCGACACTATTGCTCTTCATATCTCTAGACCTTTTCCTCTCATGGGGGGGGGTATATACCTCCCTTGACTTTTGCACTGGTCTTCCACCTCTGATATTTTAGTGGCCAAATCGTTCAACTAAGTTACTAGTGCGGTTAATTTGAAGTCCCTCTCGACTTCTTGATTCTTCTCAGCTAATTTGCTACCCTTTCCCTCAGTCATGCTCAGGGTATCTGCCTATAACAACAACTCAGAAAATCAAAAATACAAATAAAGTTAGTAAACTACAACTAACAAGAACAAAAGAATTTTACTAAACTAAGAATTCTCAAATAACACCACTCCCCGGCAGCGGCACCATTTTGATGTTTAAGGACGTAATCAACTGACACTAGTTTGGTTCAAGTGTCATACAATTGTGTGTAGTGATATAACCCAACCAAGGGTTGGAATCGTTCCCACAGGGAGTGGTTTTGAGAATTAACAGAAAAATAAAATTTAGTTCTAATTAGTCATAGCTAAAAACATTATCGAATAAAAATATATTAAATCAAAGGGGGTGACGTAAGCGTCAATTATCAATGGGGGGTTGTATTAATTAACAACTAAAAACAACAAAAATATAAGAAATCGAGATATGGAGACGGGATTCTTGGGATGTGATACGAATACTAGATAGACTAGACTATCGGGTACATGCTTTGATGGTAGATTGTTGAACATTTGTGACTAGGCTAGACCCTAGTGGGGGTAAATTCTCTCTCGAGCAACTTACCCCGAATTAAGTCGATTTTTCTCGAACACCGAGTTGCCATATTAAGCACAACCTCTACCTTTGCCCATTCACTCTCTCGAGCTGAATGTGTGGGAAAAGGACTAGGGTTCACTCTCTCGAGCTGAACCCATGTCGATCTAATACCACCGGCTATCAATTTAGTAGTCTTAGTTTTACGACCTCTCTCTCGAGCAAGCCAAAAACACTAAGATGAAATTGTATTTGCAACTACAATCCCATTAACTTCATACGCAACTACTAAACGAAATTATATTTAATCAACAAACAAACCATCAACAAGTAAGACCTAACAGATAATCTAACCCATATTCACAAAATCACGCCCCAAGAGTTGGGGTTTTAGATAGACATCTAAAAGAGGTAAAAATCAATACCAATATCAGTTTCCATCAACTGGGTATGAAGAATTAAGTCTTAAAACACGTCAAGAGTGAAGAATCCAAGAGACCCACGTCCAATTTCTTGGAGTTGAAACCTTTTGAATGTTCAAGGTCTTAGAACAAAGTCTCCAAATCCCTTTAAAACTTAGACTCTCTCAAAAATTGTAAAAGTTCGAATAATAGAAGTGATACTAAGTTACAAATTTAAAACAAGTATTTATAGTGTTTGAAAATTTGTGCTATGGAAGACTATTCGGCGCAGTTCGTCTGGATCGTCGATATACTCAGCGATCTGCCTAGTGGTCGATTTCATTGCCTTCTTGCTTTAGCCTTCAGCCTCTTCGCGCTTTGAGTCGTTGGGTGATATAGTACTACTTTGCAGAACTACTCGGCAACACGCTGACTGCTCCATTTCATCGCCAACATGATCTTTCACTTTAGGGCTCAACACACTGGAACAAAAGGCGATCTCCAGGCCGATCGGCGACTCGCCAACTGGGATTGACAATCTTTAGTCTTTCATTTCTTTGTTCTTTTCAACCGCTTTGTTCCTTCTTTCCAAGTAGTGTCCATGCTTTGCCTCAAACTTTAAATACCTGAAACTTACGGATTTTCATCTGATATTGAGACAAAATATACATTTGAGGACACTAATTCTATCAAAATATAGCACTAAATGAGTCCAATTGGTGGACTCATCATGTAACACTATTCATCACACCAATTCACTTTATTGAATATTTTAATATTATTTTACTATACAAAACTTTTAATTAAACATTATATAAATTGTATGTTTTAATTAAATCTCTTGTATATTTAATATTTTTTATGTAATATTTTTATAATTTTATTTTAGATATAAAAGTTGGCTTTTTTTATAAATTAATTTTTCTATATATGACTTTTTTTTAAAAAAAAATTAAATTTATGTTAATTCTACTATAAATTATAATTGGATATAACTACAATTAACCTTCACAAAAGTTTAAAATGCAAACATATAAATTATTAAAAAAATAATACAATGTACTTAAAAGTAACCGAAAATAATAAACATTCAACAAAGTAGTAATAGACATACATCAAACTTAAAATATAAAATACATAGTAATTTTAAAAAGTACAATAAAACATGATAATTTAACTTCTAAAAGATGTTGAACGACCATTTTGAGTTTTGCAATCTCGTTTTACAACAAAACATATGAATTATATATGGTGAATGTTTTTAGAAAGAATTTGTTTTATGAAATAAGAAAATATAAATGAAATAAGAAATAATATAATAATAATGAAGATAGATAACAATACTCCTTTTTGGTGTAAAATTTGGTGTAGTGGGTTGGAGTTGGTTTACACTAAAATAGTGCTAACACCAAATTTGGTGTTTGGGTTGGAGATGCCCTAACAAAAAAGAGAGGTGTGTCTGTGAAATTAATAAGTGATAGTTTAGATATGAAACTAAAAAAAATGAATAATTTAGATGTGTTTTTGTAACGACCTGTTTCTGTCGCTATAGAAAAGCCAACGGGAAAAATTTTTGGACCGAAATTTTTTTTCGTAGTAACTTGAGATTTCCCAACCTAATCCAGAATTAGACGAAATCGGAGTCTATGAGGTCTAGGGAAATTTGGTAGTAATTGTCTGGTTTAATTATGATTTTGATTACATGAGTACATCGCTAAGACGTTAAGTAACCCGTACGACTTTACAAAATTGAATTCGGGCGAGTAGAACTCTCAAAATTGATCTTAAAGTGTCGTTGGTTGAAGGTGTGTTGTGAAATGGGGTCTTGAAATTATTAATTTTGCTCACTGGTTCCGTGCAAGCCGTTGAGGAGGGGGGGGGGTTTTGCCTCCAGGGTGGGGCCACTGTAGTGGGGTGGGTGCCATGGCAGGGCAGACGCGACTTAAAGTCGAAAATAAACCCCAAAAATGTTTTATTCTATAATTTTTGAACTTGAGAGAGAAAAGAATCCATGTGTTTTCTTGACGGGTTTTCACTATTCTTGAGGCTAAAGGTAAGGTTTTATCTCTCTGAATCCGTTTTTCGATCTGTAGAACGTAATCTAATGGATAATTATCGATTGGGGGGGGGGGGGTTTGATCTAGAATTTATGGTGGAAACATCCCTAATTGGGATCATGAGTTGATCTAGGGTTGATAGAATTGTTAGTAATTCGGGTAATTAGTTATTGTTTATTGATTCTGGTGTTATATTGATTGTTTGTAGACCAAGAACAAGCGAAATGAATTTGGAAAAGGAAGAATTAAGTTTCTTAGAGGATTCAAGCTTGTTTCGAGGTAAGTGATGGTTGAGATTTCATGATTGTGTGATATATGTATGTTCTTGCTTCATTATAATACGTGTATGTATGCGAATGTTGCGTTATTGATCACACTAGTTGAATATGAGGATAATTGGATGATTGTATGTCATGAATCACCTCTTGTTGTATGATTGTGAGAATATACATTATGATTGTAATTGTGGTTTGTTGAATGGATCAGGTGTTGTGTTCCAACACACTAACTTGGATCGGTTGCCACGTTCCGGCATAATTATGGGATCCGTTGCCATGTTTTGGCATAAACATTGGATCGGTTGTCACGTTCTGGCATAAACATTGGATCGGGTACCACATTCCGATATGCTAACTGTTTGAGTTTGGGTTCCATGAGAGGACCGATGAGTTGACATAATTGTGTGTCTTGAGAAATGTGAAATTGTACGTTGTTCATAAATGATAATGATATTATATATGTTCGATGTATGCATGTTATTATTATGTTATATTGATTTATGTATGTTACACTTAGTGGGATAGCCGTGTGATCCTACCAGTACACGGTGGTTGTGTATTGATACTGCACTTGCTCTTTCTTTGTTGAGTACAAGGCATCTTTAGGCGGCTATTGACAGACCTCGCTCAGAAGATCAGTGATCGTTTGAATTCAAGGGTGAGCCGGTTCTTCCGGGCTGCCATGAGTTCTCTTTTCTATTTATGTCCACATTTCGGACTTAGATTTTCTAGTTAGTTGTTAGTGCATTAGTTTGGAGTTGTAACCCTTCTTGTTCATACTTATAGATCTTGTTAGAGTTTTGGTACATTGACTTTCAGGTTCTAGGCGTATTTTCCGCATTTGTTTAAGTTGTTAGACTTTCGTTTGGAGTTTATGGGAACTCTATTGCTTTTTCTTATCATTTAAACTTGCTTCCGTAACCTTAAATGCTTTAGTATTTTGATAAGTTGGTTAGCTAATTAGTATTAATGGTTCTTCCATCGGATGGTTAGTGTGGGTGTCAATCACGATGGTCTGGATTGTGACAATTTTTGACCTTTATCTCATTAAAAAAATGATCAACTCTCAAAATATCACATGTGCCATAAATATTATTTGAAAAATATGTTTAAAATATTACAAGAATGTTAACAACAAAAAATATTTTAAAATGTAATCGACTCTCCTAATTTTATCAATATCACATAAATTGAGTCAATATCTTAAAAGGTCACTGAACTATGAGAAATTATCTAGCAAAGTCATTGAACTTTGTTTTGTATCAATAAAATCACTCAACTTAAGGTTTTTATCTTAAAAGATCACTCAATTACATTTATCAATAAAATAAATTTTAAATGACAAATTAAATTATATTTATGTCATGTAATCATGGACTCTACCCATAAAAAAATTATAAAAATAATTTATTTTTTATACCAATTTTTTTTCCTCTCTCGCTCTATGCCATCAGTTTGAACGTATCGCCCGAATTTTCAAACAAATTCGATCTGAATCGACGTCTTGTTTAAAGAAAATGAATTACCCAGATTTTTGCTAACTTCTTGGCATCTTTATTTTCATACTTTGTTGTTCTTATCATTATATATATGTAGTGGCTGATCCTAATTACTCAGGCAGCTAATTGATGCCAAGCATCTTGTGTATTATGGGATCAGATTTACCGTTCCTTTCTGGTTTCACAGAGTTGAGACTTAAGTTCCTTTCGAAATTAATAGATTTTATAATTTTATTTATTTGTGGAGTTCATAATTATAATTATATGACATAAAATATAATTTAATTTGTCATCTAAAATTTGTTTTAATGAAAAATGTACATTGGTGATTTTTAAAAATAAAAGTCTTAAGTTGAGTGATTTTTTTGATATAAAGTTCGATGGCTTTGTTAGATAATTACCTATAGTTCAGTAGCCTTTTAAGATATTAACTCTACATAAATTAATCAAAGGGAAAAGGGTCTAATATACCCCTCAACTTTGCCATTTGGAGCTGATATGTCCCTCGTTATGAAAGTGGCTTATATATACCATTACCGTTATAGAAACGACTCACATATACACCTACCGTTACAAAATGAGCTCACATATACCCTTCATTTAACGGAAGTGAAAAAATTAATTTTAAATTTATACTTTTGACTTTTAATTTTTTTAAAAATCAATTAGAGGTATGTAGGATTCTTCTAGCAAAGTTCAAGGTATATTTTAATTTTTTTCATACATAAATTATTTTTTGACTTCTTTGATTTTCATTATTTGAATTTCTTGTTCTTATTTTATTTTTTTCTTTCATTTCTTAGTGTAAAGAAAAAAAATTAAAACTATTTTTTTGTGGCTATATTATAATTTAAAACAATATTTTTTGTCTATATTGTAATTTATTTTTTTTTGTTTGAAGAAAAAAAAATTGGTCATCTATAATAAGTTTTACAAGAATATTAGTGAAACATAAATAAATTTGACCATCAAAATAATAAATCTAAATTAGTCATTGAAACAAAAAAAATATGTTTGAGGAAGATTAAATATATCCATATGGGATTATATATTTTTTTTAAAAAAATATTAAAAAATTAAACTAAAATTAATTTTTTTCATTTTTGTTAGAAGAAAAAAATATATGTGAGTCATTTGTATATAAATAGAATATATAAGTCACTTTCATAACAAGGGATATATATTCTAAATAAGAAGATCAAGGATATATGAGATCCTTTTCCGTTAATCAAATAAAGTAATATATATTCTCCCAACTTTTGTATTTAGCATATAGAGGAGATGAAATGAAAAGGGGTGTTTCCGCGTGGGGACAAAAATGTAATCCTCTTACATACAGAAAAAGAAGAGCAATATTTGGTTGATGATCAACAGAAATGGATATGCTCTTGCCTTCACTTTCTCATTCTTACCCTAAAGTAGCAGGTACTCCAAAATACATTCAACAACGCTGAACATCAATAAATTACAGGGGTTTTGTATCTCAAAAATGTAAAGACTAAAGAACATCCTTTGATTAATATTTGGTAGGTAAATGGCAAAATTGCAGAAAATTTCTGGGTACTAATAGGGTTGCTAGAATGTGCGCATTTACACCTTCAAATTCGAAGAACAAAACAGTATGGATATGGACGGAGAACAAGCAAGTGATGACCGCTTCTGTGGAGAGAGGCTGGAATACTTTCATCTTCCCTTCCAATCGCCAAGATCTTGCCCTTGAATGGTCTTGTAAGTTTTTCTTTTCTTCCTGCACTTGTTGCTCATTCCAACATTTAAACACATACACCCATTTTTTATTTATCCAATATTTACTTGGTACACCCCTTAACAAAACAACAATTAGAATGACAATTTTATTTTATCATTCTTTAAATATAATAAATTCAATACTTTGAGAAATGACTAGAGTTAATAATAAGGTTAAATTAGTAACTGAGTGATCGTAGACCACGTCTAAAGTACGGCGTGTTGGATGCCCCAAATCTAAAGACACAACCACATTACATTGCATTGCAGTTGAGAAGAAAAAGAAGGATTGTCTAGCGACCACTCATAAAGGCGCCCTCTACTCCGCCCCTGAACTAACGGGCCCCCGTACTTGGATCCTTCACAAGATAAGAGAATGAAAAAAATTCAATAGATGTTTAATTGTCACGACAAAATTAAGAAACTGAAATCAAGTTACTGGAAATGGAAGGGGAGCAAAGTATATTGGATAATTGAAACCTAGAATCAGATGCGGATAAATTAGTGTTACCAGTGTGAGAAATTGGTGGTGTTAGCATTTCCCATAGTGATTACTTCTGGACCATTGTAGTCAGCAACGTTGTTGAGACTGTGGGCATCCAATGCAACATGATGTGTAACCCCTGAATTAACTATCCATGGGGTAGATTGTTGCTTGTGTTGTCCAGCAAAGTTAGCCTGTGCCTGAAAATGATTATGAGACCGAGAGCAACAAACTGGAAATCATAGATCCATTTTGTGATCCACGCGACCTTTTAGAGCGTATAAGGGGAGGTCGAATTCCAAACCCCTTCTCTCCAGGTCGATCACATAACTGACACTAAGTTGACTTCTTGCTAAATGGGTGACAATTGCACCCTGACTGAGAATGTTGCTAGTAGTTGTTAGAACGCCTATTAGTGTTGGTGGCACTGGTCCGTGTTTGAGAGTTGGACTTTTGAGCAACATCAACAGTAATTATAGTGGATTGAGGCGGATCATTGTGTTTGAGGAAAAGCTCGTGAGCACTAAGCTTTTCAAACAATCCAACATATGAAATTGGGGTTTCACCTGCTCAAATTGCTGTAGAGATTTCGTGATATTCTGGTCCAAGACCAGTGAGAATCTTGACAATGAGTTTGGCATTGGTGACAGTCGCTCCTACAGTCGCAAGCTCATCACAGAGATCGAACTTGGTTGAGATCGTTTGTTACAGGGACACTCTCTTTCATGACACAAGTGCAGTAATCTCGCAAGCTGAATACGCGAGTTTGTGACTTATTTGCATAAGCTGTATGGAGGGAATCCCAGGCTGCTTTGGTTGTGGTTGCAGCGGCTATAATGGTAGCAAGAGTGGGATCTACTGATGCTAAAGTTGCATTTTAGATTAATTGGTCCTGGCGAAACCAATTAACATAACTG
Organism: Solanum bulbocastanum; assembly: GCA_037074985.1. Classification (NCBI taxonomy): domain Eukaryota; kingdom Viridiplantae; phylum Streptophyta; class Magnoliopsida; order Solanales; family Solanaceae; genus Solanum; species Solanum bulbocastanum. The sequence continues at coordinate 30,789,148 of CM073599.1, read as the reverse complement.
GGGTTGGCAATTGTCAGGTTGTTGTTGGTGGTGGTCTCAGCACAAGCAGGGATAGTTCCATCTAGATGGCCATAAAGATTGAGTCCTCTCATGAGCATGGACACTTGGGCCTTCCACAGTGAGAATTTATCGCTGCCAGCAAGTCTAATCGTAAGCTGGGTAACTGAGTTGAATTGAACAATGGTGGTAGTGTTAGTTGCATCAGAATCGGTAACTGAGGGTGCCATTGGTAGTGAGTAGGTAATAAGAAACTCAGAACTCTATGAGGAGAAGAAATACTCATGATACCATATAAAGGTTTGAGGTATAGAAGAGAAAGATACTTTTATTCACGTACAACCTTCTCTTTAAATAGAGCCAATACGAACTGACAAGGTACATCACCAACAAAAACCTGGAGTACCAGGAAACTATTGAAGTTCTAAATAGTAAAGATGACTAACTACGTATATCGTCATATGGCTGAAATATAGGAAACAAATAACAGACTCCTAAACAAAAGGGTAACATCTATTATCTATTAATACCTAACGGGCTAAATTGATAACGTGTGTCCTTGACCTCATATAAATTTAATTGTATTGTGTTCTCGGTAAACAAAATTATCTCTTGATTTTCTAAATTGGACAAGTAAAAGTGGACATCTTTTTTTTTTGGTACACAGAGGGAGTAGTTTGATGACCTATCTTTGTGTGAGCTTAGTTTCAACTTTTTATAGTTTGACAATCTATTCCAAAATTCAGTGTCAGGGCATGATAATGAGAAACAAGAGGGCTTTTCTTGATTCTATACCCCATACATGCTTTCTTTCTGATAAACTATGTATACTGAGCATGGATTTCCATTGTGATATTCGTATCATGACGTTCTCTACAATGTTTAATTGTGTTCTGCTACATTTCTGGTTCTATCACATGCAGCAATTGCCGTGATATATCCTGTCTTTATTCAAGAGGGGAGACTAATTGATCATGAGCATAAGAGCGTTGCTACATTTGCTGAGATTTCTTCCCCTCAACAGTTAGAACAATTTCAGATATTGGAGGAACAGGCTGATAAAGTAGTTGTTAATCTACTAGATTGGCAGGTAGTCATTGCACATCTCTTTCACAATGTTATTTGCTGTCGTAAGATACTTTGCAAACTGTCACCACACTAATGGAAAAACTATTTCTAGAATTGTAACAATAATTTCTAAATGATGTCTTTTTCCAAAAGCTTAACCTTTGTAAGTTGGTTGCATATTATCATCCGATCAACAATCAAGCAACGATTCCTAAATTCAAATCAGTTGGGGTGGACGAGTTGGTTTCTATGCATTACTGTATTGTATTTGTCTAGGTTCATCTGGATGCTCCCTCTAGTTGTTAATTGGCTAATCCTTGCATTGCTCCAAGTACATTAAATTCTCCATCTTATATAAGTCCACTTCAATTGCTGGTTTATGTTTGTTCATTCCATAGGTGATACCTGCTGAAAACATTGTTGCGGCTTTTCAAGGCACTCAGACAACGGTACTTGCTGTCTCAAATACCCAATCAGAAGCTCAAGTCTTTCTTGAGGTAGTATACTAGGTTGAACTTTAAGTCATTAAGAAAGTAAAGTCTCACACAAAGTAGGGGATTTTATGGTACTTAGAGTGGTGTTTTGCTATTAAGAAGCACCAAGTTTCACTTCATCTTTTCTGCTTTGCTAGGCCTTGGAAGACGGTTTGGGTGGTGTAGTAATGAAAGTTGAGGATGTTGGTGCAATCCTTGAGCTTAAGGTAGTGCCTTCTCAAAAGGGGATCCTTCCTTGTGAAGAGTTGGTTTTTGATGTCAGTTGTCATTGTTAGGGTTATTTTGATAGAAGACGTGAAGTGGACAGTCTGTTGAACTTGACGAAAGCCATAATAACTCATATTCAAGTGACTGGAATGGGTGACCGTGTCTGTGTGGATATCTGCAGCCTCATGAGACCTGGTGAAGGTCTTCTGGTTTGCTCCTACTGTCCTGTCTATTTCTGTTTGTCTACAATTTGCAAATAGTCTTAGTTTTTGGCATTTCAATTTCACTCTTACTGCATAACTTTTGTCCCTTAGGTTGGATCCTTTGCAAGAGGGCTTTTCCTTGTTCACTCAGAATGCTTGGAGTCAAATTACATCTCTAGCAGGCCTTTTCGAGTTAATGCGGTGCGTCCCAGATGAAGCCATTTAAATGTTCAGTTAAGGATCGAAAGGACAACAACTTTAAATTGACAGAGAAAGTATCATTTTGTTATTTCACTGTTTCATTAGCATTTCTGGTGGTTTGCCAAATAGTTATCTCCACAAACTGGATCTTAGTGCTAACCTTTAGAGAAGACATCTCTAGTATTACCATAACTGCACTTTCCCCTTGTGACTTTTATAAGTTTTTGTTCCAGATCCTCAACCTCAATTCTTTTTGGTGTTGAATTGCATTAATGCATCTCAAACTATAATGTACAGCCAGTGGTCCTCAGTATGACAATTCTTTGGACGTTAGCAGGGGCCTGTCCATGCATATGTTGCTGTTCCTGGAGGAAAGACTAGCTATCTCTCGGAACTCAAGTCTGGGAAAGAGGTCATTGTGGTTGATCAAAGGGGTATGCAGCGAACAGCAATTGTTGGCCGTGTAAAGGTAGAGACTAGACCACTGATCCTTGTGGAGGCAAAGGTTTGTGAAGCTTTTTATCTCTGCTAAAATTAAAGGTTCTCTGCCTTCCTTTGCTTGTTAGTGTGATTTTCTTGCTCGTGTAACTTTGGCATAGTGTGGCTATGGATACAAGCATAATACAACTATTCATCATAGAGTATCTCAAGTAGGAAAATAGAAAATAAATTAGCTGGACAAATGTGATTTGTCAAGGATATCTGTCACAACCCAAGACTACTCTTAGACAACCTAGAATCCCGAGAGTCTCTAAGTGTACCACATGACATAGCATGAAACTAAGAAAGCATGCATAATTGAAATAGCTAGGAAAGCGGAATAAAGTCTCAAATGATACTTTCAAAATATAGGGATAATCTGAATACAAGGACTTATAACTGGGAAGTAATAATGTAATAATGTCTGAATAAGCCTCCACTATGTGAGTCACTAGGACAAGCCCTAGCTCACTCGAACAGTTAAATCTGAAATAAATTCTGAAAGGATCATAAAGAAAACATAAGTGGTATGTCCTGAACCATGAGAACTTACCAATATTGAGCAAAGCTAATAAGAGTCTATACTAGCTACACATCTGATAGGAGCATCAACACCTATATTATAAGTCAATATAGGCACAAGAATGTATGTGGTCAGTACTCAGAATGTACTATGTATGGGAAAATACATAAACATGGCATGATAACATGATAAGTCTGAAAATATGATAATGCAATGATCAAGTAAACATAACATGAAATTGATGATCTAATTCTGAAAACATAGTACAAGGTCACGTATTAGTCTATAAATCATAATAATAACATATGTGGTAATCATAAGCTTTTGTGGGAGATGTCGTTAACCGACATAAATCATGTGAGCTATAACATGGAGTTCAGTGTACTGCTCCCACACTGAAAAGAAATTGTCCTACTTGTCAAGGTAAGGATCATAATCATGAGCTTAGGTGGATCCACTAGCTAAAGTCAATTAAGACAGTCCTAATGGGGCACGTAGTTCTGGACCTGGGTAATCACCATTAATCCAACTCGGTGATAAGTAAACTCCCAATGGAAGACATGCATAATCATATTCATATATATAATCTTTGAAAAAATAAGAATTTAGTAATACCGAATCATCATAAAAATCTCATAGTCATACGAATAACTCATTTAGAATCTTGATTTCATAACATACTCTTGAGACGCTTATTTGAAGCATCTAAATCATAATATTCATACCTAATGGGAGATACTTCAATTGGAAGCATCAACATTTCATAAACACTTCTTGATACTTTATCTAAAAGCATCCTTCATTCAAAAATCTTTCCTAAAATAATGCATGCTTATCAACATAGCTTGAATCATAATCATAAAATACTTACATAATATGGGTTCATCTCTCATATTATTGAAAACACTAAAGTATGATCAAATCTCTCATATTATTGAAAACACTAAATTATGATCAAATCATGCGATCAATCATGAAGAGTAAACTTAAAATCAATTGAACCCATAAGAAAATCATGGAACCCTAGAATTGGGTAAGAATCATAATTGGAGAAATTGAGGTTTCTTTGGGACTCAATTGGTGAAAAAGGACCCATTGATGAAGTTCCCACATACCTTGAGGAAAACCTTAGGTGAAATCTTCAATGGAGACTTGAAATCCTTGGAATCCTAGCTTTGAGAGTAATTTTGAATTTAGGAGAAGGAGAGTGAGTGGGGGGGTTAGGGTGATTAGGGATCCCTTAAAGTCTTCTAAATAGGCTTAATACTACAAAGTATAGGAGTTAAAAGAGTAGGAAAAGACCCAAATACCCCTGACTAAAAACTGGCGAGCCACCCTTCACGGGCACTATCCACGGACTGGTCTACAGTCAGTGAGTCCTTGTACGGACCGTACATCCGTCCATGGTCCACGAATTAGAGATTTTCAATTCCTCAGGCTCCTTCCACGGACCGTGAAACGTTATACGGTCTGTGAATGCCCTCATGGAAGCCAAGTCCAGCAACTTTGCACCAGATCTGAAACTCTTTAACTTCCAACTGAACACGTACTTCTGAGGTGCTACAGATCTTAGCTTGTTCTTTCTCAAAAAAAGGAGGAAAGTTGCAATCTGCAATTGTTGGCGTATGCTTGACATACTTGAAGTATTTAACTTCTGGCTGAGACTTCTTGTTCAAGAGTAAAAGAATTGAGCATAAGCCATGCGCGCACCAGCAAAGAACAAGTTGGAAAATACCTTTAGGTTGCTTTGTAGTATAACTCATTGAGCTGTTCGTAGTACTACTAGTTTCAGCATCTGCAACTTGCAACATGCAACATGTAACATGTTCTCTAATCCTAATTTGGAAATGGCAATCATGCAGGTAGAATCAGAAAATGAAAGCTATTCCATTCTCTTGCAGAATGCTGAAACAGTTGGATTTGTCTCTCCCCTTCATGGTAAACTAGTCGAAGGATCTTTCTCTTTTGCACTTTCTGTGGTTCAACATCCCTGTCTTTCTGCAGGTGAGGGACATCAGCGTACAACAATTCCAGTGACCTCACTAAAAGTTGGTGATGATGTTTTGCTTCTACTACAGGGAGGCGCTCGACATACTGGAATAGAAATTAAAGAGTTTATTGTTGAGAAATGAGTTATTTTCTGCACATTCACACATTTCGTTGACAGATGAGTGGCCTTAACCTCTTAATGATGATACAAATGTATCTTTTACTAAATTCTTTAATCTTGCACCCAAAAAAAGTTGTCAAATAAAACAATCTGGCTGACATGTTGATAGAAACCGAGGTTTTTTACTAGATAAAAGCAACAGAATATACAAAGAGAGACATAAGTATCTCGTAGAACAATAGAAAGTACAAAGAGAGACAAGTATCTCGTATCTCTTAGAACAACCTTTTCTACATACAAAAGATATATTAACACATGTCTACTTATTACTAGTTCTCCTATTATATAATAGATATCTATATCTACTTCATAACTATTTAGAATAAGGATAGATAACTTCTAGGACCTATAAAGAACTGCCTAATAACAGTAAGTAATCGCTCAATGCTTCATGGATGAAACCTCCTAGAATTTGAGAAGATGCAAATCATTATCTCTTCCTATCTTTCTTTGCTTCTTCCTTCTTAAACAAGTATGGAAGATACATGCCTTATTACATGTCCTCAAGCAGGGTTTTGATTTTTGATTATCCTTCTAGCTCATTTTGATTCTGTCGAATGAGGGATACTGTATAAATATACCCCTTGTTATAAAATAAGTATCAATGTTAAGATAACAAAAAAGATGGATGAGAAATAGTACGTGTAGTATTTTTCTTTTCACTTGTTCTTGCTTCTCTCTTTGTTACAAGAAGAGGGGTATATATAGTTGTATATACTTGGGCATCAAGTGTGATACATGAATATCTTTTTGTCATGTATACATTTTGAGCACCAAGTATATCATATAGGTAACTAGTATACACCACTTAACATATTGTGTGTATAATTAACTTACAACACATGCTATATTAATTTGGACATCCATTTTACACGTCTCCCCCTTGGATGTCCATATAAAAGAAAAAATAATAGTGGAAGAAAAACTGTAGTAATATGCATAATTTGTTGTCTCATTAAAAATCTTATCAAGAAAATCAGTGGTATAAAACCTTGGTTAAGGAAAAAACAGTGCAGTGCGTATTTACTCCCCCTGATATCTCGAAGATGATGCATTTCGATCTTGTTTCTCAACTTCTCAAAGATTGAAGTTGATAATGCCTTGATGAACATATCTGCTAAATTATCACTGGAAGGAACTTGTTGAACATTTATTTCATCCTTCGTCTTAAGATCATGAGTGGAAAAGAATTTTGGTGATTTTATATGTTTGGTTCTGTCTCCTTCGATGTATCCTCCTCTTAGTTGAGTTGTACATAAACATTGTTTATATATAATGTCATTGGAATCTCTTTCCTTGAAGAAATGAGTTATAGATCTCAACTAAACACATTCTCGACTAACTTCCTGAATGACTATTATTTTTGCATGATTTGAAGAAGTAGCAATCATAGTTTGTTTTGTTGAACATTGTGATATGGTTGTACCTCCTTATGTAAATAAATAACATGTTTGAGATCAACCTCTATATGGGTTAGACAAATATCCTGCATCTGCATAACCAATTAATTGTGAATCAGACCGTTTTGAATAAAAATAGTCTCATATCTATGGTTCCTCAAAGGTATCTGAATATGTGCTTAATACTATTCTAATGTCTCTGTGTTGCGGAAGAACTAAAAATATATTTGGTTGAGAATTATAAGCAAGGTACATCGATACACCAATTGCACTAAGATATGGGGTTTCACCGCCAACAAGTTTTTCATCATTTTCATGAGGTCGAAATGGATCTTTATAATATCAAGTGATCTTACAATAATTGGGGTACTTAATAGATGCGTTTTATCTATGTAAACTCTTTTAAAAATATTTTCGGTATATGTTGATTGATGAATAAATATTTCATTAGTAAAATGTTCATTTTGTCCTTCCAAGATCTTCATTTCAAATTCCTTTTTGAGACATTCTACTGCCTTTGAAATCTCTTCACGAGTTTCAATGCTATTCAAGTCATCAAACATATACCGCTATTATAACAAATTCTAATCCAGACCTTTTAATAAATAAATTGAGTCATTCTTGTAACTTCCTTTAATAGGTATTCGCTAAGGCGACTTTACTACATGTGTCCTGATTGTTTCAATCTGTATAATGATTTTTGAAGCTTTATTGAACAAGTTTTTTGGGAATCTTTATACATTTCAGGCATTTTAAATCCTTCAGGATTTTTCATAAAAATGTCGTTGTCTACTGAGCCACATAATCAGGTTGCAATGACATCCATTGGATGCATGTCAAGTTTTTCATGAACTTTGATATTAACAAGATACCTGAAAGTGATTGCATCCACCACAGGAGAATATGTTTTTATATAATCAATGTTAGGTCTTTGTGGAAATCATTGTGCCACAAGTCATGCTTCATACTGCGCTGGAGTCCCTATCTCTTAAAGGGTTGGTGTGGCAGACTTCCCCCTTGTTTGCCGATTGAAGAAAGCCTTATATAGCTTCAAAAAACTGAGGAAGGCCCTTTCTATCTTATTAGTCAAGCGCGCTAGCTGCAATAAAAAAATAGTGCTAACGAGCAAGAAAGGGGATGCGCTAAGGCGCAACGGCGTTCGCGTAGCAGCTGTGCCCTTGCTTCTTGCTTTCGAGCCGGAGCTTGTTGGGTAGTGAAGTGGTCCGTGAAGGTTAAATAAGACTTGTGTTAAGCAAGCAGAGTAGTCAAGCCAAAAAAGCAAGAAGCAATTTTCGTTCGATCGACGGAATCAATCGTACTTTCACTGCTGTGGACCGGCTTTCATAAAGCACCTTTGGGCAGCAGCTACTATTGGGATCCAATTTCGAGATCAATTCGACAATGAAACTCTTTAAGCAATGATCTTATCTATGTCATTTCTCTTGACGCGATACAAAAGGCAACTTTCGAGAGTCATTTAGCCCCTTGACCTCTTTTCTCAAAAAAGACGTTGTGCGGGCAAGTCGATCAAAGTCAGAGAGGGGAGGGAATGTTATTTACAGTTGTTGTAGTACGTCTTTTCATTTCCTGTTCGGTCTTTCAATAAGTAGTTAGTTGCGGGCATATTCAGACTTAACATTAATTGAAGCAGTTGTTGGAGAGAAGGCACTAGTCAAACCTGCAAGCACCAGGTAGTATGCAGCGGCAATTTTCAATCATACAATGTTCTTAGTCTGACTTTTAGCGGTAGTCAGCTGTCCTCGTTCTCCTCTTTGAATTGCCCTATTGAGTCAGGGTTGGTGCTTGCAAAAATGTCGAGCCGACGGGGTCAGGTACCAGTAGTTACAATAGTAAAGGGGGATTGAACACTAGTTGTGTGAGTGGAATGACCCAACTAGACCTAGTCAGCCCGAACAGTTTTGCGATTCTAGAGGACCCTGAACAAGAAGAGGCAAAGATGCCAGATCTGGACACTGCTGAACCGGAAGAGATTGCTCAGGATGAGTGTTTGGGTAACAAAGCCGAGGAGGGTGTAGTCAAGGAGAGAACTCCCGAGGAGAGTGATTTGGCTCATAGAAGCGAGGATCTGGAAGAGAGGGTCAACTATGGCAGTGACTGAAGGGGACTTGTTCTGTGATAAACAAATGACTTCAAACCTCAGGGCATCCAAAAGAGGTAAACCTGAGAAGAGCAGTAAGAGTAAGCATTCAAGTACTGGTGCTATGACCTTAAAGGTGGAAGATCCTCCCCTGGTTCGAATCACCCTGAATGAAGAGTGGGCGAACAAGATGCAAAACATATCATAAATGTTGAATTCTAAGAAAGAGGGGGGGAGGGGGGGGGGGGGGGCTTCCCGCGTATGCACCTTTATTTATATTCTTTCTATTTTTGAATTACCAATGGAGAATCTTTCTAAAAAAATCTCTCTGGCAAAACGCAATTTGTCGAGTTCAATTCAAGGTGCACCTTGCTTTTTTTTTTCCAGGTAGCTTTTTCTTACGCCTATTTAGCTAGTGGGGCATTGGTCATAGCCAACATTCATCGAAGGGATAAAACCAAAATAAAGAAGAGAAAGAAAGGGAAGTTTTTTCTTTCTTTCAATCCAAATAAGAGAACAAAGAAAGCACTCAAAAATGGCACTCTTTTCTTTTATGCTGCATGCAGCTACCTTCCATCGGCACATTATTCGCTCTACTACAACGAAAGAACTAAATGGCAAACTATCGAGAGTGAGTGAACGGCTAGTCAAGGCTTCTCGTTTGGAGAAAAATCGTGGTGGAAATGCGGTTGAAAGCTGAAATGAGACGACAGAACAAGTGAAGGAAGTTACTGAAAGTAAAGCCCCTTTTTATTTTTCTATGGACTGCATAAATCTTATCTTTTAGCCCAAAGGAGAATAATCTCTTTTGGCAGTTCAATCCTCACAGTAATAATTATGCCAATTCTGCCTAAAAATCTCTTCAGGTGATCAAGGGGGCTCCCTTTTTCAATAGATGAGATTAGGATTAAAGGTATTATCTCAACGCCTCTTTTCTCTGGCTTGCTCTTTCAAATCCAATTTTGGCTTGCAGTAATGTAATCGGGATTTCATCATATCTTGCGACTTCATTTTTCTCATTTTGTTTTCGTACAAAAACCTATTTGTATCTGACAAGATTTATACTTTTAGGTGTTCGGACTATCGGTCCAAAAACTTTGCGTTTTTCAAGCGAAGCTAATTCAACTTGAATTGCACATTTTCGTTTTGGCCCATCATTCCTCTGTATACATTGCTCGACATATTTTGGTTCATAATCCTCATCTTGTTGCATTATTTTAATAGCAATATTCTAAGTAAAAATATTGTCGATAATTATTATTTTGATTGCACATTTTTCCCAATGAGACATCATTATTTTCAAGCACTTGAACCTCTTCCAAGGTTTCATCAATTATTGTGTCTCCTTACTCTTCTTGAGTATGTTCTTTTATATCATGACCATCTTGACTATTTGTTCCTTTCTTTTTTCGAGGATTTTTTTACTTTAGAACCAATCGATCTTTCATGTTTCAAACGTGTTTTAGACTCATTTGCATTAATTAATTGTCCTATCGAGACATCAACTCTAATTGGAGCATTAGCAGCTAAAATATGAGATTTAGTAACTCTTGATAAGTCAGTGAATGCATCTGACAATTGATTTGCAATATTTTGCAAATGAGTTATCTTTTGAACTTCTATTTCACATTTATTTGTGCGAGGATCTTAATGCGATAGTAATAATGTATTCCAATCTATTTCCTTTTTCAGTTGCTTATTTTCTCCCCCTAATGTTGCATATAAAGATTCATCAAAATGACAATCAACAAATCTTGTCATAAATAAATCTCTAGTAATAGGCTCCAAATATTTTATAATAGAAAGAGATTTATACCCAATATATGTCCACAACCTTCTTTGGGAACCTATCTTTGTACGTTGTGGTGGAGCAATTGGAACATATACCGCACATCCAAATATTCTAAAGATGGAAAATGTTTAGTTTCTGACCAAAAGCCAATTGTAATGGGGAGACTTTACGATAACTTGTAGGCCTAATCCTCACAAGACTTGCTGCATGCAAAACAACATGACCCCATAATGAAATGAGAAGTTTTGTTCTCATAAGCATTGGTCTAACATTTAATTGGAGGTGTTTAAACAATATATTCTAGACCATTTTGAGTATGAATATGAACAGCCGGATGCTCAAATCTTGGGGTGTAAATTCACCAACATTGTCGAGACGAATCTATCTATATATAATAGAAGTAAAAAGTGTCACATGTCATCACCATAAAAAATCTAATAATTACTATTTAAAAAATAAATAAATTTATAATAAAAATAAATAAAGTAAAAACTAATTGTAAAGGAATATGTAACTAAAAAGAAAAAATGTCGATTTTCATAAGGGAATTGGGGTAGTTTTTTTTTCAGTTTTTTTTAGTTTATTAAATTCTATCCTGATTGTCAGTAAAATAATTTCCCACAGTTAATATAACTTTAAATTTGAAAATCTGAAACCGCAAATAACTATTACCATATTTAAACGTACTTAATTACCTTATCCATCTTCAAACCAATCATTCATTAAATTCACCCTTTAATAGCCGCTTTCAATTTCCTTTCATATTTTCTCATTCCATTCCAATGACACCAAAGGCATAGAAGAGTCAGTAGAACAGAAGCCATCAAAGGAGAAGAAGACCACCATAGCTGAGAAAGCTTTTTCGGAGAATAAATCGAAGGCTGGAACTGAAGTGAAGTTGTGCTTCTTAAGAGTGAGAGAGACACAGTGAAGTGAAAATTGTTTCTTAACAAATACTTATAACACTGCATAACAAATGTGAATATATTTGAGTATATTCTCAAATTTTTTTGTATCTTTTTCTTTTAATTCCTTCCATAGACCATTGTCTCATGGATATTTTTAGTTGAAATTCAGTTTATTCGAAATACTAGATATTATGCATATGCTTCTATCTTCTAATGTATGAGTTTATATGAGTTTATACATAAGCAAAAACTTAAGTGAATGTCTAACGTCCCATTCTGAATTTCATGAAGATTTTTTTTTTTAAAATTAATTTGGACACGAGGTCCATTTTATTAATGCCTTAAAAAGGCCAATAAATCAAGCTTAGAAAAAAAAAAGTCACCTGAACGGCCCAAACAGCCCATCAGGTCATACATACAATACCCTATATAGTAGGGTTTCCTAATTAGTTCACTTAGCTCTTTCCACTTTTCCATTTTCTGCATTTACTTCTCACTGACCGCCACTTGAAGATGTTCTCGATAGTGCTCTTCGACACTAAGTTCATGACTCCTCATCTTTGGGGAATCAACATCTTGCATGACCAAAATACCTTGTACATTGTAACTTGCAGCTTCCAAAAAGGTTTGTTTTCCTTCTCCTTATTTTGTCTCCTAGTTTCCTCTTTCTAGCTGAACACTTTTTTCTTGCAGGTGAACTCTCCGATGTAGGTGCATGCCGAGCTTGAAAGAGAGTGTGAGCTTTGCATTTCAGCTTTGTCGATCACTGCCCAAACTCGTTATCTTTTTTATCTTTCTTTATGCATCTAACACCTTGTGTTTTCCAGTTGAGGCCGAATAGGAGTAAACCAGTTGGCTCCTGTGCTTCTTCGTCTCGATTTCTCTGCTGGATGCACGCTTTGGATTTAGATTTGGATCCTAGACTCTCGACTTTGCCTGGTCCCTGTATCACTTTTTGCTGGCTGTTATATCTTAGAAGTAGTTCCTGTGCAACTTTTTTACTCCAAAAATAGATAGACTCTTCCTTGTATATAGTATGGTTGTGGGACCCTATGGCTTCAATGTTGTAACTAAGCATGTTGATAGTTGTTGTTGTATATTCTCCTCGTTTTGATCTTAACTGATGAGACCTCCTATTTATCAATGTTAAAAATCTTTTTTTCCTAAACTTGGTAGTTGGTGAAAATACTGAAATACCACCTTATGTTCTATATTTATTGCCGTATTTGCTATGACATCTACTAACTGATTCGCTTCTCTAAAAACATGTCAAACCTGTACAGTTATTTGCTGCATTTTTTCCTGTATATCTTCCACTTTCTAGACGATCTCCCATGGTATTCTCCAACTCCCACTAATCATGTTTTTTAAAGCTAATGAATCTGTTTCCAGTTTCACTTGCCTTAAACCACTTTGTAAACAAAACTGTAATGCCTTCCACGCCGCTGATACCTTTGCCTCCATATTAGTGGTCTCGCCTATGCTTTAAACCTCCGCATATATAAGGTCTCCATTTTTGTCCCTTATACAGTATCCATATGCACTCCTCCCTGGATTCCCTTTGCTAGCTCCATCCGTATTGCAAGTCACCCATCCCTCTGTTGGTAGGTAACAACACAAATTTTATGTTTCTTTTTCAAAATTACCATTAAGAAATAAACTAAATAAAATACTACAATATGCATCATATCTATTAGGAATTTATGATAAATCATCTATTGTTGTTAGCCAAGATATGAATCATCAAATAGACCATCTTCTGATGCAATTATATTCTTTCATAATTATGTCATCATATATACAAGAATGTTACCTTATAATCATTCTGTAACTCTTTTTCTTTCTGTTTTGTAATTGCATAATGGATGATATGGTTTACTTAATTACTTTGTTTATAATTAATAAATAGTTTGCTTAGCAGATTTTTGAAGTTAATGTCGTGTGGATATGTAGTACATGTAATGTATATCTATATATCAGCATTACAAAAAAAATTATATAAGTAATTAACACTCTCCAAATTTACGTTAAATGAATTGTGTTCTGACATAATCCACGATTGGGGTGAGATTTGTAGCTACGATCCGCCCACTTACTTTTCAATTCTCCAAATTCCATGTATTTCGAAGTTTTATAGTCAACCGTATATTTCTTAGGAAAAAAAAAGCAACGATTTCCCATTATATATGCAAATTACATTAACACAAACACGGCCGATATTTTAGAAATTACGATCATAAATAAGTCAATACTATAAAAGTATGTTATTTTGAGAAAAATAAGAAGTTTAAAGTTAAAAGAGTTCCTAAGAATAGAAATGCATGTACTTAGTAAATTATATTTTTGTGGTATCTAAGAAAAAAATAAATTAAAATATGAAGTAATTAAGTAATTTAAAAAATAAAATAAAATTGAATTTAAATCAAAATCCCAAAAATCAAGAACTTTTAGTAGAGAAAAAATGCATATTGAATGTGGCTAGTTAATTTTTTTTATTTCAATTTAAAGATCTTTCAATGCATGAATGATTTGTCAATGGAGCAGCAAAAGGTTAGTCCTGCTTTTTCTTTTTGTGGAATGTTTAATGTTCGTTGTAAAAATTTATTATTGTTATTGCTAACTAAAATATCTTTTTTAAAAAATATAAATTGTTACAAATGATAAGTCTTCATTTTTTAAAAAATAAATTCCACAACTATTCCTCCTTTGATTTTACCCTACCCTTATTTATAAGGGACAGTTGAGAGGACGAACATACCATCAAATTGTGGTACAAAAGGCAAGGTAATTTGTACTACAAATAGTAGTATTAAAATAGTAACTTGCACTTTTTCTAAAGTGTGTAACATGTACTGCTTTCTATACACGTGTAGCACATATTTTATGTCCCAAAAAAATGGAAGTATCCCAATTCATATTGACTCTCACCTTCTGCTTTACTCTTTTTCTCTCCATGACAATTTTCATGGTAGTCATTTCTAACTGGAGAATCTAGACTTTACTTCAAAGTCGTCTCACTTTTACTTCTCACTATCCAATTTTTACTTAAATAGAACCTAATGTTATTTTCTCGGCTAAAGAGAGTTAGTGTTGTAAATCAAGATGAATTTTGAGTTAGAAAATTCAAATCTCTCTGTGAGGGTGAATTTATGAGCTCAATAGATGATCTCGAATCGAATAACGACATGCATGTACATTTCTTCTTATTTATTTTCTTTTCTTCATAAGTTATTTCACAAGTGCAAAATTACTCACCTAAGGTGTTTGATCATTTGCCTGATCAGCAAACTGAATAATCTTTTTGTTATGTTGTATTTTAGTAAAATGTTTTGCTACATATGACTGCTATGTTAATTTCTGTTTATGACTGCTACCTTGCTCAATCTTGGATTTTTGATATTTCTTCTTTTGTTGTAGTATTAGAGATTGTTACTTTCATTTAAGTGTTGTTTATAACTGCTATCTTACTTAATCTTGGGCTTCTTTCTTCTTTAAGTAATACCCATTTAATTCAGGTAATTTTCAAAAGAACAAAACAAAGTTTTATCTGCTCGTTATTGCATTGTAAGGTTTGTTGAGTTTGTTTTAGAAAAAAAAAAATTGTGGATTTCTATGTATCAACTCATAAGGCCTATTTGTCCTGGAAAGTTGGCTACGTCGTACGTGTAGTCGATCTCTTTCACGGCATGGCGATTGTTATCAGGCAGTCAATCAATCTAAGCAACAAGGGAACCTCTTTACTACAACTAGATAGATGTTCATCATAAACTTTGGTTGAATTTAAAGTCTTAATTTTTTTGTGAATTTTGGTGGAAATAAAGTTGAAATGTTGTTTTTGTAAATTTTAAGGATGACAGTCTTATGAAGAAGGAGACACATAACGATGAAATTGTGTCGGTGGAGCTTCCTGCACCTCCTCCTTGGAAAAAATTGGTACTCACAAATTTTCTTTCTCAATTTTACTTGTAGCCATTATGTTTTTTCTTTACACTACTAGCTTCATAGTCAATTTGCTGAAGAATTTTCTATAGTTTTTTTTTTTTTTTAAATTTTTGTTTCCCTTAATTAATGATTTCACTAAATATGAGTTTGTTAACGAAAGCGTAAATATTTTCTATTTGTTAGATAACGATGGTATATATTCCTCGCTTTTTTAATGAGGTATATCAATTCTAAGAGATAATTTGACCCTTTTCCATTCCTACTATATTAACCAACTAGTCAGGCAGTTGAAAATAAATTTCTTAGAAGAAAAGAAACATTGGCATTTTCTCCTAGCACATGTATATATTATTGATTGGTGTTGGTTTGTTTTATTGAAGTTAACATAAAATTCTTTGTATGTTGTTCTGTTTGTACTAGCAAAGGCTAACGCCTTGGTGTCATTAGCGTGTGAAATTCAGCTTCGTAATCCCTTTTAAGATATTTTTGCTTAATTAATTTAACAAAAATTTTGCTCCCGTCATCACTCTTAGCAAGCAAATACACTCTTCTTCAAATGTCTTAGAAACTCTAATAATTTGGTCAATCACTTTTTCCATCCTTCTTAATTTTTCTATTTCAAATTTCAAGCTTTGCAAGTACTAAAACGGGTGAACAGAAGACAAAAAAATTACTTAGGCTTTTGACATTTTATTAGGAGCAATCTCGACGACATTCATACAAATAGAGAATCAGTGTTTATCTTTATTTCTGGTGCATGTTTGTGAATACAATAAACCTTTAGCCTCCCTCTGTTATTTGACCAGTATATTTTCAACTTCGTGATCTCACATTGCAACGGAAGACTATTTACATGTTGTTTCCCTAGATAACTTTCTGCATTCATGTATTTTCTGCTGCAAATTCTAGGGTTAAGGTAACTAATTTTCTAATGGGTTTTAAATGTATCATTTACATGGTATGGAGTTGCAAACGGGGTTTGAGAGGATAAAGTGTATGGTGACTTTATCTCTACCTCAAGTAGGTAGGAGACTCGAGCTAAGAAATGTTTTTTTCCAACTACATGGTATCAAGCTACAAATAAAGAATTAAGTTTTAACCTTCTAATTACATTCTAACTTGTCTTTTTTGCTTTCTTATTTTATATTATGTGTTATATGTACTTATGACCCTTACAGTGTTTATTAAGGTATGTTTACTATGCTTCATTTAAATTAATATTTTACCTCTTTGTTGTTTTCTTCATTTGTTGCAGTGGTGTAAAGAATGTAGTCAAGAGCGAAAGAAGCAAAACTATATTGAAAGGGATATATCTTTTGGTAGCGCACGTCAACTACATCTCTCCACCATGGAAGTGCACATGAATTTAATCACCTAAACTTGATTTTTGTGATTGTACAATTGAAAATATATTTATATGTCTAATAGTAGATTATTCATCTATGAATCTCTCATTATACATGCTCCAATTTCTTGAATATGGAAGAAAAGTGACATTAGAATGCACGATTCTTTAGAATATGTATCACAATAGTGCAATCCTTTGAGCTGTATGTTGAATTTTTAGTCCACTGACTTGGTAGATCAATAGCTAATCCTTGAAATTCATCTTACCCATAATTTTGCTTTGGATAATAAGATTAGTATCATAGTTTGGTAATCTTTAATTTTGCATGTATATAGACAATGTTAACATAAAAATGGACCCATTTTCATATGTTTTTATTGTGAGTTCTGAATTGATGGTAAGTCAGTGGCATCATATATCAATATTTTGATATATACAAGAGGCAAAAAGCAGTGAACTTGATTTTTTTTTTATTCTCTAAGCACCACAATGCAGTTCCTTGCTAGAACTCTTGATATCCCACATAGTTGGGACATATATATAAAAACAAGAAGCCAGCTGAAATAAGTGTTTCAAATGAAGCTCTGAATTGATTGTTGGAGGTGAACACTCTGCACATAATATAAAGAAATAACTACTATATTATACGGTGTTGTACGGTAAATTCTTGATTATTGTCATATTGGGTCCGTGACATCATCTAATATAGCAATAAGGGATGCAAACATAAATAGTACTCCCTCCGTCCCATTTTATGTGGGATTTTTTGGATTTCGAGATTCAAACAAGTCTAATTTTAACTGTAAATTTTTCATAGATCTTTTAAATATTTTGAATTATCAATTGTTCTGACTTATAGTATTTTTTACGTAGTTTGCAAATATATAAATTTCATTTCAAAAAAATTGAAGATTTCATGCGCAAATTTCCGGTCAAACTTAAACTGTTTGACTCTCGAAAAACGAAAAGTGTCACATAAATTGAGATAGAGGGAATATAATATAGATTGTTAGTTTAGCTTTACTGTAGTGTATTTTAAATTTGAAATGAAACATTAAAATACTTTTAAATTTATATTTGATAATAAAATAGATAAATTTGTGTAATCTTCCATTTATATATAATAGGATGGACAAAAACTGGTCACGTATCAACATCACAAAAAGTTGTATTTCTCATTAAAATTAAATTGCTAAAATTTAAATGAGAACTATTTTTTTAAGTTTTTACCATTTTCAAAAATAAATTTAACTTCAGACAAGTTTTTTAATCAAAGTGATAATTATCTATATACTCAAATTTTAAAATAAAATCTAAAATTAATAATATATATTTCTATTATATAAAAAGGTGAAGAGGAGGCCGATCAAGGACATAATTGTAAATATAGCCTAAAGTAAGAGCAAAGTTATAAGCAAAGTAGTATGAGTAATTGTCTTTCCAGAACTCTACAAGCATCTATTATCTCTCTCATCCCTGACAAAAAAGACGCAACACCATTTCTACAAGCAACTCTTCATCTTCTTTTCAACGGGGAGTCTCCGATGCATACAATTTTAGGTCTATGTTTTCTCTCAAATTTTTCATAATCTTTCTTCCTTTATTCTTAATTTTTTTTTTTTCATATTTTTATCTTTCTTTACGCATTTGATTTTATCATGTCATCTAGGTGTTCCAATAACATCTCCGTTCAAGAGTGTTGCATGCATTTCTTAAACATATTAAAGTGAAGAGATTGAGTCTTTTCGAAAGAATCAAATATGGAAGCTTGTTCCATTGGCTTTGTTTGAATGTTGATTGGATGTCTAAGGGCAATTATAAGGTGAAAGTATGATTTAGAATTCTTTTTGACTATCAAATTAAAGTAGCACTGGTCCCTCTGTTTTTGCATACAAGCAAACTAATACTTTTATGATGAAGATTTTAATGAGAGAGGATAACATACTGCTATATCAGGAATGCTTGAAAAGTTGCTTCGGAACACCATCGTCATAAAAAAAATTATTTTAATATGTGGACTTATTTATCGAATAGTAATAATTATAGATATTTTTGTACTTGTTCACAATTTATATATGTCTCTAGAAATTTCTATTCATACTTCAAATAAACTTTTATGTTTCATCTTCTCTCTCACAAACCCTTCATCTTTAGTTGAAACTCGAGTTTGTTCAGGTAAGTTTTCAGTAAACTCTTCTAATTTCTTCTTTTTCATTTTTTCTAAATATTTGCTAACCTACAAAATAGATTAAAAGTCTTGGCTTTTTTATTGTTTGTTTGTGTAATGTTGTTGTTCATAATAGTTTTTGTTCAGACGATTGTTTTGTATTTTTCTATACACCTTGGGTTTTTTAGCTCGATGCATTAATGGTTGTTTGATTGTTCGAGATTATGTTCTTCTAACATTGATTTTAGATTTTCTATCTAATTTTTTGACTTACATACGCTTGTTAAATAGTTGTAACAAATAAATAAGATTTGTGATCTCACAAGTGCAAGGCCAAAATGATGTGGACTTTGATACCATATAATTGTACGGGTTTTACATAAATATATAAATTGAACCATCCAGCCATAGTAATGGTCAATACAACATAGAAAGTTAAGAATTTTTCTAGATTCTGGGGCTACAATATGTTTCTATAATGGACACAACTGCATAAAAAATGTGCAGTTTAGTCATGGTAGAAAAACAAGTTGTCTGCTTTGCATGAGTGTTATTATTTATATAAAAAAGAAAATAGTGAGAGATTATTAAAAATTAATAAGAGTATATAAACAGCTTGATGAAAAAGTTAGTACTTCTCTTGCTATCTGGCTTTAACAGATGATGCTCAAAAGATAGAGTATCATTGAAAAAGTATGGATATTGAACAGAGCAAAAAAAATGTACTGCCATTGAACATATTGCGAAAATTTAAAGTCAGTATAACTTGCAACTTTTTATAAGCACTCTAGGCAATTGAAGAATGTTAGGTACATTGAGTAGAAAATTTTGATTGCTAACTTAGACCGGGTCGTGAGAATGCAAGCCCCTTCCAATTGATACCGTTTGAATACATATGTTGATCTTATAGCCATTCAACTGTTGGTTATCATTTGTATTAGTCGATCTGGGGCATCTTAAGTATTTAAGAATGCCAACTGATTCAGTTTGTTTCTTCAACTCCAGTGACTCTCTTTTCGGTGAATCCATGTTGACTGATTCGGTTTGTTTCTTCAATTTGTAATCCATGGTGGCTCTCCTTATAATGTACGTTCTCTTTGTCCATGTCAGAGACAACTTATATGCACCTCAACTCTTTCACCAAGTACTTGTTACCTCACACCAATACAACTCTACCCGATAAAGCTTAAACAATTAATAGAAGAGCTATGAAAATAGGAAAAAACATTTCTCATTATCTTTGAATTATAGATCAAACAAAAACTTAAGTAATTACAACACTAAATTCACTTTTCATTTTGTTCATCTTCACTCTTTTTCTGTTTGCCTCTATCTTCTTTTAATTTCTTGATTTCTGAATTATTATGGATCTTAAGTTCATAAGATCTTTATTCTAGGTGTTTAATATTCATTCATACTGACTTTTTGTATATGTTTTAAATCATTATCTTTGCAGTTTCTTATCTTAAATTAGATAGTTGTCTGATCGTGTGTTTATGTAACATTTTAGTGTGTGGTAAGTATTGCTCTTCTAATTCTTCTCTTTATGGCTATGAATTTTTAGTTATATGCATTGTAGGAATACATTACTAACCAATATGAAATTGTATCTTGTTATATGTTATTTTCTACAAAACTTCATAAAATATTTGGACCACAAAGATGTCAAGCAATAGAAATCATAAAAATGCACACTCTATGTCATCAAAATACCTTGCTGCTTCCTTCACTCTTTATCTATAAAAAAAAAAAAAAAATCCAATGATCTACCTACGTCTATTCCTGCATGCCATAGGAAGCCAAATATTTTGTTTGACAACATAAACTGGAGTCACTTGCTTGTACCATGATCTGGCTTAGACATAATATATGTGTGATTTTTCTTTAAAAAATCTCTGCTTCTCTAGCTAATTAAATGTTCAAAGGGTGGAAACTTTGATTTACACATAAATTTTTCAAGCTATCAGTTTGTGTAGGCCTATATTAAGAATTGTTGAACCTAAAAAGTAAAAACAACTTATAGCGTTATATGTGCTTTATGGATATTCTCTTACCAAATAGTCATGAACACTTTCGCAAATTGAGACTTGAACACTCATACAAGTACACAATAAAGTGCAAGATATCGTATTTATAGATGTTATCTTAAAAGTAGATGAGCTTTAAGGATACTAATCTGAACATAAACAAAGTAGTACTATTTCCATAAAAAAAATGGCTATAAAATTGAATATATATCGATTTTGTATATGAAAAATCAATATGTTTCAGTTAGTTCTTTGGCTTCTGTATATGTTTGGTGTGATAAGTGGGATTTGTGGATCTGGCCAACCAAATTAGGAAAATAAGTAATTTATAACAAGGTGATTGAATAGTTTATTAAAGTGATTCGTCGTGTGTTAGAATTGAATCCCAGAGCTGAGAGTATGTCTCATTTTGTCTTTCAAATTAACATGTAATTGACTTTATTTTGTGCATATAACTACCCCCACACTAATGAAGACTTTAACATCTTTAATGAAACACGTTCTTCTGTAAATGTGAGCTTCTGTTTTAACGCAAAGGAGTTAAGCAACACGATGAGCATGAGAGATACATTGTGCTATGTTGCACTAGTATAGGGAGGGTGTGGTTACTTAATGAAAAAGGTTGATATATACTACTTTGAAGTTCTTGTTATGGTTGAGTTTTAAAGGGTAGTAATTCTTGACAACCTATTCCTTTGAACATTTTTCCTCATAGATGCTTTAGGTCATTTTGCAATGATAAGTTTTCACATAGTTGTTGTCCATAAACAATCATATCTTATTTGATTTCATCTTTGTCACACTTATGATTTTAGGATGTTGTTTACGATGAATTTAAAGAGTATGTTTGGAGTATTTTTATGTGAAATCTTATTATTGGTTCTATCGTTTCACTTTTCAACTGGCTGCGACAGAGTGCAAATTACATGTAGAAAGAATTTACTTATTTATATCTATCTTTTTTTTGTTGATGAACATTTAACATTGGGGTTTCAGTTCAGAGGAAAAAAAAACAGAGAGCTATAGTAAATACATAAATATAGAAAGGTTGATTTCCTAAAATAAAAAATAAAAAAAAATCATGATCGTGATCCTCTTTTTCTTTCCTGATCCACTTTTCTTGCTCTGTAAATTCATGATCCTTGCATATGCTATAATTGTTCTTTTTCTTCTTTTGTTGTAAAATAACTAATCTTTGTAGATTTATTCTTTTGATATCTTTTCTTATCATATTAATTATTTTGTTATTATTAATCAATTTTTACGGTTTCAGACAGAAACATTATCCCTTCAAACAGTGGAAAATCAATTGAGCGGCAAGATATTCAACATTCAACATTCAAATGAAAAAGCTATTCACAAAATAATTGGATGCAACACACAAATTATCCATTTTGTCTTACCTGGAGAAACAAGATGTGATTCATAAATCAATGCCATCTACGATAATTCTTGTTACAGATGCGAAAAAATGCACAATTTAACATCTTAGTTCAGAGGAATAAGAAAATTCAAGCATCGCAAACAAATGTAATCCGTCCTCCCACAAACATGGCATGAAAATGAAAAATCCTCCCATGAAAAAGAATTTAAAGGTACTTGAATTATTTTATAAATTGTTTAAAACTTCACCTTTGCAATTGACAAAAAAATTAAGATTTACTTATCTATGTATGTATTTTCTCTGAATTCAATTCATCTCTAGAAACATTATTCCTTATTGTTTTGAAGTGCAGTTGGAACACTTTATGTTGATATTTTGGAAACAGTTGAAATCACTTTTTTCGTTGCTAATGGATGTCATTTTTTGCGCTCCTTTGTTGCTGTCATTGGGTATCGTGTTTTGCAAGCTTTTGATGCTGCTATTGGATGCCTTATGCTCCTGTTCTTTTGTGGGGATTGAAATTATTTTCTCCTATGATAGCAGGTCAGTTAAATATTAACTATCTTCTTAACTATTTTTATTACAGTTTATCTGAAATTGTTACTCAAGGCTTATGAATTTCTTGGATTGATATAGTTAAGATAATAAAGTTTAAAGTAATTCCAGTGATGAAGGCTAGAATGTTTATTTTCAGTTCCTAAAAAATAATGTTACTTTTCTCTGTTGATCTTCTTGGAGTAATCACTTTATGTTGATAGAATTAAAAATTACAAGATAAAATAACAGTCAGTAATTAAAAACTTGTGAAATCCAACTTGTTTAGTAGAACTTTTTGCCTATTTCAATTTATATTTTTTTGCGAGTATGGTTAAAACATTTTGCCTTTAGAGTTTCATTGTACTATGAATAACCCTGCTTATATAGGTTGTCATGTGAGATTAGCCTAACAAACAGGGAAAAGTTATTTCTGCACATACTATGAACTGACAATATCAAATTAAGTGATTACTCATTTGTAATGAGGGGAGAAGATGATGAACTCATTTTTTAATGACTTTATGTGTAACTTTCTTATCTTGTAGAGATCTATACTTGTCCAATTTGAAAAGATAAAGAGACAATTTATTTTTTTATATCTGTTTTATTTATAATTCGATTGGGCTTAAGGAACATAAAATGATTTTTTGGTTTTTAGAATCATCCTTTTAGTAGTTTATTTCTTGAAATGTATTTTCAAATCATAACTCAAAACTTTATGATAAGTAAGTTTTTGCAGAGAGTTTTCTGCAAAAAGGTATGATGCTGGTGTTTTTTCTTGGGAGTTTATTGTATCATAGGTGTATATTTGGTGGACATATAAAATAACTGCGATATTGTCTTAATTGAACATGGTTCTTACCATTCATTAGTTTTTTTACTTTTCAACCTTGACTCTCTATAATTATTGAAATACTGGCATTTCATCCTCAATTTTAATGTAACAGGTGTATTTTAATCAAGATGTAGAAGATCAAAGCATCAACAATGTATCTATTTTTTTTTCTTAATTTAAAATAGTATGTAATTAGTACTCCCACTTCTGTAAATGTTTTAACTATGTAACTATCCCACTTCAACTTCCAGTAGTATGACATTCACATGAATGAATATATAGAAAACATATTTGGCAGCTGTAATATAGTAATATTGTTTTTTTTTTTTATTGAAATGTAAATTATTTCATATGCAACTAATTAATTTAGCTCCATAATACGACTATACGTTGGGCCCGTGCTTAGCACGGGCAAGAACCATCTAGTTAGTGTGTGTATATATATATACACACTAGTTTGTGCGCTACACGTGATTACCAATTCAGAAAATATATGTTATAGGAAATAGTATTTCTTATTTAAGCGAAGATTTGAAATAATAAGTTTTGCACAAAATAGTATTGCAATTTCTTTTGTGAATGTTCAATGTGAATCGTCATATATATCTCTTATTCACGCAAATCTACGAAGATGGTCAATGAAATATTTTATTAGTTAAATGCAATAATGTATGTATTTATTTCAATTTGATGAGGTTTAATCATGTAAGTAGTCGTATCTCACTAATATTACCTTATAAACTATATTTGTTGTATATTTTTCTTTTCATCTAACCAGATGTGCTTTGCACGTGTATTCCACGTTAAATTGTTTAGATGCCATATGAACATGTGAAGAACAACTACATTTTATTTTTTAGAACTATTTTTTGTGTATTAATTTAATTTTATAAGTTATAACATGATAGATGACATTCTTGTTGTTGACTTCTAGATTGACTGCATACATAAATCAAAGATAGTTATCTGATTATTCATAGTTAACTGAGAAAGGTTTCCTTTTTTTTTTTTTACCGAAAAAACTAAAAATTAAAATTAAAAAATATATTCTATCTGTGAAATCATATATATAATCACTCGTGTATCTTACACCCAACAAAGATATAGTTCATATACTTGTCACGACCCAAGGTAACCCCTAGGTGTGACATGACGTATAAGACCCTGAGAGGCCCCATACAAGCCACTTATCATTCATTATACGAGTTAATAGAATATAAAAGATGTAAAAGACAGTTTCAACATATAAAAGTTTTATAGAGAAAGGCAGAAAACTAAGCATCGTCTCAAAGCCATCTGTCACGCCCCGAGCCTATACCCTAGGCAGGACTGGCACTCGAGAATTATTGTTGGCCCCAAGCGAACCCTTGGCCTGACTTACTCAGCGAAAGACTATATGCAATAAGAAAGGAATTCAAATGCTAAACAACTTAACTGTCTCACACTGAACTCATAATGTTTTGAAAATAAACATTTAACTTAGCCAAAATAGCAACTCAAATCTGAACATAAGTCAATAACAAAATGATGATGAATGAACTAACATCTGACTGACTATCTATGAAGCCTCTAAAACAATTGAGATGGATGTCGGGGCAGGCCCACGACATCCTAATGAACTATCTAATACTGAAAGTAAACAAAAGCGATCCTCCGGAATGCAAAGAGGATCACCAACAGACTCTGAACTGCTCACTAGATCGACGATGCGCTGGATGCCGATCCTAGTTAATTGTGTCTGCATTATAATACGATGCAGGCCAACTGGCATCAGTACATTAAATGTACGAGTATGCGAGTTAGAATGCTAAACACAACATAGGCTTGAAAAGAATCTGAAGGAAATGAAAAACTTACCTGGCTCAACTCAACTCAACATAATTGAACTCATTTCAATATAAAGCAGTTTAAAAAATTACAATTTAAAGAAAAGTTGTTTAAAGCATGATATCAACTCTGTGAGTATGCAAAGATACAAATAACTCTGAGATGTATGTAATATAAATAAACTGATGTATATAAAAATACAAAGTATTGATGTGGGAGTTTCTCTAACCGACAACCATCACATAAGAGCTATTGTGATGATACAACGATCTCCCTCACGCTGCCAGCACAACCTATTCCCTGCCAGGGGTATAAGACCTAAATTACTAAGTGGATCCACTAGTATATGCTAAAAAACACTAAAGGAATCATCTAAAAAGTATGCCCCTTTTCTACCCATGATGGCTCCATGGTTTATGGGGGCTGTGAGTTGTCTGAACTCTCCCCCATATCGGTGCTCGATACTACTCCCAAAAATATAATAATATTAGCTCTTATGTTTAAAAACATACTTTTTCTGTGATATGAGATTAGTGCTCAAAAACTTAGCTCAAAGGCTATCTTGGATATCAAAGTTTCCCCTCTTGCTTCATTTAGAAAGCAATGACTTTTTTCTGAAAACTAGCCCAAAGGCTCTTTGGAAATCTCAATTTCCATTCTTATTTAAATGTGAAAACATTTTAAATCTCGTTGGGAATACATAGTCCCCATATACTTTGAAAGAAATGAACTTCAACTTTACTCTTTACTGAACTCAAAACTTAAGTTTTAAAACAAAGTTAAAACATTTATAAAAGACTTTTGAAAACTTTGAAGAACTTCCCTTGACTTTGACCTTAACCGCTCTTGACTTAACTCTTAACTGGTCCTTGAATTGAATTATGAATTCAAGGATTGTGATTTGTGATTGGAAAGATCTTATGATGTTTAGGAATGATTTTAGATAGCTAAACATGAGAAAAGACCAAAAATCGATATCTGAGGGTGGGTCCGCGATGTGGAGAAGCTTTTAAAACTTAGTTTTGAAAATGACTTTTGAGGTAGAACGCTCCGTGACAGCTCCATAACATGAAACAAAAATTCCAAAACTGGGAACCAGCTCCACGACGCACCACTAATGTCGAATTTTGTCCGACGAAATCTCTTTTTCATATTTTGGCTCTAATCCCTCTAAACTCCGTGGGTTCTTTTACCCAAAACATAGAATCGATTAAATGTTCAAAGTACATTAGATTCGACTCAAAATCAAACCTAAAATCACAGACTAGGATTAAACAACTCCTCAACGAATTCAACGAAACAAGAATCTAATGAAACTTGAACAAACCCATTCAAGAACTCAATTTCTAAGTTTTCAAGAACTTAAATTCGCTGAAATAAATCATGATTGGTGAGTGGACGAATTAACCCAACGCAATGTGATCTCACATACGTTGTAGGGATCACCTCCGACGAAATCCACAATCCAAACTCGACGATCTTAACGAATCTTGAACGCTCTTTTCCTTTCTCCTCTTTTCTCCTCTTCTTTTCTCTTCTCTCAAAACCCTAACTCTTTTTCTAAAAGAGTAAACTGACTAAGTTCAATTTAGACCCCTAAGTAATTACCAAAAATGAATCAAAATAAAAGGTTGAGGAAAAGACCAAACTACCCTTCAAAAATCCGGATTTGGACTTTCCTTAATCCAAAAGCCCAACTTCCAAAGAGCATAACTTACTCATACAAACTTGGAATCGCGTACACTCAATGGCGTTGGAAAGATCATTCCAAGAGCTTTCCAACCATATCTGGAAGTACACCTAACTCATCCTGATCTAGGAATTATGACCATTTGAAGTTGACCAAAAACTCACTTTTCCTAACCTAAACAAATTTCTAGATTTTCAATTCTTTCCAAAAATGACTATTTCCAATTCTTAGCTTATTTCTAGCTATTTTAAATTGTGATGTGTTACAATATCTACCCTTTGGTAACATTCGTTCTCGAATGAGATTACTCTTACTAGGCTAAGGGTGGTAACATCAAGTTCAAACACCCAACAAGCAAAACAATTACAACATGCTAACTTATAATTTAAAGAGTACTAAGAAGAGAATTAGTACCTTGGTCTGCATTTTCTCCGGACTCAAAGAGATGTGGATATCTCTTTTTCATATCTTCCTCAGCTTCCCAAGTAGTTTCCTTAACAAATTGGTTCCTCCAAAGAACTTTTACTGATGTTACCTCTTTTGTTCTCAACTTGCGAACTTAGCAATCTAGAATCTGAACATGAATTTCCTCATAAGGCAAGCTATCCTTGATAACAATATCTTCGATTGGTAAGATAAGTGAAGGATCTCCCATGCACTCCTCTAACGTGGAGACAAAGAATACCGGATGAACCATTGTTAACTGTTGTGATAACTCCAATTCATAAGCTACGTTGCCAATCCTTTTGGAAATTCTGTAAGGACCAACATACTAAGGGCTAAGTTTCCCCTTCTTACCCAAACCTCATAACACCCTTCATGGGTGAAACTTTCAAGTACACCCAATCACATAATCCACCTTGATACCTCAAAACACTATCTCCCCCTTATTCAAAAGTTATCACTTTTTGCTTATGAACACTTGCCTTTAATTCAAGCAATAAAGGATCTTGGTCGTGCTTTCCTTTTACTTATGACACTAATGATGATTTAGTCCCATTCATCACCACCACTCCTCCTTCTTTGGAATCCATTAGTAGAACTCATAATCGTGCAAGTTAATGCACATCTTTTGCTAACTCTTTCTTATCTTCCTCAATATGGGCGGTACTACCCATAGACAACCTGCTTAAGGCATGAGCAACAACATTAGCCTTATCTGGGTGATAAAGAATACTCATGTCATAATCCTTGAGTAATTCTAACCACCTCCTTTTTTTGAGATAAAGTTTTTTCTGAGTGAACACATATTGAAGAATCTTGTGATCAGTGAATACATCAACATGCACACCATACAAGTAATGACGCCATATCTTCAAAGTGAATACTACAACAGCCAACTCTAAATCATGGGTTGGGTAGTTCTTCTCATAAACTTTCAACTGTCTGGAGGCATAAGCTATAACTTTGCCATTCTGCATTAAGACACAACCCAAACCAACTCTAGATGCATCATAGTACACCACAAAACCTTGAGTACCTTCTAGTAAGGTTAAAACTAGCGCAGTAGTCAACCTCTTTTTCAATTCCTGAAAGTTTTTCTCACAACCTTCAAACCATTGAAACTTCATTTTATTTTGAGTCAATTTGGTCAAAGGGGATGAAATCGACGAGAAACCCTCTATAAACCTTCTATAATAGCAAGCCAAACCCAAGAAACTCCTAATATCAGTTAGAGATGTGTGTCTAGGCCAATTCTGCACTGCCTCAATTTTCTGAGTATCAACTTTAACTCCCTCTCCAGTCTCTAGACACAACATGGCCTAAGAATGCCACAGACTCAAGCCAAAATTCACACTTAGAGAATTTAGCATATAACTCTTTATGTTTCAAAGTCTAAAGAACAATTTTGAGATGACTAGCATGATCTTCTTCATTCCTTGAATAGATTAGTATGTCATCAATGAAGATGATATCAAACATATCTAAATAAGGTTTGAATACTCTATTCATAAGGTCCATGAATGTTGCATGTGCATTGGTTAAATCGAACGACATAACCATAAACTTATAATGACCATAACGGGTCCTGAAAGCTGTCTTTGGAATATCACATTCCCTTACTTTCAACTGCTCTTATAACTCTTTCAACTCTGTTGGTGTCATTCTATATGGCGGAATAGATATAGGAAGAGTATTTGGAAGAAGGTCTATACCGAAGTCTATTTTTCTCTCAGGAGGGACTCCGAATAGATCATCTGGAAAGACTTCTAGGAACTCTCTTACTACTGAAACTGACTAAATATGAGGTATCTCAACACTAGAGTCATTAACTCAGACTAAGTGATAGACACACCCCTTAGAAACTAACTTCCTTGCCTTAAAGTGAGGAATAAAACGACCCTTAGGCACTGCTGAACTGTTTTTCCACTCTAAGACTGGCTCATTAGGAAAATGAAACTTTACAACTCGAGTTCTACAATCAACTGAGGCAAAATAGGCATGAAGTCAGTCCATACCTAGAATGACATCAAAATCTACCATGGTACTCTTATGATTGACAAAAATGGAACAATCATGATAAACTCTTTCTACTAGAATAGAATCACCAACAGGTGTAGAAACACTGAATGGTTCACTAAGTTATTCAGGAATAACATCAAAATTCATAGCAACATAAAGAGTTACAAAAGCTAAACTCGCTCCTGGGTCTAGCAAAGCATAAATAGTAAAGTCAAAAACTTGGATCATACCAGTGACAATATCTGGCGAATCCTCTTGCTCTTGGCGACTATTGATAGCATACAAGCGGTATGTTCCTCTGCCAGTACCAGAAGTAGCTCCTCTAGGTGTAGCTATGTCTGGTGAAGCAACTGAAGAAGACTAGGCTTTATTACCCTCTTTACCATTACTCTGCCTGTTCTCAGGATACTCCCTCATAAAATGACCGTTCTAACCACACTTGAAACAACCAGTGGAGCCATCATGACACATCCATGAGTGGTTCCTACCACACTTAGTACATACAGGAGGCTTACTACCCTTTGTGCATTACTTCCTTAAGAATAGGCAAGTTTAGCTCTAAAACTCTGGGAATTCTGACTATAATACTCATCTTTGTTCTTAGGTGCTGGTGCACTAGCAGATAATGGGGCAGGTCGCTTCTATTTTTGTGGGAAGGAAGATCGGTTTGCGCTACTCTTTTGCTGCCTGAACTCGTTTCCTGATGTCTTGGCCCTCTTATTCTTAAACTCTTCTCTATCCTTCAGCTTATCCTCCTCAACTTGTTGTACATGGATCATAAGCCTTTCTAGGTCTATATCCCCTATCAGTATAATTGCCTTGCCTTCCTTGCTTGATTGACGAGACAACCCAGCAACAAATAAACTCATCCTGCTCCTCATGTTAGCAACCATCTCCGGAGCATAGCGGGAAAGTTGTGTGAACTTCAGACTGTACTCATGAGCACTTATAGACTCCGGATTAAGGGTGAGAAAATCTCTTATCTTTGCCTCTCGCAACTCACAGGGAAAGAAACGCCCTATGAGAGCACTCTCAAACACAGCCCAACTTACTATTGGCACATCCTCTGCCCTATTCTTTTTCCATTGGTCGAACCAAATTCTAGCGACACACTTCATTTGGTATGCAGCTAGTTCCACCCTCTTCGCATGCGCAACATGCATCACATCAAATACCTTTTTCAACTCCTCAATGAAGTTCTCTGGATCCTCAGTGACACTTGAACCTGTGAAGCTTGATGGGTTCATCCTTAAAAGCACACGAATCCTTGAAGTATCAGCCACTTCATGTCGATTATCTCTTTGTCCAACTTGATAGGTCGCAACTTGATTTAACATTCGAATAGCTTCACAAAATTCAGCCTTGGTGACCTCTCCTTGGGGTTGCACTTCTAGTGCATTAGGTACCCCTTGTTCCTCGACATTTCTCTTAGCAGAATGACCTATGACTGCTCTTCATGGAGGCATGATTATCTGAAAACATGCGCAAGCACGAATTAGAGGGAGACTTTTTAGAGATCAAACTCTAACGCATGAAATGAGTGTGAAAGAAGTGAAGAATTTTCCTAAATGTTGTAGCCTTCTAATTATAGATGTGGCGTGCTTCCCACTAATAAATAGGACTCTACAGACACGGCTTCATAGACTCCCTAGGACTCTTGAACTCTGTGCTCGAATACCAAGTTTGTCATGCCCCAAGCCTACACTTTGGGCGGGACTGACACTCGAGAACCATTGCTGGCCCCAAGAGAACCGTTGGCCTAGCTTACTTACTCAGCGGAAGACTATATGCACTAAGAAATGAATTAAAATGCTAAATAACTTAACATCCTCAAATTGAACTCATAATGTTTTGAAAATAAAAATTTAACGTAGCCAAAATGACAAATCAAATCTGAACATAAGTCAATAACAAAATTATGACGAATGAACTAACATCTGACCGACTATCTATGAAGCCTCTAAAAAACCTAAGATGGATGTCGGGACAGACCCATGACATCCTAATGAACTATCTAATACTCTGAAAGTGAACAAAATGGATCCTCTGGAATGCAAAGAGGCTCACCAACAGACTCTGAACTGCTCACTAGATTGACGATGCGCTGGATGCCGATCCTAGTTACATGCGTCTGCATCATAATACGATGCAAGCCAACTAGCATCAGTACATTGAATGTACGAGTATGTGAGTTGGAATGCTAAACACAACATAGACTTGAAAAAAATCTGAAAGGAACTGAAGAACTTACCTGGCTCAACTTAACTCAACAAACTGAACTCATTTCAATATAAAGCAGTTTAAAACAAGTGCAATATAAAGAAAAGCTATTTAAAACATGATGTCAACTCTGTGTGTATGCAAATATGCAAATAACTCTGATATGTATGTAAAAATACAAATAAACTAATGTATATAAACATACAAAGTACTGATGTGGGAGTTTCTCTAACCGACAACCATCACATAAGAGCTATTGTGATGATACAACGATCTCCTTCACGCTGCCAGCGCATTCTATACCCTGCCAGAGGTATAGGACCTAAATTACTAAGTGGATCTACTAGTCTATGCTAAAAAGCACTAAAGTAATCATCTAAAAAGTATGACCCTTTTCTACCTAGGATGGCTCCATGGTTTATGGGGGCTGTGAGTTGTCTGGACTCTCCCCCATATCAGTGCTCAATACTATTCCCAAAAATATAATAATATTATTGCTTATGTTTAAAAACATACCCTTTTCTATGATTTGAGATTAGTACTCAAAACTTAGCTCAAAGGCTATCTTGTAAATCAAAGTTTCCACTCTTCCTTCATTTGGAAAGTGATTACTCTTTTCTGAAAACTAGCCCGAAGGCTCTTTGGAAATCTCGGTTCCCGTTCTTATTTAAATGTGAAAACATTTTAAATCTCTTTGGGAATACGTAGTCCCAATATACTTTTGAAGAAATGAACTTCAACTTTACTCTTTATTGAACTCAAAACTTAAGTCTTAAAACAAAGTTAAAGCATTTATAAAAGACTTTTGAAAACTTTGAAGAACTTCCCTTGAATTTGACCTTAACTGCTCTTGACTTGACTCTTAACTGGTCCTTGAATTGAATTATGAATTCAAGGATTGTGATTTGTGATTGGAAAGATCTCATGATGTTTAGGAATGATTTTAGATTGCTAAACATAATAAAATACCAAAAATTGATATATGAGGGTGGATCCACGACGCGGAGAAACTTTTAAAATTTAGTTTTGAAAACGACTTTTGAGGCAGAACGCTCCGTGACAGCTTCGCGACATGAAACAAAAATTCCCAAAACTAGGAACTAGCTCCGCGATGCTCCACTGATGCCAGATTCGTCCAATGAAACATATTCTTCATTTTTCAGCTCTAAACCCTTTAAACTCTGTGGGTTCTTTTGCCCAACATTAGAATCGATTAAATGTTTAAAATACATCAGATTTTACTCAAAATTGAACCTAAAATCACATATTAGGATCAAACAATTGCTCAACGAATTCAACGAAACAAGAATCTAATGAAACTTCAATAAACCCATTCAAGAACTCAATTTCTAAGCTTTAAAGAACTTAAATTCACTAAAATAAATCATGATTAACGCGTGGGTGAATTAACCCAACGCTATGTGATCTCACATATCTCGTAGAGATCACCCCCGATGAAATCCACAAGCCAAACTCGACGATCTTGACGAATCTTGAATGTTCTTCTCCTTTCTCCTCTTTTCTCCTCTTCTTTTCTCTTCTCTCAAAAGCCTAACTCTTTTTCCAAAAGCATAAACTGACTAAGTTCAGTTTATACTCTTAAGTAATTACCAAAAAAGAATTAAAATAAATGGTTAAGGAAAAGACCAAACTACCCTTCAAAAATCTGGATTTGGACTTTCCTTAATCCAACAATCCAACTTCCAAAGAGCATAACTTACTCATACAAACTCAGAATCGAACAAACTCAATGGCGTTGGAAAGATCATTCCAAGAGCTTTCCAACCATATCTGGAAGTACACCTAACTCATCCTGAGCTAGGAGTTATGACCATTTGAAGTTGACGAAAACCTCACTTTTCCTAACCTAAACAAATTTCCAGATTTTCAATTCTTTCCAAAAATAACTATTTCCAATTCATAGCTTCTTCCTAGCTATTTCAAATTGCGAGATGTTACAAGATCCCTAGCTACGAAAGTGCGAATCTGTAAGGTCGGACCCTATATTTGGGAAAATGTAGGAAAGAGTATGTGTTAATACAAACACGTACCAAATATGATAGCAATGCATAAAATATTAGAAAACAAGCTTAAAAGGGGATATCTTTCATGGTATGCAATGACCAAGCTAAAACATGACATAAAAAGGGCTAGACGACATAAGTCATAAAACATGGTCAATGCAAACAGACATAATCTTAAATCACATGTGAGTTACTTCTTGGAGTAACCTTAGTTCATTATTGTGGGAGATTTAACTTTAACCGACATATAAGACAATGTGAGCTATCAATACGGAATTCGATGTCTACCCCACACCAAAAAGGGGTATCCTACTTGCCAAGGTAAGACCATGAACTTCTAGCTTATGTAGATCCACTAGCTAATGTCTATCTAAGACAATTATCCTATGGGGGCACATAGGTATGAGATAAGGAAATTGCTACTAGAAGCCCGACCTCTACTAACGGGAGAACTTTCCTCTCAATATCTTCTCAGTGCTAAGCGTAAATCCACGGAATAGTCATTCCCTTAACTTATCTTTATTATCCATGGAAGGGCACATCATATTGTCAATCCAAGCTAAGTCATATATCATCCATGGAAATGTACAATAAAGTAACCAATCCAAGCTAGGTTTCATTAGAATAACTCCTTAGCTTTGATTCATTTTAGGTGAGAAGAACTTTTAACCTTAGAATCCTTTATGTGAGAAAACCTTTCACATTCGTGCATGAGGCAGTTATGTGAGCAATCCAATTAACTGCAACAACAACATATATGCTTTTATTCTTAATGCTATTTACATCATATCTCATCAATTCCATCGGAATATGCATATTTCCATAATTCACCCTTCATAGTTCAAAACCTACTTTCAATCATTAATATCTAGAAAACATGGATTAATCATAGGTTCATGGGGATTCATCTTAAAATTATGAGATTATATCAATTCATGCATAAAATTTCATAAATCAATTAAATAAATCAGCATTAAAAGGAACCCATGACATAGAAGAAAATCCTAACTCAATTGGGATTCTAACTTTATAAATTGGAGAATTTAGGAACTCCATGGTAGAAGGGCTCCATGGATGAAAGCTATCATACCTCAATACCAAGAGCTTGCCTTTAATGGTGGAATTGGAGGCTTGACTTGAAACCGTAGGTTGTCTCCTTCTTCTTTAAACTTTCTAGAGAGAGAAATATTTTGGAGAGGATGACTTGTTCTTCTTTTAAGAATTTGAGAGAATGGTTTTCAATTAGGGAAATTTAGGGTTAAAAACACTTATATAGGGCTTTAGGTGAAAGGTAAAACGACATAGTATTAGGCTAAAATAATTGGAAAAATACACAAAAGCCCTAAGAAAATAACTGGCGACACCCATCGATGGCCAGACTGATGGTCTGTTGGTTAGACCACGGACCGCTCTGGTTGAGCGTCGTTTGGGGTCAGAGACCACCACTTGTAGACCCCCGACGATGAACCATACCTATGGCCCGTGGACCACAGTTGTAGGTTCCAAATCTTGGCCTCAAAATCTCTCTAAATATGAGACTCACCTATGAGACCTATCTACGACTCGTACATTGAATGACAGACCGTACTTGTGAACCATTTAAAAAGGACATAAACTTATCATTTTTAGGAACCTTGGCTAGCCAACCACGGAGCTGACCTATGTTCCGTGTGTCAGTCCATGGTCCATAGGTGGCTTCCTCGAAACTAGCACCAGATCCTGAAAAAAGCTGCAATTCTACCATTTTTTCATCTGAGGTGTTACATTATCTCCCCCTTGGAATGATTCATCCTCGAATGAGATTCATGAAATCATAAAGAAGGTAGGAACTTAATCTAACAACCCAACATATATGAAAGTACATAGATGCACATATCCGAGGAGGAAACATCAACTCTAAGCTAAAACATATTCAAAACATCATATCATGAAGTCTATATGCAACTCATACTCAAATGCACATAAACATGTAGGAATCAATAGATTAAAAAAAATTCTCAAAATTTAAGCTTTTCATGAATCATACATAAATGAGGAAATCATGGGAATATCTAAGACACATGACACTCAATGAGTAAACCATGAGGAGCTAAATAACTCAAGCTTGAGTAGGGACGGAAGAAAAGAGATGGGAATATCTAGACATCATATCGACCTCGGCCTCCCAAGTAGCACTCTTAACTAATTGATTCATCCAAAGAACCTTTACTGAAGCAACTTCTTTATTTCTCAACTTCTTGACTTGCCGGTCTAAAATCTCAATCAGAAGTTCCTCATAAGAAAGATTCTCCTTGACTCCCAAATCTTCTAAGGGGACTATAAATGTCAGATCTCCAACACATTTCTTCAACCATAAGACATGTAAAACTGGATGTACCAATGCCAATTCATTAGGCAATTCAAGTTCAG
Organism: Solanum bulbocastanum; assembly: GCA_037074985.1. Lineage (NCBI taxonomy): Eukaryota > Viridiplantae > Streptophyta > Magnoliopsida > Solanales > Solanaceae > Solanum > Solanum bulbocastanum. Next base: position 30,752,734 of record CM073599.1, on the reverse strand, counting down.
AAGCAACCTTGCCAATTACACATGATTTTGACTTTATGTATTCCGAGATACATGTATCTGTCTGTATTTGGATACACCAAAATCTTATAAGATTTGTAATATTGCAAGCTAATGTTTATCTAATTAATCAACATTTAAACTAGTGAGATTTCTGCAAGTTACCCTGAAACATTTGCCTTACTCACTTTACACAAATAAATTCTTAAGTATGTTGTATAGAAGAATTCATTGAAATCGTACTCAAATATATTAGCTATTAACTTAAATGATTCGATATATTCGTTTCACTTTGTTCATAAAATTATGGTCGGGTGAATAATAATGTAGATTATCCAAACTTTATAAGAAATATTTACTATAAAAGGAGTGTTATGTGTCGGCATTAGATAACATATTTGATCTTTTTTAATCATTGCATAAATGCTAGTTTTTAAGTAATGTTGTGTCATTTAATGGATTTTCTACTGTGTTAGACAAGAAATCGCTCAAATAAGAAAATGAAGCAAACTACATCTAAGTACAAACTAAATACACCACTAATGGGAGCCTGTGCTGGCTTTGCTAGCTTGCATGACGGGATGTAAAACGCTCAATCAATCGGGCGCTATCCCACCCTTCTTCCTTGATCTACACATGCATGCCCTTTAGAGTTAAAGAATGATGGTTGACAAACCGTCACATGTTCGATGGGCGGCCAGGCCTAGCATTAGAGGGAACTATAGGTTTGGTTAAAAGGAAACATATGATGGTCCATCTGACGAACTATTACACCTGCGATGGACCGTCAGACTGACCGTCACAAAGTATTCCAAATACACTATTGTTAAGGCATGACGACATGAGCGACAACCCATCACACTTGTGATGCGCCATCCGACGAAGCATAAGGTGGACTTAGTAGGGCCAACTTTCTTATTTTAAATTTCTAATTTTTTGAGACTGTATATAGAATTTTTTTAGGGTTTATACTATTAACTTGGTTTTAGCGAAGAAGAGCATACGCTTGAACGAGTTGTTATTGCAAGTTTTCTTGATTTTTGAAATCAAAGCTTGTGTGATTGTCTTAACTTTTGGAAGTAAATTCTTATTTGATGAATGTAAGTGCATACTTTACTTCAATTATTATGAGTAGCCTAATCCCACACCAAAGATTGTGAAATACATAACGACTTGACCTAAAAAAAGTATTTACAATTAAAATCTATTTTACGGATGTATACCTTATTAGTTCTTTTGGATTTAATCGACTTCTTATAGTTGCAAACATTATAACCTACCCTAGGATTGATTTGTTTGAGTAAAAAGGTGTAAAACTTAGAAAAAGAACTAATAACGAGGATTCAAGGTTTAACTCGCCTAATGGTTAATGTTGTAACAAGATTAACCAACTCAGAGTAAACATCATTTGGTTTGATGTTAACACTTTTAGTTTGAAAGAATAAAAGTGGCATGCATTTGATTTGGTTGAGAAACGATTATGTGTAGTAATAGTTTGATAAACTAGTATACTAGCATTATAAGGTTGAATTCCATAATAACCTAAAATAAGTTAAAGTTTTGGCGAACACAATCTTGATTTATATCTCTATAAATTCTCAGTTTAGATTAGTATAGTTGAAACTTACCAATTACAAATTGATACTATTATACATCACTGAAATCCCCCAAACTTACCCTTTTCCTTTGAAAATAAATAACTAACAGCAAATAATTACATACGACTTAATTCTCACCTTATTATTAATGAGATTCGATCCCAACCTAATTGAATTCTATATTTAATAATGATCATGTTATTCTTCTTTATTAGAGGTATAATTTAGGCGTATAGGGGTGACTCAACAATTGACAATATTAATAAATGAATCAATACTTCTTTAGTCAACAAAAATTAAAAATAATAATTTGATCAACGATCATTAATTACATCATAAGCGTTCATCATAGATTATATAGTCAAACAAGAATTCAACCATGTTCTGTCACGTCATCTACATATTCAAAAGTAAATTGTTATACCTACTTGTATAGAATAGAAAAGACGCATATTTTCTTTTTAAGTAACAAAAAGTTAGTTAAGTATTTTCAATAAACCAGTCAAACCAAAATAAAATAATAAGAATAAACTTGTGTATCAAGCATGGCCATTCATTTTGGAGATTACTCCAAAACAATATTTTCTTCTTTAGATAGTCTACAAGCAATATACAAATTCGTAATTGTTGTGCCGATAATAATATGATTGTTTTTTTATTTTCTCATTCGATGTTTTGACATTTATATTGGAATTCAATTAATTCGAATTGATGTCGTATGGGGGCTCATTCGGGTATAGCACTTTCAACCAAGAATTTTTCAAAACTCAAAGTTCGAACTCGAGATCTCTGAATAAGAAAGAAACAGTCACATCCATTACACTACATCCTTTAGTAGTAATAACAAAATAATTAATTGTTTTCACCAAAAACGAACCCAGGATTTGAAGACTCTGGGTGTACTAATTAATATTATCTTAATTTAGACATTAGCAAAACTTTCATTAAAACTAATGGATAATGTTGTATTCGATTGGTCATTAATGGTTTGAACAATATTGAAAATAAAACGCATGGTTATAATTATACACTGGTTCTTGTTGCTAATAGAGAAGACGCGGTATATACCTTAGTCTTGATCATTTTAGAACATTTTAATGGTAGATTTATCAATCAGTTTGGAAGAAAATCCAGCGGCGACAAATGTGCTGACAGAGACGGAAGATTTCCTCCGACAACTGAAGAAGAAAGACAAAGTATAAAGATTATCAAGATTATCAAAAATAGTGATAAGCACTAACAACAGTAGAAACACTATTCATCTACAATAGAAACATTGTCCATCTACACTAGAAACATTGTTCATCTACAGTAGATATACTGTTACCAGGGCCCATTGATAAGGATCCTTTATTGTAGATAGATTCTTTTCTTTTTTCTATAAATAGGTTTCATTTATAGTCATTTGAATTCAGATTTCTTTTTTAAGTGGACATGATATTGAAATTGTACGTTGAATTAGAAATGTGTTATTGGATAAATTTGAAAAAAGAATTAGATATCATCTTAATTTTATGAGTATATCAATTATTTTAGATCAAATTTTAAAACCTAAAAAGTTTATTATCTTAAACAGTACGGAAAAATTAATTAGGGCTCTCCATAAATTGAGAAATTCGAGAATGACAACAGAAAATGACATAAATAGTCCCGTAACTATAGGAGTAGGTCTAAAATGATTCCTTAACTATACACTTAACGGATATAGTCCTTTAACTATTCAAAAACTTATCTATTTTGGTTCCTTAACTATGCACTTACCGGTTTTCGTCCCTTAACTATAAACTTACCGATTTTAGTCCTTTAAGTATTCAAAAACTTATCAAATTTGGTCTTTGTCCATTTTTTTTTTAGTACAAATAGTTTAGGTTAATAATAACGGAAATCTTCGTGAAATTAAATCTTTAACTCATTTTTTAAGTTGTTTCTCTATCTCCCGTCCTTTTTTCTTCAAACTACTCTTATGAAAAGAAAAATAACGTCAACGATTCAAAATAAAATTAATGAGGAAAGAAGATATAAGACTTATTTTATTCAATGGAGGATAAAATTAAGCATATAATTGTTGTTAATGACTTGAATCCGCACTTGAATATGCTAATCAACGCAAATTTTATTTAATTTACTCAAATTTCTTTATGTAAAATAAAATGAATAGCATAATAAAATTGATCTATCTAACAAAATTAAGTTAACTTTTAGATTATTAAATAAATCACTCTTGAAATCTTGATAACACTTGTGTTTAGCTAAAAGTATTGGAACAATCAAGTTATTCTAATCGTAAGTCTCTGTGGGTACGATACCCGGCTCTTTATAAGAGCCACTTTAATACTTGAATGACCACGTACACTTGCGTGTGTTATTTGGGTGCAACATATAACTTAGTATATATATACTCTTATTCACTAATGTGTAATTTCTGAACAAGAAATATTAATGATACCAATACAGTATATATATTGATTTAATATCAATTAAGCAAACTTATCAGCCTTAATTATAATATTACAGTATATATGATACTTATTTAGTATCAGTTAAATGAAATTAGTTAGGGGTATATAGTATAATTATTTAGTGGGGGTATGAATATAAAAAGGTATATACTTGTAATTATTTTGCTTCTATGGGGTTTTTACTTAGTTTTCCTTTTCATTTTTTTATTGATTTTTTTAATTGAGTTTGGGTCATGGGGATGAGGCGTGGATATGGATTGGGGCTGGTTGGAAATTATTTGATGGATTGGGATTTAGGTTTATCCAATAGGAAGATGCAACCTAATAAAATAATTATACTAATAATAATTGAAAAAATGGATGTTAGTTTTAAGGATAATTAAAAATAGGCCAAAAAGATAGACTAAGACGTATTTTTAGCCCAACGCATGAATGAAGGATATATTTAACTTTTTAAGATAGTTAAGGTTATCTTAAAAAGTTAATTTTTTTTTTCAAAAGTTAAGATTTTTTTCATTACCCCTCCCACTTCTACCTTGACCATCTACATCCAAAAAAATAATAATATTAATATCATTTTTTTTTTTATGAATGAACATCTTTTATAAATTTTATTCATTTAACTCCTCACTTTTAAATAAAAAATATAAATAGTATTTATTTTTATCCATTTTAAAAAATGGATAAATATTAATAGATACTGTGTAAGTTACCCATTTGCGACTCCTAAATTATATTATGAACATATCCCAAGTGGTTCTATTTTATTTCAAAGAGTGCAACTATGATGATGGGACTTACAGGGACGCCCACAATTTATAATTATTCCTATTTTTTAATAGAGGTGAGCAAGCATTTTTTATTATGGTCAAAACTGGAAACTCAAACTTCATTCACAACTACAATTATTAGTTTACAAAAGTCAAAAGTATGTACCTTACACCTCTATATAAGTTACCATCTGAAAAGGGAAGATCCATCAAATAGTTAAGATGGAGTTTCATTACTTGGTTTCCTTCTTTCTATTCTTTTCCTTTTTCTTTCTTCTAATTCAAAAATGGAGCAACTCCAAAACCCTCCAGAAAAAGCTGCCCCCCGGGCCGTGGAGGTTACCAATTATTGGAAGTGTGCATCACTTGACAAATGGAGTTCCACATCGAGTTCTCAAAAACTTATCGCAAAAATATGGGCCTATTATGTACTTACAACTAGGGGAAGTTCCAACGGTAGTTGTATCCTCCTCACACATGGCCAAACAAATTTTAAAAACTCATGATCTTGCTTTTGCATCTAGGCCAGAAACCATGATGGGAAAGATTATTTGTTATGATTGTAAGGATATTGCCTTTTCTCCATATGGTGATTATTGGAGACATATGCGTAAATTGTCTACTTTAGAGCTACTTAGTGTCAAGATGGTCAAGTCCTTTAGCCCAATTCGACAAGAGGAGCTCTCAATGCTCCTATCATCTATCGGATCAATGGATGTAGATTCGCCAATCAACTTGCCAGAAAAGCTCTTATGGTTTATGAATGCTGCCACGTGTAGGTCCGCATTTGGGAACATATGTAAAGATCAAAAGGAGTTGATAACATTGATTCATCAAGCACAATCATTATCCGGTGGATTTGAGCTGGCTGATTTATTTCCTTCAAAAAAGTTTCTACACGGAATAAGTGGGATGAAATCTAAACTAATGAAAGCTCGTAATAAGGTAGACGTTGTCTTGGACAATATTATTAATGTACATAGAGAAAATCGGGCTAATGGAAAAAGTTGTAATGGTGAATCTGATGCTGAAGATTTCATCGATGTCTTTTTAAGAATCATGGAGAGCGGTGAATTTCCATTTCCCCTAACAAATGACAACATCAAAGCAGTTATTCTGGTAAGTATTCCCTTTTATCTTTTTTATTCTACAAAACGTCAAAACTTTGGAGTTTTTTCACTATTAAAAAGGGGCAAAAAAGGGATCACATCACGTATGTACTAGTGAGCTATATGCTAATTTTCTAGGAGTAGTATCTTTTATTGCTTGATAAAATTTATCGTCTTTTTAATATTAATGAAAACAAAGTTTCACCGTACTCGTTTGACCCAGTTGATGAAATTAATTTATAAATGGCCATATATGGTGCAGGACATGTTCGTAGCAGGATCTGACACATCATCTTCAACTGTTATTTGGGCATTATCAGAAATGATAAGAAGTCCAAGTGTCATGGCAAAAGCACAAGCTGAAGTGAGAGAAGTCTTTAAAGGAAAGAAAACATTTGACGATGAAACTGATCTTGAAAAGCTTACTTACCTTAAGTTAGTAATCAAAGAGACACTCAGGTTACACCCTCCAACTCCTTTGTTGGTCCCACGAGAATGCAGGGAGGAAACAAATGTAGATGGATTCACTATACCGTTAAAAAGCAAAGTTTTGGTTAATGTATGGGCAATTGGAAGAGATCCCGAGAGTTGGAAAAATCCTGAATGTTTTATACCAGAGAGATTCGAAAACAGTTCTATTGAATTTACTGGAAATCACTTTCAATTTCTCCCATTTGGTGCAGGAAGACGGATTTGTCCAGGAATACAATTTGGTTTAGCTCTTGTTACTCTACCGTTAGCCCATTTGCTTTACAAGTTTGATTGGAAACTTCCTGAAGGAATTAATGCAAAGGATTTGGACATGACTGAGGCAAATGGAATATCTGCTAGAAGACAGAATGATCTTTACTTGATCGCGACTCCTTATGTATCGCCTCTTGATTAACTCGATCTCAAATTTTGCTTCATCCACTTGTTTTAGTGTGAACAAGTGTTCAATAAGTTAAGCACAAGGTTGTTATAATATATAGTTTATTTATTTTTGATGTTTCATCCTAGTATTATTGTTTTGATGTTTCATCCTAGTATTATTGTAACCATCATGATGAGTAACAGTTTTTGATTAATAAATGAAAATTGCATTTGATTTTTGTTATGCACTGTATATTTCATCAGCTTTATACATTTTTATGTTAAGTAGCTCTAATTTTATGTCTGTACCAGCTCAACATTTATTCATAATCTTTTTTTTAACTGTTAAATGATTTTAATCTAAAATAAGCTATATTTATTTTTGTGATAGTAAATCACATCATTTAGTGTAAAATGCACACCTGATAAATTTTACTAACGTTGATAAATTTTAAGTGATGTTTATTAAATGAATTTAATTTTTTCTTTAAAATAAACTATATATATTATTGTGTGATAGAAATTATCTTTTTTTTCTCAAGAAAAAGATGATGATGACTTTTGATGATGGAATAAGTTTGGACTTAACTAGGCGATAGATTGTGTCAAAATTGAGTTGGAGACCAAAACTAATACGTAAATGAAATAGAGAAGAGTAAACATAAAGGGCTTAACTTGGTCAAACTTTGTGAAGGGGGGTTATAGCTGGACGACTATTGCAAATTTAATTAAGTGTTGAGAATTTGGAACCTGTGGAAATTTTTTTTGGGAGAAATTTGATAAATTGTTATATAATTATGATTTTTTTCATCAAAGTTACGTTATAAAACTATCTTTCTAATAAAAAATTACATTACTTTTACCATATTGAACAAAAATTACAATTGCCGAAAAATTCAAGCTTCTATTATAAATATCTTATAAAGAAAATTTAGAAATCCTAATTTTGAAATTAAATAAATTCTCCTATAAATAGAGGGTTTCTCTTCATTGTAAAATCACCCCAAATAATAAGTTCTCTCTTCTCACTACTCCCTACTTTCTTCTCATTGTTTTATGTAGTTCTGATAGGGGAAAGTTCTAGCGTGAGGTAAGTTTTCTTCACACCAAATGATTATTTTTATAGTTTCATAATATGTTATCACGAATCTCCAACCTTTGAGATTATTCGATTCTGACATGGGAAAGTTCTAACGCGAGATAAGTTTCCTTCCCACGAAATGTTTGATAAGTATGCGGTCTGATTTGAAAAATAATAGTATAATTAGCCTAGAATGATTAAAGATCAATTTTTAATATTCTTAGATAGATTTCATGGTGAAATTTAATATGCTTCGTGATTTGGTATACATATTTGTCCTATCTTGATGTAAGCTTGTTTACTGGGCCGGTTAGGAATTTTGTTATCGAGTTCCCGAATCGGGCCGAACTAGGTCCCTCCATTAATGGTTTTGATATTTAATTTTGGTATAATATTTTCAAAATTTCGTTACTTTTAAGTTTTATTAATTCAATAGTATAAAATACATTTTTTTATATATAATTTTAAATAAGTTTATCAATATTTATACTTATTTTTCAAAAATTTAGGATTTTTATCAGTTAATTTTAGTTATATTATTTTTCATCATAGTCGATTGAATACGTTAAAATATTTATTCATTTTAATTAAATAATTATTTTTTATTAAATTACATTTTTTTATATGTTATTGGTTGATTATCATTTTTTAATATTCATTTTAATCATTACATTTGTTAATATCTATTTTGATATTTTACACAACCTAAAAATTTATTTAAATATGAATAAAATTTATATACACAAATTAACCAACGATTTTTTGCCACAATCCCGAGTCCACGACTTGAATCCCTTGTATAACAATTTCTTATTTAAACTTTATTAGGTCAAAAAAATAAAGAGGTGATGGATAATTTACAAATTTTTCTAATGGTCGAAACCCTAAAACACTTTTTCCTCTTATTTCCAATTTTTCTCAGCTGCCCAAAGCTGACCACAGCAACCTTGAGCTCCACCACCCACTCCACCACTACACCAAAATACAAGCTCCAATCATCATTCTTTTACTTTCCATTGCGTCGTCACAGTAATGGCGACAAAAACAACCAAACCAGCGAGCTTCTGAACCAACAACAGCAGCCACCAAACAACCGGAAACAACCTCCAAACTCGCCTGAAAATCAGCCATCTTCGCTCTCTCTTTCACAACCAAAACGGCACCAACAATTCAGACAAATAATCACTCAGGCGAAGCACGAGGACTCCTACTCGATGGCAAGCTCCGGCGACACCAGACAACCTCAAAACCCGCGAGCTCCGACGAACAACTTCAAAATCTGCTTAGAAAAGCAACACTCAGGTGACCCCTTTTGATTTTTTAATTTTTTTTATATTTATTTGTGTTTATTTTTCAGCTTGTATTGTTATTGCTTTTTGATAAGTATTTTTGTTCTTATTATTATTATTTTTCACCAGTTTCACACTAACTATATTTGTTCAACATTACTGGATTCTTGTTTGTTTTTGGTTTTTGGTCACTATGTTGTGTTAGCTTCTATTTAGTATGGGTTTGTTTTGATATACAAATGTCTCTGGTTGTTTGCCAATTACTTTGATTTTAGTGTACTTTATTTTATTTATTTATTGCTACTCGAATTTTGGTCATATATGATACCTTTTTAATTTATTAAAATTGATAGCATTCATTTTTCTTAAAGTTTCCAACTTTGAATTTGGCCGGAACCATTACGTTGCCAAGCATAAGGTTTGCAACCTTGATAATGCTCTTTGTCATTCCTTGTTTGGGGTTTTACATTTGATATTCATTTTTGATTTTGTTTTATGTTATATGTCAAATTTATATTTAAATTTATTTAGTGTTATGTTTACTTTATAATATTGCTATGTTGTTATTGATTTAATATATTTATTATATTTTAGTCACTTTCATATTTTGAGCTAATTGCTTATTTGTCCCGTTTATTCATTATTTGCATTAGTTATTAAAGTGTTCATTTAAGTCGTTCATTAATTGTTGTTTTTTCTGTTATCTTACCGCCATTGTTTCTTCTAATTAATGTTACTAGTCTACTAATTTTAGATATTCTTAATTTTTTAAAATGAATTGTGTAGGTATGTGATTTTTTATGTTAATTTTTTATTGTATATCTTATCATGCTATTACACTAATGTATATATGTTAAAAATGGTCAATGAGAAAATTTCTCCGTCGGTTTTGGAGGTCTCTCCATTGTAAAAGACAAAAATTTAGTTTAAGTTCATATATTTTTATTTGTTAAAATTGGTCAATGAAGAAATTATCGTCGATTTCTAAGGTTTATTATGTTAATAAGACGAATTTTTATTTTTAAGTTATTATTTAATTTATTTATTTTTATTTATATTTATTTAGTACTAACACTTTTACTAAGTGTCTTTACAGGTACTTGGAGATGCTTTCCATTGGAGCTATTCGAATAAAATTCGAATTATATTATTTATTTATTATTTTATATATATTGATGTTAAGCAAACTTTAGGTCTGTCTTATATTATTTTTTTTTATTCCATTACTTTTGTATATTGCATGTATATTATATTTGTATATTTATTTTTATCTCCTCAATTTGAAAAAAATGAATTCAATTGAAACCCATAATTGTGGATTTTGAAGGATGCCTAACACTTTCCCTTCGGTAAGGGTGTACAAGTCAAATCGAACCGACGAATCAAATCAAATTAAAAAATAAATTGATTTGTGGTTTGGTTTGGCGGTTGAAAAAAAAATCGACCACTCTTGATTTGGTTTGGTATTAAAAGAAAGAAAGTCAAATTGAATTTAAATTAAACCGTCATAATATATATATATAAATATATATATATATATTATTTTATTTATAGATAAAAAAATATTATTTGTAATCTACTTTGTTAATATATTTTTAGTTAGTATAAGTTTTCAATGTTCATGTATTTTATTTCGAATTTGGGCTTGTAAAATTTTGTAAATATTATATATATAATTTTATATTATTTATAGATAAATAATATTATTTATAATCTACTTTGTTAATATATTTTTAATTAGTTTATAGTTTTCAATGTTTATATATTTTATTTTAAATTTGGACTTGTAAATTTGTAAATATTTTATTTTGTATTAAGATTCGAAGTTACAATTATATTGTTATAGTTTTTCAAATTTGAAGCTAACAATTTACTTTGTAAATATTTCGTTTTGTATCAGTTTGACTGTATCTTTTAAATTTGTTAATTTAACATAATGAACGTTGCTATTTTAAAAAAAAATTATTTTGTACTCATGTGAATTTTATCGTTTTTACGAAAATTTTTATTAATTTAACATTTCTTAAGTTTAGCTTATCACACAGGTAAGTGAAGATATATTTGATCTCTTTTTTGAACATCGTATAGTTGTAAAAAATCAAAAAATAAAAAAAAATCAAAAGAATTGACTAAAATCGATATCGAAAAAATTGACTTTGTGTGGTTTGATTTGGTTTTTAGATTTAATAAACCGACATAATTGATTTAGGTTTTTTTAATGAAAAATCAAATCAAACAGACCTATGTACACCCTTATCCTTTGAAATAACTTGAATCCCTTACCTAAAATCTATTGATTTCATAGACATTTTTAGTTGGTTTCCTAGTTTTTCTTAAAATTAGGTAGCGATTCCTTTAAAATTTGTTTATTCTTAAAATTATTTTAAAATTGAATTAATTGATTATTTTCTGAGTCATCGCGATATTTCGCCTTATTTGAATATTGTAGGGATGTAAACAAAATGATGACTCTGTTGGGGATATAGATGTTTTAACCATTATGAGTTTATTTTTTCAAATTGATGAGTTATTTTGTTATTGTAGTTTTCATTATATATTGTATATTTTGTTGATTATTTGTATATTATACTTATTATTTATTTATTATTCGTTTAAACTATATATAAACTGTCATTATATTCATGATATTTTTTGACATGTATGTATAGTATATTAAAGAACGATTTTGTGAAATCGCTATCGGATTTTTTTATACTTAACCCTTTTTCGGAATGATCTGCAATTTATTGATTTGTCATGTGTCCAATGGTTGTTGTGAGTTCTAGTCTAAGTTGTCTGCTTGGGTTTTCGATCTTTCAAAAGTTCCTCTTAGTCAACTAGCGTAGAGCGAAATCAAATTCCAAATTTAACGCATTTGAACTAAATTGACCCAATACCCAAGGCGTGTTGGACCCATTAGAAGCCCACTTTGTGTCTATTTGACCCATTGGTCAATAAAAGATAATCATGTGTATGTGTTTAAATTGGAAGGATGTATACGTCATTTGACAAAACAATGTTCCTTGTGTTAGGGAGTTTAATAATTTGTTCGAATCGAAGAAGGATTAAATTATCATTTCATCCAAAAACGTGGACATTTGAAAATGACAATAAATCAAACAGAAAGACCGTCCATAAAAGCATAGCTTAGGATGGTACCTTTGCTTGAGATTGATTATTTATATTCTATTTTTCCTATTATACATCCTCATTTAATTTTATTCATAAAGTTTGTATAAATTCGGGTTTTGGGACAATGTTGTCAATTGGCGTAATATGTCTTTCAGATTAGTAGGCCTACCTTTGGCATAAAAGGGTCACATGTTTGTATAGGACGCGCAATAATTGTTTGTATGTCATCTGATATAATTGAGTTTGTCTTCAATCAAAGTAGTATTTATATGTTTAATTAATTCTTTGTGATATTTTGCATTATCCATTATGAACACGAACTATCACTTTTACCTTTCAAGTTTTTCTTCTTTTTAAGTGAGAGGTTGATTTATATTAGAATCTACAAGTCATTGTTCATTTGAAGTTGCAAGGGACAAAAAGACTCATGAAATTTGAGTCTTTGAATTTCACAAGACATTAATCTCAAGTCAAAAAGATAAATCAGGAGAGTCTTTGACTATGATGTCGCGCTTATTTATTTTTTTATTATTTTTGCATGTTGGCCCTGCTTTCACACATATCTCATATTTTTACAGGAAAATCATTCCCAACGACAGTCGGGGATGGTCATAACGATATCTAATTCTCATAAATAATTAGAAGAAGACACAATGCCAAGAGACATTAAAAGAAGAAGAAGAAGAATATACAACAAAATTGGTTGCTATAAAAAATGAGAGACCATGTTCAACAAACAGTACAAAGTCGACAATTAAGAGGATATAAGGAATCGCTTTGAGTTTGTCTAAATTTTAAAATTGTTTTATGCCGTATCTGAACGAACTATGCGAACCTGATTCTCATCTCGGTGAGATACGTAGGCAACCCTTCTTGAGTTCGGTATTCATTCTTTTAAATACAAAAAAAAAAAAAAAATTGTGTATATTTTCAAAAGCATATTTGAACGAACTACGCAAATCTGATTCTCATCTCAATGAGATACGTAGGCAACCCTTCTTGGGTTCTGTATTCATTCTTTTAAATTCAAAAAAAAAAAAAGAAAAAAAATTCAAGTAGTTTGTGCATATTTTCAAAAACATATCTGCATGAACTACGCACACTTGATTCTCATATCAATGAGATACGTAGGCAGTCCTTTTTGGGTTCGATATTCATTTTTCAAAAAAATCTTTTGTACGTATTAAAAGAGTCATATCTTCGGCTCAAATGGGACCAATGCAGTTAGGAGCATGTAAAAATATTTGATATGATGAAGAAGACTGACCTTGTGGTAAACCATAGATTCTTTGGGTACCTCTCATTTACTTTTGTGATGCTTGAAAATTCTCTTGCATGCATTTAAGATAAGAATAAAATTAACCTCATGATTTCATGTGCATTGTGTGGTGAACTTTTAGATTAAAATTCAATTGCATCGCATTGTTGATCTAGAACTTGGCTTGAATGTTTATCGAGGCGAAATCCTGAGTTAACACTACAAGAAAAAGCCTTTATTAAGACCAATATTTAAGGACGAGTCTATATTCTTGTCTCTAAAAATATATCTATTGGGACGAAATTATATTTTGGTCCTTATTGGTATATGTTATTGTGAAGACATTAAATTCAGTCCCTAAAAAGATTACTAACTAGTCCCTAAATGTAATTGGATGCATATTTTGAGGCTTGAGCGGGAAAGTCTTTCCTCCAACGAAAATTTTTTCTTTTATCAAAATTTGAGGCGCTAAAAAATTAATTCTAAAAGTAAAAAGAAAAAACCTAATTCTCAAAATAGATGCTTGTCCTAAAATTTGCCCTAATCTCTTCATATCACAACTGAGCATGAATGAAACCCAGCTGCCCTAGGTAATCTCAACGATGCTCTGCCCCTTGAATGGATAGATGTGTATTCTTCTTTGTGCTATTGTTGTCTCCCCTAATCTCAGCGTCGACATTCTTCCATTAAATTGATAAAGATGTCTTCTTCTTCCTCGTGTTGTTGCTGCTCGATCTGGTTGATAAAGATCCATTAAAACTTTCCTCGAGATAAAATTTCAGGTGTGAACATTCTTCTGATCGAGTTGTTGTTGCCCTGTTCAAAATATAATCCAACACAACTTTGCTTGGGACAATATTTCAGGTGGGTTCATCTTCCGATCGAGTTGTTGTGTTTCCTTCATAAGTTATATGAATGACGTTTTTTTCTTGTGTATTCAAGTTACTTCTTCTTCATCTTTTTAAAAATTAATTAGGTTAATGATTTCATCTGCAAAAATTATTGGGTGTTGAGATTTTGCGACAATATACATGATACAGAAATATACAAGTATATGACTTGTAATTCAATGACTCATCTTCTTGGTTACAAGTAACTATTAGAAACTCCAAGTATAAAAACATAGATGTGAAAGACTGATTTTGTTGTTGTGGAATTATAGGTTGAAGTAGGACTATGGAGTACCTGTCGTTTAAATCTGAAACGACTCTCTGTTTCACTTTTTATAAGTCTTACGTATTCACAATAATGGGGTATTAATCTATTCCTCTTGTTTAGTTTATGCTTACAAGAACTTGAGTTATTTGACCAGTGTTGTCTATGGTAATACGCAAAATTAGTGACTGTTCGGAGAATAGTTGGAGTTAAATTTGAACTCTTAATTTCTTTAAACAAGGTAGGTTAGAGGAGGAAATGAGCTGAGGTGAGGTGAGGTGAGGTGATGAGATAAGACGAGGTGAGACGAGAAACTGATGCATTGCCTTCTAATAAAAATAAAAAGGCGCAACAATTAGAACATAGTACAATAATTTTTTAGTTTGCTGCAACATTGCTGCCAGCTGCTTTGTTTTAACATTTTTTGCCCATATGTTGTTACTCCAGCTCACCTTTTATGTTATTCACTCAGTTAGTTTGTTTCTATTTCCTTCCAAATGTTGTTAAGTTGTGGTTTCTAAAAATATATGTTGGATTCTTGTCTATAAATATAAGCAAAATTAGTTACTGCTTAGAGAATAGTTAGAGTTAAAATTAGTTACTGCTTAGAGAAGCAACATTTAGAACATATAATGTACATTAATTTTCTGCTCTGCTGCGATCAGCTGCTCTGATTTAACGTTTTATGCCAACATGTTGTTACTCCAGCTCGTCTTTTATGTTATTCATTCAGTCCATTTGAAATCGATTCAGCAGAAATATTACAATCCACCTAGTTTTGCTCCTTGCAACTATGGTTGATCCATAGGTTCCCCGACCTTTGAAGCAGTTGTCTGCATTAAAAAATAATATTAGTTGTATAAATCATGACCTTTGTGAATCAGGTGCACTATTTCTGCTGAGTCAGTTTCAATTTGTAGATTGGAGATATTCCGTAAAGCCATCATTTTCAGTCTTATTACTAGAGCTAGTAGTTCTGAATGTAGAGAGTTGAAAAAATTTATTCTTGCTAAGAACCTTGTTATCCAAGAGACGTTGTTGTCACACATGACTCCTCCAGCTCCCTCATTTTTGGTAGATTAGTTATAAAAGACATCTGTGTTTAGTTTGTATCCCGACTTCGGCGGTACCCACCTCTATTTGCACCTAGCAATACTACTTCTACTTGTCTATAATTGTATGCAAAGTTAGTGATTGTTTAGAGAATAGTTGGAGTTACATTTGAACTCTTAATTTATTTAAACAAAATCAGTTAGATGAGGAGACGAGTTGAGGTGAGGTGACGAGACAAGACGAGATGAGTCGAGAGACTGATGCATTGCCTTCAAATAAAAATAAGAAGGCGTAACATTTAGAACATAGTACATTAATTTCTGAATTAACAACAATTGTACATATCTTTTATGCTGGCTCTGTTTTTCATTTTCTACACAACTTCATAATGACATAAATTTTGTTTTGAAATTTTCTACTATGATCGCTGCTAGCTACCCTGTTTTAACGGTTTTTGCCGAGATGTTGTTAATCTAGCTTGTCTTTTATGCTAATTCATTTTCATTTGCTTATATTATCTACCGACTTTGCTTCTGGACAACTATGTGTAGCTCTTTAGCAATCTCTATTAGAACTATGATTGACCTTCTACATTTCTGTTGTAACTTGCGGATGTTTCTCTCTGTTCGAGTATGGAAGAAAATGGCAACATATAGAATTCTAGTATGGTATTTCTAGGAATCCTAGCATAGAATACAAATAATGTCAACTTAAATACATCATTTTGTTAATGTATCAAATGTTGTTAGTCTTCTTTGCAGGGCTAGCTAGAGGATGAGCTAATGTTTATCGGATTTCCATTTTCCATAGTGAATTTCTTCTATGTAGCTGTAGGATATTGTGGAAGAAGCGATTAATAAGCACTCTTTATGTTTAACCCACCACAACCGATGAATCTGTCCAGTTAAATTCAACAGAGAGTTCCAATAACTAATAAGGATCTTGTATCCAAAACTTTTTAAACCCCCAACCAGATTGTTTAGGTGTAAGGATATTATTTATAGAGTTATCTTTGATGTAAATGTTATGAATCCTTCACTTGTCTTTCTTCTTTGTTATAGTCCAATGTAACTTTTATAGACCAACCTTATTCTAAGTTGAGAAGTGCAGTATATTAAGGCCCTTGTCGACTAGGTCGAACATAATAATTTTTGATCGAATAGAATAATTACTTATTGATAACACTTGTAAGTATTGATATAACAAACAACTAAACTAGCTCGTAGTTGTTCTTACTCACTTATCTCTCTTTTCAGTTGTGGTCTGACCACCTTTTAATTCCAAATACCCTATTGTCTTGTCCTCCATGTATAATATCTTGTTATTCAAACTACTTCTTATATCATAATAAAATAGTTTTCTTTCTCCAGGCACTATTGGTAAGGGACGATAACAAGGACTTACAAACCTTGCCATGTCTTCTAATTAAGGAAATTAAAAGGGAGTGATACATAAGAACTATGTGGTTCTTGAGAAAGAGTACATGCAAGTTAATATTGTATTTCCTTCTTCAACTAATGAAGTTAAGCAATACACCCAAGGAGATGAAACAAGTAAGTTTTTTCATGTCTATTAAGATTTAGTTACATATTTAACTGAATCTACTGCTCATAACATGGTAAATCATTTTTTTGGTTGAACAAAATAGCTTCTTATTGACGAACTTATTCCCAATTGGATTGTAGTGAAGGACAAGGTGCTATTTTTTTTATAACGAAACAATTTCTCATTGATAAAAACTTTTTTTATAAAATAAAACAACTTCTCCATGTGCTATTGGGAAGGAACAAGGAAAAGGACTTAACAACTCTACTATGTTTTATGGTAAAGGAATGATATTACGCAACAGAAGTTCGACACACGTGAGCAGCTATTTAGATATGAAACATTTTTTTTCTGAAAGTTTTCAAGTATGCTTAGTGATTTACACTCAATTTTCTAAGCATCTACCTTGCAGTTCGTCGTGATACTTAGATATGAAACTTGTTTGAACTTGGTAGCTTTTCTTAGTGGAACTTTTAATATGCAATATTGGACTTCAGCTTTTGCTTTGAGCTTCTATTTTGTAGCTTTGTGTCAAGAAAAATAGATGATTTTGTTGTTTCATGTATTAATTTTGTTTTACTCATAGTTAAAAATACAAGCGAGGAGTTGTAGAAATGCAGAATATCGAGATTGTAGAAAAATATTGTAGACCTCAAACTTGTAACCATGTATTTGATTTTCGGGTGGAGTAAAGCTAGAAGACATGAAAGGTGGCACTTGGTCAAAAGCTGAATTAATGTATCCTTCGTTGCTCAACAATCACATATATATCCTGCATACGTCATCAATAGTTTTAGCTGAATGACCACTGACATATTTTTCTATCCAAGTAAGTGAGCATATACCCATATTGATTTACATAAAGTCATTTAAATTGTTATTGTAAGGCTGAACTGTTAGAAAACTAATAAGATGGTTGATCGTGTTTGAATGCTTTATTCCCTTGTGGTCCTTTGTTGGAGGATTTTATTCTCTTAGCTGGTGGATTTTGATTACCTATTGCCTTTGGCTCTCAGTTATTGGACCAATGCTTTATAGCTAGAGTTATTTGTATCATGAGTCATCTTTGCCTGCCTTTTGTGAGAACAATTTAATGATGTGATTGAAAGAAAAAACCAAGTTCTCTAACTACATACATACTTAAATATCTAATGAAAAAGTAGGTCCCTATTAATAGGTATGATTGAACATGATCACTGTGAAAGAATCATATAGATCTGATTCATGATACATAGCTGAAGTTGCTTCCTCTGTCTTTTATTTCCTGCACAACTATATGTGCTTGGCTTTTTCATCTATTTTTTATTTTCTGTACAACTACACGTTACATCTTCTTCCTCTATTTTTTTTTATTTTATACAAAATTGCACACACGTCTTCTTCTATTTTCTATTTTCTAAATATCTGTGTGTGCACATTTTTTATTTTCTGCACAGCTGCGTTCGCATAATTTTTATTTTCTGCCAGCTGCACCAAATCATACTCTTCAATAAGAACATAGAAATGTGATTTCATAAGATATATAATACTCCCTTAACTAGATGACTGACTTAATAATCTTTAAATGATTTCTAAGAGATGGCTTAGATTTGTTATTTGTTGAGAGCTGCAACTATATGATAGAGTATAGCAACCCCAGTGTAGTCGCCCGCAACGAGATAAACAAAGTTGATATTCTTTCACCTATTGTACTACATCAAGACATATAAAATTAAAAATTATAGATGTTTTAGACTTCTGATACACTACTGAATGGACACTTGAGGTTCTAATAAGAAACATTAGGAGGCAACCACAATTTAGAATTAAGTGAGGCTGTTATGAGAAAAGAAAAAAGAATTCTTCCGTTAAATGGCTATCAAAGATAAAAATATGATGAAATCATTATGTCCAGTACTCTACTCTGTTTTTGTCTCCAAACACTACATCAAGATGTATAAACTTGAAAATTATAGACTTTTTAAACTTGTGATGTAGTACCAAATGGACACTTAAAGTTCTATTTTTGTGCATCATTTGATGGTTTCTTGGCATATTATTTGTAATGAAGCAACAATGTTTCGATCTTTTAGTATGGTTTTCTGTTTTTTTTTTTTTTTTTTCACTTCTTGTATCTGAAACATTTTTTTTCTTATTTGATGAAAATGAAGAAGGATGCTCTAAGAATTATTTGCAAGAGATATAAATCTTTTTTCCTATAAGATGATCACAGTTCAATGGATTTCTATAATGTTTAGCAGTGAAGAAACTCTTTATTGCAGCAGATTATGTGATAATGAACATTAGAGCTGTATTATAACATTTTTTTTTAATGAAAATGAGTAAAATAGTTTCTTGATCATGGCGATTGTTTTGATTCAAGGGGTCAGCATGGAAACTTATGCTTGCATTTGTGATAAAAAATTGAATTATTGGTTAATGCATCTCAAAGCTTTCCTAATTAATTTTTTTACATCCTTGCAGCTTGTTCATGTTTCTAGATAGCTCTTGGAGAAATTTGGAAATTGAAGTTTCAAGTCCAGATGCAAGTTAGAAAATGAACAAGATCAATATCATTATGTTATGAAAGTTATGTAAAACATGATTTCATAGTTTAGCTCGAGATGTTAATCACCTATGTTTGTTTGTTAAGAAAATATTGGAATCTAAGTTTTGTTAACCAACATGTATCAACGGTTTTTATGGAGATTTCAGAAGCAATCTTATATTGATTGGTACTTTTTTTTTAATTTTATGATATGAAGCTCTAGAACCATTCATGGTCAATATAAAACGAGGTACTTTCTCGTCCCTAAAGGTTCATTTAGGACAAGATATTTCTTTCCCTAAAGTTTTATCTAGGATGAGGTAGTTTCTCATCCCTAAAGGTTCATCTAGGATGGGGTTGCTTCTTGTCCTTAAAGGTTAATTTAGGACGAGGTAGTTGCTTGTCGCGAAAGTGATTTAACGACTAGAAAATAAGTACATTTCAAAGAAAAAAATCACCTATTTGGGACGAGATATATAGTCTCTAAAAGTGTTTTGGCGACCAGCATTATTTCTGTCTCTGTAAGTATTTAACGACCAGAAATGTTATCCTGTCGCAATTAACTTTTAGCGAAGGAAGCTATTAGGACGGGTGGCGACCAGCCTTTCCCCGTCGCAATAGACCATTTGGGGACCAGTTTTGGACTTTTAGGGACTAGATTTCCCTTCCTTAGAGGCTGCTTTTCTTGTAGTGTAAGTTTGGCTTGGAAAAGGATTGTAGGCCTTCTTTGACCTGATTATGTCTTTCAAAACCTACCAAATGACATTAATCCCTAGTTTTCCACTTTGAACCTGAAGTCTTTCTTTGGAAAAACACATCTTAGTCACTACCCTTTTTAGTGCTTGCATGCACTATCCCTCTCTTGGCCCAATTTTCTTGAGTGCACCAAGAGTGTGTAAATTATAAGAGAAGATCCATGTTTGAAGTTGCCAGAGGCAAAGAATACAAAGTCTCCCAAAGTCGAGGAAGCAAAAAACGACTTCTAGAATAAGAAAAAAAAAAGGAAGAAGGTGGAAAGAAATAAAGAAAGACAAAAACACCCCTACAAGGACAATGAAAGACAAGAAGAAAAAAATATCCAACAAAAGAGGAGAAAACTTCAAAACAAAGGAGTGAAAAAGGAAAAACTCCAACAAATAAGAATTCAAAAGAAGTCGAAAAAAAACAGGGGACAATAAAGAGGATTAGACGCCAAAGGTGTATTAATCATCAAAAGCACAAATTCACTGTGACGCTCAAGAAGGAATTAAGTTACTCTTATCCCAAATATATATCCTACATGTCCCTAAGCATATATTACAAGCCAATAACAAGTTATACATGATCTCATTCCAAATATTCTCACATTAGTGGAGATTTACATAAGGGCCAAACATATGGTATCACAGTTGCATGCATTGAACATTCTTGTGAGTGTGAGTGCACTTAAAAAAATGTCCTCAAATAATATGCTTCAAATATGTGTGAAATATGACTTTTCTTTTTGTGAGGGCACTTGAAACATAAAGATTGGTACAATTAAAATCTTTGTTTGAACAAAGATGAACAAATCCTGTTGATACTTAAGTATGTTTGAGGTACCACTTGAAGCTTTAGGAGTTACCTTGAATTCAATCTTAGTAAAAAAAAAAAAAAAAAAAAATTTACATGCGATCCTAACTCCTGGTACCAATTGTAGTCAAGATTTGACTGTCTCTTTATATTATTTATATTTCAAAACAACAAAAAGGTAGGGTGGGGTGGGGTGGGAGTGGGGGGGGGGGGAATTACCCACTCTTTAATATTTTCCAAAACATTTTTTTTAAAAATTATTTTCATTTTTTTTAGAAAAGAGATTTTGCCTTTCCTTTTTAGGTTGTTCATTGTAAAAAGTGTCATTAGGCTAATTCTATTATTGTGAGACACCTATTTTACTTCATTGGATCGTTCGTTCTAAAAAAATGTGACATGTCTTTTGTTTTTAGGCTGTGAATATGACAAAGAATATCATTTTCCTATTTTATCATGTTCATATTGTACATTTTCTACTGATGATCTTGTCTCGGATTCTTTGCAATATTCATCATCTATAGGATTAGAACTACATTTGATCTAATTCATAGCTCGATATGTTATGTAGGCACCACGACGGCTCGATCATATATTCAGTGTGATTTTCTTTTCTCTTTATAATAAAAACTGGGACAGAATTTTTGAGAATATCTCAAAAATTCACAGTAAAGGTGCTATCTCCAGCGAGTTAAGATTGTAGATCATTTTGAGATTTGCCAAAAGTTCTAGGTGGGATAGAATTGTTGAGAAAGACCTCAAAAATTCCAATGAGTACTGTCAGAAGCTTGATGGTCAACTTCAAGTGATCCATCATCGCTTGAAGTTCAAAGTCAACTTGCAATTCTTCACCATTATAATTGAGTCATCCACCTCGTTACAATGGACAATCATCGAGCCCTTTCACCTAGTTACAGTTGGACAATCATCGAGTCATCCACCTTGTTACAGTGGACAATCATCAAGTAATCTATTATTTGCATTTTTCATTGCATTTCAATCGCCGAGTAGGTCATTGCATTTAACTCACATATATTCAGAGGTGAAGGATGTGTACCCTATCTATTTAACGTTCAAGTAGGTAGAATTACCCACTCTTTAATATTTTTCAAAACATTTTTTTTAAAAATTCTTTTCATTAAAAATAAAGGAAGAGAGATTTTGCCTTTCCTTTTTGGGTTTTTAAGTGTAAAAAGTGTCATTAGGCAAAACCTATTATTGTGAGACGCCTATTTTACTTCATTGGTCCGTTCGTCCTAAAAAAATGTGACATATGTTTTGTTTTTAGGCTGTGAATATGACAAAGAATATCATTTTCCTATTTCATCATGTTCATACTGTACATTTTCTACTGATGATCTTGTCTAAGATTCGTTGCAGTATTCATCATCTATAGGATTGGAACTACATTTGACCTGATTCCTAGCTCGACAAGATATGTAGGCGCTACGACGGCTCGGTCATATATCTAGTGTGATTTTCTTTTCTCCTTATAATAAAAACTAGGACAGAATTTTTGAGAATATTTCAAAAATTCACAATAAAGGTGCTATCTCTAGCGAGTCAAGATTGGAGATCATTTTGAGATTTGCCAAAAGTTTGATAGTCAACTTCAAGTGATCCATTATCGCCTGAAGTTCAAAGTCAACTTGCAAATCTTCACCATTATAATCGAGTCATCCACCTCGTTACAGTGGACAGTCATCGAGCCTGTCCACCTAGTTACAGTTGGAAAATCATCGAGCCATCCACCTCGTTACAGTGGACAATCATCAAGTAATTCATCATTTGCATTTTTCATTGCATTTCATTCGCCGAGAAGGTCATTGCATTTAAGTCACATCTATTCGGAGGTGAAGGATGTGCACCCTATCTATTCAACTTTTAAGTAGGTGGAAACTTGCGTTGAAATATATTTGCATTTAAGTCGCATCTATTTGAGGTGAAGGATGTGCACCCTATCTATTCAACGTTCAAGTCGGTGGAAACTTGCCTTGAAAGATATTTGCATTTAAGTCGCATCTATTCGGAGGTGAATGATGTGCACCCTATCTATTCAACGTTCAAGTCAGTGGAAACTTACGTTGAAAGATATTTGCATTTAAGTCGCATCTATTTGGAGGTGAAGGATGTGCATCCTATCTATTCAACGTTCAAGTCGGTGGAAACTTGCGTTGAAAGATATTTGCATTTAAGTCGCATATATTCGGAGGTGAAGAATGTGAACCCTATCTATTCAACGTTCAAGTCAGCGGAAACTTGCATTAAAAGATATTTGCATTTAAGTCGCATCTATTTGGAGGTGAAGGATGTGCATCCTATCTATTCAACGTTCAAGTCGGTAAAAACTTGCATTGAAAGATATTTGCATTTAAGTCGGATCTATTCGGAGGTAAAGGATGTGCACTCTATCTATTCAATGTTCAAGTCGGTGGAAACTTGCTTTGAAAGATATTTGCGGAAATGTGGAAAGTTATGGGGAGGGAAAATGAATTTAGTGTGTAGCTATAGGGAGGAGCAAATGTGGAGAGTGATTGCAAGATCTAAGTACCTGACAGTTTCCAAGAAGTAGCAGCAAAGTCCACGCTATCAACAACAAAAGTGTATGCCATAAATATTTGTAGTACTTGAGTATACAAAAGGGTGGTGCCGACCATATCGCAAAAATGTAGTATATACTACACTGATAACAGAAGGAGGAAACATCAGTTGTTGAAGAAATACAGTGTTGAAAAAATATATGCTAAGTTGCATAATTTGATTATTTAGGCATAAACTAATGACTTTTCAATTCAAGGTGAACTTCTGAGGGAACATGGGTCCGAAAAACAAAAGAAAAAGCAAATAAAAGTCTACATATTGAACAAAAGTTGGAGAATGAGTTTAAAATAAGTGAAATATCAACTAGCATGTGACATCAAACAATGAAGACTAAAATGGAAGTACCAAGACATCAATTGGTTTCACACAGGATGCTTTACTAAACAATATTATAAGAAACTATTGTACACTACACTAAACAAGTTTCATAATTGTTCAAAAGTGATTAAGAAGTGGAGAAAGACAATTCAACCCAAGACACTTTTATAAGATCATCTTTTCTAGTCTAGTACATTATCAAAATCCTTCATTTCTGTAAGCATATAAACTTAACAAAAGATGAGGGCAACAAGTAAATTATTAGAAAACAAGAAACCCAAATAGTAGTAAGGGGTCATGGAGTAACCAAATACAACCCCTTAAATTGGTGCATTCAACTATTGAGGTAACCCCTTAAGTTGGTGCAGATGTTACTGAATTTCATAGAATATATTTATTCGTCCAATTTTTTCTTTCCGTAAGTCTTCTTTTGACAAGAATAGTAATAAACAACTAATCTTTAAGAGAAAAATTATTTTTATACAGAAAGAAAGAAGGCATGAAAAGAATTATTATGTTGCAATAAAGGCAGTTTAAATTTCTCAACAACTACCTGACATTTGATAGCCTTAAGATGTAAAACACATACTACTCCTTAACAACTAACTTGACGCTAATATGTACTCAAGTGCATATATTTTGCTAATTGAATGGCCAAGACAAGAGCGAGTTTTTATGTACTTTAGTTTCACTTTTATTTTTCTACTCTATTATTCACTTTCCTTCTTTCATAAAGTTCATGTGAAGTGTTGGTTCTCAGTGACTGCTTGGATTAACATCGGAGTTAAAAATAAAATGTAAAAGCAGCTAAGTCAACACCTATTTTGTTGATCTTTTTAAATCATGCCCTAATGTAGTCAATAAACCAAATTATCTTTCCACAACATCACAATTTATCAAAGCCAATTCTTCAAGCCCATCACCTGTAATTATAAGATATAAATAATCTATAACCTGTTACAATCCCTTACATCAATAACATGTTAACAGTTGCAAAACCAACTAAGTAGCTCAAGAGAACTAAACTATGATACTTAAGGTTGCATCACCTTGATATTTTAGCATATAATTGGTTACTCAAAAAAATGGAAAAAAAAAACTTTGGCATCAGTTTGGGTGTGTGTGGTGTTTGAAGTGTGACACTAAAACAAAATGAGACACCACGAAAAATATGTATTAGATTGTGATAATACTATCGTTACTTCTAGTACGAACAATACATGATTTGCGAAATTTCAGCCCATCCAAAAATCAAAAAATGCCTAATCCACATTGCAAAAGTAAGCAATTTGATTGGAAAAATTATATTGAACTTCCCTTGTAAACAAAAACATACTCCTGGTCACAAATTCCAATCCATTTAAGTTCAGATATAACTATGAGGGGTATATCCAACTACTTAAGAGTTGCTTGTCAAGAACCGTAACCCTTTTATAGGTTACAAAAAGAGACTGTAAGATCCTAATTTCACTTATACCTGATACCAATAGCTTCTTACTTTGTCAATGACGCATTCCTGTTCTTTTTCTAGTTATCTTCCTCTTCACTAGTAACAAGACAACAACTTTGAATCCTTAAACTCCTTAAACACCCCCAAATTTCCTATCAATCAAAACAGAGCAGAACATAGTTACTGGATAGCTACTAATCAATGCGATAAAAGGAGGATGGAGAGAAAAAGAAATCACAATAACAGGTGGCAAAGAGCATACCTGTAGCTGAAACTTTAATAGTAATAACTGCAAATCCTTAACTTCACACTGCACACGAAAATAATTGTAAAATGAATTTAGTATTTTTTATAATTTGTATCTATCAAATAGCATCTGTTATAGTTCATCTTCAACATATGATTTCATTGTGCAGCCATGTGAATTTATGAAAGCTTAGAGTTTGGTTTAGAAGGATAAAACGTAGATTTAGAAGGATAACAAGTGCTCCACATTAAAACTTACAAGTAACAAGAGAAAAGGGCATGATATACCCCTTAATTTTGCCATTTGGAGTTGATATGTCCCTCGATATGAAAGTGACTCATATATACCTTCACCATTATACAAACGGCTCACATATACTCCTACCGTTACAAAATGAGCTCACATACATCTTTCATTTAACATAAGTGAAAAAAATTAGTTTTAAATTTATATTTTTGACTTTTAATTTTCTTAAAAATTATTTAGGGATATATATGATACTTCTAGCAAAGTTAAAGGTATATTTTAATCTTTTTTATACATAAAATATTTTTTTACTTTTTTGATTATAATTAGTTGAGTTTCTTATTCTTATTTTATTTTTTTCTTTTATTCCTTAGTGTAAAAAAAAAATTTAAAATTATTTTTTTGTGGCAAACTATTTTTTTGTCTATATTGTAATTTAATTTTTGTATTTGAAGAAAAAAATTTGGTCATCTATAATAAATTTTACAAGAATATTAGTGAAATATAAATAAATTTCACCATCAAAATAATAAATCTAAATTAATTATTGAAACAAAAAAGAAGTCAAAAAAAATATGTTTGCGGAGGATTAAATATACTCATATGGGATTATATTTTTTTTTAAAAAATAATAAAAAATTAAACTAAAATTATTTTTTTTCATTTCCGTCAGAGGAAAAGGATATATGTGAGTCATTTGTATATAAGTAGGGACATGTATGAACCACTTTCATAACGAGAGATATATCAACTCCAAATGACAAAGTTAAGTGGTATATCAGACCATTTTTCCATAAAACAATGATTTTTTAACAAAAGAAAACTATAATCATCCCTCTGCCCAAATCACACAGAAACAGAGAGAACAAAACTCCAGCGTCTAATCAAATCAATCAATTCCAATAGCCAAATTTAACTAAAAAGAAACCTAACAATTCCACTTTCCCTAAATTCCACAAAGAAAATCAACAACATTCAACCCAAACAGTAACTTTCCTATAACACAAATTATGCCTATAAAACAAAGAAGAGTAAAAATTAGATTTAGAGTGACAACAAGTGCTCCACATCAAAACTCACAAGCAACAATATGCCATCTGATACTACCAAATATAGCAAGAGAAAAGATTTAACTGAAAAGAACAAAACTCTAGCGTTTTACCTACCAGTTCCTTCCTTCATAACCTTAAATTAAGCCTAAGGAAAGAATATAATAATTAAGTAAAAAACTCATCTTTTCAAGGTGGTGCTAACTACTTCTCAAATCGCTTTACTATGGATCTGAGAGAGCACAATGTGTTCAACTAGATCCTAGAAATCAACTATGAAAACGTCAATGCAATAAGGTGAAGAAACTCCAAACTAAACCCACAAGAACCCAGAAATGAACGGAGGAAGTTCAAAAGAATTATGATAAAGAAAAATCAAAGACCAAATTAATTACTGCATGTGAGAAAGCACAACAAAAATCTAAAACAAGAATCCAAAATAGAACACGAATATCATAATCACCCAACCAAAATTGAAAGCATAACAATTAAAATTATTGGGACTTCCTATATACAAGGAAAATCGAACATCACAAAAACTCAGAAAATTGATTCAGATGAAGAAAACCACATATGAACGGAGGAAGTTGAAAAGAGTTCTGATAAAGAAAACCCAACTAAAATAAACTTCAAAGTTAATTTCAAAGGAAAAAGACCAAATTAATTACTGCATGTGAGACAACACAGCCAAAATATGAAACAGGAATCCAGAATAGAACACGAAAACAATAATTACCCAGCCAAAATGAAAGCATATCGAAAACCTACATCAAATTTCGTACCCAAACTTCAATTTTGAGGAAAAGAAAGATGATACAAAAAAAACAAAAAAAAATAATCAATGAAAACATGGAAAAGTCTATGCTGAAGGAAACAAAAGAACCTTGATGTACACTGACAATGGAGTATAAATGATGCAAACACACAAAGTGAGGTGTAAATTGGTAACACAGAAGGAAGACACGTACTTATAATATGAAAGTGAAAAGACAAAAATATCCTTCACACCAATGAAGCAGGCATGTTGCAACATGCCTTTTCTAATAGAGGAAAAGAAAGATGATACAAAAAAAACTCAAATGAAAACATGGAAAAGTGTTACCTAGATGGAATGTTGAAGGAAACAGAAGAACCTTGATGTATACTGACAGTGGAGTATAAATGATGAAGACACACAAAGTTAGGTGTAAATTGGTAACACAGGAGGAAGACACATACTTATAATATGGTAGTGAAAAGACAAAAATACCCTTCACGGCAATGAAGTAGGCATGTTAAAACAAGTCTTTTCTAATATAAGATATAGAATGTATACCAAATACAAAAAGACATACACATTATGTAGTATATACTATCTATTATATATATACTTCTAATATAATAATGTATACACAATATACAACTTAATATAATATAATATACATTATATTATGTATATACTTCGAATATATATGCAATATACCATATATTATTTTAGAATACTTTTATTATATTATATATATAATATACACACAATATATTTAATGATATTCCTTTTAGTAGACATTCATTTTCTTCTGCTAGAAGATTGCCTGCTATGCATCATATTTCCCCTATTGATCTTGTTTATGGCCCGACTCGTAATCGTGTTGCTTCTTTAGATACTTTACCATCGGTTATATCTGCTGATCAAAGTGATAGACTTGTTAATAAAATAAAGATTAATCCTCAGTTAAATATTGTTCATGCAAATGATATTGTTTCTGATAAAAATATTCCTTCTCAATCCGAAATGGATTTTGATCTCAATAATACTTGATGATGGATGTACATCAAATAGATTTTAGCCCAGGTTCCCTAGCAAGAAAGTACATTCAGAATAAATTTTTAAGTGATAAATGGAATCAATTTAAAACTTGGGTTTTTGACACTTATAGTGCCGATGATTTGAATAATATTTCACAAGAGTATTATGAAACTTGTATCTTATATAATCAAATTATGTATTTTGTGTCTTGGTTTATAACCACTTATTTAACTTTGTTCATCAACATTCTTGAACGATCATATAAAGATGGAACTGATAATATTATCAAGGTTGTATATCCACCTCAGTCATCATTTGTTTCACCCAATAATACTAGTATAACCTTTACTGCCTTTCAAAAATTTATTGAAGAAGATGTTGCGGCAATCAGCATCAACGAAATTAATAATCTAATTTCTCAAAACAATTATTTGGGACTTTATGTTAAGGTTTTAGGTGAACATATTGGTTCTCTTGATAAAAAGTTAGATGAACTAACTACTTTGATAATTCAAATAAAAAATGATTTAAGGACTTTTGATAAAGCTTCAACCTCTAAAACTAATATGGAAGCTCTTACTATGTCTACTCCTGTACAATGACATCCTGAGATTTTAGAATTTAAATTTAAATCAATTTATGACTTCGAAGAACTTCTTGATAATAACTTTTCTGAATTTATGGCAAGTTCTATGGATTTGTCTGAAAGTTTTGCTAACGAAATGGAAAACACTTTTGATTTTAAAAATCATGTTCCTTTGGAATTTAATAAACTTCAGGGTTATCCCAAGAAGAATAGTGGTAATAGTAAATTTGCGCAACTCCTCAGGTTGTGCTTATAGAGGAATGAGACTAGAATTAGACTAATACCTCCTACAGCGGTTCTGAAATTTATGAATGGAACTTTGATGGTTTGATTGATAAACAACTTACTATTCTTGTTCATAGAGTGCTTATGTATGCAACTATTTGTAAAAATGCTAAAAACACAAATAGAAATATTTACAAAATGATAATTGCAGGTTTTACTGGCCAACTTCGAGGTTGGTGGGATAATTATATGACAGTTGAACAAAAGGCTGCTGTGATTAATGCTATTTCTAGTAATGAGACTAGAATTAGACTAATACCTCCTATAGTGGTTCTAAAATTTATGAATGGAACTTTGATGGTTTGATTGATAAACAACTTACTATTCTTGTTCATAGAGTGCTTATGTATGCAACTATTTGTAAAAATGTTAAAAACACAAATAGAAATATTTGCAAAATGATAATTACAGGTTTTACTGGCCAACATCGAGGTTGGTGGGATAATTAAATGACAGTTGAACAAAAGGCTGCTGTGATTAATGCTATTTCTGGTAATGAAGGTGTTGATAACTTAGGTATGACTCTTGTTGCAAATAGAGAAGACGCCGTTTATACCTTAGTTCTGACCATTTTAAAACATTTTAATAGTAGATTTACCAATCAGTTTGAGACTATTTATGCCCTATTAAACGGTCTTCGTTGTAGAAACTTGGGAGATTTCAGGTGGTATAAAAATACTTATCTGAGTAGGGTGATGGAGTTACCCGAAAATAAATATGAGCATTGGAAAGCTAAATTTATAGATGACCTTCCCCTCTTATTTGCAGAATGAGTTAGAAAAATCATCAGAAATGAGCAGGGTATAATTCCCTAAAATGATTATACCTATGGCCGACTGATAGGCGTTTGCTCGCAAGAAGGCATACATTTGTGCAATGAATTAAAGTTATCTAGACAACTTAAGATGGATAAGCTTAGAGAAAGATCTCAGCTAGGAGACTTTTGTACTCAGTTTGGTTTACCTGATACTTCAGTTGATAGCATGAAGACCAAACATAGAGATTCTAGAAGCTCTAATCCCAACAAACCTTACAGGAAAAAAAGGTCTAAACACAGACATAGGTCTAAGGAAGAACGGGATGAGATAAAAGCATATCGTAAATCTAATATATTTACCAAGAATAGGTCTAAGCGAGAACTCGCCAAGATTAAGTGCTATAAATGTGGAAATTTTGGACATATAGCACCCAATTGCAAGTTTGAAAAGCTGAAAACCTTAGAACTTGATGAAAAGGTTCATGATAAGGTTTATAGTTTCTTATATACTTTTGGTTCAAAATTTGATTATGCTTCCGATTCAGGTTCAGAAGAAGAGATTGATTTGCCTGATTTATCTGACAAAAATCAGCGTCCTAATATAAATGCTTGCAATATTTGTGAAGGTGATATTTGTTCCTATGAAACTGATGAATTTTATAAATTGCAATCTCAATTTGAAGATTTGAACATCAATACTATTACTTCTGATAATGTAATAGAACTTTTGAAAGAGGTTACTGATAATAATCTTCATGAAAAAATTATTCAATTAGCTGTTAATAATACTGCTAGTTCTTCAAAGAATTCTGAAAAACAAAAGAGTGATTTTGAATATGAATATTCTGCTCCTTATTCTTTGTTTGAAATTAACAACAAACTTCATAAACAAAATATTTCTACAAGAAATTCTTGTTTTGATGATTTGAAGAATGAAATTGAAAATTTGAAAAATGAGATTAAATCCATTAAACAAAATCAAATAATTTGTGATCATCGTCTTACTTAGATTGAAACTGTTCATAACAAAGGGAAAAATATTGCTAAAGAAAATACTCTTGCAAAACCTTTTAATCTTGATCATAGACAAGGTATGTTCCTAGGAATGATGCAAATTGTAACTGCTCATAAGTGGTATGTTAAGTGCACCATATTAAATGACAATAGTTTTTAATAACTAATGTTGCTATGATTGATAATGGAGCTGATGTGAGTTGCATTCAAGAAGGTCTTGTACCTACCAAATACTTTGAAAAAACAACTCATATGGTTAAATCTGTATCTGGACATGCTTTAGATATTAAGTATAAACTGCCTAATACTCGCATTTGCCAAAATAAAGTGTGCATTCCACATTTCTTTTTCTTGGTTAAAAATCAGTTATACGCTCTGATTATACTTGGAACACCTTCTATAAATGCTATTTATCCGTTTACTAGCATAAATGCTAAAGGATTTTGTGCTACGCTTGAAAACCAGAATATTAGTTATACTTTTATCACTGACCCAATTTCTCGTGATATGAATGCTTTAATTGATATGAAGCAAAAGCATGTTGATTCTTTACAACTTGAATTGTTTAGTATGAATATATTTGATACTTTGAAATCTACCAAATATAAGAAAAAATCAAATTGATTTCTGAACAAATGACTATTGATATTTGTGCTGATCATCCAAGTGCTTTTTGGAATCGGAAAAAACATATTGTTACTCTTCCATATGAAGAAAATTTCTCTAAGGATGGTATTCCTACAAAGTCTTGTCTTTGCCAGATGAAAGCCGAATTGGTAGAATTCTGCAAAAAAGAAATTAATAGGTTGTTACAAAAGGGTTTGATAAAACCTTCGCAATCACCTTGGTCTTGTGCTGCATTTTATGTTAACAATGCGGCTGAAAGGGAATGTGGGGTCCCCAGATTGGTAATAAATTATAAACCTTAGAATAAATATTTAAAATAGATTAGGTATTCTATTCCGAATAAAAGAGACTTATTATCTAGATTATATGATGCCAATATATTTTTCAAAATTGATTTAAAATCGGGATATTGGCAGATTCAAATAATGAAAGAACATTCTTATAGAACAACCTTTAATCTCCCATTTGGACAATATGAGTGGAATGTAATGCCCTTTGGTTTGAAAAACGCTCCTTCTGAATTTCAGAAAATTATGAATGATAT
Organism: Solanum bulbocastanum; assembly: GCA_037074985.1. Taxonomy (NCBI): domain Eukaryota; kingdom Viridiplantae; phylum Streptophyta; class Magnoliopsida; order Solanales; family Solanaceae; genus Solanum; species Solanum bulbocastanum. The sequence continues at coordinate 30,719,851 of CM073599.1, read as the reverse complement.
TTTCAACTTCTATTTGGATTTTATCATTGTCTATATTTATGATATTTTGGTTTACTCAAAGACTCTTGAAATGCATATCAAACATTTAGACATTTTCAAGAAAATTGTTATACAAAATGGTTTGGTGATTTCTAAACCAAAGATGAGTTTAGTTCAAACTAATGTAAGATTTTTAGGACATCTTATTTTTCAAGGGAAGGTTACCCCGATTCAACGATCGATTGATTTTGCCTCTAAGTTTCCTGATGTTATTACATATAGGACTCAATTGCAAAAATTTTTGGAAAGTCTAAATTACATATTCCCCTTTTATAAGAATTTATTGCGTGACTTGGCCCCATTATATGACAGGATAAAAAAAGATCATAAATCACCATGGAATGATAGACCAATTTGGTAAAAGATATTGAACTTCGTGTGTAATCTTTACTTTGTCTAACTCTTGCAACCCTGCATGATAGAAAATTATTGAGACAGATGCCCCTAACATTGGTTATGGTGGAATATTGAAGAAAATTAATCCCTATGACAAAAATGAATATTTGATCTCATTTCATTCCGAAAAATGGAGTGATGCTCCGAAGAAATATGCTACGGTGACTCATGAAATGTTGATCATCGCCAAATGCGCATTAAATTTTCAAGATTATTTATATAATCAAAACTTTTTGATAAAAACTGATGCAGAATCAGTGAAATATATGTTTGATAAAGATTTTAAATATGATGTATCAAAATTAATTTTTACTAGGTGCCAGGCCCAGCTAGCCCCTTTTGATTTCGAAATCCATTATAAAAATGGGAGTGATAACTGTCTTCCAGATTTCTTATCTAGAGAATATCTTTCTTCATAATGAGTTTTCAGTCTCCCTTCTTTACACATAAAACTTTAGTTACTATCCTAAAAGTAGTTCCTCTCAATCGAGATGTACATGAAGTAATTCTATAGAAGATTATAGATGACATGTTGATAGATGTCTACTCTATTCATATGATAGAAGAAATCGTTAATTTTGATGATGAACTATATTATTATAACAATTATTATGCTTTCGAATAAAACAAAATGTTTTGTTTGTTGGATGAACCCTCCTTGGGTAACCAAGTTCAGAGGAAAAGGCGGTTATACCAGAGAAAGGGGAAGATCATCCTCGGGATCATCAGGATCGTCATACGGATCCTCTTCATCTAGCTCCCCAATTATACAAAGAGGAGGGATGAGCTTGGTGAATCTAAAAATCTCTCAAAAAGAGGCTTCTTCTATACATCTGGAAGATATTCTAGAAAATAATCCACTATACACACAATTATTGGCGTATCTATCCCAAAAGCAGAGTGATACCTTTGCATCCATAGCAAAAGATGATGTTGATGATATTAAATCATATGAAAAAATATCCAAGAAAGAAATGATATTTCTTTTGGAAAATTCTGATATTCAGCGAAAAGAAGAACCCTGGAAGATATTCCAGTGATATTTGGTTAACGGATTATATTTCTCGGGTGAGTCATACAAGACCCGATCTTATTATGAGACAATTTTAATAAGCACCGGCAGTGCTGAGTTTCAGCATTTTTCAGGTTATAACATTAGTGAGAATGTTTATAACTTCTCCAAAATGATAATCAAACAGATTATATCTGTTGAAGATTAGGGTATCTCTACAATGAAGGAAAGGCAGATCAGCCTGAATAAAGTCTCTATGAATTTTACATACTGGGACTATATTCGTGCTTTTGATAAAGTCCTCATCTACAATAATGAAAGACATAAGCACACATGGTTTATAAAAATTTGTGCAAAGATATTCGCAGAACCAATCTCTAATTGGTTTCTAACTGGTGGTCATACTACGGTCCAACGATTAAAATTCTACCAAATCCATTTCTCAAAGAATGGGTTAAAGTTTCACCCGATCTTAACGTATTATATCACATAGATCATATCTGTTACATTGAAAAAATTGAACCAAATATATTTTTTCATTGAATTTTTGATTCCTTGGATTCATAAATGGACTCTAGAAGTGGGTTTTACTGAGGAGAAAATTCCTTGTTTATATAGGAGTTTTTATAATAATTTCTAGGACAAATTAATGAAAAGAGATCCTAAAACCAAGTCTTTTATATGTACAAGAACTGTTGGACCTGATTGAAAAAAGGGTCCAAGAATATTGCATCACCCCTCAGAAAGGAGTATTCAAGATAGTTCGGTGAGGCATATTACTCACAAAATTTCCATCCAAGACGGAAATAAAGAAGAGATGATTAATAATTATCTTGAAGAAGTAAGAAGATATCTACTCCTCAACATAACTCAATAGGAGAAATCAGACACGTCCATGAGGAGTGAAATCAGTGACGATGTCTCCCCTAAAGATATTCAAGAGGCTCAACCATGTGAGTCAGACAAACTTATCTCAGAAGATACTCTGCAAAAGGCGGAAGAGTTCCTCCACGAATTAAAGAAAAAAGATAACATGTCGAACTTATCACTACAACAAAAGCCATTATCAACAGTAAATACACTGTTGGTCAACAGTAGATAAACTGTTACTGTATATAGGGACCCATTGATAAGGGACCCATATTTATTGTTTGTAGATTCTCTTATTTTCTATAAATAATTTTAGTCTTAGTTGTTGAGAGGCAGGTTCAGAAAAACCCCCTCTCTCTCTCTCTCTTTTCCTCTCTCTCTAGTAAAGGTTTCTCTTTTGTAATTTGTGAGTTCGCCGGATACTTACCGGAGTTGTCAATAAAGTGTATAGTTCTCATAGGCCCTGATGTTGGCCATAGTAACAAGGTACTTTAATTCTTCCTTTCTTTATATTTTATCTTTCTCCGATCTGGAGCTGTGACTATATCCAGCTAAAAGAATCATATCTATGTCGGATATCTAACTTCGCTTTTATATCTACCATGAAAGATCTAGACTTTATCTAAATATAAATAAATTTACATATGGTTTCTTGACTTGGTTCGGAGATGGTGGTATAATCAGATTTGATGCAATACGTTATTGGCTTTGTCTTAGTGACTCCATCTAGCCAGCCGTGGTCCAAAGCTTGTTAATGAGTTTGAAAGGGCGCTTCTATATCCAGTTAGAACTCATGGGCTCAATAACAATACGTATTTGAATCTTGATAGACCCCTTGCTTGGGTAAAAGGATTAGATCCTTCCATACAATCATAAAGCTATATAAAAATTTGTATATATTTCGATTCGTATTTATTCCTTGAATTCGGATGTTAACAAGCTAGATTGAAGATGACCGTGCAGACTACCGCCTATCTTCTGAGATCCTAGTTTCGTTGGTATCATACTTTTAATATATATAAAATATACACACAATATACTATCTATTATATTAGGATACTTATATTATATTATATATATACTTCTAATATATAAATAATATACTATCTATTATTTTAGAATACTTTTATTTTAGTATATATGTGAACTATCAAGTTCAAATTGGGGCGTCTACCGTTCAGTAGACACGTTGGGTTGTCATCTCCCTTCAAATGACATGTTAAGTTCAAATTGGTCGTCTGCCTTTCAATAAACATGCTGGGTTATCACATCCCTTCAAGGGACATATTAAGTTCAAAATTGTGTCGTCATCTCCCTTTCAAATGACATCTCAAGTTCAAATGGACACATTGGGTTATCACATCCCTTTAAGTGACATGTTAATTTCAAATTGGGTTGTCTAACTTTCAAGAGATATGTTAGGTTTTCACCTCATGCAGAGTGACATATTATGCTCAAATTGGGCATCTGCCTTTCAAGAGACATATTGGTTGTCACCTCGTTAAAAGTGACATGTTATATTCAAGTTGGGTTATCGCATCGTTCAAATTGACATGTTATATTCAAGTTGGATCGTCCATCTTTCAAGAAACATGTTAGTTTTCACCTTGTTCAAATTGACATGATATATTAAAGTTGTTTTGTCACCTCGTTCAATGTGACATGCTATATTCAAGTTGGATCATCCACCTTTATAAAGACAGGTTGAGTTGTCACCTCGTTAAAATTAAAGTGACATGTTATATTCAAGTTTGGTCGACTACCTTTCAAGAAACAAGTTAAGCCACCACCTCATTCAAACTGACATGTTATTTGCATCGTCTTCCTTTCGAATAGGTACACTTCCTACACCATGAAATTTTGGAGGTAACATGGAAGGTATGTGAATGTTTACAATTTACGATCAATCTTTGCCTTTGTTTATTATTTTCAGCCCTAGCCTGTTGATGGACGTAAATTATTGTTCAAAATCTTTACTAATGTCTCATATTTTTTTGTTCAAAGTTTATCAAACCAAATTTGGGTTTGTCAACTTTGTTTAATCATGATCTCTTTCATTGATCCTCAAACAAAGGGGCAAGTTGTTGACACCAAATTTTATTATGATATTTTTCAAAGTTAATATTATTAAATATTTTATTCATTGAATAGTTCAAAAATATATGTTTTGCAATTTTAATGCAATTTATTGATAATTATCCTTATTGCTCAAAATATTAGAATCATTTTCAGTTAATTTTGTTTACATTGTTTTGGTCACAATCAGTTGGATATGTTCAAAATATTTGTTACGTTTGATTAAATCATTATTTTTTTTAATTAAATTGCACTTTTTTTTACATTCCATTGATTATATTCGTTAAGTTTGTTAATATTCATTTGGTGTTTTAGCACAGTCTAAAATACATTAAAACAAGATAAGATTTGCATACACAAATATTTATTAACCAGTGATTTTGGCTCACGATTTTAAGATCATGGTATTGTACCAAGATGATTTTCAATGTTTATTGAAGGTGTTACTTGATGACTAAATTAGACGGTGGTGGATAAAATTTAAGATAAGGGTTGAATAATTTCGGATATTTTTGAATTGACAAAAGAAGGGTCTCACTATTCATTGTCTTCTCAGGCGAACTCTCCGTCGGAGCTCCACTCAGTCCACCACCACAAAGACCCAAACATAGCCCACTGGTCCACCCAACTCTCTCCTCTCCTCTCTGCCTCTCCAGCACCCTTTCCATTTTCCATTTTCCATTTTTTCGATGAAAACAGTCAACAAAGCTCTAGCTACGGGCACCTTTCAACGTTGCCTCCGGCAAACTCCAAAGAACACTATTACACAACCATTCAAGGATTCAAACAACCTTCCCAAACAAGTCCATCGTCCTTGCCCAACTCCTGCTTTGTGTTACAGATTGGACCTCCGGTGAACAAAGTCGTGCACTTGATCTCACATCGAGTCAACAAGCTCTAAGCACGTGAGATCTACCTAACCCACTCTTTTTTTTTCTTAGAAAACATCCAAACAGACCTCAAGCCTCTCTGTTTTCCATTGCTATCTCTCGAAAACACATGAGTGCCACCCGGCGCCACCAACAACAAATAAGTACTCCACATAAAACCCCGGCCAAGACCCCACATCATAAACACCTCCAAATAACCGCTCCAATGACCACCAAAGTTGTCGTGAGCTCACCATCTCCAACGAGCAATAGCAACGCAAGAAACCCCAACTCCTTCTCCCTTTTTCGACAAAACTACAGTGAACCAACGAGCTCAAATCTCGCGCAACCAACAACCATGCCTACTTTGGCGAACAACAGCTCCAAATAATATCTCCGGTAAGAATAGCTAATAATACCACTGTTAAGTCCTTCTCTCAATCTCTCTTGTTTGTTTGTTTTTATTTCGTCTTGTCACTGATATAGTTGGAGCCTGTTTGGAGTAAAAATCCGATGGCACAGATCTGCTCCGTTTCGCTACCATTACTATTGTTCTTAGTTGTTTCAATTTCCCTTTATCTTTTGTTGTTATTTTATGATCTTGACTAATTGTTTTGTATTAGTTTGGTCAAGTGTTTAGCTGTTATTCTCTCCATTTCACAAAAAAATGATCTAGTTTGACTTGACACAGAGTTTAAGAAAATTAAAAGACTTTTGAATCTTATGGTCCTAAATTAAAGTTATGTTAAATGTACAAAATTATCCTTTAATCTTGTGGCCTTAAACATGCCACGTGGAAAGCTAAAATTAAAATGTTACCAAAAAGAGGTCATTCTTTTTGAAACTGACTAAAAAGAAAAGAAGGTCATTCTTTTTTAAACGAAGGGAATATAATTTACTATTTTAATTTTCATGTTAATTCTATTGATCTGTTGTTTATTATTGAATATTACACTTGTAATTGTTTTATCCTTTGAACTAATTTAGTAATTATGATTTTAATGGTTTGAATTGTTTGTTGTTGGTTAATATTCACTGCCTGACAATGTTATGTAGTCATTTTAGTTTTTTTTTATAATTATTATATTATATTATATTATATTACAAGTTAAAATTGGTCGATAAAGATATTATCGTCGATTTTCAATGACTTCCAAGTAAATAAGACGGGTTTTATTTTAAGTTATCATCTATTTCATTTATCTTGATTCTTATTTATTCATTATTAACACTTTTACTAAGTATCTTTACAGGTATATAGAGTTTCTTTCTGAGGAAGCTATTCAAATTTCATTATATTGCGTATATATTATTGTTGTTAGACAAACCTTAGGCTGTTTATTATATTATTGTTTTGTTTTATTATTTGTGTACATAGCATGTTGATTATACTAGTATATTGGCTTTATAACCTCCTCAATTTGAAAAAATGAATATAGTTGGGATCCATAGTTGTGGATTTTGAAGGATATCTAATATATTCCCTTCAAGATCACTTGAATCCTTACCAATGATCTATTGGATTTGTAGACATTTTTTATTGATTAATTTATTGGTTTCATAGTTTAGGTGGCAACTCCCCTTTAAATTTATTCTTTTAAATTCTTTTTAAATTGATTATTCTTTTTCTTAAGTCACAACGATGTTACGTATTTTGGGATGTCAACAATGTCAACTATCACTCAGTGATTCACTTAGATAGTTTGGTGAGCTAAGACAAGCCTTCTGAAGGTGACAATGTAAAAGAGTCAAGGTTAAGCATAAAGGTTTATGCCAGCTCCAACTCGGCAATTTACCGAGATGGTTTAGTGAGATAAGACAAGTTTGACGAATATGACAGTACCTAAGTCACAATTTCAAAATTAAAAGGTGATGTGGGACTTACTCAGCGATTCCCTTAATCACCATGGTATGCGAAGACAAGCTTGCCGAATAGTTGATTTTAGCCCAGTGCTAAGTTTTCAAAATTAAGCACCAAAATGCAATAGTACCCACCATTCTAATATTTAAACAAGTTATCCATATACCAATTCATCTCTAGGTACAAAGATTTCCCAGAAACTCAACAAAGTGTTGCAAAGTCAACGATTTGCTCTTAAGAAAGACGTCACCCTATCTATCATTAAGCAAATACAATCCTTACTGACAACACAGGACTAATCAGACTTCACCCAAGCGACATTCAAACAAAACCCATACCATTCATCAGTTAACTTTCAACTAACAATTCACAATAAATTTTACCAATTTTTGGCATAAAATTAACTATTCTAGCCCATGGGCAATATTTAATTGACTAAGTTAAAGCAAACCACATGATTTACATAGAAAATTAGCAATATCTACATTAAACCCTACAATATGTCCCATATTAAGAAAAAAAGATTAAGAGTAATTTTGGAAACCAACCTCAACAAGTAAGGATATGCTAACAAAGAAGGAGGATGGGTTTGGGTCGAGAATCACAAGAAATATAGAACTCCAAATAAACTAATTGAAGCAAGAAAACACTTAAACTAGTATTTCGACTAAGAGTATAGAGTGTAGGAAGTGATAAGATTAAAAAAGATCAAAGGATGACTTTTTAAAAGAGAAAAAAATACCCTGGGCCTTTCGATGTCAAGCACGTTCAAAGGTTTACGACTAATGTCGCCGAATAGGTACTCGTACGATGAAGTTGACAATGCCATTTTTTAAAATTCTTAGCTAAGAAAGTGCACATGAAGATGTCCGCCAAGTGATTTCGACGAATTGCCAAATGGGTATTTGCATTGATTAACGCTCAGTTTACACCACTTCCAATTCTAGGTGTAAAGATGATCATAATCTAATATAAATCCTAACGAAGAGTTGGGGTCGAACCTACATGGAGCGGTACGTGTTCGAATTCAATTATGAAGTGCAAACGTGGTCTAATCAGTTATAGGAATAGAAATTATCGGCAAAATACAAACAATTCAAAGGGGGTGATAACAAGTGCCAGATGGGGGGGATTGGTTTGTCAATTAACAACTAAAAAAGTATGAAAACATGGGAAACAATAATATTCAGAGGAACTCTCGGGATGTGATCGATTATAAGCTAATTATGCAATATGGGTAATTGAAATTTAACAATAACTTACTGAATCATTGTGGGTAGGCTAGACTATAAGTGCAATAGTTTTCTCTCATACAACTATTACGATTTAGGCGATTCCTTTCGAACATCGACAAGCTTGACAAGATAAATAACCCACAATCTTAATGTATCCACTCTCTCGAAAACTTGGGGATCAAACTGGGAACTGCTAAAAATTTCATTTAAATTCCAATTTATAGTTGCCCACTTTTTGGCCTGAAAGTCCATTTGGCAGAATAAGTTGCACCTCGTGGAGTGGTTCGGCGATCCGCCCTTTGCTTCCTTCATCACTATTTTGAATTAGTTATCAGCCTCTCACGTATTGTAACTTTTGGAAATCCAACTTGTTGTTGCAGAGTGGATCAATGATTCGCCGATTGCCCATTGCTGTCGCCAACTTGGTTTTTCCCCAGGGCTGGCATGTTGGAACTTTGGGCGAGCTAAAGATCCATTCGGTGGTTTGTGATGAGTCTATGATTTGGACTCGTTTAGGACTTTATTTTAATATATTTAGTGTCCTCAAATGTATATTTTGTGCCAATAACTGATGTAAATCCTTGATTTTCATGTATTTGGATTGAGGAACAAAGCATGGATACTAATGAGCAAAAAAGGAACAAGGCAGTTGAAAGAACGAAGATAAGAAGGACTGAGAATCGCCTAAACCATTGGGCGAGTCGCCGAATGTCCATGGTCTCACCTAATGTTCCAGTGTGCTAAGTTTTGCAGGAAAAATAAAGTCGGCGATAAAAAGGAGTAGTCGGCAAGTCGCCGAACGGTTTCGCAATACAGTGCTATATCGTCCAAAGTAACATAGCTTGAAATTGCTGAAGGCCAAAGCAAAAAGGCGATGGAACTAACCAAAGGGCGGATCGCTGAGTGGATTGGTGATCCCGACTTATTGCGCCGAATGGTCCTTTGCAGCACATTCTTGGCGACTATAAATACATTTTTAAATTCATAGTTTAGTATCAAGTCTTTAATTAGATTTCTATCATAATTATCAGTTTTTGAGTAGAGAGCTTAGAACTAAGTTTGGAGAAATTTTTTCCTTAGCTTTGAAGATTTGAAGATTTCCATTTCTGAGAAATTGGAAGTGGGTGTTAAAGATTCTTCATCTTAGACCTTTGTAAAGATGAAATTAATCTTACCTGGTTGATGGAAACACAATTTGGTAACAATTTTTATCTTTTTTATGTTGTCTAGCTAAAACCCCAATTCTTAGGCTGTGATTATATGATTATGGGTTGATTTAGTTGTTAGATATTGTTAATTGGTAGTGTAAATGCTGTTTCAAAGTGATTTCATTCAGTAATTGTTCTTTAATCTAAAGGGTTGTAGTTGCAAATGCAACTCTACCTTTGTGTTTTTGGCTTGCTTAAGAGAGAGGTTTTAAAACCAAGATTACTGATTTGATGGTCTGTATTGGGTTGTCATGGGTTCAGCTCGAGAGAGTGAATCCTAAACCCTTTTCCACACATTCAGCTCGAGAGAGTGAATGGACTAAAGCGTAGGCTGTTCTTAATTGCTGCTTATTAGTGTTCGTGAGAAACCAATTTGATTCGGGGTAAATTGTTCGAGAGAAAGTTTTTCCCTACTAAATTCTAGCTTATTCACTAATTTATAGCTATTCTCTATTGATTGCAATCACCTATTTGTCTACCTTAGCCCATAATCCAGTCACATCCCAAGAACCCATCTCTATACTTGCTATTTTCATGTTATTTGCTGTTGTAGTTGATTATTGAAACCAAATCCCCCCGTTATTTGACACTTGTGTCACCCTAAATTTGAACTATGCTTTTATTCGTAAATGTTTTTACATATGACTGACTTGAGCATATTCATGTTTTTTTATTGATTCTCAAGTACGTACCACTCTCTGTGGGATTCGACCCCAACTCACTTAGTTGGGTTATATTACTTACTAATGTCGTTGGCACTTAGTATTGGATGAAGTGTCTTGATACGTGAAATCAAAATGGCACCACTATCGGGGAGAGGTGTTATTTGTGAATTTTTAGTTAAGTTGAATTTTGTTCTTGTTAGTTATAATTGAACTTAATTTGTAGTTTTGGTTTGTGTGTTGTTATTTAGAGCAACATATAAGAGCATGCCTTGTAGTAGTGGTAACCATACGGACCTCTCCTATTTGAGAGTGATGATTCATAGGGACAATATCCTAAGTTTCAGGCAAATGGAGGGTGAGTCAATCCGTGAGTTGTGGCTGAGATTTTAAGTCACTATTGCTGCAATGCCCAACTCATAGAATCTCAAATAACATGCTAATAGACTGCTTTTATAGAGGTCTTAGTCCGTAAAATAGAGGTGTGGCTGACCAAATGTCTCTGGGAGGTCTCTCATGACTATCCTATGCAATAGCAGTCCATCTCCTTGATCACTTGGCCAAGATCAATAAGGAGATCGAAAAGGACTAGATTTTGGCCACACTTTTGACTCAGCTGGATCTAGTGGCCAAAAGGATTGTGGAATTGGAAGCACCGGACAAGAAAGACCGGTATATCCCCCCTCATGAGCGTATAAACCCAAGGTGTACGAGGGTGGAAAAATAGAAGAGATACTCTCTCTCATTCTTCACAAGGTCGAAGAGCACGACAAGGTGTTGAATGAGATAAAAAAGAATGTTTCATTGCTGAATGAGATAACTACTTCCCAGTCTATATCTGTGCAGCTGTTGGAGGCCCAAATGGGTCATGTGTTGTCTCGTCTCTACCCCACAAATCACAATTTAGTAGGGAAGTCGTGCCACAACGTTAACTAAAACGCTTCTCAGGAGGCAACCTAAGTGTTTATCGCTTTATTTTTGTTTTAGAAATAATGGTGTGTTGATTGTGCATGTTGAAATGTAGAAAGTGTTAAGAAAGATGAAGATTGTCGAGCTAAAGATCTAGTTGACGCATCGCCGACGACGAACCCGATCCAGACCGTTGTTGGACTCAAGAAAAATTTAAATTAGAGTCTGTAAAACTCGGCGAGCCTAGGAGCAACTTGACGAATCGCCGAACAGGTCGGTGATTGCGAACTAGTCCACCGTTTGGACCCCTTTATTAACTGGAGGTCCTGTAAAACTCAGTGAGGTAAGTGACCACTCAGTGTGTCATTGAGTGGGTCGGTGAGCACGACTAATGTTGTCGAATGGACAAGAACTGGACGGTTTTTAAAAGGCCTAAGGTTTAAACTTCCAACTCTTTCACTAGGTCGAATAAAACACTTCTCAAGAAGTTCTTACAATTGAGATTTCAATTCTCTTAATTCTGCCGGAGCCATTCTATAAGGAGTGATAGAAATAGGGGTAGATCCAGGAATAAGCTTGATTGGAAATTCAACCTCTTTTTCCTGAGGGCAATCCAGGAAGGTTTTCTGGGAAGACTTATAGGAAATCACATACAGTAGGTATGTCCTTGATACAAGGACTCTCCAACTGTGTATCAACTATGTGAGCAAGGTATGCCCCATAACCTTGATGCATCAACTTCCTTGCCAAGGCAGCAGAAATAATACTAGATGTCAATGATCTTTCACCTTGTACAAAGATGTGTGAAAATGTAGGATCTTTAAAAGTGACATGCTTAGACCTACAATCTACCACTGCATGATATATAAAGTCAATCCATCCCGATAATAACATCAAAATTCTTGAAAGGCATTTCAATCAAATCAGCAGGGAAGACTAGATTTTGAATCATGAAGGGACAATCTTGATAAACTTGATTACACAAAACTTGATAACCCAAAGGACTTTCAACCAGCACATCAAAATTAAGTCTTACAGATTTCACGTTTTCAGGAAGAGCAAGTGATGAACAAAGATAGAAATGTGTAGATCCAGGATCAAACAGTGTAAACACACATAAGCCAAATAAGTGAAATTTACCGACAACCACGTCCTCTCCATCTTGATCCTCCCTCTGCCTCATAGCATCAGCGCGTGAAGTAGCCCTTGGTCCACTAGCTTTATTCGCTCCACTTGCCCCTTCCGCTTGGGTGTTTTTAGGTCTTGCACCTTCATTAGTTTGAGGAAGATTAATAGAAGGCTTTATGAACTGAGCCTTCAGTTCTCAAGGAAGGAGCATTATTAGGATTAGGACAATCCTTCACTTTATGAGCAAAGCTTCCTGCAAGCTACCCCAAAATCTAGATGTAAACCTTGGGTCTCGGTCAGATACAATAGATATAGGGATCCCATGTAGTCTTATGATCTCATTAATGTACAATTCGGCTAAACGCTCAAGTGAGTAATCCATCCTTATTGCTAAGAAGTGTGCATTCTTGGTTAGTCTATCCACAATCACCTATATTGCATTATGATTTCTTTGGGTGCGAGGAAGTCCAGAAACAAAGTCCATAGTTATTCTCTCCTATTTCCATTCCGGCATCGACAAGGGTTGTAGTAAACCAACTGGGACTTGATGTTTTGCCTTTACTTGTTGACAAACCAAGCATTTAGAAATGAACTCCGCAATGTCCCTCTTCATACCACTCCACTATTCTTTGATGGTCTGGTACATCTTTGTACCCCCAGGATGCATGGCATATGTTGAGGTATGTGCTTCACTCAGCATTTCTCTCCTCAATTTGTCATCATTAGGAACACATAGTCTATCTTGATAAAATAAGACACCATCTTCTCTTAATGTAAAATCAAGTTTTTCCCCATTTTGAACTTCTCGGGTCACTTTTACAAGTTTCTCATCTAAGTTTTGTGCTTCCTTCACCTGTTCAAGTAATATTGGCTTTACTTGCAAATTACCAATAACTAAACCATTTGAATCAAGTGTGAAACAAACATTCATGACTCTTAATTCAAGAAGCAAGGGCAGAGGACTCAAAGAAATGATTGCGAAGGATTTTCGACTTAAGGCATCTGCAACTGCTTTGGCTTTACCTGGATGATAATCAATTGTGTAGTTATAATCCTTGATGAGTTCAAGCCATCTACATTGTCGAAGCTCCTTTTGAGTATCCAAGTACTTTAAGTTGTAGTGATCAGTTAATATATGACATTTCTCTCCACACAAATAATGCCGCCATATTTTTAAAGCAAACACTATTGCAGAAACTTCAAGATCATGGGTAGGATAATTCAATTCATACGGTTTTAATTTTTGAGAGGCATAAGAAATAACCTTCCCTTCTTACATCAAAACGCATCTGAGACCATTGTGAGAAGCATCGATGTATACTACATACTCCTTTCCTTCCATTGGTAGAGTAAGTATAGGTGCTTGAGTCAATAAGGACTTGAGAGTTTCAAAGCTTTCTTGACATTTGTCATTCCAATTAAACTTCACTTCCTTCTGCAAGAGTTTAGTCAATGGAGAGGCGATAATGGAAAAGCCTTTCACAAATCTTCTGTAGTATCTTGCTAAGCCTAAGAAACTTCTTACCTCGGTTTGACTTTTGGGAGGTCTCTACTCAACAACTGCTTGTATCTTACTAGGATCCACCTTCACTCTTTCGGCCAATACAACATGTCCCATAAAGGTCACTTCATCAAGCCAAAATTCACACTTGGAAAGTTTAGCATAAAGTTCCTTCTCCTTCAAAATTTGTAAAATAATCTGGAGATGTTTATCATGTTCTTCTCTACTTCTGGAAAATATTAAAATATCATCTATAAAAACAACCACAAACTGATCAAGATAAGGCTTGAATACTCGATTCATTAGATCCATGAATACCGCAGGATCATTTGTCACCCCGAATGGCACCCATAAATTCATAATGGCCATACCGAGTTCTAAAAGCAGTTTTAGGAAAATTTTTCTCTCTAACACGCAATTGGTGATATCCAAACCTTAAATCAATCTTCGAGAATACTTTAGCACTCTTCAGTTGGTCAAACAAATCATCGATCCTCGATAGTGGATATCTATTCTTAATTCTTATTCTGTTCAATTGTCTATAGTTAATACAAAGCCTGAGAGTGACATCTTTCTTCTTTATGAATAAAACAGAGGCTCTCCAAGGAGAAACACTAGGTCGAATAAAACCCTTCTCAAGAAGTTCTTGCAATTGAGATTTCAATTCTCTTAATTCTACCGGAGCCATTCTATAAGGAGTGATAGAAATAAGGGTAGATCCAGGAATAAGCTCGATTGAAAATTCAACCTCTCTTTCTGGGGACAATCCAGGAAGGTTTTCTGGGAAGACTTCTGGGAAATCACGCACAACAGGTATGTCCTTGATACAAGGACTCTCCAACTATGTATCAACTATGTGAGCAAGGTATGCCCCACAACCTTGAATCATCAACTTTCTTGCCAAGGCCACAGAAATAATACTAGATGCCAATGATCTTTCACTTTGTGCAATGATGTATGAAAATGTAGGATCTTTAAAAGTCACATGCTTAGACCTACAATATACCACTGCATGATTTTATAATGCCAACCCATCCCAATAATAGCATCAAAATCCTTGAAGGGCATTTCAATCAAATCAGTAGGGAATAGTAGATTTTGAATCATGAAAGGACAATCTTGATAAACTCGATTACACACAACTTGATAACCCAAAGGACTTTCAACCAGCACATCAAAATTAAGTCTCACAAATTTCACGTTTTCAGGAAGAGCAAGTGATGAACAAAGATAGGAATGTGTAGAACCAGGATCAAACAATTTAAACACACATAAGCCATACAAGTGAAAGTTACCGACAACCACATCTTTTCCATCTTGATGCTCCCTCTGCCTCATAGCTAAGCGCGTGCAGTAACCCTTGGTCCACTAGCTTTATTGGCTCCACTTGCCCCTATCGTTTGCGTATTTTTAGGTCTTGCACCCTTATTAGATCGAGGAGGATTAATAGAAGGCTTATGAACTGAGCCTTCAGTTCTCAAGAAAGGAGCATTATTAGGATTAGGGCAATCCTTCACTTTATGATCAAAGCTCCCACAATTAAAACATACACCAGAAGCTCTCCTGCAAGTACCATAATGATTCTTTCCACATTGTGGACAAGTGGGAACACGAGACCTACCTTAGCCATAATTTGGAGTGCTAGATATAGAAAATTTTGATCAATTTTGCTTTTGCTGAGGTGGCCTGTTAACACTACCAGCCTTAGAATCATCAAACCTCCCCCTTTTGGATGGACCTCGAAAATCTGGTCTAGGCTTTCTGAATTTGTTTTCATTTCGACTAGCTTCTTCTTTATCAAGTCGTTCCCAAGTAAAAGCAGTAGACACTAACTTACAAAAGTTCTCATGTTGCAGGATCACCACATTCTTCCTAATGGAATCATTTAAACTATCTTAAAATTTCCTACACTTGTCTTTTTCCTCTTTAATAATACCTCCAGCATAACGAGAGAGCCTTAGAAAATTCTATTGGTACTCAACAATAGACATGCCTCGTTGCCTTAAATTCAAAAACTCTTTTCTCTTTGAATCACAATAAGCAGGTGGGACATACTTCAAATGAAATTCCCTAAGAAAGTCATCCCAAGTAAGAACAAGAGGTTCTACCTTGGCATTCGGAACACTTACCCACCAATTGTAAGCATCCTTTTGTAATAGTGAAATAACATACTTAAATTTGGCAACATGTGAACACTCTAACTGCTCAAATACCCGCTCCATGCGCTCCAGCCATTGTTCAGCATCCGTGGGATCAACGGTGCCGTCAAACTCCAGTCCACCCATTTTACTCATTTTCTCAAAGTTAATCCCATTGGGATGACGCATCGCTTCAGCCATGTGGTGGAAGAATTCAGCCATTTGTTGAAAAGGAGGATTCATGGCTTGAGTACCACGACTCATGTAAGGATGTGAACCAGCTCTTACACCCTGATGGTTTCCTACTTCAGACCCACTAGTGTGGGGAACATATTGATCCAAGAAATGTTCTCCAACCTCTTCTAGTGCATGAGGTTGGGAAACAGAGGCACTCGAGCCTTCACGAGCAGCTTCCATAGGTCGGTCAGTAGAAGAGGCCATAACTTAATTCCTTCAAAAGGAAAGATCACATTGCATTATGGACTTGTACATGATACATGTGCACTCTACAAGCGATAAAAATATTATAAACCATATAAGTGAACAAATAATCCAAATAAAACCTTTTTCGAAAGCAAACAAGTATACAAATAATTCACAACAAAAGTCCTAGAACCACAAACCTAGGCCTGATACCAAACTTGCAACGACCCTTCCGAAATAACAAAAGCCAATATCTCACGAGATTTTTATGCATATATCATCCTCACACTAGTAAAAATGATATAAAAAGAATATTACCAACTTTTCGGGTACCAAACTAAGTGGTTCATGTTTCATACAATCATTCAAAACAAGTAGTAAATTTAATATATTACAATATTTGGGCTTACTCACCCCAAATGAATAAAACATATAGCCATACTTATATTACAAACCATGGTGACATGATCCAATTACTTGCAAATATACAACACATAGATCATGTATAAGTCCTAAAGTTTATACAAAATACAGATGCCAATATGCACATATGATCTTCCTTAAGGCTCTTAAAATTTCCATCTCCAATGGCCAGCTTCATGCCACCTCTCGATCATTCCTACGATAGAAACAACTATTGTTAAGCATATAGCTTAGTGGTGTAAAAACTATAGGCTCGGAACCCTCAAAATTCAACAAGCTACCTTTCTCAAGTCATGAGAAGCATAATTGAAACATAATAAATAAATCAAGTAACAATATACAAAGAGTATCAAGTTCGATATTTAAAGATCCAAATGTCAAGAATGCTCATAGCGCCATTTTCCAAGAGATTCAATAACAAGGCTCGCCCAATATATACATCATGTCGTCACACCAAGCACAAGAAAGTATCAAGAAGGGTAGACGCCCTGTATCAAGAAGGGTCAAAGCCCAATAATCAAGAAAACCGAGAACCATATTAAAAATGGCTTTCTAGTTCATACTTAAAATGGACAACTTCCATTCTTAAGACGAACTAAAAATCTAGAGTCAAGATGACAAATGATCCGAATCAAGAGGCATACCAATAGTGACATAGTCACAGCCACAAGAAGGACAAGGTCCCAATAAGAGTATCAAGTGATAAAACAATCCGTACAAGTGGGCGAGTTACACAACCGTCATACCAACACGACAATGCAAAGTGACAAGAGGTAACCAAGGTACCAAGATCAACTTCCAGATATACCAGCAGTTAAAAGAGTGTTAGTACAAGTTTATACACAAACCTTAATACTTTATTGTAGAAACAGTCCAACACAACTTTGCGAGTTCAAATTGTAGACCAACCAATGTATCAAGGTCCTCAACTTGTTCACGAGTATATACAACCTTAAAAATACAATTAAATAACTTCTTTAATTCCTAGTATCTCAATAATGTCAAAGTACAGCAGGATCATCATCACAAGTAAGCTTAGCCTGTACAATTACGACTATGCTCTCAAAACAGTGATTTTGGCCAGCCTAGTACCTTATGTTGCAACTTAGATTTGAAAAGGAAAACAGCAAAACTAGACTTTATAACCTCATGAAAGATGTAGGTACATCTTTTAAGGTTGCAAAAAAAAAAAATAAAGAATCACCGCAAAATGTATTTTGTACAAAAAGATATTATCGATACACTAATAGTTGTTCATACAGGATTTCTAAACCCGAAATTTGGACAAAACTTGTCCTATGTTACGTCCCATATTGCGAATCTATAACAGCTAAATTAGAGTTTTACATAAACATAAGAGTTGTAGATATACAAATTAGATTTCCAAATCATATTTATTCACCCAAAAATGAGTTCTAGAGAATGAGATATTCTAAAAGTAATACACACTACTCAACTATAAAATAGATTTCGACTACTTACCAAAGAGTAGTGTGTGTCTCGAATTCCAGCCAAAAGGACCAAGTTTTTCTTTTGTGATTTTGAAGAGCAAATGTGTAGATAATGCTGTAAGGTTCTTATACTTAAAGGGAAACAAAATTCACTAGAGGTGGGGTCAAAATATAGTCTCAAGAGTGATGTTTATCCCAAGTGCACAACTGTCCCTCAAGGGCTGCCCAAATAGTTTTGTGTGCTACCCAAAATACATACATATACCCTTATATATATATATATATATATATATATATATATATATCCTTCACCTCCTTCTAAACTTATATATAATTCTAATTAAACTATTACGTAAATACCCCAATCAAATCCCATAAATTATGATATAATTTATGTTAAGCAAGCTAGCAATTATCACAAAATTTCAAGTTCCCAAAATAAGAGTAAAACATATTGTAGTAATTAAGCAACGATAAATCAACATGCGACTCTTGTTAGCATTTAGGGGTGTTATAGGGTCGAGCTCGCCGAAGCACTTGGCGGTTCGCCGAAGTTCCTTATCTTTCTTTAAATTTCATGCTAAATGGGTAGTTGGGTTCTGTACCTTTTGGCAAGAAGCTTGAGGTCACCGAAAGCACTCGGCGACTCGTCTATAGTTCTTCTTGATCGCCCTTTGTCTGCACCTCTGAACCATTTTTGCACTGCAACTTTTGATGGGCTAATCTTTACTCGCCGAATGCTATGGTGATTCGTCGATAGGCCTTTCCATCGTCGACATGCCAAATATTTCTGAGAATTTTGAGCCAATCCTTTCGATGTGCCCGATCTAGCTTACCAAAGTGATTCAGTGACTAGTCAATCGGCGCGGCGAGTCTGTCTGCAACTATTTTTCTGTGATTTTGCTTGAAGTGTTTCTCACTTTTTCTGATGTTTTTGCAGACATAGTATGGACTAACATCGACACGCCACCCCGGATAAGAGCACGGGGTATCACGATCAATGAAGTGGGGGCCAAATCCTCCCAAAAAGGGAAGAAAAGAGCTTTCACTGGGAGACAAAGGCAAGGGCAAGAGGCCCACATCTGGCAGGGTGACTACTGGCTCCCAGGCTGCTTTATCTGATCTTGAGGATGACCAGCATTTACAGTCCTGGTAGGCTGAGCTCTGGGATAGATTTCGCCCTGACTCAGCTAGAGTCCTTTCAGTCCCCACACCAGCAGACTCAGTGCCACCTCCGACACCTCCTGTGTTACCAATTATCCCTCTTCCCAGGCTTCTAAATAGGTTAAATAGTGATCGATTGTAAATCATCCTAGAGGAGAAGTTGCTATCGATAGAGGGGCTACAGGGTAGATGCTCTACTGTGAGGGAGATACTATAGTGGCACAAGTTTTAGATTTTCACCAGGCCCCAAGGCCCCTATGTTCCTTTTTGGGTTTGGGAATTCTATGATGCATATGGTGCCTTGGTGCCAAAGTGTAAGAAGAAGGCAAGCGAGTTCAGACAGGTTAATTCGGTCATGGTTTAAGGTGTGGAATTCAGATGCAACAGTGATATTATAAACGTTGTCCTTGAGAGAGCCACAAGGTTTGAGCATGACTCTAAGGGTTTGGTAGCAGCTCAGTGCCTGGATGAATTGAAGGGTTAACTTTCCCCCTTCTCTCTAACGTCACCCTGAGGTGGATAAATGCAGGAGCTCAAATCAAGAAGAAGGATTTGAATGTAGCTGCTTAGTGCTGGTTCAGATTCATCAACAACTCCATTATGCCTTTACAGAACGAATCTATCCTCCAGCATGCGAAGGCACCTTGCTTAGGATCAATCTTATCAAAGAGGCGACTCAACTTGGGACTTATTATTAAGCAATATATGGCCATGAGGGCAAAGCAGAGGCAGACTTCTCTCTCATTTTTGGTCCTGATCACAGAGTTGTGCCGACGTGCTGGAGTCCTAGGGATACGACTAGAGATGCTGAGGTTACCCTTTCTTCCTCCACTGACATCCAGCATATTGAGGCTGAGTACACATGAGAGGAGGCTGATAGGAGGAGAGCAGCTCTGACAGATACTTCTGTAGAGGTGGACGTCGATTCTATACCTGCAGATGCATCTTTGCCTACTCTGGTCTCCGGGCCTTCAGGTACATTTGCACCTTCTTCATCCTCACAGGCCCCAAGTACCACTACCAGCCAAGATTACTTAGGCGATGATCTTGAATATGGGGCATCTGGCCCATTTAGCTTATGTGAGGGCGACCAGACTTGAGAGATCCATCCCATGGATGATCGAGAGTGCCATCATTGCTGCACTGACCCTCTCTAGACTTCTATTAACACTCTTTTCACGAGAGTTGAGGCTTGTGAGAGCAGGCTGGGGGAGACCTCTGAGGTGACTGCTTTGAAAGCCGAAGTAGTAGATTGAGAAAGGGCGTAGACTATCTAAAGTCTACTGACTTCACTTCATTACTGGACCCTACAAATGATTTGGACGCTCTTGAGGCTTCAGAGATTCCTTCGACTACCACTGGAGATGTGCATATGGATGATGCAATAGTTGATGAGTCGGTGGTAGAGACCGACGAGAAGCTGATAGAGATCAGGAAGAAGAGCATATGTAGAGACATACCGGATCTTGAGGAGAAGATTGTGTAGTTGGCGATCCAGACATCGCTGACAGAGACATCTATGGGTGGGTCCAGTGGAGCTGGTCCTTTTGATATGACTCTAGGCACTGATGCCCAAGATCAGAGCACTACACTGGGCACTGATGCCCAGGCAAATGGAGTGATTGAGTAGACAGGATCCCTTTTTACCTCCCTCTCTGTCTTAATTTTTAACTTTTTGATATTATTTTGATTGCATTTGAGGACAAATGATTTTTAATTGTAATGGGGTGTGACCCACTTTTGTGAATATGGTTTTGTGTATATATTTGGGTTTTTGCACTATTTTGTGGATGATTAGGCTTGTGGCTCCTTGTTTTGAATTGTAAATAATTTTTGAACCCTTTCAAAAAAATTGTGCCACCTCTGGTTTGTGTTTAAATGTGGCTATTCTCTTGTAAATTTTAGTGTTGGTCTTGATCAATACCAATGAATTGAATAGTGATCATAATCGAACAAAAATGAATGTGCGGCTATGATGAGGCCAAATGAAGTTGCATAGTCAATATGTGAACTTTTTGCATCTCATTGTGACTAGGCAATTATCAAATTGAGTCTCTCATGATGAGCATTGCACACTAGCAAAAGTGTGGAGTCTTGTTTGATATTGGTGTCAATGCCTTGTGTGATGAGCTTACCGTGAACCATGTGTGATGACACCTAGAATTTGCCCCGTTGGTCTGTTGACTAAGTGATGCAATATTTTGGTATGATCTTAGGCAACTTTGAAGAGTGTGAAACAATTTTAAATTATACCTCTTTTTGTGGCCTACCTTGTGAGCGTGTGAACTCCGCTTGAACTCCCTTTGAGCCTTAATCTTTTCTTGGAAGAAACTTGATGAAATCATGACCTTTCTTGATCCATTACCCATAATCCTCATGATTCGTGGTTTATGTGAATAGCCAACTTAGGCCAAAAGCCTAAGTTGGGGATATGATGAAAAGAGAAGGTAATCAAGAAGTGCAAGAAAGTCCCCTTTGACCCATGGTTTTGAGAAAAATGGAACCCCTCCATATAAAAAAAAAAAGAGAAAAATAAGAAAAGAACGAAAAAGTTGTGGAATAAAGTTGTGAAAGTGCAAAGAAAATGTAGTTTCCAACAGTCCATGGAAAATGAATAATGGGATGACTTGCGAGCACGAATGAAAATGATGAATAAAAGGAAAGAAAGTGTTGTTCACACCACATTTCATGAGGATTACAACCATTGAGCCTAAATGACCATACCTTTGCACCCAACTCCATTACAAGCCTTGGAAAGACCTTTTTGATCTTGAGTGAGCTGAAACAATGATTGGAAAATACGGGCAAACCTATGAGTGAAGTCATGTATTGTGTTCATCTTTGTGAGTGTGTTCATTGCATTTGATTCAGAGCTTTAAATTATGAACCATTGTGTGTGAATATAGAATCATTCTTTGTGTGAGGGCATTTAAGTACCATTGTTGAGATTGAACTTGCATTTGAAGCAAGAATTGTGAACTTGAGAATCTTTGATAGTGGTAAGTCACAACTTGAATCTTTGAGTGCACAAACGATCCTTGCATGAGTAAGTTGAGTATTTTTATGTGTAGTCATAATTGAGTCCTGTGTAGCATTGTTTGGGGCATCCTTTTTGAACTACTGAACTTGAGTTTTACTTGAGGACAAACAAGAGTTTAAGTTAGGGGTGTTGATGAGTCCACGATTTGGACTCATTTAGGGTTTTATTTTAATATATTTAGTGTTCTCAAATGCATATTTTGTGCCAATGTAAATCCTTGATTTTAGGTATTTGGATTGAGGAACAAATCATGGACACTAATGAGCAAAAAGGAATAAGGCAGCTGAAAGAACGAAGAAAAGATGACCTGATGATCACCTAAACCATTGGGTGAGTTGCCGAATGGCTACGGTCTCACCTAATGTTCCAGTGTGCCAAGTCCTGAAGGAGAAAATCAAGTCGGCAATAGAAATGAGTAGTCGGTGAGTCACTGAATGGTTCTGCGATGCAGCACTATATCCCCCAAAGTTACAAAGCTTGAAGTTGCTGAAGGCCAAAGCAAAAAGGCGATGGAACTGACCAAAGGGCGGATCGTCAAGTGGATCGGCGATCCCGACTTAATGCATCGAATGGTCCTTCGCAGCACATTTTTGGCGACTATAAATACATTTTTGAATTCTTAGTTTAGTATCAAGTCTTTAATCAGATTTTTATCATAATTATCAGTTTTTGAGTAGAGAGCTTAGAACTATGTTTGGAGACAATTTTTCCTTAGCTTTGAAGGTTTGAAGATTTCCATTTCTGAGAAATTAGAAGTGGGTGTTGAAGATTATCATCTTAGACTTTTGTAAAGACGTAATTAATCTTACTCAGTTGATGGAAACACAATTTGGTAACGATTTTTTATCTTTTTATGATGTCTAGCTAAAACCCCAATTCTTGGGGTGTGATTATGTGATTATGGGTTGATTTAACTGTTGGGTATTGTTAATTGATATGTAAATGCTGTTTAAAAGTGATCTCATTCAGCAATTGTGGCTTAATATAAAGGGTTGTAGTTGCAAATACAACTCTACCTTTGTATTTTTGGCTTGCTCGAGAGAGAGGTTTAAAACCAAGATTACTAATTTGATGGTCTGTGGGTATTGGGTTGTCATGGGTTCAGCTCAAGAGAGTGAATCCTAAGTCCTTTTCCACATATTCAGCTCGAGAGAGTGAATGGACTAAAGTGTAGGCTATTCTTAATTGCTGCTTATTGGTGTTCGAGAGAAATCAATTTGATTCGGGGTAAATTGTTCGTGAGAAAGTTTATCCCTACTAAAGTCTAGCTTAGTCACTGATTTACAACTATTCACTATTGATTGCAATCACCAATTTGTCTACCTTAGCCCATAATCCAGTCATATCCCAAGAACCCGTCTCTATACTTGCTATTTTTGTGTTATTTGTTGTTTTAGTTGATTATTGAAACCAAATCCCCCTGTTATTTGACACTCGTGTCACCCCAAATTTGAACCATGCTTTTTTTCGTAAATGTTTTTACCTATGATTGATTTGAGCATATTCATGCTTTTCTCTTGATTCTCAAGTGTCCCACTTCCTGTGGGATTCAACCCCAACTCACTTAGTTGGGTTATATTACCGACTAACGATCGTTAACAATTAGTATTGGATGAAGTATCCTGATACGTGAAATTTGTTCACCCAGTGGTCTTGGCAATCACCAGGATTGCGTTTGTTCACTTCTTCAACTTGTTTGCTCTTTTTTACCCAATAGTGTCCTTGCCTTGCTCCTAGCCTTAAATGCTGAAAAATCAACACTTTCACATCAATTTAGAGCATAAATTAGGAATTTGAGGACACTTCTACCATCAAAACAAAGGCCTAAATGAGTTGAAATCTCGGACTCATCATGCATCACCAATGCTGTCCTTTTCACTTTGGATTTAATTTCAACTTGCAGTCCCAACATATATTTTTGAAAGCAATAAAATAAATTTGGGTTTCCACCCAAGAAGAGCCTTATTTATCGTCGTGGCACGATATAACTCTTACTCATCAAACATCATTCTTGGGGTTGGGGATGGTATCACTAGGAAATGTTTCTTTTTGCCTTAGACTTTAGATAAGTGGATATTTGACACATATGAGTTTCCAGTTGCTTAATTTACAAGGACTGGGAAGTAACTGTTTGAGTCAAAGTGGAAAGATCATTTTTTCAAGTCTTCCAACACTTTGTTGGACCCTTCAACCTTGTTAAAGATCCTAGTTAGCATATCATCAGTTCTAGTCCCTTCTGGTCTAGCTTGCTCTTTTTGTTTGGGATGATCATGAGGTGGTAATATCTATCTTTGTCAGTTTCACGAACTCTTCAATTACCTCCTCTATCTCGCCAATCTCTCCAACCAATATCCATTTCCTTTGTCTAACCTTGGTTCTTACCCGGTCTAGGATAATTTTTATGCAAACCCCCCATTTTTTTTCCCATGTATTGAACTTTTTCACTGTACAATACCTCAAAATTTTCATTATCCGGCCATTTCACACTGCTCACACCAATTGCGTTCAGTGATTTTAATCCATCCCCCATGACATGTTTGGATAAAAAGTCAAGTTGGGTCATCATCTTAGCCATGTTCTCATCATGTTCATGGTTCTTCTCCATCTGTTCCTTGCTCATACACAACTATAAAGAAGATACTTGATCCTCCCTAATATGCCCAGCTTGGTTTTATTTGGTCATATCATCAAGAAACATTGTTTCCACATCAAATGGTTGTTGCATAAGCCCTCTGTGAATGAGTTGGTCAACCAACCCTTTGCTTACTATATCAAGGCTAAAATAGAAATATTGTAGCAATAAGTTGTCAGGAACACCATGTGTTGGGCATTGTAACACTAACTTTTAAAATCACAATTAAGTTTCATAAAGAGGCTCACCTACCACTCTCTTGAAATTATGATGATATCTCTAAGATTCACAAGCATTGAAGGAGGGAAAAATCTTTCAAGGAATGCTTCCGTTAATTCCTCCCACGAAGCTATGGAATCTTCTGGTAGTTTGGCATGCTACCCAATTGCTTCTCTGGGTAAGGAGAAAGGAAATAACCTTAAATGGATGGATTCTTATGAGATGTTCTTAAATATTGAAGGCGTACAAATGTCCACAAAATTTCAAAGATGTTCATGGGGGTTTTTGATGAGCAATACCTCAAAACATCCCTCTCATTTGGAGCAATTGCAACATATTTCAGGTTACATGATAAATTTCTCTCCAAGTAGTAAGAGGTAACTGGATTTCTCATGTTCTTTTGACGACGTTAACATGCATCACCATACTGACTAGCATCATTACTTCCATTATCGCTCATATTTCCACCTGCAAAAAGGGGAACAACAACACCAAACATAAATGTTTTTTTACTACAAATAAAAAAGTTGACAACTTAATATAACAAATTGAATTCTTAGCTACCAGTCCCTGGCAGTGGTTTCAATTCTGAAAACGCTCAAATGACTCACTAAAACAGTTAAATGAGTAAGAAATTGGTAGTAATATAAATACCTAACAAATGAGTCAAGGTCGAATTCCTCAGAGACTGATCTAAATATAAGAATTCAATGAGGAAATTAAAAGTGCAAGCCAATTCATTGTAGCAATTAGTACAATTAGGTGGATAATTCCGCCAAATTTAAGAAAGGGTTTACGAATCAGTTATAACAATTTAACTAAAAATAGGGATGTAAACAAGTAAAGAAAATTTAGGGGCGTAAGAGTTTGTATCAACATCAAATAGGGGTACAAGTATTTGCTCAATAATGATAGAATAAGATGAACTTTCTAGGTAATCATCAATACACAATCTTCTTTTAATCTCAAAGTATCATATCATAGAATCTCTTTTTGGTCTCATCTATGTAAAATAAAAATCAACCCAATACCTTACTAAAATCTCTCTTTCAAGAAGATTTAAAAATTAGAATTGACCAACAATTTCTCTTTTGAGCAAACTACAACAACCAAACCTAATTTGCAAGCATTAAACTATTTACGCACTTGATTGATCTCTTTCAAGCATCAATCGAGGATATAAGGTAGAATTAAGTTTGCAACCTTACCTCATAAATTAGCCTCATACTAAATCGCTCAAATCCATGAATGAACAGTAGAAAAGCATCGCAAGACACAAGACCTACTAAATTAAATAAACACCCAACTCTACAATCACACTCCTAAAATTGGAATTCTAGCCAAGCATCATAAAAGGGAAAGAAACTAAACCAATTATGTTTTCATCTATTAAAGTGTTGATAATCAACAATAATCTTCAACAACCCACTTCGAATTGAACCCTCTTCAAATTGAACCCTCAATTGTCAATTACAAGGTTGTTCAAAACTCCAAAAACTGATAAAAGATAAAACCTATTCAAAATATTAAAGATGTCAAAAGATAAATTTTCTCTCTCCTTTGGAAGGATCTAGCTCTTACTCATCAAATATCATTTTTGGGGTTGGGGATTGTATCATTATAAAAAGTTCCTTTTTTCCTTAGATTTAAATGAGTGGAGATTTGACACGTACGAGTTTACAACTACTTAATTGAAAGAGTGGGAAGTAACCGTTTGAGTCAAAGTGGAAAAATCATTTTTTTAAGTCTTCCAACACTTAGTTAGACCCTTCAACCTAGTTAAATATCTTAGTCAACATATCATCAGATCCCTTCCAGTCCAACTTGCTCTTTTAATTTGGGACGATCAAGAGGTTGTATGTATCTATAATTGTCAATTTCACGATCTCTCCAATTACCTCCTCTATCTCGTCAATCTCTCCAACCATTATCCCTTTCCTTCGTCCAACCTTGGTTCCCACCCAGTCTAGGATAGTTTGTATGAGAACCCCCCATTTAGTTCCCCATGTATTGCACTTCTTCATTGTACAATGCCTCAAACTTTGCATCATCTGGGCAATTCCCACTGCTCACACCAATTGCATTCAGTGATTTGAATGCATCCCCCATGGATAACATGTCAAGTTGGGTCATCATCTTAGCCATGTTCTCATCACGCTCATGGTTCTTCTCCATCTATTACTTGCTCATGCCCAAATATAGATAAGATACTTGATCCTTCTAGTATGCTAAGCTTGGTTTATCTTGGTCATGTCATCAAGAAACATTGTTGCCACATCAAATGGTTGTTGCATTAGCCCTCTTCGAATGAGTTGATCAACCAAACCTTTGCTTACTATACCAAGGCTACAGTAGAAATATTGTAGCAAAAATTTGTCTGGAACACCATGTGTTTGGAATTGTAACACTAACATTTGAAATCACAATTAAGTTTCATATAGAGGCTCACTTACCACTCTCTTGAAATTATGATGTTATCTTAAAGTTTCACAAGAATTGATGGATGGAAAAATCTTTCATAGAATGCTTCCATTAATTCATCCTACGAAGCCATACAATCTTATATTAGTTTGGCGAGCTACTATGTTGCTTCTCCAAATAAGGAGAAAGTAAAGAACCTCAAATGGATGGATTCTTATGACATGTTCTTAAAGATGAAAGACCCATAAGTGTTCACAAAATTTCTGAGATGTTCATGGGGTCTTCATGAGCAATACCTCCAAACATCCCTCTCATCTGGAGCAATTGCAACATAGTTCCAGTTACATGAAAAATTGTTGTCCTAATAGTAAGAGGTAACTAGAGTTATCTTGTTCTTTTGACGACATTAACATGCATGACCATACTCACTAACATCATCACTTCCATTCTCGCTCATATTTCCACTTGCAAAAGGGGCACAACAACAACACCAAACATAACTACAAACAAACAAGTTCACAACTTAACTTAACAAACTGAATTCTTAGCTACAACTCCCTGGCAGTGGCGCCAATTTTGATAACATTCAAATGACTTACTAAAACAATTAATGAGTAAGCGATTGGTAGTAATATGAATACCTAACAAAAGAGTCAGGGTCAAATTCCTTAGGGACTGATCTAAATGTAAGAATTCAATAAGGAAATTAAAAGTGCAAACCAATTCATTGTAGCAATTAGTAGAAATGGGTGGATGATTCCACCAAATTTAAGAAAAGGATTCCGGATCAATTATAACAAACTAAATATAGGGATGTAAACAAGTAAAGAACAATCTAGGGTGTGGTAGTTTGTATCAACATCAAATAGGGGTACAAGTGCTTGCTCAATAATGATAGACAAACATGGACATGCTAAGTAATCATCAATACACAAATCTTATTTTGATCTTAAAGTATCATATAATAGAATCGCTTTTCGATCTCATCTATGTAAAATAAAAATCAACCCAATGTCTTACTAAAATCTCTCTTTCAAGATGATTTGAAAATTAGAATTGACGTACAATTTCTCTTTCTAGAAAACTACAATAACCAAACCTAATTTGCAAGCATTAAACTATTTACGCACTTCAATTACTCTTTCACGCATCTAAGGTAGGATTAAGTTTGCAACCTTAACCTATAAATTAGCCCCATACTAAATAGCTCAAATCCATGAATGAACAGTAGAAAAACATATCAAGACACAAGATTCACTAAATTAAATAATCACACTTCTAGAATCAGAGTTTTAGCCAAGCATCATAAAAGGGAAATAAATTAAACCAATTATGTCTTCATCTATTAAAGTGTTGATAATCAACAATAATCTTCAACTCCCACTTTGAATTGAACCCTCAATTTTCATTTATAAGGTTGTTCGAAACTCCAAAAACTAATAAAAGATAAAAGCTATTCAAAAGATTAAAGATGTCAAATGATTATTTTCTCTCTCCTTTGGGCTAATTATAATTTCCCCAAAAAATTAGTCTGAAATTTCATGTGTGACATGAGCAGTGACATTGGTCAGTCTCGCCATTATTATTCGGTCGATCACCATTTGTTCTTTAGCTCGCTCATTCTTAGCTTTAGACTTCAGGTGTTTGAATCCTAGTTGGAAAACTCCATTGAGTTATCCATTCATAATTGGTGAATGTATGTTTACAAACTTTTTCACCCACTCCATATTCACGTAAACTTATAAGTTTGTCACCTTTGGTGACGGGACTTTTGGCTCACCCAACTATTTGGGCGACTCACCATTTTAAATTTACTTTGCTGAGCTATCTTGAATATTTTCATATGTGAACAATGTCCCTTTGGGAGAGATTAAAACCTATTTGGAAATCTGCCCATTGTGCTCAGTGATCATCAACGGGGAGTTCTACACTTTTTTTAATGTTTTGGCCTCTTTTCGTAGATTCATATTTACCTTGGCCATTAGTTTTCTTAACTGCAAAACGTCAAAATATCATTAGATTATGACATAAATAGGCATTGAGGACACTATTTGTTGAACTAAAAATTCTTTAAATGAGTCAAAATCTCAAACTCATAAGGCCCGCAGGAGCAATAACGTGTCCACATGAGCAATTCCCTACTAACAAAGCCAACCTATAAGAGCGGATTCAGCTCTATAGGCGCCAAGGGTTAGGTGTGAGCCTAGGCTCCACGGAAGAGCCTACACTAGCAGTTGGTACACCAACACTTGGGATTAAAGAAGAGGAAGAGGAAAAGAAAGAGGAAGAGGAATAGTAAAATGTAACTACATGGCTAAATCAGTAGTGGCTTTAGATCCTTCACCATGCTCCACTGCTCCCAATCCAATTCTTAACACTAGGAGTATCACCTATACATTGAAGAAGTCGAGTACACCAAATCACAGTACCAAACAAGAAGTTGCAAGCATCGATAAAACTAATAATAATCGGAACAGTGATGACAATTCTCTTATATTGACATCTAATAATGACACTCAACCAGAATGGACAGGGGTAGCACTATTGATGCAACTACTTACCTAGCTTCTTCGTTGCAGGACGAGTGTAGGAAAATATTTTAGGGATGTATAGAGAAATATATAAATGAACTCGAAACAACACCAAATTATTAGACATGAACTTCATCTCATGTCATTTTAGGCTATGTTGCTTAGACTTTTTAAAAATATCAATAGTTGTGTGTTGAATTTACCAAAAGTAGAGTATTTGTGGAGAATCCAACACGGGTGCAGCCTCAAAAGTAAAGAGACCATACATCTATGAATTTAGGTCTATGATGTTTGTGTAATCTAGACAAAACTTTCAATTCAAGTGTCTACAATCGTACAATAGTAATATAACCCAACCGAATAGTTGGGGTCGAGTCCCAAGGGAGAGGTTTCTGATAATTAAGAGTCAAGCGCGAATATGCTAGAGTTAACCATAGCTAAAAATATTATCGAGTAAAATAAATCATAAATTAAAGGGGTTGACATGAATGTCAATTATTAATGGGGGGTTTGTAGTTGATTAACAACTAAAATAACAAAAATACAAAGATGCGAATATAGGGAGACGAGATTCTTGGGATGTGATAGGAATATGGGATAAACTACACAATCGGGTAAATGCTATTGATAGTCAATTGCTGAACATTTGTAATTAGACTAGACTTTAGTGGGGGTAAATTCTCTCTCAAGCAACTTACCCTGAATCAACTCGGTTTCTCTCGAACACCGAGTTGCCGCTTTGAAGCACAGCCTTAGCCCATTCACTCTCTCGAGCTGAATGTGTGGGAAAAGGCCTAGGATTCACTCTCTCGAGTTGAACGCACGGCAACCCAATAACCACCAGCTAACAATTTAGTAGTCTTAGTTTTAAAACCTCTTTCTCGGGCAAGCCAAAAACACTAAGATGAAATCTACTTGCAACTACAATCCATCAAGTTCAAACACAACTACTAAATGAAATCATATTTAAATAGACTAACAAAAAGCATTATCCAACAGGAAATTTAACCCACATTAACAAAATCGCACCCCAAGAATTGGGATTTTAGCTAGACATAGAAAAAAGGAAGAAAATGATACCAAATGAAGTAACATCAACTGGATATGATTTATATTCACTTTAAACGAAACTAGGATGAAGAATCTTCAACATCCACTTCCAATTACTTGGAATTAGAAGTCTTCAAATCTTCAAAGGCTAAGCAAAAATGTTCTCTACTTGGAAACTTAGAAAATAAAATGTTGTATCTAAAATTGCATATTAAGATAAAAATTCAAACTAGTATTTATAGTTGTCTAAAAATGTGCAGTGAAGAATCACTCGGCGCAGTTAGTCAGGATTGCCGATGCACTCGGTGATCCGCACTTTGGTCTGCTTCATCGCCTTTCAGCTTTTGCCTTCAGCATCTTTGCATTCTGGATCATTGGGTGATATAGTACTACTTAGTGGAACTATTTAGCGACACACCGACTGCTCCTGTTCGTCGCCGACTTGATTTTCTCCTTTAGGTCTCATCTTACTGGAACATTAGGCGAGGTTAAGGCCATTCGGTAAATCACCCAATCGTTTAGGCGATCCACAGGCCTTCTTTTCTTCATTTTTACAACGATTTTGTTCCTTTTTTCCAAGTAGTGTCCATGCTTTGCCTCATACTCCAAATACCTGAAACTTAAGGATTTACATCAGTTATTAAGACAAAATATGCATTTGAGGACACAAATTCTGTTAAAATGAAGCTCTAAATGAGTCCAAATTGTGGACTTATCAATACCCCCAACTTAAACTTTTGCTTGTCCTCAAGTAAAACTCAAGTTCGGCAGTTCATAAAGGATGTCTCGAACAGTGCTACACAAGACTCAAACATGAATGCACACATAAGACTCAATTTACTCATGCGAAAATTAAATGTGCACTCAAAGTTTCTAGTTGTGACACACTATATCAAAGAATCTCAAGCTCACCATACTCGCTTTAAATGCAAGTTCAAGCTCAACTAAAGTGTTCAAATTCCCTCACACTAAGAATGATTCCATATTCACACACAATGATTCAACAATTTAAAGCTCTGGAATCAAATGCAACGTTCACACTCACAAAGAAGAACACTATTCATGCTTTCACCCATAGGTTTGCTCGTATTTTCCAATAGACAATTGTTTCAGCTTACTCAAGATAAAAAAAAAAGGTCTTTACAAGGCTTATAATGGGGCTGAGTGCAAAGATATGGTCATTTAAGCTCAGTGACTTTCATTCTCAAGAAATGTGGTGCTCTCAAAACTTCCTTTTGTTTTCTTTCATCATTTTCTTTAGTGCTCATAATTCATTCCATTATTCACTTTTCATGTATTGTTCGGAAACCCCATTTCTTTTGTACTTTATTGCACAATTTTTTAGTTCTTTTTCTTTTTCATTCTTTTCTTTCTCTTTTATTTTTATATGGAGGGGTTCCATTTTTCTCAAAACTATGGTTTAAAGGAGACTTTTCTTGCACTTCTTGACTTGCCTTCTCTTTTCACCACACCCCCCAAAACTTAGGCTTTTGGCCTAAGTTGGCTATTCAATCAACCACAAATCAAGAGGATTATGGGTAGTGGATTTGAGAAAGGTTATATTTTCATCAAGTTTTTTCCAAAGAAAGGTAAGGCTCTAGGGGTGTTCAAAAGAGGTTCACACAGTTACAAGGTAGGCCACAAAAGAGGTATATGTCAAATTGTCTCACACTCTTTAAAGTTTCCTAAGATCATATCAAGAGATAGGCTAAGTTAGTCAACCGGACCAACGGGGCAAATTCTAGGTGTTATCATGCATGGTTCATAGTAACCTCATCACACAAGACATCGACACCAAAGTCAAACAAGACTCCACACTTTCGCTAGTGTACAACGACCATCACAAGAGACTCGATTTGATAATTGGCTAGTCACAACGAGATACAAAGAGTTCACATATTGTCTATGCAACTTCACTTGGCCTAATCGCAACTGCACATTCATGTTCGTTCGATTATGAGCACTATTCAAGTCATCGATATTGATCAAAAGTGATACTCAAATTTGTGAGAGAACAAACATATTCAACACATACAAGAGGTGGCAAAATTTTTTCGGAAGGGTCAAAATTCATTTCCAATTAAAAGCAAAGTGCCATAAGCTCAAGCATCCACGAAAAGCAGTGTATAACATAATATTAAGCATAATGACCCAAATAGATAAACAAAATAAGAGTCACAATCAACACACAAAGGTGGGCCTCACCCCACCACAAATAAAAATCATTTGTCCTTAAATGCAAATAAAAATATTCAGAAGTGAAATAAAGTAAAATAGAGATGGAGGTAAAGAAGGGGTCCTGGCTACACAGTCGCTTCGTCTGTCTGGGCATCAGTGCTCGATGCCTCACCTTGAGCCTAGGCATCAGTGTCCGGTTTACCAAGTTCTATTGAGTGTGAGTCCGCCAGAAATACATGCATTGCTCTGCAAAATCCCCGGGCCCATGAAGGAATATTAGGGTCTAGGGTAATGGTCTTCCTGGCAGAAGTGGGCCATTTGCCCTTGCCTTTCCCAGTCGTTGTGGTTAGTTTTATAGCTTTGCCTTTCGACATAGCTGCATCCTCATTTATCGCAATACCTTTGGACTTCTCTTGGGCTGGTGTTATTCTTTTAGTAACTTTTGATTTAGTTATGTCTGCAAAATCTCGAAGAGGAGTTAGAAAAACTTACACAAAATCACAGTAGAACAATTTCAGATAGACTCGCCAAACCCGAGGGCGAATCACCGAATTTCTTGGGCGAGCTAGATTGAGCTAGCCGAAGGAATTAGATCTAAAATTGCAGCAAGTAGGCGATGAAGAGAACCACTTGGCGTGTTGCGATAGCTTCCGGCGAACAAGGACAGGCCCGTCGAAAGTTCCAGTGCACAAAGGTTCAAGGGTGCAGACAAAGGGCGAACGAAAAGCTTTTCGGCGAGTCGCTAAGTGCTTTTGGAGATATCATGCTTCTCGCTGACAGTTACAGAATCAATATCAAATAGAGCATGAAATCAAAGGTGACATAGGGACATTAGGTGAACCGCCGAGTGGTTTCGCGAGCTCGATCTAGCTCGCCAAACGGCCCAACGTGCCTATTTTCAACCCAACTTCTCGAATTCAACCCTGCAACCCCCGAAAACAAAATTAAAGCATGCACTAGTACAGCTAAGCTTAGACCGATAACACCCATTGCCTTGGAATACTCAGGCTTCTCTTGATTTTGCCAAATTTGGCCATTTGACAACTTTTGTCCTTAAGAATGGCGTCACCCACTCCATCATTGTGCAATTTACGCCATTTAGAACAAATATGGGCTACTTAGGCTTTACCCAACAAATCTAACCAACATGCAGGCACACCCCCACAAAATTTAACTCATTTTAAGGCACAAATTTAAGGGCATTTAAAGATCAAAACAACACAGGCAAGATTATCAAATTAAAATCGGCATTTAAACATTCTAATCCTATCAGAGAGGCCTAGCACACAACAATATGATATGATCATTGCAAATGATTACCAAATTTTTGAAGTAAACTCAGGTTCGGAAAACTAACCTTTGTGCCAATTAAAGTACTTTGAAATGCTAGGCGGCAATAAAATCCAACTCCGAGCACAAATCAACAACCAAAATACTTATGGAATGCAAAAATATTTAAAATACTATCTTGGTGTGAATTTGTGAAGTTTAGAAGCGAGGGAAAGTGAAGAGTTTGAAACTCTAAAACCTTTGGCCAGAAATAATCGTCTAGTACGCATCCATTCAGAAACATTAGTATTGCTCGTCAATCTACTCGGCGATACACCGAGTGGTTATTCACTCCGCCGAGTTTTACAGGCTCCAAGATAAAATTTTGTTGATCAAAATGGCGGATCAACTCGAGCACGCTGACTTCTTTGGCGGTGCGTCGACTAAAACATTCGCTTGCCAACCTTCACTTTTCAAACACTTTCCACATTCAAACCTGCACAATTAACACACCATTATTTCTAAAGAAAAAATTAAAGCAATAAAGGATTTTGGGTTGCCTCCCAAACAACTCCTTAGTTAACATCGTGGCACGATGCAAGTCCACGCTCAAGTTCCACTAGTGTGGTTTGCCTCAATTTCATTAGGCAACCCCTTTTTTGGATCTTTATGGCGCTCATTTAGTACTTGGTCCATTTGGGATCCTAGTAGCTAGATAAGCATGGCATGGTAAGTTGACATCTGGTTCAACAGCAATACGTTATCCCTAAGTTCCTCCAGTACCCTGTCCTGTAATTGGCTTTCTGGAGAAGGAGCGTGAGCATTGCTTCAGTTTGTCCATCCCCTTATTCTTTGATTTTCTTCACTCATGAGGAGGGACATAGCAGTCTTTCTTGATGCACTGGACGTCAGGCTCTCTAACCTTTTTGGCCAACTCATCCATCTGAGTCATCAATGCGGCCATCATGAAGTCCTTTTCTACTTCTTGGTTTTTCTCAGCCATGTGATAAAGCAGTGGGACTGCTATCACATATGGTTGTTTTTCAATGCCACTCGAAATGAGTTGATCTGCCAACACCTAGTTTCCGGGACCAAGACTTCTATAGAAGCTGTCAGTAAGGACTATATTGGGAATTTCATGAGTTGGGCATTGAGTTATCAGTTCTTTAAACCTTGCCCATGCCTCATGGATCCTTTCACCTTCCAATTATTTGAAAGTTAGGATGTGATCCCTGAACAACATTACTTCCAATGGAGGAAACTCCATTTGCTCGTGAGTACTGCTCGACCTACTCACCTCCTGTGTTTCGAAGCTCAAAATTGATAGAAAAAGGGCACTCCTGCCGTCGTTTCAATGACTCATAGGGCTTTTCTCAGCGCAGTCTTTTTCGTTCTTGAGAATGGTCGCCACTTCTACCAGGACCGAAATGATTATCCCTGCCCGATGGGTCTATATCCATCCCTGAATGTCGTCGGGTACTGTTAACTTCCCTGCCATTCTTGTAAGTGTCACCTGTAATCCGCGCAGGTGTCATCTCCATCATTGCATATAGGAATATAGAAAGTAAATAGGAAAAGGCATGACCAAAAGAATTGTGTGAAATAAGTGAATTTATCCAGTTGAGGCATTCTTGATTGATTGAGACAAAATGATTCCCTCAATACAGCTTCACTCCATCAAGCCTGTACGAGTAGTGAAGAAGTATAGATTTAGTTGGTTGTTGACCGATGGTTTGGATGGTTAGGACACCCTATCTTTAGAGATAAGGAAGGGCGTGAACTTTTTGTACGTCGTATGCCTACTTTTTTTGAAACATTTCTGGTCGTTTTGGTAGTCTTCATATCTATGGAAAGAGGAAGCTAGGAGAGGATTCTAAACAATTCTATCGAGCCGAACAACAAAAAGAGAAAGATTTAAGGTTTGTTACCCACCGGAATGGATTGCGCTTTTCTTTCCCACCGGTTTCAGAGCGCTCAAGGTCAGGCAAGGCAGTCTAAGAGGCTATGAAATAGTTGCCTCAAAATAAGGGGTTATATATGATTTTACATTTATAGACAACTTTATAGATTTGTTTATGGATCTTTGAGAATTTTTTTTCATTTCCCTGAGATCGTGGAGAAGACATGTCCAGTCCAATGAATTTCAATCCCTTATCTCTTGGCTCGGAATTATTTCAAATTGTTCAAGTGGGCTGGAGACGAGATCTTTCACTAGATCCACTGCATCTCTATAGGCTTCAATAGCTACTCCGTTTTGATTCAAATCTTTCAATAGGGTGATCTGAGGGCGTAAAGCGAGAAGAAGTTTACTAAACTCTAATGGTTGATAAATAGTATGATTGTATTGTAGTATTAGAAGACAAGATAGTCGTTGAGGTGTTTACTTACCTAGTAATAGAGCTACTAGGAAGCAATGGGTGCGTAGCTAGTGGTTTACAGGTTAGAAACCTTCTTGCCCCAGGAATATTCCAAAAATAGGAGGTTATTTCGAATGGAAGAGAGAGAGCGTAAAGCGATGGGTTAGAGTCCAAGCTTCTAGATGTAGATAAGAAGGCAAATGAGCTTACTTTTCCAAGTAACGGAGAGCGACAAAGACAAAAAGTCAGTTATAGTAGACTAGGAATCCAGAAAACTTCAAATCAAGAGGTCATACTCCGCCAACTACGCTTGGTTAAAGCTTTATCCTGGTTTGTTTCATTTGCTTTCAAGTCTAGTGGAATCACTATGATAGCTTTCCCCGGGATCACAAAACACTATTCTATTAGGTCACGAACTCCCCAAGGGCCCCTTTTCTTACAGTCAAGTGGCTCTCCATCTCTAGGAAGATTGTGTCCAGGATTTGGTAATCTAAATACCGTCTCAATTCATCCTATTTCATCAGATTCGAGATGTGATATGGTTCCGAAGGATGAATCGGATATGGACAGTTCCAATAAGATTTCATTCTTGAACACCACCTAAACATAAAGAGCTTAGATAGTCTCACTGTGAAATGTTCACATCCAAGTCGTTATTCCTTAATGAGAAGAGGCGTAAAGAGATAGTTCTGTCGCGTCGATATTTACAGTTGCTATAGGTTAGGGCTTCTATCGTGCTATTCTATTTCTATAGAGAGGTAGGCGACAAAGACAAGGGATCTCTCTCGCTATGGATAGTTGCTGTTTGCGAGAAGCGTCTATTCCACTTTATCCTTTCAATAATTATATTGAATAAAGAAAAATTCATCCTGGGGAAACCTAGCAGCTGCCAGTCGGGGCGGGGATAAGCTTGCTTCTTCACAAGCCTATCCCCCCCAAAAAACCGACCCTGTAGCGCCTACTAAGTAAAGGGGGATGTGTTCAGTCCCAAGCATCTTCGTCAATACTCCATCTGCCCCCCGCCGGGGGGTTAAGGGGGAGGATGTCAAAACCTTACCCATAAAAAAAAAGTACATAGACCTGCTCACAAAGAGCTACAATCTCGCAAAGGATTGTTCATGGAACTACTATCGAGATTCTTCAGACCATATTTCCTAGTATCATCCCTATGTTCCCTTTCTCCTTTTCTAAATAAGGTAAGCTTTGAAGCCATAGCTTGCTGGTTTTTCCATCATCCAATCCACAACAAATCGAATGAAAAGAAAGGGTACTTACATTTTAATACATAGTAGGGCTCCAGAATGCTAAAAGGTGGGGGAACAAGAATTGTCACGATAGAAAAGAGAAAGAAAGAAATGACTATAAGGAACCAACGGCTCTCTCTTCTTAAACAACCTATATCCTGTGCTCCAGCTGGTGGTGAAGGAAACGGGGGAGCGACTCGTTCCTTCCTTGCAGAGGAGTTAAAACAGACTATGACGGCTCCGTTGCTTTATATCTTTCTTTTCATTTTCAATCATACAATGTTCTTAGTCTGACTTTTAGCGGTAGTCAGCTGTCCTCGTTCTCCTCTTTGAATTTCCCTATTGAGTCAGGTTCGGTGCTTGCAAAAATGTCGAGCCGACGGGGTCAGGTACTTTTCCGGTTCAGCAGTGTCCAGATCTGGCATCTTTGCCTCTTCTTGTTCAGGGTCTTTTAGAACCGCAAAACGGTTTGGGCTGACTAGGTCCAGTTAGGTCATTCCACTCCCGGGATTTCAGAGGCGAACGACGACATAAAGGTTCCCCAAGTCATCCATGGCGGCCGGGCAAGCTCTCCGTCGAGCTGCCTCCCTCCTCATACTGTGTAAACGAACTTCAAGTCTGAATTGTGTACTGTACTCAACAGGAAGCGTCACAGCCACCCCGATGTCGATCTACAGTATTAGTTTAAGAAAGTCGTTTGATTTTTAACCTAGAGCGAAACTAGTTAATTGTGCTATCCTTACCTTCTAACCAATCGGCCAATCACGCTATCCTTACCTTTTAACCAACCCCCTCGATTCAGTTTCTGGAGTAGATAAGTTCCTTGTTAAATAAAATAAATGTTAATCTTAAATTAAATAGCATTCGAATGGTTTATCTTGGAAATCAAATTCCAGAGTTTTGGCCTCTTGCTAGCTAATTTACCGAGTAAGTTGATCGCAGCATCAAAAAGAAAGTCTGAATTTTCTCTTTTGATCCGGGGTAATCTCGTCTTCTTGAGGAATTACGAATTCCTAAACCTTCGGATCGATCACAGATTCTCGGCCCCGTCTTTTGGCTTCCACTCCAGTTGACCTCAGTACATATGGCGCAAGACGATTCCACATATCGAGGTCGAAATGGGATCGGGTGTTTTCACGTCTTACAGTAATGCCCTGTTTGTCTTGATTTCCGATTGATGAACAAGTCAACACATACGTTCACAGCTAGGGACCATGTTCAGTCCATGCTAATAAAAAACAACAGGAGCTCGCGGTCTATCAGCACTTGAAGGGCTACACAATGGACGAAGAACGGACTCGCTCAACCACCGGAAGAAGGAAATAGAGGGAGAACAGCATTGATTGAGAGGGGATCCTCAGTAGTGGTGACCCTTTCACTCTTCCACGAACTGATACATGTACCGAATGCTCATATGGGAAAGTTGACTCCTGGGTCTGGTCAGACGACGACTACTTCACTTATTATTTTAGTATTAGCCACCTATCCCAGAATAGGATGAAACTCAAGACGTTGATGCGCCATCGGGTTGACTCTTTTCTTACCAGCATGGGGAGTGGCGATGGATGCCAAGATGAAGACTCCTCAGCACCAATTAGGGGGCCCGTCAGCCTCACGACATAATCAGAGTGAGGCTTTGGTTACCGGCAAACGCTTCTCCAAAGGCGACCCTCTCGAGTTTCCGGCTGTTTTCGTCATTGAAGTAGCCTTTTGTCGCCTAATCAAAAGATAGGAGAGCACCCCTTCTCCTGAAGTTACGGGGTCATTTTGCCGAGTTTTTTCGAGGCAGGGCTTCGACCCATATCTGGCCAACTCCTCGAACTGCTGGGTGCGGCATATTCATGGACTGGCAAAGCGAACTCTCAATTTGATCAGGAGAGCCTAGAGAGCTCTCTATCTTTCCCTAAATTCCGACTAGTGCGGTTCTTTTTCTCGACCAATTTGAATTCCATTTCATTTTTTATTTTCAGTTAAGTAGAGTAGTAAGTAGCTAAGCTCCAAGCCACTGCTCAATCCTCCTTTTCTGATTGATTGAAAGTAGCAAGGAAAGACAAGCAAAAACTTTGTTGGCTCAAGAAGCAACTGAGGAGAGAGAAAGAGTAGTAAAGGAAAACCAACAAAACAAAACTAAAAATTAAGTAGAAATATGACAAACAAAAGCAAAATTCAACTCTACTAATAATTCTCAAGTAACACCACTCCCCGGCAGCTGCGCCATTTTGATGTTTGCATAATTAAGACACAACTTACAATTCAAGCGTCTATGATCGTACAATAGTAGTATAACCCAACCAAATGGATTGGGGTCGAGTCCCAAGGGAGCGGTTTCTGAGAATTAAGAGTCAAGCGCGAATATGCTAGAGTTAACCATAGCTAAAAATATTATCGAGTAAAAACATCATAAATTAAGGGGTTGACCCGAATGTCAATTATCAATGGGGGGTTTGTAGTCGATTAACAACTAAAACAGTGAATATAGGGAGATAGGATTCTTGGGATGTGCTAGGAATATGAGATAAACTACACAATCGGGTAAATGCTATTGATAGTCAATTGTTGAACATTTGTAACTAGGCTAGACTTTAGTGGGGTAAATTCTCTCTTGAGCAACTTACCCCGAATCAACTTGATTTTTCTTGAACACCGAGTTGTCGCTTTTAAGCACAACCTTCGCCTTAGCCCATTCACTCTCTCGAGTTGAATGTGTGGGAAAAGGGCTAGGATTCACTCTCTCGAGCTGAACACATGACGACCCAATAACCATCGGCTATCTATTTAGTAGTCTTATTTTTAAAACCTCTCTTGAGCAAGCCAAAAACACTAAGATTAAATCATATTTACGACTACAATCCCATTAAGTTCAAACACAACTACTAAACGAAATCACATTTAAACAACAAATACACTAACAATAAGCATTACCCAACAAGAAATTTAACCCATATTTACAAAATCACACCCCAAGAATTGGGGTTTTAGCTAGACATAGAAAAAAGGAAGAAAATAATACCAAATAGAAGTAAAATTAGTTGGGTATGAGTTATATTCACTTTAAACGAGTCTAGGATGAAGAATCTTCAACACCCACTTCCAATTTCTTGGAATTGGAAGTCTTCAAATCTTCAAAGGCTAAGCAAAAATGTTCTCTACTTGGAAACTTAGAAAATAAAATATTGTATATGAAATTGCATACTAAGATAAAAATTCAAACGAGTAATTATAGTTGTCTAAAAATGTGCAGTGAAGGATCACTCGGAGCAGTTAGTCGGGATCGCCAATGCAATCGGCGATCTGCCCTTTGGTCTTCTTCATTGCCTTTTAGCTTTTGCCTTTAGCATCTTCGCATTTTGGATAATGGGGCGATATAGTACTACTTCACGTAACTATTCGTCGATGTGCCGACTGCTCCTTCTTATCACCGACTTGATCTTTTCCTTCAAGGCTCAGCTTACTGGAACATTGGGCGAGGTTAAGGCCATTCGGCTAATTGCCCAATGGTTTAGGAGATCCTTAGGCTTTCTTTTCTTCATTTTTTCAGCCATTTTGTTCCTTTTTCCTAAGTAGTGTCCATGCTTTGCCTCAAACTCCAAATACCTGAAACTTAAGGATTTACATCAGTTATTGGACAAAATATGTATTTGAGGACACTAATTCTTTTAAAATAAAGCCCTAAATGAGTCCAAAATGTGGACTCATCATTCTATCTCATTTTCTTTTAAAAATTAGCACCATCACTCTTAAAAATAGACATTATGTCTTATTGGGTAGTGTTTTGATGACCAGTGTGAATTCCAATACCAAAACTAGATATGAGCACAATCCCAACTGAGCATACACATTTCTATGTTCTATATTGGAAGACATACTAAAATTTTATAGATAGTTGTATAATAGTCACTCTAGAACAGCCGAACAACATATACAACATCAACTCTAAGGATCAGTGTAAGATATAAAATCAGTAAGGATAAGAAATAACCACAAATATGAAAGCAAAAACTAGAAACTTGACTCTTTGTGGATATTCAAAGAAAAAGGTTTTGGAAAAATGTTAATCATGAAAGATCTGTTACTCCTATATCCAGGATACTAAAAACAGAAACATAAAAGATGAAATACACAGAAAACAAATAATTCGAGTCCACAAAACCCACAGTGTATCCATAAAAAATTTAATCCTCTCAAGTAGCCAAGGTTGTAGATTAATTCCTCCCAAGATAAAATGGATTAACTATTAAAGAAGTAATGGTACCTCAAACTTCAATAATTTCAGCAAACTCAAACAACAACAACGAGAGAACACATAGACTCAGTCGATCGACAACTTTGATTTGTAAGAAAATGTATGTAGAAGAGAGAAAGTTTTTAGTGTTTGAAAAATGGGAGAACCCTCTCTATTTATAGCCAATTGCAGCAAGGAACGCATCATTTTGGACAATGGTGTGAACGCATTTGTTCAGACATGTCTTTCCAGAACGTTTGTGTATTTTGGGAAAAATAATGTTTGTTCAGAAGGAACATGTCCCTTCAGAACGACGTTACCGTTACGCGCAAATTTGCAAATAATATGACCGAGGAAAGCCATTGATCTTAGCCAAAACTCACAGTTACTAAACTTTGCAAAGAGTTGTTGGTCCTTGAGGACTTGCAACACAATCCTCAAATGATTGGTATGCTAATGTTCACTCCTTTAATAGATCAACATGTCATCAATTAACACAATCACAAACATATTAAGGTATTTTCTAAACACCTTATTCTTCCAATCCATAAAGGCCAACAGAGCTTTAGTAAAACCAAAAGACATTACCAAAAACTCATAATGACCATACTAAGTTCGAAAAACTATCTTTGGAATTTCATCTTCCTTCACCCTCAATTGGTGATAACTTGACCAAAGTTCAATCTTAGAGAAGTAACTTGCCGCTTGAAGTTAGTCAAACAAATCATCTATCCTTGGGAGAGGATACCTATTCTAAATGGTAACCTTGTTCAATTGTTGGTAGTCGATACACATACGAAGTGAACAATCTTTCTTTCTAACAAAAAAAAATTGGCGCACCCCATGGAGAGATTCTCAGTCGGATGAAACACTTATCTAACAAATCTGACAATTGCTCCTTTAATTCCTTAGGTTCTATCGGAGCCATCTGATAAGGACGAATAAAGATAGGTTGCATATCTGGGAGAAAGTTAATACCGAAGTCTATTTCCCTCTCGAGAGGAACACCGGGTAAATCGTTAGGGAACACCTCCGAAAACTCATTAACAACAGGGAACGACTAAAGAGTAGGAGTTTCAAAACCTATATCTCTCACCCTAACTAGATGGTTTATGCAACCCTTAGAAATCAACTTTCTAGCTTTAAGACAAGAAGTAAACTGACCCTTAGGCATAGAGTTTCCCCCTTTTCACTCTAGGATGGGTTCATTTGGAAATTGAAACTTGACTACACATTGTTATGACCCGATTTCAAAAACTAAGGTTTCGAAACCATTTCATAACTTTGGAAAATATATTAAGTTTTTGAAAAAAATTATAATTTGGAAGTCACCACTTAATTTTAGGAAAATTAATAAATCATTTTAAAGGGATTTTTGAAAGAAAACATTTTTAAACAAAACCAAAATCGGGTAAGGGTTCAAATAATTCTCAAAGGAAGGGTTTAGGCATCTTAGATAATCCGCTAACACGCCGTTGACCGACGGATTTAAAGTTGGCTATTTTTATAAAAAAGAAGGTTACTTATAAAAATCTCGTTTGAAACATAGATAAAAAAAACTCTTGATACTTCTAAAAATCTCAAGAATAATCTTAACTTAAAACTTTTATCCATAGTAATGTTTTGAACCGTACAATTAATTCAAACTCATAAACATGAATTAAAGGACCTTGTTTAACAACTATGTAAGGAT
The DNA here is from genome assembly GCA_037074985.1 of Solanum bulbocastanum. NCBI lineage: Eukaryota > Viridiplantae > Streptophyta > Magnoliopsida > Solanales > Solanaceae > Solanum > Solanum bulbocastanum. Next base: position 30,675,630 of record CM073599.1, on the reverse strand, counting down.
ATTAAAGATCCTTAAGTCATTCATACAAAGTCCAAAGTTAAATTAAAAGACAACTAATTTATTTTAGGAAACTTAACAATTTTATCCTTTCCAAAAATTTGAACTAAATAGTTAGTTCAAACTCATAAACATGGATTCAAAGCATTTCAATAACTATGAAAGAACATGAAAGGTTCTTAAGTCATTCTATATGCTTAAATTACCTAACTTAAAAGAATTTGAAAATTTGAAAACTTGAAGTAAACAAGTAACGAAATAGAAGAGCCATTATCTAAACTAAAGAAAAAGTTTAACAAAAGTTAGCATTCACAATAAAAAATAATAATGAGGAAATAAAAGTAAATAGTGAATTAAATAACTGAAATTTCCAGCCCACATTCGACCATTTTAGGGCTGAAATTCTTGTACAGTTGCTTCATCCGTTATGGGTTTTAACCCAATTTTTGCTCTTCGTTCTTCAGCGTTTGAGGTTGTTGTTTTTGTTGTTGTTTTTAGTCTAATGGGGCTTTTAAGTCCAAAACTCCAATTCTTTAGCCCCTTTGGGGCTGCTACTGGTTTTGAGTTTTGACCCAATAAAGTTAGCTTCCTTTCCAAACTTGATGGAAGTCGACTCAAAGAGGATCAAATGAAAGGGAGTGAGGAGGCCAAGGGACTCGATAGAAGAGTGTCATGTAGAGAAAGGAAATAAAAGAGATTAATATTTTAATCAACATACGAAAATATTAAAGGAGAATGCTTTGAAAAGCTCATAATAATTAAACCAAAATAAGAAATAAATTTTTTAAAAAAGAAATAAAAATACCGACCTCCAGAGGTCAGAATTCCAAATATAAAAAATAAAAATACCAACCTTCAGAGGTCAGAATTTCAAAAAAAAAAAAAATACCAACCTCTAGGGGTCAAAATTCCAAAAATAAAAAATAAAAATACCGACCTTTGGAGATCAGAATTTCAAAAATACAAAAATAAAAATACCGACCTCCGAAGGTCAGAATTTCAAAAATGCAAAAATAAAAATACCGACCTACGGAGGTCAGAATCTCAAAAATAAAAAAATAAGAATACCGACCTCCGAAGGTCAGAATCTCAAAAATGAAAAATAAAAATACCGACCTCCAGAGGTAAGAATTTAAAATCTATAATTTTGACAAAAGAAGGACCGCTATTGGAAAATATCTTCTTGGTCGTCATCAAAGAAGTTGACGTCCGGGGCTTCCTATTTCCCTTTAAAATAAAAGCGGTGAAGTCCATCCTAAGAAAAAATAAAATTAAAATATACCGACTTTCAGAGGTCAGTATATTTTAATTTTATTTTTTCTTAGGATGGACTTCACCACTTTTATTTTATAGGGAAATAGGAAGCCCCGGACGTCAACTTCTTTGATGACGACCAAGAAGATATTTCCCAATAGCGATCCTCCTTTTGTCAAAATTATAGATTTTAAATTCCGACCTCTGGAGGTCAGTATTTTTATTTTTCATTTTTGAGATTCTGACCAGCGGAGGTCAGTATTCTTATTTTTTTATTTTTGAGATTCTGACCTCCGTAGGTCGGTATTTTTATTTTTGTATTTTTGAAATTCTGACCTCCGGAGGATGGTATTTTTATTTTTGTATTTTTGAAATTATGACCTCCGGAGGTCAGTATTTTTATTTTTCATTTTTGGAATTCTTGCCTCTGGAGGTCGGTATTTTTATTTTTGTATTTTTGAAATTCTGACCTCCGGAGGTCAGTATTTTTATTTTTTATTTTTGGAATTCTGACCTTTTGAGGTCGGTATTTTTATTTTTTATTTTTGAAATTCTGACCTCCGGAGGTCGACATAACTTATAAAATAAGAATCTGAAGAAGAAGTTGTTCAACATTTAATCCCAAAAATCTCAAATATTGGCATAGTAGTCATATCCATATCAACATCTAGACAACTGACTATTCAAAAGAAGGTAAACATAAGGGTTATCTCACATAAACAAGAAGATATGATTCTAGAAACCATCCCTTTTTCGACAAATATGAATTTAATAACAAACATCATAAAACAGAGAACTAGACATATTTGAAACTTAAAAGAGAAATATAGAGAAAAATATAACTTCAACGATTCAGCTAAACATCATCTACAACAAATAAGCTGTTTTTATAATACTAAGATGCTAGAAAGCAAAACCAAATTTCTAGCAAATACAATAATCTAATATGATCCCGTCACACAACAAAATAAATATATATATATATATATAAAAGAAGAAATAATTACCTTTCGCTGAGCAGCGAACTAAAATGACGAGTTGAGAACATGACTCTACCACCTTTTCAACTCGATCAGCCACAAAGATTAAACTATTGAACCAAACAAATAAAAAAAAGTTCGGCCTTCCTCAGTATCACCTAGGAAGAGGCCAAAAGTGTCAATTCTAACAAATATTGAACTAAAACAAATTCTTTCTTTCAAAATGGTTTGCCGTCTGAGATGAGTCTATTATTTTGATTTGCTATTTGTTATTGAATTGCGTGCTGGGACTTGATCCTTTTTTTAGGTTCATTAGGCTTCTTATTAGTTGGAGCTTCTAGTTATCTTGGTTGAAATTTGCTATCTTTTTTTCTTGTCGAAATATGGTTAGAGCCCTTATGTGTCTTGAACTTATATTGAATGCGGTTAATATAAATTTTGTAACAATTTCTTATTTTTTTATAATCGTCAATTAAAGGGAGACATTTTCTCAATTTTTGTTATAGTTATTGCAGCCGCTGAAGCAGCCATTGACCTGGCTATTGTTTCATAAATTTACCAATACATCGGTAGAGGAGCATTTCGCCTTTGAGAGAAGCCTCCATGCGAGTGGTGGTGGATGAAGCGACCTCAAAGGAAAGAAAAATCGTTCTTTACTTTGACTTTGATGATAAATTTTCAGTTAAAATGGATTGGTCGTACCTATGCCTATTTCTTGATGGGCGGAAGGAATATAAATCAGCGGTAGAGTGTCACCTTGACATGGTGGAAGTCATCAGTTCGAGCCTGATTATCCCTAAGCCCAATGTGAGTTTTTCTAGTTGGATTTGCTCCCCCACCGTCAATTTGTCTTTTCAGAGCTATCGCCCCCCAATAAAATAAATATTCTTGTGGTAGGCCCTGTCCCTAGTAAAAAATATAGTGAAACAACCTTCTCTATTCTTTCCCCGGACCCTGCTACTAAGAAGGATGTTCACTTCTTAAAATATCCTATATGCGTAGGCGGGAACAGGGAATGCTTGTTCCCCCGTTCTTCCTTACCCGGGAAAGTTTTTGTGAAATAATTCCGATGAGAAGAAAAAAGAAGGGGTTAAGAGACCCTAGACTTAGTAAAATGAAATGGTTGCATAATTGTATTTCTTTCTATTCGGATTGGATCTACATAATTTTTTTGATATTTTCTTCGGGTTGCTAACTCAACGGTCTTTTCTATTTCATTTTTTTATTTGAAATTTTGTATCAGAATTGGATTCTATTTGATTGTATTTGATTGTATTCACCTGACAGAATCTAAATAGGATTAGAATGAATTCCCTGAGAACTCCTATAGTCAATGGAATATATAGAATTGTGATGAATCAAATATTGCATCTCTCGCTTTTGGCATAGCAAGCCCCTAGTTGGAGGCTTGCACGACAGGCTATTAGCTCAGTGGTAGAGTGTGCCCCTGATAATTACAGAGCAAATCCAACTAGAAAAACTCACATTGGGCTTAGGGATATTCATGCTCGAACTGATGACTTCCACCACGTCAAGGTTTTCCCAAACCTTTTAGGGGTACTCTCAGGTCTCAAAAAAACCTCCTCCCTTTGAACATTAAAGATAAGCCTATTTATAAGGGGAAAAAAGGGGTCTAGAATAATGTGGGAGAATCCCAAATTCAAAAATTTCTCCAAGGTTAAGGCTTGGACAACTATAATCATACTAATCCCAAAAGATTGAGGATGAGAGCCCTCTGATTTAGGGCAAGGACGATGAGGCATCAAGATGAAAACACCTGGCTTCGTATGAGAATATTTTTGTACAAAAAGATAAGGAGAGAGCACGCGTTGCTGCTGGGTTCACGATTCAGCACGCGATTTGGGTCACGTCTGGTTCGTCTCTATATTGGTTTTCTTCTGGGTCTACATCGCTGCAAGGAAGACGCATTAAAGGGGTTGGTCGGGTACTGTTTGGCATTGTTCTGTGTATGTACGTATTTGATGCGTATTGGGTCTGTTTTGGCATGAAAGGAATTGGGTTGGGATGGGTATAATTGCTTTGGGCTGAAAATGGGTCTTTTGGGCTCATCAACTTAAAGGTCCAATTGGATATCAAAGGGAGCAAGTCCCTTGGTCTCTATATTTCATCAAATCGAACTGTTTTAGTTCAAATTTGATAAAACAGAAACGAGATAAATTATAAATCTAATTAATTATTTAAGCTTCTTAACTTCGACAACACAAAATAATTCTTTCGAAGAGAAAGATCTTTATTAAATTGTGATCAGTTGTAAAGGAAATAAGATACGTACTTAATTAAAACTATATTTTTTGGTAAAACAATTTACTAACTATTTATTCAAATTGAAAAATTATATAAATCTATATATTTAAGTATATAGGGATATATTTTATAGTAAAAATGGAAAATTTCCTTGAAAGTGATTTCAAAAGTATTTTTTTATTTTTTCCAAAACAATTACTTCAATTTGTTTGAAATTTAAGAAGCTTGAAAATTAATTAAATTGGAGAGGGTCAAAATTGAGTGTCAAAAACTGCCCCTCGTTTGCTTAGGATAGATGAAAGAGATTCGAGGCAAACAAAATTGACGAACCTAATTTTGTCCGACCACTAACTCATCTCTTTGGAACGGCAAATGGTAAGGATTTTGAGGAAGTATGGCCGGACTATGGTATTAAGTTTCCTACTTATCCCAGGTTACATGAGAACTCAGGCCACTAGTAGTTCGAAAGACATTTGATTCATCGCACAATTTTGAAAGAATGCAAAAGCTATTTCGGTTTCAAAGTATGGAGAGACCGAAAAGCTCGAGAATAGAGTGAGAAATGGTTTGTTGGAGTATAGTCGAGTTTTCAACACTGAGCCCGCCTACATATCCCTAAACTTGGGAATCAGACTACTTGTAGCTCAACTTAATCGGTTTAAAAGGAAATATCTTATGCCGAAATAACCTTTAGTTTAAGGATGAGTGACAAATTAATTGATCATGGAAAAGAGGCTTGCAAACATCTCAACTATGAATATGGGGCCCTTCACAGCCATAGGTAAGAACTTACATGGACATAACTTCCAAAGCTCTAGGTGTATTGTCACTTGAATTTGAAAATTTTCCTCCGGTGAGAGTTGAAAATTTCACTGAAGGCGAAACTGAAACTATTAAGTCCCAAGATATACCCACATGCCTTAGGATAGGGATGTGGTTTGATTGTGGTGGAAGTCGCTGCTAAGAAAAATTCCATTTTGTGTTGCGTCCTATTTTGACGTAGTCCACTTCGTGTATTTCAAAATCTAGAGAAAATTTTCAGTAGAAAATGTAATATAAATACAAATACAATTTGGACAAACCTGGTTTAACAAGTCATACTGAAGGAGATAACGATCCAATTTCAAGTGTATTGCTCTCGAAGGAAGTGGTGATCCAAATTGATGTGTCAATTTGAACGATGTGATGATTCAATAACATAATATAACGTGTCACTTTCTACGGAGATAATGTCCCAGCGTGTCACTTTTAGGGATGTGACGTCCCAATATGATATAACCTTGTGTTTAAGGGCGGTAACGTCCCAATATAATAATAACCCGTCATTTTGAGGGAAATAACTGCCCAATGTAACATGACGTATCATATTCCGGAAGGTGACAACCCAATATAATAGTAATGTGTCACTTGGAGGACAGTGACGGTTCAATATAACATAACGTGTTACATTTAGGAAGGTGACACTCCAATAATAATTTAACGTTTCACGTTGAAGAAAGTGACACTCTAATAATAATTTAACATGTCACGTTGAAGGAATAGACGCTCCAATAATAATTTAACATGTCACGTTGAAGGAAGTGACGCTCCAATAATAATTTACGTGTCACGTTGAAGGAAGTGATGCTCTAATAATAATTTAGCGTGTCACGTTGAAGGAAGTGACACTGCAATAATATAACGTGTCATGTTGAAGGAAGTGACACTCCAATAATAATTTAGCGTGTCACGTTGAAGGAAGTGACACTCCAATTATATAACGTGTCACGTTGAAGAAAGTGACGCTCCAATAATAATTTAACATGTCACGTGAAGGAAGTGACACTTCAATAATATAATGTGTCACATTGAAGGAAGTGATGCTCCAATAATAACGTGTCACATTGAAGGAAGTGACACTTCAATAATAATATAATGTGTCATGTTGAAGGAAGTGACACTCCAATAATAATAATAATTTAATGTGTCATGTTGAAGGAAGTGACGCTCCAATAATAATATAACATGTCACGTTGAAGGAAGTGACGCTCCAATAATAATTTAACGTGTCACATTGAAGGAAGTGACACTCCAATATTAATTTAACGTGTCACGTTGATGGAAGTGACGCTCCAATAATAATTTAATATGTTATGTTGAAGGAAGTGACGCTCCAATAATATATTGTGTCACATTGAATGAAGTACGGTCCAATATAATACCCTGTGATAAAGAACAAGACTCAGAATAGGGAATATGGTTATAACATGGTAATTTGATTAGCTCCTAGTAGTTTGCGAAGCCGATAACATCTCTGGTTGTCATTAAAACTTTTTCGTCCCTATTTTCATTGAAAATTTGTTAGATAAGAACAGAGAAATTAATAAATGTCAAGACTTCTAAACGCATCACGACAATCTGGAGCCATAGAGAACGCTGGATTCTGGAAGAACGTTTTGAGAACTTATAACATTGCAACAAAGCACTAAAGGCAAATTAGGGATGTTACATAAGGTGCACCCCTACTTTAAATCTAGAATTTCTTATTAAAGAGAGAAATTTCTTGAAAAAGAGTATCTGAAACTTGAAATTGAACGGAGATTTTGAGAACTTTGAATTATTTCGAAAAGTTGCCCCTGTTTCCAGTCCAAGGGTGCTTAACTAAAATAATTTGCAAGAAACGAAAATGGCTGATTCAAAAACATGCCCCATTTTCCTCTAAGGTCTGTAGTTTGGAACAATAGGAAGACTAAATCCTTATATAGGATTGCCTACGTATCTTGCTGGAATAAGAAATCAGGTCTGAGGTAGTTCGAACATGAAGCCTAACGGAATTTAAAGAGAACGAAATATTTGTCAGATAAAAGGCAAGGGATTAGAAATAACGGAGGGCAAAACTCATCAAGGTATAAATAGAGGATAAAAGTAAGCTTGTTGGACTGGATCCTCGGTGCAAAACTTTGATAATATAATATTTGAAAAAGATCGGACCATGTCCTTTTCTGTGGACATCTCGCTTGATCCTTCTAAAATTTAGAAGAATCTTTTGGAATTCTGACTCTGATTCTACTGACACCTGCAGAGTTCAGATGTAGTTAGTTAAGAAAGATAAACTTATTAAATTAAAAAATGAAGTTGTTCAACTTATATTGATTTGGATAACATCTTATGGTCTTTGCCATTGTGCCAAGATACTCCATCTATAAAATTGAGAATGAGTAAGTCACAATAAATTGAAAGAAGAAAATTTAGAAGATGAGTAAGAGTAGAAATCATCTAAGCTATGACGAGGTCACTATGGGTCTGACGATGTCCTGTGACTTTAAGTTCCTGCATCCAAAGAAAAATTCTTAGTTTTGAGAGACTAATTCATGTTGGCTTGCCTTGCCATCCTGATGCTCCTTTACCTTATAGATTACAAGCTTGTCTGGTCTTAAAACGTTGCTTGATGGAATTTTTGAGTACCTCTCAAAAATTCTTCCCCGGTTTAAAACATAACAAAACTTTGAATTCTCTGTAGTTTTTTAGTTGAATTTTTGAGTGAATCTCAAAAATTCTGCCCCAGTTGCAACTTTGAAGTGATCATTGATTCTGACTTGTTGGAAAAATTCCTCTTCTAATGAATTTTGAGATCCTCTCAAAATTCTGCCCCAGTTTTCATTATAAAGGGAAATGAAAAAACTTACGGGGAATATGACCGAGCCGGTGTTGCGCCTACGTATCTCATTGAGCAGGAATCAGGTCGACCGTAGTTCCAGTCTCAAGGATTAACGGGAATAGAAAAATTTAAATAAGGAAATGACCGAGGCCAACATGGGCCGCCTACGTATCTCATTCTTGAGAATTCAGGTCGAACACAGTTCAAGTACAAGGAAACATTAAAAGGGATAAAGAGGTGACCGAAGCTGACATCGGCCACCTACGTGTCTCATTCTTGAGAATTCAGGTCAGATGTAGTTGATTACATGAAAAGACGCTTATAAATCAAATCCAAACAAACGATTACAAAGGAAACAAAGCGATAAAAGTGTGATTACAAGAAAATAAAGCAGCAGACTCCAAATGCAAGACTAAAAGACGCCAAAAGTGTGACTTTCAGAAAAATTTGCTTCTTCTTCGCAACTAGTTATGCTAATGACTACTCTTTGTTCTTGAGTAGTGGATTGGTGTTCACATTTGGTGGAGCTTGAGTAAGTTTTACCACGTCATTGTCAATCAAATCTTGAATTTTGTGTTTGAGAGTGATACATTTCTCGGTATCACATCCAACAACTCCTGAATGATAAGCACAACACTTATTTGGGTCATACCACTCGGCTGAAGCATTCACAGTCTTAGCTTCCACTAGATGAAGTATTCCTGCCTCTTTCAATCTCTCGATAAGTTGAGTTTGTGTCTCACACAATGAAGTGAAGACTCTGGAGGCTTTTTCTCAAAAGTAGGACGAGGTGCATTATTTCGAGGATTTTGCATTGGTCGTGGAGAACGAAATGTTTCTTGATTGTTGCAAACATAGTATTGTGAATTAGGATAGCCTGGAGGGCATTGACGATTATATGAGGTAGCTTCTCGAGTCGTTAACATCATAACTTCTTTCTCCTTTTTCTTTCCAAATGAACCAATTTGTTAAGCCCTATTAGCAAATTGAGAGAACATGTAACTTGTTATTCTGCAAGACTTGAGACCGTCTTCAATCATTTCTCCAGCCTTGATAACTTCAGTGAATGTCTTTCCACCCATTGTCACCATTCACTCATAGTATTCTGAGTCTTGAGCTTGAATGAAGTATGTGATCATTTCTGATTCCTCCATAGGTGGGTGTACCTTAGATGCTTCTTCCCTCCAATGAATGGTATATTCTCAAAAGCATTCAGTCGACGTTGGTTTTAGCTTGGTAATAGAGATCCTATAAGGAGCGATTTCAATATGAAACTTGTAGTGATCCACAAAAGCATTCGCTAGATCATCCCAAGTATGCCATTTAGTAATATCTTGCTTTGAGTACCACTCCAAGGCTTTTCCAGCTAGACTTTGATTGAATAGCTTTATTATTATCCCTTCGTTGTTTCCAACGCCAATCAACTTTTCACAGTACATTTTCAAATGGAAGAAGGGATTTCCTGATCCATTGAACTTTTCAAACTTTGGAATCTTGTAATCAGGTGGAAGCTCAACTTCGGGGAATGTGCACAACTCTTTATATCTCACACTCTGGCTACTATCGAACCCACGAAGGCCTCTCATAGCATCTTCTAAGCTTTTCATATTTCTACTCATCATTTCAGCATCAATAGATTTTGTATCATTTTCAATGTCAACATAGTGGTTAACATCTTGACAGTGAAACTCCTTAGCCTTGGTAATAGGTGGAGCAGTCACATAAGTGTACACTGGCGGAGCATGATGTGTTACCTTTGGAGATTTTGGAGGAGCAAATGTGTACAGAAGAGGAGTATCCTGAGTTGAATGAGTGAGTGAGGCACTTCGAGTTTGCTGAAAGGTGGTAAAATGATCTCCTTAATTGAGCTCACTTGAAGTTGGAAACGAAGGTTGCACGGGCCCTTTTTGGTGAGCATCAAGTGATAAGTTCTGAGAAGCAGCTTGGTATTGTGTTACCATGAGGTTCAGTTCACCAATTCGTTGCTCTAGACGAGTGATGACTTCCATGGGTGATTCTGTTGCTACTGAGGCACTAGGATTGGTCGCGACAGATGAAATGGGGATCATTTTGAACGAAGCAATCGTGTTGATAGTGCAATCCATTTTTTATCAAGTCCTCTTAGTATTCCAAGTAAGAAATGAAGAGTCTGTAGAAGTTTCCTTGACCTTAGACCGTGTAAAATATGAATGTTCTGATAGCGGATACTTTGGTGAAGTAAGTAAGTTTGACTACCAACACAAATCAGTCTCTCCTTCTAAAAACAACTCAAAAAAATAAGAGAGTTAGTCCATTAATCATAATAATCAACCAAAATAACATATAAAACAAATAACATTTGTTTTGCTTCAAATAGATTAGTCCAAAATTCGAAGAACAAAGGACCCTAAAAGGGTGACCAAATGGGAAAACTTTGATCATTCCGTGAACTAAAATTTTAACGAAAGAAAGGAATTTGAACAAAGCAAACTATATAATTTGAGTAAAGATTCAAATGTACCTTTTGGAAGGCTCAATTGAAAAGCCCTTTCGAGAAATAAGGACTTAAGACTTGAAACTGACGGAATATTTAGTAACGCCGGCTAGGTAGGTGTGAAAAATAAATTTCAAGAAACAACGAGGTCAACGTGAATTTGAATGATGACCTAATAATTTTTTAAAGTACTATTGATCCTATAACTTGAGTGATTTTGAACGTACTTTGATAATAGGGTCAAACTGTATTTTGGAAGGCTTGAAAATTGAGGTTATATGTTAAATGACGTTCTAAGACTTTGGAATGGAATAATGGACCAATTATGTTTAAAGCAAAACATATGTATATAAACACATAGGTCAAACAAGCACAAATGAAACAAAATTTGTAACATTTAACACACAAACAATATATAACGTCTCCTAACATACATGTGACCTTTTTACGCCAAAGGGAGGCCTAACGTTTGAAGGATGTGTATATCGTTTGTGAAACATTCCATTGCCCCAAAAATATTCATACAAATCTTATGAATAAAACAAATGGGGATACATATTAGAGGAGATGGAAATAAATATTAGACCTACGCAGGGTACAATGGTAAACAAAACTAAGCTTCCATATGTAATATAATCTTCATTCCCGAACTTCTTGATGCTTTTGAATTTCTTCCGGATGAAGAAGACCTTTCTTTTACTTAAACAAAGAAACTACCTATGAAATAAAAACCCAACCCCAAGGAATAATGGTACGCACAAATCGACATACATATCCTTCAAATTTAACAAATAGTTGAATGATCGTCTTATATCGACTGGGGGTTAATTAGACATAAGGTGTTTTCTAATAGGCCCAACACACCTTAGGTGTTGAGTCAACTTAGTTCAAAATGAGCTAAATTCGGGATTTGGTTTCGCTCTACACTAGTTGACTAAGGGTGGCTTTTGAAAGACCGGGAACCCAAGCGGACAACTAAGGCTGAAACTCACAACAATCATTGGACGCATGACGAACCAATAAATTGTCCATCATTTCAGAAAATGGTTGAGTATAAAAAGTCCGACTGCGATTATGCAAAAACCGTTCTTAATATACTATGCATATATCAGAAAATGTCATGAATGCAATGATATTAAATATTCAAAATTTAAATACATAATTGCATAAAGTAACAAATAATACAATAATAGTCAGCCAAATGATAAAATCCTTTTGGTTAGAACCTAGATGAATCCCCAGTGGAGTCGTCATTTTGTTACGACCCGATTTTGAAAATTAAGGTTTCGAAATCATTTCATAACTTTGGTAAATTTATTAAGTTTTTGAAAAAATTTATAATTTGGAAGTCACCACTTAATTTTAGGAAAATTAAGAAACTGTTTTAAAGGGATTTTTATAAGAAAACATTTTAAAATAAAACCAGAATTGGGTAAGGGTTCAAATAATTCTCTAAGAAAGGATTTAGGCATCTTAGATAATCTGCTAACACGCGATTGACCAACGGATTTAAAAGTTAGCTATTTTTATTAAAAAAAAAGGTTACTTATAAAAATCTCGTTTGAAACTTAGATAAAAAAAACTCTTGATACTTCTAAAAATCTCAAGAATAATCTTAACTTAAAACTTTTATCCATAGTCATGTTTTGAACAGTACAATTAATTCAAACTCATAAACATGAATTAAAGGACCTTGTTTAACGACTACAAAAGGATATTAAAGATCCTTAAGTCATTCATACAAAGTCTTAAGTTAAATTAAAAGACAACTAATTTATTTTAAGAAACTAAAACAATTTTATCCTTTTCAAAAATTTGAACTAAATAGTTAGTTCAAACTCATAAACATGGATTCAAAGCTTTTCAATAACTATGATAGAACATGAAAGGTTCTTAAGTCATTATATAAGCTTAACTTACCTAACTTGAAAGAGTTTGAAAATTTGAAAACTTAAAGTAAACAAGAAACGAAATAGAAGAGCCATTAAAAACCCTCCAAAAGGATTCATCCAAACTAAAGAAAAATTTTAACAAAAGTTAGCATTCACAATAACAGATAATAAGGAGGAAATAAAAGTAAACAGTGAATTAAATGACTGAAATTTCCAGCCCACATTCAACCATTTTAGGGGCTGAAACTGTTGTACTGTTGCTTCATCCGTTATGGGTTTTAACCCAATTTTTTCTCTTTGTTCTTCAGCCATTTGAGGATTTTGCTGCTGTTTTTAGTCTAACGGGACTTTTAAGTCCAAAACTCCAATTTTTTAGCCCCTTTGGGGCTGCTGCTGATTTTGAGTTTTGACCCAATAATGTTAGCTTCCTTTCAAAACTTGATGGAGGTCGACTCAAAGAGGATTGAATGCAAGGGAGTGAGGAGGCCAAGGGACTTGATAGAAGACTATCATGCAGAGAAGGGAAAGAAAAGAGATTAATATTTTAATCAACATATGAAAATATTAAAGGAAAATGCTTTAAAAAGCTCATAATGATTAAACCAAAATAAGAAATAAATAAAATAAAAGAAGAAAAAAGCACAGAAACTGAAATTAACAATTAGAGGGAAGGAAATCATGCAAAAAAAAATTTTTAACAATGGACAGAGTCTAATACAAAATGACATAAAACAAAATAAAATAGTGAACACTATTGTACACATGGATGTGAACACATAAAAAGCAAATCCTTCACTTGATCATGGTTTGGAAACACATTGATGTTTAGACATTAAAGTAAACTTTATTACAAATCAGCCACAAATAACAAAGGGAAAGCATTGAAATTTAAACAAGAAATGACAAAGACCAAGCAACCTATGCATGTTCCTATCAGTATTGCTTCCAACAAGAAGCAGATAAATTTCAAAAATAAACAACTTTTGGCAAAAAACAGAGAACAAACTTTCGCAACATGATAAATGAGTAACTTTAGAGCCAACAAGCTCAAAATAGCATATTCAGACCAAGCAATCCAATGCTAAAGAGCACAACTTATATTTCTAATTATATGCATTCAAACAAGGTAGATGGAAGGGAGGAAACCATCAATTATATAGCATGAATTCAAATGGCATGTGAGGATAAAATAGTAAACTGACTAAAGAGCATACACTCCAGGTTCATGAACTCAGCCAAAGCATGATAACAAACAAAAGGTAAATGGAAAGGGTCTAAAGATTAGATTACGAACAAATCACATCTTTAATCTAAATTAGCCAATCCGAACTTATCAAGAACAACAACTAAAGCACACACTAAGGGAAATCACTTTAGCTATGGAAAGCGAAACCATAAACTAAGAGCTCAACTTAAGATCGACATAACTTATAAAATAACAATCTGAAGAAGAAGTTGTTCAACATTTAATCCCAAGAATCTCAAAGATTGGCATAGTAGTGATATGCACATCAACATCTAGATAGCTGACTATTCAAAAGAAGCTAAACACAAGGGATATTTCACATAAGCAAGAAGATATGATGTTAGCAACCATCCCCTTTTCGACAAAAATGAATTTAATAACGAACAGCATAAAACAGAGAACTGGACATATTTGAAACTTAAAAGAGAAATATAGAGAAAAATATAACTTCAACGATTCAGCTAAACATCATCTACAATAAATAAGCTTATTTCATAATACTAAGATGTTGGAAAGCAAAACCAAATTTCTAGCAAATAAATAAACTAATCTGATCCCGTCACACAAAGAAATAAAAAATATATATACTTAGAAGAAGAAAGAATTACCTTGCGCTGAGCAGTGAACTAAAACAATGAGTTGAGAAGACGACTCTACTACCTCTTTCAACTCGAACAACCACAAAGATTAAACTATTGAACCAAGATTTCCCAATAGGGGTACTCTCAGGTCTCAAAAAAACCTCCTCCCTTTGAACAGTAAAGAGAAGCCTATTTATAAGGGGGAAGAAAGGGAAGAAAAAAGGGATATGGATCGATGTGGGAGAATCCCAAATTCAAAAATTTCTCCAAGGTTAAGTCTTAGACAACTATAATCGTACCAGTTCCAACAGATTGAGGACGAGAACCCTCTGATTTAGGGCAAGGATGATGAGGCATCAAGATGCAAACACCTGGCTTCGTACGAGAATATTTCTGTACGAGAAGATAAGGTAAGAGCACGCGTTACTGCTGGGTTCGCGATTTAGCACGCGATTTGGGTTGCATCTGGTTCGTCTGTGTACTGGTTTTCTGCTGGGTCTGCATCGCTGCGAGGAAGACGCAGTAAAGGGGCCGGTCGGGTACTGCTTGGCATTGTTGTGCATATGTACGTATTTGATGGGTATTGGGTCTGGTTTGGCATGAAAGGAATGGGGATGGGTTGGGTATAATTGCTTTGGGCTGAAAATGGGTCTTTTGGGCTCATCAACTTAAGGGTCCAATTGGATATCAAAGGGGGCAGGTCCCTTGGTCTCTATATTTCATCAAATCGAATTGTTTTAGTTCAAATTTGCTAAAACGAAAACGAGATAAATTATGAATCTAATTAATTATTTAAGCTTCTTAACTTCGAAAACACAAAATAATTATTTCAAAGAGAACGATCTTTATTAAATTGTGATCAGTGTTAAAGGAAATAAGATATGTACTTAATTAAAACTCTATTTTTTGGTAAAACAATTTACTAACTATTTATTCAAATTGAAAAATTATATAAATCTATATATTTAAGTATATAGGGATATATTTTATAGTAAAAATGGAAAATTCCCTTGAAAATGATTTTAAAAGTAATTTTTGATTTTTTTTCCAAAACAATTACTTCAATTTGTTCGAAATTTAAGAAGCTTTAAAATTAATTAAATTGGAGAGGGTCAAAATTGGGACCCAACACACGTGTTCTACAATCAATAGAAATATAACATGAATGCAGTCAATCCATACTAAGGATAACAATAAAATCTAGCATATCAAGCTCTACAAGATCGACATGAGTGACTCTATGGGACAAGAAGAAGGGATTGATTCTATAGACCCTCTTAGCCACAACAAAATCACCAATAGGAGTAGAGATAGAAAAGGAGATGTAACAACTCATCCGGAAGAAAATAAACCTCGTAGCCACATATTGTGTCACAAAAGACAAGGTAGAACTGGGATCCAGTAAAGCATAAACATCAAGTTGAAAGACCTTTAACATACTTGTAACCACAACGGAAGAAACCTCTTACTCATGACAAGTCTGAAGTGCATAGAATTTGTTTTGCTTCTGAATCCCACTAGCACTAGATTTTGCTGAGCCATTCGACAATCATCACCATCATTCTTAGCAACCGAGGAAAAATATCTTATCTTGTGATCCGTCTTACCACAACCAAAGCATGCATTAGAACTGACTAGACATCTGCCCTCATGTTTCTTTCCACACTTAGAAGAAGTAGGCAATGAAGATCCACTACCATTTTCTTCTTGAGGCTTAGGGTTAGACACCCCATTCTTGTTGAATTTAGGAGGAGCATTGGAGGAACCTTGGCCGGAAGAATAGTTCGGCTCTATATGCATATGAAGAATAGTTCGGCTCTTAGATTAGAAATTTTTGGTTGTTACTGTTTTGAACATAAGTGATAAGACTAGGAAGCCAATATGCTTAAAAGGAAGAAAATAGGATGGTGGAAAACTAGATTATCGTAGATGGTGATTTTTGAAGGAATAAGGCCATTTGTCTTCACTCTTTCATTTCGTATACCAGCACGCCCTAGTTCATCATAGACCGTGTTTGTCTAAATTAGTAGAGAAATGCATCATGGGCAAGACTTTGGTATTGCATGTGTGCATGAGAATGTTCTTTTTTACGGTGAGTGTTTCATTCTGTAATTCGAATTCCCAAGTGTTACTATATTGTATGTGTGGGATCCTCTTTGTGAGTTTGCACATTAATCTGAGTAAAAATAGTTGTCGTCGTTGATTAATTGTCATGAAAAAAGAATAGTCTGAATGATTGATACGTAACCTTGATGGTTTTTGTGTCATATACAATGGCTTCTATAGGTTTTTTTTAAAATGATGCCAAAAGGGAGAATTAATGGTAGTTATGAATATATGTGTGCATAGTTTAGCATCATCAAAAAGGGAGAAATTGTTGAAGAATTTACATTTATTATATTGATGATATACAAATTGCTTGAGTGAACAAGGTTCACTTAATGTGTTATTAAGTTCATATGCTTATAGGTGAACCATGTCTCTCCAGGTGCAAATAGTCTTGAGCATGTCATTTATGAAGAAAAAAAATACAGAGGATATTTAGAGGATATTTTTTACTGTTTGTAGTCAAGTTTAGTTGAGATAATTGAGTTTGTTGTGTTCTTTAAAGACTAAAGTTTTTCTCATGTTTGATTGGCTTAAACATTTTGGTAAAAAAATTTCTCAAATCAACTTTTTTTTTCTCAAATTTAAGAAAAAATTACTTACCTTAAAAAAAGGAAAACAATTTCTGAAACTCTTTTCCAACCTCACACCTTATCTTTTCACCCTAACTCAAGTTTCAAGTATTGATTCCTGATACTAATTTGAGATCCAACTCCCTATTCTTAATTCATGACCCGGCTCTCGACCTCAATTGAAGACCCAACTCTTAGGTCTCGGATCGGATCTAGGTCAAATGTTATTTTAGGTGTTGGGTATAAGGTCAAGATTTGAAGTTAAAGTTCATATCAAATATCGAGGTCAAGTCCCGAGTTATATGTCAGAGTGCGGTTTTGATTTAGGTGTTGAAATCAGGTTTCAGATCAAAAGTTGAGGACGAATCTCATGTTAAGGTAGAATCTCAATTCTGAAGTCGAATCCTAAATTGGGAATCAGGGTCGGGTCCTAGATCAGGAGTTGGGATCAGTCCCTCATTCGGTGTTGGAATCAGATTCAAAGGTTTGGTCGACACTGGGTGTTAAAATTAGGTTTCGAGATCGGGTGAGAGGAACGGGTTCAACATCGGGTGCCAAGGTCGTGTCCTAGTTCAGAAGTCAGACCTTGGTCAAGAGTTGAGTACAGGTCCCAAGTCGGATGTCATTAGGTTCGGATCCCAAATTAGTTGTTGGGTTTGGGGTCAGGTGTTAAGGTTGGATCCTAATTTAAAGGTTTGTTTTTTGAAATCAAGTTTCGATTAGGAAGTTGAATCCCATGTCGGGAGTTAGGATCTGGTCCGAAGGTAGGATTTTAGGTTGGGTTCTAGATCAAGAGTCAGAGTTAGGTCCCAATTCAAATAACGAGTCTCACATGGGGTGTCTGCATCAGTCGGATCTCCCAATTTAGAAGTTGGGTCCTTCGTCGGGTCTAAGGGTTGGGTCCTAGTTTGGAAGTCGGGTTTCAGTTCAAAATTTGAGTCTTGGATCATGTCCTAGTTCGAAAATTAGATCCTGCATTAGGTATTAGGGTCGAGTCCTGATTTAGAAGTCGGGTATCAATTCGAGTGTCAGGTCCCTATTTGGGTGTTTGATCACAAGTAAGGTCGACTTTCGGGTCGAGTGTTGGGATCAAATCTTGGATCAATCATCAACATCGGGTGTTGGAGACAAGGTTGGGTCCATTTTTAATGTCACTTCTCGAGTCAGAATTTCAGGGTCAGGTCCCAAGTCGAGTGTTTAGGTAAGATCCTGGATCAGCTGTTGGAGCCATGTCCCAATTCGAATGACAAGTCTCGAATCGAAAGTCAAGATCAGGTCACGGGTCGGACCCTTGTTCAAATGTCAAGTCTCAGGTTGGGCATCGGGGTTAGGTCCTGGGTCGAGTCTCGAGGTTGGATTCTACATCGATCATAAAGAAATTTGTCCTAGTCTAGGTGTCAGGTTTGGGTCCAAAATCGGTTATCAAAGTTTGTTTTCGGGTCATAAATTATTTATCTAAAAATTATTTTATATCCTAGCCAAAAATAAAAGATATTTTTCTTGAAAATGTTTTTTCATTCACCAACCAAACATGATTAGAAACATTTTTCACTCATCAACCAAATATGAGAAATAATTAGTTAGAAATCAACTTATTTTCTAAGAAATATTTTCCGTCATATACAAAACACACCCTAAAGTAAATTGTAATAGTTGAGGTATTAGAGTTAGTTACTTAGATTATTGAGTTATAATTTGAAAACGCTCTTTAAAGTTGGTGAATTTTGCTGAAAATTCTATTAATCGTAGGTCATGGTTTATACACTCGTGAGAAATGAGGTTTTCCAAGGTAAGCTCTCAAGTGACTATTGTGTTTACTGTTTCTATTACTCTCTAGTTTAGTAAACCTGGTTCACAAACTTAGAAATCATAAGATGACGTGAATCCAACTAACCTCTTATAATTGTGGATTCACTAACAATTTATATGTATGTTTTATTATAGAGTTAATAAACTTTCTCGATTTGTCAAAATGGACAAGTAATTAGGAATAATTAAAAAAGAAAAAGTGGACGAATAATTAGACCAGAGAAAATAATTTTTAGAGGTGCCTCCTTTTTCCAAAGATTTATATTGGGAAAGAAATTCAACATTGACCCCATTAAGGAGTCATAATCTGATTTCATTTTCTTTTCGTTTCATTTATTTCTTTGCTGATTTACGAATGTGGGGTCCACTAAATTAAAGGAAATAATACCATTCTTATCCAGAACAAGAATAGTGTTTATTCCGTAATCATGCTACTAAAAAAAAATCTATTTTAGGTCCTAATCTTTATCATGGGGTTTATTAATAAGGGTGGAGCTAGAGTTATAGTGACGATTATCAATCATTTTAATTTAAAACTTGATTTTATTTTAAAATATGTATTGAATTTGTATAAATTTTAATGTGATTCAAATGATTGGATTTTTAATCAATAAATTTCAAAAAGTTGATTTTGAATTTATCAATCAACACATGGAAGAGGTAACTCTATCTACAAAAATTTGATTAAATTGGGTAAAATCATGTTCTATTTTTCCTTTTGATTATATAGCGAATGGAACATGAAAATTTATAATATATATATATATATTATAACTTCATAAAATGAATATTGTTTTACATCAAAACATGGGCAAGGGCAACTCTATGTATTATATGGGTAACTTTATTTATTAAATCTTAAACTTGTAAAAATAGATTGACCACCTTATATTTTTGCTTTATGAGTGAATCATAACGTGAACAAATAAATATGTTGGTGATGGATATTGAATAAGGTAGTTTTTAAAATATATTAAAAAATATCTTTTGAAAAAAGTAAAATATTAAAAGGGATAAATTAATTATATTATATTGATGAACACTTTAAAATAACTATTATAAGGAAATTAAAATAAGAGAGGTAAGTTTGATATTATATTCACAATGAATTTTTTCTTTTGTTTATGTTTTAATATCAGCAAAAAGTTTGAATCTTTTAGATTTTTTTAGTCAATTAATCTCTGTATTATTAATTCATGTATAATTATTTTATCTTATTCTGAATAGATACTTACATAAATTAGTGGTAGAGCGTTGATTACGAATTGCAACAATTCAAATATAGTTCATTAGGCATGCTCACATGGATTCCTTTTTTCCATTATACTTATCTCTTTGTTTACATAAACACTGCACCTGTACTCCATGATATATTACTAATACAAAATAATTATCCAAAATATTGTTATCATACTCAATCATCTAGAATACTTGATTATTACACACTACAATAAAAATAACTTTTAGCGATAATAAATATACACATTACACTATCTAAAAATTGCCAAAAAACGATGGTCAAAAGCGACGGACTGCATCACTTTTTTGGTTAAAATCGACGGAGAAGCAATGCAGTCACTTTTGTCGCTTTTTAGCTCGACGCTTTTTAAAAAGCGACGGACTGCGTCGCTTTTTGATTATTTTTTTCTGGAATTGTTTTTTAACAAAAGCGACGGAGTTCGTCGCTTCTTTTTTATTTTCATTTATTTTTTATTTCCAAAAAGCGATGCAGTCCGTCGCTTTTTTGGAAATTTATATTTTGAAAATCCCATAAAAGCGACGGACTAAAGGATCTTGTCTGTCGCTTTTCTGGAATTTAATTTTTTAAAATACCTTGAAAAGCGACGAACTAAAGGACCCTGTCCATCGCTTTTATGAGTTTATTTGAAAAAAATAATGCACAAAAGTGACGGACAAAATCACCCTGTCTGTTGCTTTTTTCTGTAATTTTTTGACAACATATAAAACATCAAACTTAAAGCAATCTTCAAAAATATCTAAATCACGATACAAAAACTTATAAATTTATTCAAAATGTGTTTCAAAAAGTTCATAAAAGAGACCTAAACTAGGGAGTGCTATCCACATAATCATCCTCCTCCTCACTGTCCTGGGTGTCCTCGAGATTCGAAGTAGTAGGTCGACAAGCGAGGTTCATCACTTGTTCTTTGATTTGCTGAATGGTCGCACTCACGCTTCGTTGTTCAGCTTCTCTTCTCTGCTTCGACTTTGCCAGTGCTGATATAAGCTGCATTATTTAAGCGCACATAGTAGCAATCTGAACACCGTTAAGTGCCTCGGCTTGACGTGACAATCCAATACCTTCTAAGCCTAACTGGAGTCGTCTTACATTGTTTCGAGAGTCTAGACCATAGACTCTACCCTTGTGTGTCCCCCTTACCACTTTTTCTTTTCAAATTTGGGTGGAAAGTTCAAATGTCATTTGGACCGAGCTATCTAGATTCTCAGCGATGTACTGATGAAACTCATTATGCATATTAAATATAAAAATTGACATCAATATATATATATATCATAAATATACTCACTATTAATATATATTATTCATATTAAATAACTTACAAAAGTTCATTTAGCCCTTTCCTCCACCCACACATCCGGATCCGATTCATTTTCTTTCTTTTTCACATGAGTCTTCTTGAAAACCTCTGGTTCAATGGGATTTCGCCCAATTCTTTTTCCTATAAATAAAAACTAAAATTTATAATGATATATATGAATCAACTAATTATTTATTTAAAAGTTTAAATTAGAACTTACCATCTCTCTTGTAATTGTTCCAACGGTCTTTGCACCTCCGGTGTGCAATAAGCCACCCTTAAGACTGCCTCTAGCCTTTTTGGCTTGTTCGGACATTGCCTTAAACTTATCTGTGTTCCAATACAGACGCAAATCATCAAAAACATGAGACAACATCCAACCCGGACGTTGATCAGTATCCCAAACTTTCTTTAGCCAGCTAGACAGTCTCGCGGATGCCCTCCTCTCAAATGTGGTCACAATGACCAAATTGTACCTCAAATCCCAAGTACACAGAGTTTGAAAAAGAAATTGAATAGCGTTAATTAGATCGATAGTAAAAAAAAGGTAAAGTATACTAAAATTATTAAACTTAACAAAAAAATATATACCTTAAATTCACTAAACATCGGTTGGCGTATACTGTTTGGAATCTCGCTCCAAGAGTGATAAGCCTATGTATAAAGTCTTCTAACACAGTCTTTTAAAGCCCGAGTAGCATCCTTTGCAGGATGTCACCTGCAAAAAACATAATAAGTATGTTAGTTCATGAATAATATATCAAAGTATGAGAAATAAATAAAATAAACTAACAAATAGATAGCAAAACAAACTTATGATGATCCATCCGGCTCAATCATGACTCTACCAAGTTTGTCCTTCTGGCCAGGAGCTAGATCAGGCAACTCAACATCTGGTGTATCACTAGGTGCACCTGTAGATGAAGGTGATACATTAGGATACACAAACCACTGAGTCAATGGAGGCGTACTGGCCATAGCATCTGACTGCTCATTACTAGAATCTCCAATCCTCATGAAAAATAACTGAGGAGATGTACCTATGGGAGATGGAGCACCATTCAATATCTTACCTGTCGATAAGGGTCATGGTCGACGAATAGCCTGTAAAGGTAGGTCCTCGTAGCGTTGTGGAGGCAATGACCGTGAAGTAGAGGAAGCATCAACTGGTTGACAGTAATTAGGATAATATTGTCGAGGATCCGCCATACCAAACGGAACAGCAAATAAATGAGTACCATGACTAATGTGCTATGGCGTAGAAGAAATAGATCCTGGAATATCCTCAGGATCTATGGGTCTCCTAGACTTCTTCTTTTTAGCCTTATTAATCTGGCAAACTCCAAGATGCTCACGATGTCTATCACCGTCACCACCTGATGACATATGTATGAAAATTTACATGTATAATATATAAAAATCATAAATTAAACAAAATTAGCAAAATAAATTAACTTACATATACTAGCTTTCATTCTACTACTATTCATCCTCGCTTGTTTCAATTCCATTATTCTCTCATTCTTCCTCCTCAATTGTTTCATTTTCATTATCATCCCATTCTTCATCATAAAATAATTCGTTTTCCTCATTCTCGGATATTTCTTCCTCAACATTCAGTATCTCATCATCAGATACTTCTTCTAATATGTGTTGAGGACGTTGTAGTGTGGTTTCCAATTCAATCTCAACTTGTTGATGAACAATTGCAACATCATTTTGATACGTCACATCTAAAACATTCTCAATTTCAATTCTTCTCGCATTCTTACTTTTTATAACAACCCACCAATCAGCTTTGTCTCTACTCAATGGATATGGAGCGTAATACACTTGTTAGCATTTTGTTCAATAATAAAAGGATCATAACTTCTGTATTTCCTGGTGTGCTTAACTTTAATTATATTATGTTGATGGTCCACCTTTGTGTCTCTATGTGATGGGTCAAACCACTCACACCGAAACAATACAATCTTTTTCTTATGCCAACCTGAATACCTCACTTCAATAATCTCATGAATGACACCATAATATTTAATAGTTTGGCCAATATCATCAATATCACCTTGTATGTAGACACCGCTATTATTTGTTTTCTTGTTCCTAGAAACTTCTTCAGTTTGAAACTTAAAACCATTGATACAATACTTATTCATTGTTAGTACTTGAGATTCAGGTCCAAGTGCTACTTCTTTCACTAATTGCAATTGTTGGACACTTGAGTATTCATCGTAAACCTACGTGATTGTTATTTCAAGTAATATAATTTAGTATAACATGAATATATTATTAAATACTTAGTGATTGCACACTTACATAGTTTGTTATCCATTTGGAAAATTCTGTATAAATGGCTTCATTACCCCATGTGTTTATGAACAAACTGATCATTGTACATTCAAGTATTTCTTTAGTTAATGAACACTTATTAGTATGTAATTTGATAACATATTTCTAACACTTACTTGATATATGGTTGGATCTCTAGACAATTAAGCAAAATATGTGTCATAGTTGATTGCATTTTCATATTACTGAAGCCTCACTTTCCACGCTTTTTAGATCCTCCACCATTTTGATTAAAAATTGATATCAGTGGAAATAAAGGATCAATATAGCCTTCATCATTGCGATTGGGCCTATTTCTCCTACATGACATGTCGCGCCCTTTTTTTTTTTTTTGCGAAACGGACTTTTCCTTTTGGATGCATGACCTAACAACTCTTTTGGGCTTTGGGAAAATGAAGAGTCACCACCTAACAAATTGAGGTGCATTAGGGCACCTATCTAACCTAGCTAATTCTAACTAAGGTCAACGAACCAGAGATCGGGTAAGGGTTCAAATTACCTCTAGGGAAGGTGTTAGGCATCCCTCAAGGTCCACAAATATGGGTCCCGTATCTCATGCAATTTATGTGGAGGTTACAAGTAGCATTTAAGGTCACTTCATTTATTTATTTTAATTTAAACATGCTTGCTAGGTGATAACTAACATCAAACAATTAATATTATTTTAGTGTTTTAATTAAATAAGCATGCCGATCTAAGTGATATAACAAACAATAAATAACTCTTAAACAAATATTAAACAATTAATAAAGAGAAGTGAGAAGACAGAAATTGTACAATTAAATAAGTAAACAAATTTTATATTTTTTTTAAACTACCCTATACAATTATAATTATAAAAAAATAAAGGGTAAAAAGGGAAGGGAGACTCTGAAGGACTTTACGGATTAGCGCTCGGCTTATTTAGGGACAGACAAAACAAATATGTTTCATTTACGGTTTGAGGCAATGTCATCATCTCCGTACGGCCTAAACTACCCCTACCCCACCGCCGCATGCATTTTGTCCTAAAAGGTGCCTAGCGTCCCCGCTTAATGTCCAAGAGGCATTGGACTACTATTGGGTTGGTTTTAGACAAGATAAAATCCTAATAGGTCCACCTAGACACCAAGTCAAACACGTTGGACAACACTTAGCACATAAAGTCTCATATTAGCCTCTAAATTTTATGAACATGCTTTCAAACACACATAATTGTGAAAAGGTCTCATGCTAAGTGTGTGTGAGCATAAAATCACATTAACAAGTATTAAAACAGATTAATTAGAGAGGGCAGAAAATTATGACATAATGCAAAATATAGTTACTTTATTAATAAAGCATGCAGGAAAAGTAATTAGTTGATTAAAAGTGGCAAGATAATTATTTATAATGCAGAAACAAAAATATTTCGGGTAGAATGTTATTAGGACATCAAAACAAATTATGCAAAAAATAGCATATTAATACGGTAGCAGATTAGACTATTATGTGAAATTTGTTTTTTAGATAGCAAGCATTTAAAGTTGCAGATTTGTAGAAAATTATTAATTGATCTTAAGATTGGAGGGAAGTTCTTAAAAAAAAAAAGACTAGCATGCAGGAGCAGATTCATTAACCTTACTTTAAGTAGCAAACATAGTAATATAGCAGTATATTTTATAGTGGCAAAAAATCATAACAGAATATTATGTAACTGTTAACATGTTGAAACCAGTGACAAAATTATGTTATTATTTCAGTCATTAGCATGTTGGAAATTAATTAATAATACTTATGAGCATGATTTCTAGATGATTAAAAAAATTTTTAAAAAAATTGCATAGCACCTATAGGCATGATACTCTAAATAAATAAAATCAAATCCACAACCTATAGTCATGATTTCTAAGTATGAACATGCTGAAAATTATAATATTATTCAAAACATATAGGCATGATTTCTAAATGATTAGTATGCTGCAATTTTATTAGCAATTTAAGATTGATAGAACTTGATTAATTAACAAGATCAAGTTATTAAAACATGATGAAATTATTTAAAATGATTAATTAACCCCGACTTTATTAGTTAAGTCCTATGGGCATGATATCTAAATTAAAAAATGAGTTATTTAAACAAGCAATTATTCCATATAAAAAGGAAGTTAGTGGTGCAAATAACGCAAGCTAATAATCATGCAAAAGGTTGTACATTGCTTTATTATTATATGCTGAATTTGTTAGATAGATCATAACTTTGATTTATCATATGATTAAACATGAGCAAAATGGTCGATTTTATCTATTAGTTCTACATACTAAAAGATGACATGCGAAAGGCAATTAATTAACATTTAAACAAGGATCAATTTTAAACATTATTTAGACGAAATTAAACAAGTGATCAAGCAATGATAAATTATATTTTTTAGTTAAATCTAAAACCGATTTATCAAATACGGGCTATCACAAATCCTATAAGCATGCGTTACGATAAAAAATATAGCAAGTAATTCCCCTCCCCCTTTAGACGATCCCCAAATATTTCACATATAGAGTTAGAGTTGTATAAAATATTACAACAATCAAACTAAATAAATATGAATTCATGATACAAAAAAAAAAAAAAAAAAATTAATAGAGTAATCCCGTCCAAGGCGACTCTTTGACATCTTTAACTTTGTGTTCAAACCTACTAAAGGACAACAACACAAAGAATACATAATACAAAGACCACATAGCATTACTATTTAGCAAATTGGTGCAAGTAACAATTCCAAGGAAGGCATGCAAACTTTAAAACATAATGAAAAACACTGAGCATTACACAATTAAATAATTCACATGCCAAACAAAGTTAATTAACGGAGAACACTAACCAATTGAGCAGATTATATTATCAGCAATGAAGACAAAACCTAATCCAATACTCGACCCGAACACAGCAAAATCAAGTAAAGAAGCACTTCTTAGGACGTTCAAGAATTTTCTTATTTTCTAGATTAGAGAGCAATTACTATTAAAGTATTCTAGTATGAATTTGTGTGTAAGCATGAGAGTGAATGAATGCTAAGAGTGTCTTTTTTCTGAGAATGAGAGAAGGGGTCTAATTTATAGTAAAAGAAGGCATATAATATAAGGAAAAGAAAATATTTTAGGATCAATTAAATATTATTTTTTCCTTAAATAAAGAAGAGTCAAAATTAGATTTATTATTAATTTATTTTTTACCAAATATAAAAGCAAGCAAATCCGCCTACTAAGATTAAGAAGGAAAGAATAATAGCATATTATACACAAATCAGCCACACAAAAATAAAATAATTTTTAAGGACAAGGAGAATCAATTTACAGTACTAATCCTCCTAAATCGGAGGGAGTAAATCAACCTAATATTTATTGATTTTACCAAATATAAGAAACCTATCCACTTTAAATAAGCAAGGAAGGGATACTTTAAGGCAACCATAGATTAAACAATCAAGCAAGCATAATTATTACAACTTCAAAATTTAGACAAAAATAAAGGTTGGCAAGCTATTGGAATCTGTCAAGATGCATATTTAACCAAATACGAGGATTATTATCAAATCAATCACAATGAATGATAATATATATGAGCAATTCTAAAATCAGTGACTTTAATTAATTAATTTAAACTATTATTACCGTATGCAGTCAAATGCTAACTTTCAAAAGCATATCAACACCAAAAAAAATCACGCTCAGTGGACTTACGGAGAGTTGGAAAACGAATTAGCATACAATGTTGTTTCAATACACCCATAGTACACATGCTTTCGGGATTCAGAACATCAACAAGAACAGTCCATAATATCAAGCAAATCACGATTTATCTTATGCTTAAAACAAGAACATGATTATAACGATAATGATGCTATAGAATTCCATATAGTGAAGTCATGTAATTATAGATTTATGATCAGAACAGGCAATTTAAGAGAACAAAAACAAATCCACACAAATCTGTTTAAATATGCTTTTTTTCAGATGACCAGGATCTTAAGCTGACCTCGCTGGATTTGTTGGTGTCGTTCGTCGGCAGTTCGCCTCGCTGGAAATTGGGGCTGCTGGAATGGAGCTCGCCTGGGAAAGAGGTGCAGCAACGTCTGGCGGCTGCTACTTTGTCTACCGGTGGCTGCTCGTCGTGCGTCATTGGTCGGAGTTGTTGTTGCCGTCCGTCCCTGCTGGCCGGAGCAACTGTTGCTGCTGGTTTCTTGAAGAAGGAGAAGAGAGGAGAGGCGAGGGGAGAGAGAGAAAGAGGGGCGGAGAGTAGGCGGCGGTGGGAGACGAAAGGGGTTGACAGTCATGTTGCCGTTTCACCGGTTGCAATCCGGTTGCTGGTGCTGCTGACAGCTTTCGCCCGAGTTGCCGCTGCTGTTGTCGGCTGGAGCTGCTGTTGACGGGAGAGAGAAAGAGCAAAGGGAGGGGAAAAGAGGCGGAGGGGGAAGCGATGGAGAGGGAGAGAGAGGAAGAGAATAAATTTAGGGCTAGTCTTTTGTTAAAATAAGAAGGAATGGGAGATTTTAATCTTAGCCGTAGGATTAGTTTAGATGAGCGGCTAAAATTTGATCTAGGATTTTAACTAAAGGATGTACGGACGAGATTAAAAGGAATTTTAAAATCAGATTGAATTGTGGAGTTGGAATGGCTAGAATTGAAATAAAAATTGGAATTGAATAGGCTAGAATTGAAAGGAATTAGAATAAAATAAGCTAAGATTTAAATGATTTGGAGGAAAATTAACGAAATGCTATCCAATTAAAATACTACAACTATTGTAATTAAAACTCAAAATATTTTTAACATACGTATTTAATCGAATAGCATTCCCAAAAAGGGTTAAAGGTAGGTCAAAATTGGGTGTCAACATAACACATCATCACCAAAGTAATAAGAATATAAATCACTAGTTTCTCTCCCAATATGACCTTGAACAACTGATCCTTCGATATTTCCCCTTTGCTTAATTGTTTGCTTGGAACTACCAATTTTTATGCATGTATATATGTATATATATGTTAATAAAAGACTTGGTGAAAATATATAACTTAGTGAATAATTCAAATAGATACATCCATCTTGTTTGAATCGGACCTCCGAGGCGCGCCCCTTGTACAAGGTGAATTGGAAGATGCTCCATCATATTAAAGAAACCACATGAAAATATCTTCTCCAACTTAGTAGTAATAGCAAGAATATTTCTCTCCATCCTGTCTAAACTACTCTCCAACAATTTTCTAGAACACAAATCTTTTAAAAAAAGACCTTTGTGATTGGCTTCCATATCCTTTTGGGTAGATGGCTAAAAGCCATAGGAATTAAAGTTTCCATGAACACATGACAATCATGACTTTTCGTACCTATCAATTTTCCTTCATTCATATCTGCCCGCTTTCCTAAATTCAAAGCATAGCCCTCCGGCATCCTCAAATTTTTAACCCACTCACAAATTTCACGTTTCTCATTCAATGTGAATGAAAAGCTGGCTTTGGGCTTAACTATTTTATCATTTTGTAATTCCTGCAGCCATAACTCTTTTCTCCGACAATATTCCTTTATGTCCATTCTAGCTTTTGGATTGTCTTTTATGTTACCTTAATATCCATCACTGTGTTAAACAAATTGTCAAAATAATTTTTTTCAATGTGCATCACATCAAAATTATGTCGTAGCAGATTGTCCTTCCAATACGGCAAGTCCCAAAATATGCTTTGTTTGGTCCAATTATATTCAGCACCATAACCAAGAAGTCTAGAATATGAAGCTTCTTAGGTAATTGAGAAACTCGCTCCTAAATTTGATGCCCTGTGATCACTTTCAATCTTATTTTTTCTAAATGCATCTTTCATCTTTCTAAACTCATGGTCCATTGGCAAGAACTGGCAATGACAATCAAACCATGTATTTTTTCTGCTATGCTTTAAAGTGAATGTCTTACTATTTTCCATGCAATACGGACATGCTAGCTTTCAAGTTGTCATCCAACCAGATAACATCCCGTATGTAGGAAAATCGTTAATAGTCCACATTAAAGAAGCACACATAATGAAATTCTGCTTAGTTGATATATCATAAGTCAAAACGCCTTCAAACCACAATTGTTTGAGCTCATTTATCAATGGTTGTAGATAGACATCAATCAAAGTTTTTAGATTACGGGGACTTGGAATAACACAACTTAGAAAGATGTAGGGATTGGTCATGCACATTTCAGGAGGAAGATTATACGGAGTAAGAAATACTGGCTAGCATGAATGAGGCGAAGCAGCATTAGAGAATGGTGTGAAGCCATCTACACACAACCTCAATCAAAAATTTCTTGGTTCACTAGCAAAATTAGGATATATATTATCAAAATACTTCCATGCTTCACCATCAGATGGATGAGACAAGACACCCGGTGGCCTTCTATATTCAAGATGTCATCTCATATGTAGGGTTGAACTCATTGATGTATATAATCTCTTTAACCTAGGAATAAACGGTAGATAATGCATCGCCTTAACTGGGACCATCTTTTCAGCCGGAGTCCTCTTATAACGAGCATGTCCACAAAACTTACAATTTTCTAATTCACTATCAGTCTTGTAAAACAACATGCAGCCATTAACACAACACTGAATTCTATCATACGTCAATCCTACTTGGAAACCAAACGCTTTGCCTGATAGAAGTTCTTACGTATGTTAAACTCCGAATTAACTAGTTCACCTAAAAGATCAGCCATTGAGTCCATAGCCGCATTAGAAACATTCCAATCTTATTTAATATTCATTAATCTAACCGCAACTGACAAGGCAGAATGCAGACTCCCTTCACATAATGGACGACTAGACTCTTCTAATTGATCAAAGAAGCGTCTTGCTTCTTCATTAGGAGCTTCATCAAAATATTGTTAGGGTTCCATCCGCCCTTAACCCCGAAAACATCATTGATCATTTCATGAACCCTATCATGTTCAACCCTAATTTGGCCATGTGGTGCAAGTATATTATATTCATCCACAGGCATCGAATTATAAAATATATCATTCAATCCATCTCTTTCTCCATGATCAATCCATACAAAATATCTAGGCTTAAATCCATTACGGTACAAATGAACCATGACTGTATCTGGGGTAAAATATTTTAAGCACTTACATGCACTACAAGGACACCTAACCAATCCATTATTCTTGAAAATGTCAAGTGTCATTGTATGTTCAATAAAATCTCTAACACCGTCAATAAACTCAGGTTTCAAACCAGCACTAATTTCATAATGCATATTATACATCCATAAACGATGATCCATCTACAAAAATATAGATATTCAGTTATATTATAAATTAAATTTAATAATAATTTTACTACATTAATTCATTGTTAATATATATTTACAATAATTACTTAATAACTATATTTATTATTACTAATATACCTAATTAATTAGTTCATAAATACTACATTTCAACATCTACAAAGTTCAAGCTTAATTAATTCATAAATTTTAATTAAGTTTAAGATTTCAAATAATTAATTATATTTCTAATTAAGCTCAACTTATTATAAATTAAGTTGAAAATTATAATTAAGTTCAAATATATTAAGGTCAATAAGATTTTAATAAGTACTTCAAAGTTCAATTATTAGGTTCTAATTAATTGAGGTCATCAAGAATTAGTTATTAAGTTCTAATTCAATGTTCAAGTTCTAAATTCAAGATCATATCAAAGTTCTAAAATTAGTTATACATAAACTTCAAATATAAAAATTAGCTAGTTATTATATTTAAGTTCAAGTTCAATAACTAAATTCAAGTTTATATCTACTTTCTAAACTTTATTATATATAAACTTTCAATCCAAAAATTTGTTATATTCAAATTCTAAGTTCAAGTTCAATTTCTAAATTCAGGTTCATATAATCTCTAAAATTAGTTATATATAAAATTTTAAGCCAATAATAATTAATTATATTCAAGTTCTAATTAAGTTCAGCAACTTCAAGTTCTAATTAAATTCATCATATATATCCAATTTCTAAAATTAGTTATACATAAAATTCTAACTCAAGAATTAATTAGTTATATTCAAATTTCAAGTAAGTTCTAAATCAAACTTCAGTTCATCAAATTTCAATTCATCTAGACTAACACTGCACTAACTTATAACAATCAATCAATCCTAACTAAAATCAAAAACCCTAAATCATTCACTAACTAACTAACAATCAATCAAACTAACAATTAATAAAAAAACAAATTCAATACTAATTAACAAAATCAAAAATCCTAAATCATTCACTTACTAACTAACATTCAATCAAACTAACAATCAATAAAAAAAACTAATTCAATACACTAATTAACAAATTCAATACTCAAATTGAAAGAAATTAAAAATACTTTCATGAAACCTTAACCTTGAATTAAAGGAGAAGGAGACAATGGAGAGACAGTGGGGTCGAGGTCGGGGTTGGGGTTTGCAGCATCGGCGTCTAGAGAGAGGAAGCACTACTAAAAAAACAGTGAATACCGACCTCTGGATGTCGGTATTCCCTAAAATACCAACCTAAAACCGACATCCCAGATTAGGTTGGAAAAAGCTTGGTCACTCTTCAATACCTACCTATGGAGGTCGGTATTTACTGACCTTTCGAGGTCAGTTTTTATTTTAAGTCGGAAAATTATTATTTTATTTTCCGACTTCCTAAGGTCACTTTTATATATTTGTTTATTTTTTATTTTTATTATTTTTGAATTCCTGAGGTCAGAATATTTATTTCTCATATTTTGGAATACCGACATCCAGATGTCGTTATTTGTTAATTTTTATTTTTTATTTTTAATATTTTCGACCTCTGGAAGTCGGTATATTTTAATTTTATTTTTTCTTAGGATGGACTTCACCGGTTTTATTTTAAAGGGAAATAGGAAGCCCCGGACGTCAACTTCTTTGATGACGACCAAGAAGATATTTCCCAATAGTGGTCCTCCTTTTGTCAAAATTATAAATTTTAAATTCCGACCTCTGGAGGTCGGTATTTTTATTTTTCATTTTTGAGATTCTGACCTCCGGAGGTCGGTATTCTTATTTTTTTATCTTTGAGATTCTGACCTCCGTAGATCGGTATTTTTATTTTTGTATTTTTGAAATTCTGACCTCCGGAGATTGGTATTTTATTTTTGTATTTTTGAAATTTTAACCTCCGGAGGTTGGTTCTTTTATTTTTTATTTTTGGAATTCTGACCTCCAGAGGTCGGTATTTTTATTTTTTATTTTTGAAATTCTGATCTTCGGAGGTCGATATTTTTAGTTTCTATTTTTGAAATTCTGACCTCGGAGGTCGGTTTTCTGCTACAAAACTGACAGCAAATTGCTGCAATTTTAGTTGCCCACCTGCATATTTATACCAAAACAACCCAAAGAGGTGCCAACACAATATTTTTCAACATATACATTAAACTACTTCAAAATAAACTTCATCCAACTTCAAAATAAACTTCATACAACTTCAAAATAAACTAAAATACGATCAAACAATTCCAAAAATATAAAAGTCTAAAATGTCAAATAGATACAACTACTCCTCATCACCCTCCTGAGACTTATCATTCTCATCACCCTCCCTCT
Organism: Solanum bulbocastanum; assembly: GCA_037074985.1. NCBI lineage: Eukaryota > Viridiplantae > Streptophyta > Magnoliopsida > Solanales > Solanaceae > Solanum > Solanum bulbocastanum. Next base: position 30,642,307 of record CM073599.1, on the reverse strand, counting down.
CCTTATCAGGCTTATCATATTCTCACCACCCTCCTGATCAGATCCATCTCAACTGGCCGGACATGGAGGAAGAATTTTTCCTTATTAAAAAAGAAAAGCTAGTTTGGCCTGAAGCATCTCATACCTCTTATCTCAAAATAATGAATCAAACTAGCTAGGGGTTAATTAAACTTTATTTGAACTTATTTCAACAACTAAACAACATTAACTCTAACTAGTTTTTAAGTAATTCCATCAATTAAACCATATTATTTATTTGAACTTATTTAAACAACTTTAACTCTTACTAGTTTTGACTTAATTCCAACAACTAAATACACCAACTAAACCACATTATTTATTTGAACTTATTTAAACAACTTTAACTCTAACTATTTTTTACTTAATTCCAACAACTAAATCCACCAACTAAACCACATTATTTATTTGATCTTATTTAAACAACTTTAATTCTAACTAGTTTTGAGTTATTTCCAATAACTAAATCCACCAACTAAATCACATTATTTAATTGAACTTATTTAAACAACTAAACAACTTTAACTCTAACTAGTTTTGACTTAATTCCAAAAACTAAGCAACTTTTTAACTCTAACTAGTTTTGATTTAATTCCAACAACTAAATCCACCAACTAAACCACATTATTTATTTGAACTTATTTCAACTAAACAATTTTTTTAACTCTAAATAGTTTTGACTTAATTTCAACAATTAAATCCACCAACTAAACCACATTATTTATTTGAAATTATTTAAACAACTTTAATTAACTAGTTTTGACTTAATTGCAACAACTGAATCCACTAACTAAAAAACAATATTTATTTGAACTTTTTTAAACAACTTTAACTCTAACTAGTTTTGACTTAATTCCAACAACTAAATCCACCAACTAAACCACATTATTTATTTGAACTTATTTAAACAACTAAACAACTTTAACTCTAAGTAGTTTTGACTTAATTCCAACAACTAAATCCACCAACTAAACCACATTATTTATTTGAACTTATTTAAACAACGAAAAAACTTCAACTCTAACTAGTTTTGACTTAATTCCAAAAACTAAATCCACCAACTAAACCACATTATTTATTTGAACTTATTTGAACAACTAAACAACTTTAACGATAACTAGTTTTGACTTAATTCCAATAACTAAATCCACCAACTAAACCACATTATTTATTTAACTTATTTCAACTAAACAACTTTTTAACTCTAACTAGTTTTGACTTAATTCCAAAAAATAAATCCACCAACTAAATCACATTATTTTTTTGAACTTTTTCAAACAACTTTAACTCTAACTAGTTTTTACTTAATTCCAACAACCAAATCCATCAACTAAACCACATAATTTATTTGAACTTATTTAAACAACTAAACAACTTTAACTCTAATTAGTTTTGACTTAATTCCAACAACTAAATCCACCAACTAAACCACATTATTTATTTGAACTTATTTAAACAACTAAAAAACTTTAACTCTAACTAGTTTTGACTTAATTCCAAAAACTAAATCCACCAACTAAACCACATTATTTATTCTAAACAACTTTAACGATAACTAGTTTTGACTTAATTCCGATAACTAAATCCACCAACTAAACCACATTATTTATTTAACTTATTTCAACTAAACAACTTTTTAACTCTAACTAGTTTTGACTTAATTCCAACAACTAAATCCACCAACTAAACCACATTATTTATTTGAACTTTTTGAAACAACTAAACACCTTTAACTCTAAGTAGTTTTAACTTAATTCCAACAACTAAATCCACCAACTAAACCACATTATTTATTTGAACTTATTTAAACAATTTTAACTCTAACTAGTTTTGACTTGATTCCAACAACTAAATCCACCAACTAAACCACATTATTTTAAATAGTGAGTCAAACTAGCTGGGGGTTAATTAAACTTCATTTGAACTTATTTGAACAACTAAACAAGTCAAAACTAAATTTAAAGCTAAGTGTCAACACTAGATGGATCAACTAGTATTGGTACTTATGCTTAACAAACACATTATTCCTAAATTAAAGCATAATATCAACACAAGATGGACACAAATCGATATTGCAAGAAAATCAATTTTATCATCAATAGGATCAACTAGTGGTGGTAACTATGCTTAACAAACACATTATTCCTAAATTAAAGCTTAATATCAACACTAGATGGACATAAATCGATCTTGCAAGAAAATCAATTTTATCATCAATAGGATCAACTAGTGTTGGCACTTGTGCTTAACAAACACATTATTTCTAAATTAAAGCTTAATATCAACACTAGATGGACACAAATCGATCTTACGAGAAAATCAATTTTGTCATCAATAAAATCAACTAATGTTGGTACTTATGCTAAACAAACACTCGATGGACACAAACAAATTATTACAAAATTAAAGTATCAATACTAGATGGACACAAACACATTATAAAAAACAATTGTACTTGAACTTTAGTAATTTAGATACACCAAAGCTTATCTCTTACTTTGATGAAAGAAGTAGTATAGTCTTGTATCAACTTTTTTAGATGTTGAGCTTACTCTGTTGCCTAGCAAGAAAAGAAACAATTGAAAATTTCTTTAGTGGTCATCTATGTCCTTGCACCGTGAAAATTTCAAATGAAAGTTACTTGACAATCATATCCTTTTCACTTTAAAATAATATCAATAAGAAAAGTAGTTTGCTTAAAAGAAATTATGAGTTATTTGAGATATAAAATTACTTGGTTTATGAATGTAAAGAAAGGCAGCACGGATATGAATGTAACAAACCATTTGATCAAAGGTACGAAGACCAAGTCCAGCGATGACATAAAAGGTAAAAGGGCAACAATGTGTTTTGTGCATTACTTGGTCTTCTTACCATGATGACATAAAAGGTAAGAAGACCAAGTCCAACGACAAATAAAGGGGACAACAAAAGAAAGCCACAACATCGACCCTCCCTCAGCAGATTGGCACAATGCAAATGAAAACCACATAAGTCCTCTGCTATCAAATTTCAAATTCCAAGTTCCAAGAGAACAAGAGTAGGGCTTCAATCATGTGCTAATGATCTGAAACTACATAGCCATTAACTTTCACTAAAATGTTGTACAAATATAAATCTAAAGATCAAGAATGAAGCTTCAACTGGGCAATTTGATACACTTATTTGTTTTCAGAACATTAGGCTCTAAACACACTTGATAAGTGCAAACATTTGAAACGACCTAGCCATCAACTATCATTGCTTTACAAATCGAACTCAAATAAACTTTACTTATGACTAATAACCATAAAAATATATATCAGATAATATTCAAGATCAAGATTCAAATCAATAATTATTATATCTTTTTCTCTGAGTAGTAATCTCGAAACCCAAGAGTTCAAGGGAGCAGAATTGAAGCACAAGTTAGGACAATCAGTATGTAACCATTGTGTTAACTCATTTCCCAAAATTCCTACCCGAAAGCTAGATGCCTCTAACTAAATACTCCTCTAAAACACCCGGGGGAAAAGTAAAACACAGATGAGACATTTTGTTAAAAAAAATATAATACCTAAAAGCCCCTTCTTGTTCTCTTCAATGGCCTCAGTAGTGTTAAAGGCCTCCTTAACCTCCTTTATGGATTGATCCCAAGAGTAGTTGTCCAGATCAAGGCCATTGCCTATGTTGGGAGTTGTGTACATATCAGCAGAAAGAGCAATAAGCTACTGGTGATGCAAAACAAACAAGGTTGTTGGGTAACACCAATTAACATATAAAGTTGGAATATGATGAGAACAAAGAATAACCAAGTGTAATATGGAGTTTGGAATCTCAAGAAAATACACAACGAATAATGCTATATCAGAGAATTGGAGTTAAAGGACCTTCTGCAAAAAAAGTATACTACTATTATAGATGAACAAACACAACTCGGAGTTTGGAGTTTGCAGCTGCTAATTAAACGCATCCATAAGAAAGGCAAAAATAATTGTTAGATTTAGGAGTAAAAATTCAAATCTTACCGGAAACGCACTGCTATTGCCGCCCTCCGCGCTGCTACTGCGATCTCCTGTTGCTCCGATTGGGGATGGTGGCGCGACCTGCTGCCGATCGAGGCAGTGCCGGTCGAGGATGGGTGGGGGTGGGTGCCGGGTGGGGGTGCGTAGGGATGCGTGGGGGTGGGCATAGCATGAGAGAGGAGTGAGAGGTTTAGAAGTGAAAGAGATGACTTAGGGTTTTGAGATTATCATTCTTTTTTTTTAAAGAAGTGTTAATTTATTGACCACGGGATGTCAGTATCTTTTAAAATAATCATAACTAAAAATATTTAACAAATACCGACATTGTGAAGTCGATATTATTTAAATAAAATACTAATTTAAATATACCGACCTCTTAAGGTCGGTATTTATTAATATATTTTAATATAAACTCACTTCTTGAGGTCGATTTTATTAATTAAAGTTTTTATATATATATATATATATATATATATTATAAATTTAATTTAACTACAAATCAATAGAAGTTTAATTTTATAAATTTAATTTTATTGATCAATTTAATTTTATAAATTTAAATTATATACCTCCTAATTATATAAATTTAATTTTATCGATCAACAAAAGTTTATCAATATCAAATTTAATATATAAATCTCTTTAAATTGATCATTGTTATTTCTTTAATTGATATTGTATATCATATTTGAACCACTAATATATAAGACTTTATTTGTTAAACTACTCGAGAAGTATATAATCAACATATTTCATACTCCGGTGAATTATCCTTTACATGTCATTGTCTACAATATGATCACTACACTTGGCATCCATTCAAGATCGAACGTAATAATATTGATAGAACTTGCTTTGTACAGTAATTTACGATGTTCTATTGTCTATTTCATAAAATGAGATAAGACATTGAAGGTTATACATACAAATAATTAAACAATTAATTATAAATATAAAATTTAATAATTAATTGTTATCATGACATTTCTACGAGTATTATCTCGCTTTTCATATTCGAATGGATTATATGTTAGCTCTTCACCTTTACATCATTACATGAGTTGTTAAGTTCATGATTTGGCGACGGACTAATAGAATTTGTACATTACTTTAGAAATATAAATATAATTATCTCCTAATTCATATCAACGTAGTTTCATACTCTAAATATGGAATATAGATATTTTTTTGTTTATTCCACGAATTCTAACTTTTTATTTATAAAAGTATACAAAATTGTTAAACTTTTTGAACAATTAATTGTAGGTGAAAATGAAAATTTAGTATTATGCACAATAGAAAAATTATGATTAATAGGACTATTTTAAACAAACCGACCTCCGAATGTCGCTTTTATTAAAGTAATTAGATTTAATAAAAAATAACGACCTCATGAGGTTGGTATCACATTAAATTCTAAGATAAATAAAAAGTAATCATGTTAATTAAATAATATTGACATCGGGAGGTCGGTATTTTATATTAATTTATATTTTAACTTTTATAAAACCGTCACTCGGAGGGTGATTTATTTAAAGTTAATTGAAAATATTCATTTATTAATTTTTATGGAAGTCACTATATAAATATTTTAATAAAAATTAATATAATTACATACTATTTAATTTTACCGACTTTCGGAAGTCGGTATTATAATTTTTTTTGTTTTTTATTTTACACAAAATCGTCCTCTAGAAGAAGATTTAAATAAATTAATTCAAAATATTTCTCAATTTTGTTTTTTATATTTAATTGAGAATAAAATATAATATTTTATTTATTTATTCATTTAATACCGACATCAAGAGGTCAGTTTTTATAGTAATTCATTTTTTCGAGAAAAATTCCGACCTCAGGAGGTCGGAATTTGGTTTTCCCGCTTTATTTTGCATAAAAGCTGACTACTTGTAGTCGATTTTATATCAACGTAGTTCCATACTCTAAATATGGATTATTGATCTAACTTTTTATTTATAAAGGCATACAAAATTGTTACACTTTTTTGAACAATTAATTGTAGGTGTAAAATGAAAAAACTTAGTATTATGATAGCAAAATTATGATTAATAGGAACATTTTAAAGAAACTGACCTCTGTATGTCGCTTTTATTAAAAGTAATTAGATGAAATAAAAATACCGACCTCATGAGGTCGGTATTTTATATTAATTTATTTTTTTAACTTATATAAAACCGTCATCCGGAGGACGGTATATTTAAAGTTAATTGAAAATATTAATTTATTAATTTTTTTGGAAGTCACTATATAAATATTTTAATGAAAATTAATTTAATTACATAATATTTAATTTTACCAACTTCCGAAAGTCGGTATTATAATTTTTTTCGTTTTTTATTTTACACAATATCGTCCTCCGGAAGACGATTTAAATAAAATTAATTCAAAATATTTCTCAATTTTGTTTTTTATATTTAATTGAGAAAAAATAAAATATTTTTATTTATTTATTTATTTAATACCGACATCAAGAGGTCGGTTTTTATTATAATTCATTTTTCTGAGAAAAATTCCAACTTCCTGAGGTTGAAATTTGGTTTTCCCACTTTATGTTGCATAAAAACTGACTTCTTGTAGTCAGTTTTCTAAAAAAAATTATTTTTTATTCTTTTTAACAATACCGACCTCCGGAGGTCGGTATTCACTGTTTTTTTAGTAGTGAAGAGAGAAGGAAGAGAGATGGAAAAATGGGGAATTTCGCGTCTGTGCTTCAGATATTTTAACAAAAGCGACGGATAACGTCTCTTTGTCCGTCACTTTTTTAAAAATATTTGACCAACATTTTGACCAAAAAGCGACGGACTAAGAGACACTGTCCGTCGCTTTTATTAATGATTTGACCAGTATTTTGACCAAAAAGCGACGGACTAAGAGATGTTGTCCGTCGCTTCTTTAAAAAATAATTAATCAATTAAAATTAATAAGGAGTGACGGATGGCATGGTTATTTTTTAATTTATAAATAATTTTTTTTAATAAAAAATGACGGACAACGTCTCTAACTATTTTTAATAATTAATTATTAATATATATCTATTTGGCGTAAAAATCCGTGAAATAAAGCAACGGACTAAGAGATGTTGTCCGTCACTTTTTGTAAAATAATTTTTTAAAAAATTATTTTTATTCAAAAGCGACGGACAGTGTGGCAATTGGCGTCGCTTTTCAGAGCGACGTCGTCCGTCGTTTTTTAACAGTTTTTTAGTAGTGTTAATAAAGAGTGTCAAAGTCTTTACCAGCATTAGTTAAGCGTCATCAGGTCCAATATCGCTAAAGGTTTTAGAGACACATACAAAAAGTGTTAATTATTATTAAAAATACATATTTAGCGGCAATTAAGCGATTGTTGTTAATTAATTACCGTTTAAGATCATTTTTGATATAGTGACGGTACCAATTTGTTTTCATAAGTTAAACAACTATTGAAAACCATAGAACACACGCAAATATTTTTTAGTAAAATACATAGTTACATGAGGTGTATTATTTCCTCCATGGATGTGTATGTACCGGTAACTAAGACTATGATTCCCATTGGAATTATAAATCCTATTATGAATAGTTCATATCCAAGTTTCTTATGAGTGCCCAAAATCTTCAAGTAGCACAAACATGGTACCAAAATTGAAGTAGTGACACTAAGAAATGCTCCAACTAGTGACATGAGATACCCAAAAAAGGGTATAGTTAGAGCCACAGTGACACTGCTTATCATTAATATAGTCCTGTTCAGGTAGCTAAATGATTTTTTGTCACAATATGACTGCAAACGCTCCTCAAGTCTGTTAATAATTGGTGTCATCATTAATGCATACTTGGCTATTGGATTGATCAAAGCTGTGTATATAGCCAATTTTGAGCTAAATTTTTCCGGTTGAAGGTTCAATGTGATTTGTGATTCCAGATCAGAGCCGAACATTAAGTATCCCATAATTGCTATTGATGCATAGGTTACGGTAGAGAACACAAAACACACAAGCATTACCTGCAAGAATGAAACTATCAAAGTCAACTACTATTTGTGATAGTAATAATGAAATTTTGTGATTTTGCATGCGTAGTTTATTTACCTTTGAAAATTGGTTTTGGTTTTTCATTGAAGTGTAGAGAGTTGGAAAAACAGGATGGGCACAATAACAGAAGGCATATAAGCTAAACGATGTAGGGATTCCTCCCCAATTCACAACTACTCCACTTTTATGAAATCCAATGCCATCATACGTTGCTTCCCAGAAAATCAAACCAACAATCATGAGAGTAGCTAATACTGCAGAGGCTGATACATACGCAAGAATGCTCATGTTCTTTAACAATACGGTTGGCAATATGAGGAGAGCAACAATCAAGACAAAACTTTGTTTTCCACCAAATTGGATTCCCCAAAACTCAAAGTTCACATCTGGTAACAGATTATGCAAGTTGTCCCCTGAAAGAATTAGAAAACCAGTTGCAACCATGTAAAGTTCTAGATTCATAAAAACTGAAACCAACATTCTTCCTCTTGTTCCAAATGCACGATCTCCAATGTCAGGATAACTTGTAATAGTTGGATCAAAATCCATACATCTCTTTATTAATATTGATGTGTAGAAAGTTACACATGCAATTAGAAGAAGAAGTATCATGCTTAACCACCCTCCTGATGATAATGCGTATGGAGTCGACAAAATCCCAACTCCTGAGGAAACAAAAAATTCATCAATTACTATATATAACAATTCACATTTGATTCTCTACCAAAAAAAACTAAACAAATGTTTCTACTCTATTTTTGTAATGCAAATGTACCACATAAGGATAGATTGCTCAAAGAATCCCGTGAACCTAAAATTGAAGTTCATTAATTATAGTCTCATTTCAAAAATATTGAAAATTTTATGATGTTAGTTTGATTCTCATATTCCAAAGTTAAACAGATTGAAACAATAAATTTCAAGGGAATGCCACTTACATATATCTAAAAGTGCTTCAATTTTAAATTTTTATTTTGTCTTCAATGATATGATCTTATAACAAAGGAAATGTTATATTCTCTCTGTTTAATTTATTTGACATATTTTCATTTTTAGAAAAATGACTCTTTTCTTTTTTCATAGCACTTTTAATTTCTATTTTTCACATGACATGTCTAAAATCACAAGATTAAATGACATATTCATATATTTGACATATCTTTAGTTTAAGACAATAAGATTTCAAAAAAAAAATGTTTCCTTCAACTTGTGTAAAAAAAGGGAAGAAATCAAAGAATTAGGAAGAACCTGATAGAGCATTGAGTCCATGAAAAGTTGTTTTAAGAAAGGATGTTTTGCCATTGCTAATGAATCTATCTGATACAATTCCCTTCTCAGCTTTATCACAGTCATCTGCCAACATGGGTAAGGAAAGAGAGTTGTCATTTTCTGATTTGGTTTCCATTTTCAACAAAGAAGAAAAAAAAAAGGAGATGGTACCTGTGAGTTGTGATTAACCACACACACACACATATATATATATATATATATAAAATAAAATATATTGTGTTTTAACAAATGCTTTAAAACTTGTATAATTTCATGGCAACAACCACTAGTAGTTTCAGTTTTGACACGTTGTACATGTGAAATTTGAAAATAATTGAGTGGACTTCGACGCGACTTCCCTTGTCAAAATTTATTCCTCGTATAATTGGCATTATTTGTTTTTCTACCTTTTTTTTTCCATGATTCATATTGTTTTCTGACTTTTCAATATATACACCCCCCTAATTATTTCATCGGACTAGGTATATTTTCGTCTTTAACCAGGAGCGATTTAACATAACTAAAGGTCCAAAACCGAATTTCAAATTAGAGGCCTAAAATATAGAAAAAATTACCTCAATACATAATTTATTTTATCATGTTCTTTAAAATTTCATATTTAAAAATATTACCAAAAATCTCTACCCTCTCTTATTCTCGGATACATCACTTTACGCGATGTATCAGTTGGATACATCACTTTTGCAATGTGTCAATCGGATACATCACTTTAGTAATGTGTAAATTGAATACATCACTTTACGCGATGTATCGAGACATACGTGATATATCGGAATGTTGAGTGATGTATTCAAAACCAAGACGCGATGTATCGACATTGAGGAATGTATCTGAAAGTGGGACGTGATGCATCGAGACGTTTTGGAATGTATCAGGATTCCACAAAATTTTATGGATTTTTGTAATTTAGAAAAGAGTAAGAATATGCTGTAATTAGCTCTTAATACTATGAGATTTGTGTAAAATTCTTCCAAAATATAAATAAATTTTATATGCATTTAATTTTTAAAATTTTTAAGATGCATTACTTGATATGTTTTTTATAAATGATTTATTCGAATACTTTTTTAAAAAATATTAGTTTTATATAAGATTTTACCAATTTAATGATGAAAAATATTTTTTATTGACGTAACCATTTTATAAATTGTTAACATAATTCTCTAAGATATAAGCTGATAATCTTTAAATAAAGATAAGAGTTAGAGTCATAGAATCTGATTCAAGAAGTTGATAGCTTGGTATACTCTACTTTGATATGTTTATTATAATGGTTGAAAATTTAAGAGAAGTAAAAGAACATTGCAATTCACTTTGTTCAATACTTTTCAACTATTGATTTTTTCGACAATGTAAAGTGCAAAAGTAGTTACAAAAGATAAATGATGTGAGTGTTAGCGATGAGAAAGTAAGAAGATAAAACAACATTTTCTTGATTTCTTCTTGAAGAATCTAATAAAACACTTAGTTTGCAGGATCATTGAATATTGTTCCACTAGTTAGAAAGTACAATCACATGTATATAAACACAAACTACACCATATAAAAACACAATCTAAAATCATACATGTTGCATTTGTTTGTTCCAACAATTCTTGGACAAGAAACCTTCGAAAAATTTTCACACGAACTTTACTGGAATTGGAGAAGGAAGAAGGATCGAAGAAGTAGAAGAAGTGTTTGTTCTTTTGAAATTCTAAAGAATGAAAAGATACGTTGGTTTCTCTTGTGAGAATCATTTTATAATTCTAAAGGGACACAATTATTTAAATAGTTGTGTCATTTCCTTTTATATATATATATATTCTCACATGGATCCGGATTGATGCACATGGGTGATTCGATCCAATTTCCTTCATCTCCCACCCAGATATAGTGGGTCAATTCTCATTCCTATTAAGTAAATTTCATATATTATAACTAGACCGTGTAATTAGTACATACCTCGAAAGCTTCATTGTTATACATCTATTAGGAATATAAACATCTGGATCAATGAAACTCAAGAGTAGATTATAGTATGCAGTATCCTAGATCATTAATCACATTCATATTTCTCATCGTCTCTTTTCTTATTTTTGAGTTCATCATTATGTATTTGTCTCATATAGACAAACATAAAGAACATTAATGAACACAATTACTGTAATAATATCCAATGATCTTCTTCATCTCATGAATCTCTTAATCTCAATGTGACATACTTCTCTAGAAATATCACGCCAGATCGAATCAAACATGATCTCTTCGCAGTATACTAAGATAGCAAACACCAAATTAAATATCAAGAAACTAATTAAAGTCATGAGAGTACAATGTGAAAATTACTTATAATTTTCAGGGTTTCACACGATAGAAAGTAGAGACAAAACGTGTATAACCATATGGATCACTATATGCATACATGATATGTATGAAACATGTAACACAATATTGACTCCTTTTTCATGGAGCATAAGTCTTTTATTAATTAAATATTGTGCATATGATATTTCAGACAATCTTTCTCTAACTTTGAGTTCACAAATCTACTAATCATTTTATTCATTAGAACTTACATTTGGCATTAGAAATAGACTAATTAATCATTTTAATTACATATGATTAAACACAAACTAACAAATGATATCCTCATAATATCATTCAGCTCTCTGTTATACGTCACCACTCCTGATAATAATTAGTTTATAACTGTCTCATCTTTACTTGTCACTTTGACAATAGAGGCGATTGCCTATGCAAATAAATCAATCTTTTAATTTATCCTCAGAATTTTATGTACACTACAAAAAAAAAAATGATATATGCATATAAATCATCAAGAATGGAAAATTAGGCATAAACCAATATTAACTTCAATAATGTGAATTTACATGAACATGCTTGGGAAAAATAAAGTATAAATACAACAACATTTACATAAATCCAATGATTTCACAGGTCTCTCATAAGTAGCACATGCTATGAGTTTCGTTAAGGGATCTGCTATCATTTGATGCATATATATGTATTTCACTTTCACATTCATTTTTAATATAATGTCTCTTACAAAATTATACTTAATGTCAATATGTTTCGTCTTTCCATGGTACTTTGGTTCCTTTATATAGGCTATCCTGGATCGCGAACAATTATTCGATTGATGATGAAGAAAGAGAATTCTTGGTTCAGTTCTCCACTTTAACGATACAAAACAAGATTGATCAAATTCTGTTGAGTTTGACTCATAGTGATCATTTATCAAAGAATTACTCTGGTTATCAAATGATTGAAAAATCGGGGGCAATTTACTTACAATACTTAGTTGCCATTCATAAAAAGTATCTAATGAATTGTGAGTTCAATCCATCATGTTTAGCTGAAAGACGGGTATTCGTTGCATGTTAACATACAATCACTTATTCACAAACTTAGTGTGGGAAAAATAATTTTCATTTCCCATCTCATGGAAAACCATTTTTGCTTCGCTTGTCCCCCTCTAGGGGTATTTTAGTGATAGGTTTTATAGGAACTGGACGATCCTATTTGGTCAAATACCTAGCGACAACGTAAAGCATGTTCTGATGCCAATGAAGAATCTAATCAAACACTCAGTTTGCAGGATCATTAAATGTTATTTCACTAGTCAGAAAGTGCAATAACATGTATATAAACACGAACTACGCCATATAAAGCTGCAGTCTAAAATCATACCTATTATGATGGTTTCTTCTAACACTTTTTGGAGAAGAAACCTTCAAAAATCTTCACACGAACTTTTCTAGAATTGGAGAAGGAAGAAGGAGAAGAAGTGTATGTTCTTTTGAAATTGTAGAGAATAAAAAATGGGGAACTTTCACAAATAACTACTATGATAAATTTAATTATGCTCCATAGCAATAGTTTGCATATTTACGGGTTGTACATAGCTAGAGTTTAAGATGTCTCGTTTGTATAATACAGGGATTTGTATAGTTCACAGGTTTGCATAATTTGTGGGTACATTTGTATAATTCAATTATTTTTGTATAGACTCAAAACAACGAATTTATACAATTACAAACATCAGAAGTGTAAATAATTATACAAATTATATTATACAAATTCTGAATTATATAAAAGTTATACAAATTATATTATACAAATTCTGAATTGTACAAATGTGTGAATTATACAAAACTAAAAAGTTGAGCCGTGTTATTATAGCTAAAAATAGGCCGCGAATTGTAATTAAGGCAAACTATAGCTATGTTAGGTAATTAACTAGTATATATTTTCTTATACGTGTAACTTTCCTAAAAAGATACGTTGGTTTCTCCTGTGAAAACCCTTTTATAATTCTAAAGTTTTTTCATTATATTTATTAACATATAATACTTAATTATATATATTTATTTTCTTCTCACTTGGATCCACCCACGGTGACCCAACCCAATTTCCTTGACTTCTATTTGAATGGAGTTAAGGAAAATAAAATAATGTAATTTTTATTTGTCAAAAACAATGTGTTTTTAATTTAAATAATTACTTTTTTCCATAAAATAAATTAGCAAATAAATTATTCTTGATTGGTTTTAGTTTGGATACAACAAAATCATCTATTAAATCAATAAGTACGTTCATTCTAATATATATCTTGTATAAGAAGTAAGAAATTTTATGGCACAAATATTTTGTATCCTCTTATTTATTACACGTGTCTAATAAAAATTTGAAGCCCCAAAATTGAGGACCTAGGACATATACCTTAATTATTATTATTTTTAGCAGCAGCCCTGCCTTTAACTAGCATAGACAAAAGTGGATATTTGGAAGCTTCAAATGTCACACTAGATAGTTAATATGTTGTGCTTTCATTTGATATATTTTCGGTTTATATACACAAATCCATCGAACCAAAATTTTTATAAGAAAGCCAATTTGGAGCTAGCAAACCATTCAACTATATTATTAATACGTAAAAAAATATGTGCTATGATAAAAATGTCATATGATTGATAATTTGATCAAAAAAACTTTTGTATTGTTACTTAGATCATGTTTGACATTGCTGTTGGAAGACCAAAACCACTTATTTTGAGAAAAAAATATTTTTTTTGAAAAACAAGGTGTTTGACAAATCAATAAAATTACTTTTAAATGGAAACAAAAATAATTTTTCTATTGTTAGGAAGAAGCTAAAAAAAATCTGCCTCTTAATAAAAAGTAGAACAAAAGCATAAAATTATTAATTTAAGACCAAAATATCCCTTTCATATTTATATATTTATCAATATATCTCTAATTAATTAATTTGCAAATCTCATAATTTTGGTTAAGTTCATTCATTTAAAAAATTTATTTTCATATAATATTTTTTTTATTATTTTATGTTTGTTGTTGTTGTTGTTGTTGTTGTTGTTATTATTATTATTATTTTATATTTGATATTTTTAATTATATTTGAATAATATTATATTAATATTTAATTTATTTTTTCTATTTATCTATGTATAATATTGATTGAAAATATTGAATATGTTCATTTTAATTTAATAAATATAAAAATTTGATCGAAATATTATAATAATTAATTAACATAGTTTCTCTTTATAAAATAATATTAATATTAAAAGTACATTAATACTTGTCATTTTTTTTGTGATTTGACTCTTAAAGCATTTTATAAAAAGACATTAGTCAAACACAATCTGCTTATGAAAAGTATTTTCAAATGAATTCGTCAAACACAAATTATTTTTTTCAAAAAAACTTTTTTTGAAAAACTATTTTTAAAAAGCGCTTCTAGTTAAAGCTAAACAATTTTTGGCGGCAATATCAAGTTGTCTCTTAATTAGGTCAAAATGTCTCTTTCCTAAAAGAACATATCGTTTCTTTTAAAATACATTCATTTTCTAATAAATATATTATTTTTAAAGAAACTTTTTTCTTATTCCTTTTAAAAAAATTTAAGTATACTCCCTCCGTCCTTTTTAGTTGTCATTGTTTGTAACAAATGTTAAGTGACAGAAAATAAATTGCAATCACAAATAAAATAAGCAGAAACATAATTTTATTCATCCAGATTGCGGGTACAATTATGTTTCTCCCTGGATTCTCCTCATAAGATTTATTTATCCATGATTCGGGATTTATTTATTCGTGATTCGAGGGCTGTTACTGGCGTATTTCTCAAACTAGGATGATTTAGATTTGACCTCTATATGAATATTTCATGACTTTTGTGGAATATTTGAGATATTCGAGATGCCTTTTATGGGAATTTAGTACCCTTCATATAGACATGAGAGATGATTTAGGGTTGAGTAGTCTCTAAGAGCTCTAATTGAAACTGAACACACATTGTAGAGTCCAACTCAAATTGAACACGTCTTGTAGAGTCTCACAAAATTTTAATGTATACAGTCATGTTGCGCTTTTTGCAAGTCAATTTGATTAATTTTCAAATTTAAATTAGATTACATTAATTCGATATTTTAAACTAAAAATTTAGATATTCAAAAACTTCACGGAAATACTATAAATTGCATACTTTTGCATATCAATATGATGAAAAAGTACATCGTAAAATATTAGTCAAAATTCTTATTGTTTGACTCTAAAAAAGAAAGCTGTGACAACTAAAAGGGGACGAAGGTAATCTTCTATATATTTTTTTTAATTTCCTTTTATAAATTCAAATAAAATAACTCATGTACTTTTTAACTGATAATATAAGTCATATATAACGTCATAAGTAATGTCATCCTCAAATTTCATTTACATAACAATAGTAAAGTAAAATCTTTTAATAAAAAATAAATATTTTATTTCTTATCTTTTTCAAATTAAAGTGAAAACATTTATTAATATAATTATTGATTTTAAAGTTAAAATAAAAGAGGTCAACAATATCTATATTGTAAGCCATTTTGTGATTTACATCAACATAATAAATTTCCCATTTTGAGACATTTTTAATTGTTGTATCTTAATTTACGTTAAGACCAAGAATTATGTTAACAAATGTTTATTTTACGTACTTTAATTCAGAAAAAATAAGAAAAAAAACTATTTTTTTATTGTTATCTAAATAAATTAATGATGAACTTACTTGAACTTATATACGTAACATATATTATCCGTTGAAAAAGTGTATTAAATTATTTTATTTTAATTAATAATTGATAAAATAAGATTAAAAAGAGAAAAATTACATCTCATATTTTTATTAGTTAAAGATATTTTTTCAAAAAAAATTCTTTTTTTAATTCAAAAATAATATATTTATTAGGAAAGAAATATTTTTGATGACACAAAAGAAAAACAAATATGCACTTTATCACCTTTTTTACTACATACTCCCTCTGTCTCTAATTACTAGTCCACTTTTTCATTTTTAGTTGTCCCTAATTACTAGGGGTGTGCAAAAACCAACCGATCAATAAACCGAATCGAAAAAATGTTATTGCGTTATTGTTATTGGCGGGTTCTTAATGGGTTTATAAAAAAAAAAGTTATATTGGGTTATTGGTTGTGTTTTGGTTTTGACTATTGGGTTATTGGTTGAGTTTCGATTTTGACTATTGGGTTATTGGGTAAATTGACAACCCAATAAGACGGTAATAATTTACTACTTTACTCTTCCTAAATATTAAATATTAATAATTTAATATCTAACTAGACACTATAACTTATAAAATTATCAATACTCTACCCACTTCACACTAGGCTGCTTTAGTCTTTAATTTTTACTCAAAAACTAAAGACTAAAGTAAGGGGTTAGCAATTGTAGATATTTGATTTTAGTTTAGTTTTAGTCTTGTTGGACTATTTAATTTTAGTTTTAGTTTTAGTTTGTAATTGTAGCTTGTAGCTTGTAGCTTGTAGCTTTTGGAAGTTTGTAAAGGTCTATAATTTCATTATCATCAAAGGTTCCATATACTATGTTTTGACAGTGACATGCAATTGTAGCCTTCGTACTACATTTGCCCTTATTGATGCAATTTCTCATTATCTTTCTTGTTTTACTATATCAAAGCATTTAGAGAAGTGAGTAGTCGTATATTATTTTATGAACATTTTCTTATTTGGTAAACCGAAATCGAACCGATATAGACAGAAAACCGACAAACCGAAAATCGATAAAAAAGATCTTACTGGTTTGTTATTGGGTTAGCATATTTAATGACCGAAAATCGATAAATCGAACCGATAATACATAAAACTGAACCGAACCGATCGATGCACACCCCTACTAATTACTTGTCCATTTTGACAAATAAAGAAATGATAAAAAAATTCTAACATATTATATCCTCAAGTAATTACTTGAAAAAAATAGAACTTTTTGAAAATCTTTAATTTTTAATTCATCAACTTCACAATTAATAGGGGTAAAATATTAAATTCACTATATCAATTATTGTTTTTTTAATAAGTATGTCAATTTAAAAATAAATAAGTAATTAGGGACAAATGGAGTAGATGACACCTGCGAATTGTGATGGACCAAATATTTATGGCACCAGCTAATACATTGTTTATGTACAGCTTGATGACAACCACTTGTAGTTTTCAATTTTGACACACTTTACATTATCAGAAATGAAAGTTGTATGAATTTCTGAAACTCTTATTATATGGTCCTGGATATTTATGAATTTCCTTGTCAATATTAAGAGAAAAAGGTCAAATGAGCCTTCAATCTATTATCGAATTTTCAACTACATACTTATACTGGCCCTATTACCCTCCTAAACTATTTAAATATGAAATTATTCCTCCTTAAAAGTCACTATCATATTTTTGTTGATCGGTAAAATCCACACGTTTGATATGTGTAACTTTTTATTTTTTTTTAATTCTTTTACCTTTTTGACTGAAATTTCTTTCCTTTCTCTTCCTCCTTTTTCTTTAAATACCTGAACACATCAATGCCATTTTTTCTTTTTTTTTCTTTCCTTTTTTAAGTTCTTTTTTTTTTTTTTTATCAAATCTAAAATTATATTTAAATTTGTTGTCATGGAATAGGTGCATAAATGATAAGATTTAATGTCAATTTAATTGACCTAAAAATTAAATTGTTCGTCAGAATCTTTTACGATGAGGAAATTTTGAGAACTGTTTTTTTTTTTTTTTTTTTTTTTTTAGAGATTTCCATCATTATTAAGTTGTTTGAATAAATTTTTTTAACTGAAAAATTTTGTTATAATAGCTTCAAAATGGTATTTCAATGGAGTTTTAATGACTAATAGTTGATTTTGAAAATGGGTGTAAAGTAATTTACTTAATAGTTTTTTATTGTGGAGAGTGGGAAGAAGATTTCTATATATGATTTGTGGTAGTGTTGATAGATATTATAATGGTGGTGATTTCCAGATTGTGATGGTGAAATTTAAGGCTGACATGAATGCTCTACTGAGTTGCTAAGAAGAAGAAAAGAAATTAGAGATGCAATAGTTGTGTTGGATGAAATCTATCCAAGCCTTTTGTGCTATTTTCATGGCAGATCTATAATGATGAGAGTTATATAGCTTGCAATTTCATAGGAATTTCAAGTTTGGTGTGATTGAGGTTGGCTTCAAACTCTGTACCACGATTTTCCAGCATCAATGCGGCACTACTCAGGCGCCGGACCGTCGCTTGGAGCTCCGAGGAAGAAATGAACTCAGTTTTCAAATTGTTCTGCACATTTTCCAATTACTTTGGGTGTTTTAATTTGACTTCATTTATAAAATAAGACCTTCGTAAAGTATAAGTGTATAATTGAAAATTCGATAATATATTGGGACTCATTTGGCCATTTTCTCCAATATTAATGTGACTTTTGTTTGGTTTTCAACCTTTCTTTTTTGATCCATTCTGAAAAATGTGATTCGTATTGTTTAATGACTTTTCAAAAGTCTTGTATGGAGGCTAAATAATTATATTTAATAATAATACACATTAGTTATTTTATCGGATATGTATCACTTTAACCAACATGAAATTGGATACAAACTATTGGAGTCGCACTACTTTCTTTGATTTGATATATTTTGGATTTTAGTTCAAGTTATTTATTTTTTAGTTTATATAGATAAACCCATCAAATGAAAATTTAATAATAATTTCAAACTTGAAGCTAGCAAAGCTTTGACCTTCATTAATATTATTTATTATTAAAATAATAAAATACATCTTTCATTAACCATTGTGCTTGCCAATTTTTCTATATTCTGAAGTTATTATATGACTCAAGAGTAGACAATTAAAACTATTGATTAAGAATAATTCCATTTCAATCCAAAAGTTACGAACAGTTTCGTAAAAAACATAAGTTCATTATAACTCAATTATTAATTTAGTAAAAATCAAACAATTAAAGTTAAATTGTATTTTGCATCAAAAGTATAGATTCTTTGTAGATGCATATTTAAATTCTCAAAAACAAAAACATAATAAATATGTAATGACCTGAACCGTCGTTATTTAGGAGAAATAAAAATTCGGAAAAATTCTGGACCATTGTCCCACCAGAGCGGGACAGTTGCTGCTAGGGTGGTGGCACCAGGGCGGGGTAAGTTGGCGCCAGAGCAGGACAAGTGAGACAGAATGTAAATAACGTGAAATTCTATTTTCTCCTTCTTCCTAAAATTCCTAATTTAGTCGTAAAACACCTTAGAAATCCCCAAAAAGCTGCTGCAAGCTTGGAAAGAAGGAAGGAAGAGATTTCTAACGTGAAGATGGCGATAGAGTGCGGATTTCCGGTAAAGATCGTCGTCACAAATCCCAAAAACAAGAATCAAAGACCAAAACTCCGTGTAGGTTGGCGCCTAGGTAGGCTAGGTTTATGAATTGAGTAGTTATAAATATGTGTTCATTGCGTAATATATGTAAATCAATAGTAGGATTATGCGTAGGCCCTCGTGCACCGAACAAAATATGGTTAAATCCTAGGATGAAGCCTTAGATGATGATCTAGGATTAGGTGATGGTTGTGATTCTATGATTGTGTGATGTATGTTTGTTCTTGCTTCATTATGATACATGTATGTATATAAATGTTGCAGTATTGATCTCACTTGTTGTAAATGAGATAGATGAATGATGGTTACCATGAAATTCTGACTTAAATGTATGGTCTTGAGGATATACTTGTGATTGTGGTGTGTTGAGTAGATCGGTTGCCACGTTCCGACATAATTAACTTGGATCGATTGCCATGTTTCGGCATAATTATGGGATTAGTTACCACGTTTTAGCATAACTATCGGATCGGCTACTGCGTTCCGGTATGCTAATTATTTGGGTTTGGTTTCCATGAGAAAACCAATGAAGTGATGTAATTGTGTACCTGGATAATGTGAATTTGAACATGGTTTGTAATGCTAATTGATATCATAATTCTTGGAGTTGTGTTATGGTTATGGGGTCTCATGCTTGGTTGTTTTTCTATGTTGGGTAGACTTATTAAGTATTTTGATGAAAGGCAAAACGTAGGTGGGAAGTAGGCATCTCGAGAATTGTTAATGTTCAAGTAAGGGAGTCGCGGGTTGTATTGGCAAGGATTAGGGGTGGTGTACGTGTTGTAAGTGTTTAAGGGGATTTCACCTTGGAGAAAGGGATTGTGTTTAAGGGTTAGGAAGCGTGACGTAATGTATCATGTGGCCATGACGGGGTAATATGTAGAGGAAGTAAGGGTTGACGCGATCAGTTAGTTAGAAGGCTGGTAGTTGTAATAGGGATTATTTATGTGTTAGAATGGTTAGGCTATGATTAAAGAACCTAATAAGTAGGTTGATCGGAAAAAAGGGTGAGTAGGTTAGAGTGCTAGTGTGATCCATCTGTATTTTGAGCGTAGGAAGGGTGGAGAAGCTAGTGGTTTTGTTGCATGACCTTACTAGTTGGTTCCTTATATTATGTGGTGGGCATTGGGTTGAGCGATGATGCCTACCAGTACGTGTGTTTGTACTGATACTAATCTTGCTATGTCTTTTGACATAGTCTGGATGCAGGTTGGTGATGTTCCATTAGGTGAAGACGAAGAAATTATCCAACAACTTCTATTTTTTTTCCACATGGTGGGAGCTGTGTCTTTATTTATTATGTCCAGTTGTACTCTTAATAGCTTTTGTACCTGTTTAGACTAGATCCTTGGGAGTGTTAATTAATTTACAAGTCTTAATTCAAAATTGTTTTAAAGGTTTTTAATTAAGAATTCCATTATTATATTTATTTCCATTTATTCAAATTTCAGCATGTTTTAAATTGTTGGGATATGAGGGGTTCTCCTACTAAGGTGGTAGTATGTAGGTGACCGCACGGCCCGGTGGGTTGGGTCGTGACAAATTTGTATCAGAGCCTAGGTTACCGGTCTCCCCATACAAGAGCAAAATGTGGACTAGACTTCTGCGTATTGGTGTATTGATGTCCACTTCTAATCTTTAAGAGGCTAGGAAGCATTCTAGGAAGTTGTTCCACCTTCTTCTCTCCTTTCGTGCATGAGTCGCTTGTGGTATGAGTTGGGTCTAATTGGTATCTCCTAATTCCAATTAGTATCTCAATAAAGTAAATCGGACATCGTGGTCATGACTGAGGGGCAACAAGCAAAGTAAATTGAAAACTGAGAAGGTTCCAATTGGTATCTTGCCTTAAAGGCTGTGAAAGGCATGTATGATCTGTAATGGTCATCTATGGATTGAACTAACTAATTTACAATTTGGACTTGTCTGTGAGTTATAACTTGAAATATGTGAATATGTGCTTCTTGTTTCCTGAATTAACTGTGAATGTGAAGGTTATGATGGCTTGACTGTGATGATGTGGTTATGTGCATTGTAAATATGTGTGTTTAAACTTTGATATGTGCGAAGTGTTGGCTGAGTTGTTGAAATTATTCAAGTGTAACTACTCGAGTATCGTGAAAACCGTTGAGGGAAGAAATCATAACTAATTTGGTGCGAGGGTCTAGATAAATTACGGGGTGATTCATAAGACGAAAATCTTGATGTCCGTCGTAATAATCAAATAATCATGTGAATGTTTAGGTACATCCTGGGGATGTGTGGGTGTAAAGTTGAATTAATTAGAACGAGTTGGATGTTGTGTCGTTAAGATTGGCTTAGATTAGCTAATGATTTTCGTAGCTTGGAGATTTATCTTAGATTGTTTAGTTAAGCTGGGAACCTTGGGGAAATTTTAGAAAAACTAAAGGAACCCAGAAATTATTGGCCTGGGTTCTGGTTCCACTTGAGCCGCTGGAGTGGTATTATTCCCGCCATAGCGAGACCGCCAGAGCGGGACAAGGGGAGACAGAACCTCAGCCCTGCCTCCCCTGTTTTTCCTAATTTCAATTATCAAGCCCGAATGGGATCCGAACAAACCCCTGCAATCCTTTCAGTGTTCAGCAAATCGGGAATAGATATAAAACTTAGTAATTCACCATTTATTGCGGAAAGCAGGAAATCAAGCATCCGGGTGCTTACAAAAACATAAGAGCGTCAAAAGATAAAAACAAAGTTGTCTTCAAAATTTACAAGCAAGAACGAGCGGGGAAAAACCAATCAAAAGTCCTTGGATTGGGTGGTGTCATTATTCGAGTCTAGATCCTCCGGAGGCACAAGGCCTGTCATGGTCTAGTCCAAGAAAGTAAAGTGATGGAAATCCCCTTTTTCGACCCGGGGATGCTCCTGACCAGGGGCAACACAAGTGAATATGGTCATCACAGATTTTTATATCCGAACCATCAGAAGATCCCTCTCCAGACCCTTCCTCCTCTCTTGACGCAACTGGCGACAGATTATATCGACCTCAAAGGCAGTGCTGGGTGGGGCCGGAGTGAAGTCAGCATAGGCACTCCCCAATCTCTCCCGAACGGCTGCTAGATCCTCCTCGACTCGTGCATCGTCGTCCAAACCCGTGGCCGCCTTACTACTGCTAGCCCTGCCCGTTCTCCTCCTCTTGCCCCTAAAAGTAGAACTTGACCTGACCAAAAGAGGGTGAAGGGTGGGATCCATAGGAAGTACCTCATCAGCATCAAATAGTGGCACTCTTGCCCGCTTGCACAGAGCAGTAATAAGTCCCGATAGGAAGAAATCCTTCTTGTTACAATGATAAAACATCTTCCATTCCGAAATGATCTGTGCCCCCACGTTCAGCTCTATACCCTGTATGGCACACGCCACCACCAAGCCCTGGGGAAAGGTCACGTCGGTGCGGTTGCCTGACGGGCGGATCCTCCTAGTCACCAAGTGCAGCCACCTTTTGGCATTCGACGACCAATCAGTGCTAGCAATGCCCTCTGCAGTAGCCTAGTATACCTAAAAAAACAGTGAATACCGACCTACAAATACCGACCTCCGGAGGTTGGTATTCCCTAAAATACCAACCTAAAACTGACATCCCAGCTTAGGTCGGAAAAAGGTTGGTCGCTATTCAATACCGACCTCTGGAGGTCGGTATTTACTGACCTCTCGAGGTCAGTTTTTATTATAAGTCAAAATATTCATTATTTTATTTTTCGACTTCCTGAGGTCACTTTTATATATTTGTTTATTTTTTATTTTTATTATTTCCGACTTCCTGAGGTTAGAATATTTATTTCTCATATTTTGGAATACCGACATCCGGATGTCGGTATTTGTTAATTTTTTTATTTTTAATTTTTAATATTTTCGACCTCTGGAAGTCAATGCTTAATTTTTAAATTTCGACCTCTGGAGGTCGGTATTTTTATTTTTCATTTTTGAGATTTTGACCTCCGGAGGTCGGTATTGTTATTTTTTTATTTTTGAGATTCAAGACCTCTGGAGGTCGGTATTTTTATTTTTGTATTTTTAAATTATAACCTCCAGAGGTCGGTATTTTTATTTTTGTATTTTGAAAATTCTAACCTCCGGAGGTCGGAATTTTTAACTTTTATTTTTGGATTTCTGACCTCCGAAGGTGGGTATTTTTATTTTTTATGTTTGAAATTTCGACCTCCGGAGGTCGATATTTTTATTTTTTATTTTTGAGATTCTGACCTCCGAATGTCGGTTTTCTGCTACAAAACTGGCAGCAAATTGCTGCAATTTTAGTTTCCCACCTGCATATTTATACCAAAACAACCCAAAAAATTCCAAATAAACTTCATCCAACCCAAACAACACAATATTTTCAACATATACATTAAGCTATTTCAAAATAAACTTCATCCAACTTCAAAATAAACTAAAATACAATCAAAAAATTCCAAAAATATAGAAGTCTAAAATGTCAAATAGATACGCCTTATCAGACTTATCATTCTCTTCACCCTCACTCTCCATGTCAGACTTTTAATTCTCATCACCCTCCTGATCAGATCCATCACTACTGGCCGGACATGGAGGAAAAATATTTCTTGATTCAAAAAGAAAAGTTAGTTGGGTCTGAAGCGCTGTATACCTCTTGTTCTCTACCTCCTTTGCTGCCGCAATCTCCTCCGCTCTCTTCCTATCTCTTTCTTCTCTTTTCTTCTCTCTTTCGTCTATGGCAGCAAGCTCGGCATTGAGATAAGCTATCTTACTCTCCATTGCAGATATTGTCTCTCTATCCCCACCATCGAAGCTTGAGGATGATGAACCACAATACTAAGACTTTTTCTTCTGATACCCCTTTTCTGGATAGTAGTAGACTGAACCTCTAATCGATTCACCAGTACTCTGTTTCCAAAGATTCTTGTTTCTTCTTGTGTAAATGGTCTGTCCTGACTCTCAAGAGGTAGAGTACTACGGTATTCCTGAGATATTCGTATATACCTATCCTGTAATTTAAACAAAGAACTCTATGAATAAGAATGTAATATATACCCTAGTAGGCCTTCTCATAGAATTGGCCTTAAATTTCTTTTTTTAATTAGCGGATATTTTTGATTGACCCTTGTCTTTATCTACCATCTATATTAATTAAACATAAAGATTAAAACAAAGTAGTACAAAATAATGTCATAATGTCGAACAAATATAGCAAACAAAGTAATCATAACATAAGGCTTAAACCAAATAGTCTTTCACAATGTCGAACAAACGTTAAAACTACTAAAATATAAAGTATACTCAAATATGAATAGCTAAAAATCCACCAACTAAACATACAAATTGTTATATATCTTTCACCTGGAGCATTTCACTTTAGCTTATGTTTAACTTTTTTGGCTTTCGGAATTGCTTCCAGCTCAAAATGGGCAGACTGAGGTGGACAGGAGTTTCAGCAAAATCTATCATTCAAATTGCTTTAGTAATATTATTGAAAACTGCTGCAATGTTGTTCAATTTCCAAGTTATATTTCAGAGAAGTGGTAATATTGTCCCTAAACTATTTTTCTCCATTTCTAGTCACATCACTCAGTTTCTGCAAATTCAATGATCAATAAAGGGAATGTGTGTTCACATGTTTCAGAATATCTACTTACATTACTTAAAAATCGATGTAAGAGGCTTACATTGAACTGTAACTTGTGAGATTGAACTCTTTTCTATGTATCAAACTCTGCAATTTTAAGGATTCTATGCCATGACTCATGAGCTACTTGTCATTAATTGAGCCAAGTGTCAATACTAGATGGACACAAATCGATCTTGCAAGAAAATCAATTTTGTTATCAATAGGATCAACTAGTGTTGGTACTTATGCTTAACAAACACATTATTCCTAAATTAAAGCTTACTATCAACACTAGATGGACACAAATCAATCTTGCAAGAAAATCAATTTTGTCATCAATAGGATCAACTAGTGTTGATACTTATGCTTAACAAATATATTATTTCTAATTTGAAGCTAAGTATCAGCACTAGATGGACACAAATTGATCTTGCAAGAAAATCAATTTTGTCATCAATAGGATCAACTAGTGTTGGTACTTACCGTGAGGGTGACTACAAAACTTACAAGACTCTATATCGACATCGTCCTTACAGTATAACATGCAACCTTTTTCACAACAATCAATTCTTATCGAGGAGAGTCCTAACTTAGACACCAATGCATTTGCTTTATAATAAGTATCAGAAATCTCTACATTGGGATCAACTAATTGCTGCATAAGATCTATCATAGAGTCCATTGTTCCTTGAGAAATATTATTGTCAGATTTGAAACTTAACAATCTAACTGCAATAGACAATTTAGAGTGTTAACTCCCGTTGAACAAAGGACTACTACAATCATGCAATTGTTCATAAAAGATGTTTGCTTCTTCATTAGGAGCTTCTTCTACATTTTCTCCTTGTTCAAAATCAGAATGCATCCCAAAAGCATCATCAACCATAGCTGACATTCTAGAACCTTGGAAATAATTATGCTCGGTAGATCTACTACTTCCACCGACAACAAAGTTATTAAACATAGTGTTACTTTCAACCTCACCATAACTAGTCCAAACTGTATACCCTGGTTTGAATCCATTCATCATAAGATGCATAACAAGAGTCTCTGTTGTATGATATCTCACATTTTCACAATTAACACACAAACACCTAATCAATCTTGAAGTTAAAAAATCATCAAGTGTCTTTGCATGATTTATAAAACTAGTGACACGTTCTGCGAATTTTGGAATCATACCCCCTCGACCAGGATTGTTTCTATTATACATCCAACTACGACCAGGATCCATCTACACAAACAATAATGATAATTTTAATTCGCTAAATAGCATTTGAACTTATTTAAACAACTTGACAACTTTCTAAGTCTAACTAGTTTTGACATATTTATTTTAACTTATTTAAACAACTTAACAACTTTTTAACTTTAACTAGTTTAGTTTTGACTTAATTCAAACAACTAAATCCACCAACTAAACGACACTATTTATTTTAACTTATTTAAACAACTTAACAACTTAAACTAGTTTAGTTTTGACTTAATTCCAACAACTAAATCCACCAACTAAACCACATTATTTATTTTAACTTATTTAAACAACTTAATAACTTTTTAGCTTTAACTACATTAGTTTTGACTTAATTCCAACAACTAAATTCACTAACTAAACCACATTATTTATTTTAACTTATTTAAACCACTTAACAACTTTAACTATTTACTTTTGACTTAATTCCAACAACTAAATCCACCAACTTAACCACATTATTTATTTTAACTTATTTCAACAACTTAACAACTTTTTAACTTTAGCTACATTAGTTTTGACTTAATTCCAATTACTAAATTCCCTAACTAAACCACATTATTTAGTTTAACTTATTTAAACAATTTAACAACTTTTTAACTTTAACTAATTTAGTTTTGACTTAATTCCAACAACTAAACCCACCAACTAAACCACATTATTTATCGTAACTTATTTAAACAACTTAACAACTTTCACTAGTTTAGTTTTGGCTTAATTCCAACAACTAAATTCACTAACTAAACCACATTATTTATTTTAGAGTAAATGGTCTAAAACCCCCCCAACCTATACCCGAAATCCCAACTACACACTCCAACTTTAATAGTGTCCTATTACCCACCTGAACTTCATATTTCCCTATTTTCTACATACTTAAACGCTGACCTGTCATGGGAGGTGTTCTCACCTCCTCTAAGCGCGTGAGAAGGTAATTTTGACGAAAAATTACTCCTTCTCCAACGGTCATCTTCTCCACCTTTAAATAAACCATTATTTCTTCTTGGAAGCCATTAACCCTTGTTTGTTTTATAAAAAAATCACAATTTCCTCTCAATATTAAGTAAGGTTTAGTTGTTAATGTTCATTTCTACTTCAAATTTTGAATTTAGAGTTTGTAATCTGTTCTAATTTCTTATTTAGGTCTCTAATTTGAATTTTGAATTTTCTCGAAATTCATCAAAAATGGCAAATGAAAACTTGAATAAGCTTTGTATGGATGAATCAGACCCAATGCTCAACACTCTAGTGAGATGCAAACACGGAATTTTGCTAAATTTGAAAACTTCTTGGTCGAAATTAAATCCGGGGAGAAGATTTTGGTCTTGCCCATGCTATGGTGTATGTGTTTTTTCTTGTATTCTTGCTACACTTTATTTTGAACAATTCTAATGTACTATTTGGATCATTTTCAGTCTAAAAATTGCAAATTTTTTCGATGGAGGGACAAAGAAGAAGTGGATCCAAGATCAAGTTTTATCCTTCCAAGATTGGTGAACAAAATCAATGAGTTGGAGCAAGAATTATGTACTAGACAGGTTCATATTGACAACTTGAGGAACTCTAATTTGTTATTGGAGAAGAGACTCAATAGAAGGTTGAAATGGTGTAGGTTCAATAGGAAGATACTTTTGTGTATTTTGATTTGTGTTGTTGTTATGTTCATCAGCAACCAGTAGTTCAAGTGCTGCATATTTGGATTTCTATTTTGATTTGTGTTGTTGCTATGTTCATCAGCAACCAGTAGTTCAAGTGCAGCATATTTGGATTTCTATTTTGATTTGTGTTGTTGCTATGTTCATCAGCAACCAGTAGTTCAATGTATGTGTGTCATTTTGTATCTATGATGTCAATTGAAGCTTGTATTAATATGCAACATTTCATCAACAACCTAGTCATCCATTCATACTTCAATATAGAAAACACAACACCATTTGTAAAACACATAACTAACACAACATATGTAACCACACCTGAATAGTCATAATGTCATATTTAAAAGCCCTCACATAAGGCAAAAAACAAAATTCAAAATAGCAGGTTGTGACTATGCTTAAAAGTGCTTAAATACATCAACATCACTACTATTTTCATGACATCTTTGACTATGAAGAAGTGTCCTTTTGACTTGAACTACTTCCCATTGTCTTCTTTCTTTGCTTCTCTCTAAGCTCATGAAGCTTGCTTGTTGAGATTGCTGCTTTACCATTCCATTTCAGCTTAGTTGTATTACTTGGTGTATAACCAACGTCACCAATTACATTAGATGATCTTGTGACTTTTGCTTGTCCAGTAGAGTAGATCTTAGTACTTGGCATGCCAGGCTATAGTAAAATTAGGATTATATCAATATTTAAGCTGTTTAATTAAATAAAATTAGGATTATAATTCAATATTTAAGCTGTTAGAATATTTCAAAGACTCACATTCATGACTTTGAAGCCATTTGCAGCTTCGAACACACCCATTCCCATGACTCTTGGTCTTTTCTCTGGAGATGTGTTTCCCCTGCCCCTACCTCTTCCTCTTTTAGTAGTACCAGCTATTGAAGATGATGCTTGATAAGTAGGAGGAGCAGAAGAGGTTGCAGGAAAATCAGTAGGTGCAGTAGGTAGGGGAGGTGCACTAAGTGCTACTGATGATGTTTTTTTTGGTCTTCCTCTTCCCTTTTTTAGTGGAGGCTCATCTTCTGATGGTGTTGATGGAGTTTTCTATACATATAAGAGAAAAAGTAAGTCATAAATTAAGAAAAAGTAAAATAAGTTTAAATATTACCTTTGGTTTGCCTCTTCCCCTGCCTGAACCTGTTGGTTCTGCCCATACTGATGCAGTAGGTGATGGTGCACTTTGTCTTGTTGATGATTCAACACCTTCTCTTTGAGGACACCCCCTCTTGTTATGGCCTCTGACATGGCATATACTATATGTCATTGCAAGTCCAGTCCTATGAAGCTTCCCAGATTTCTTAGTTTCTCCAGCTTCTTTTCTTCTAGCCTTAGGTGGTCTACCAGGCATGTTTGTGATTTCTGGTGGCTCAATAATTGGGTTGGTAGAAACTGGCCACATCTCCATGTTTGTGAGTGGTTCAATAACATTGGCATAAATCCTCAAGTAAGTTTCCTTACTGTAGCAGCTGTCTATATAGTCATAAAGAGAAAACTTCTTAAAGTATAATGCAGCCACAGCATGTGCACATGGTATGCCCCTTAACTGCCACACCCTACAACTACAAGTTCTCTTAGCAATATCCACTTTGTGTTGACAAAGCCCTTCTTTCACTTCAAATCCTGCAGCTCCATTAAACTCAATGGTACAGTCCATAGACCTACTAATGTTCTCCTCTAAAACCTTCAGAGCCATTGGAGAGAAATTACACTTCCAAGTACTTGGGAACTCCCTTAATTTGGCTATTCTTGTCATCATCTTCACTCTTATTTCTTCAAGCATAGTAATGATGGTCTTGTGTCTAGCAGCCAAGATCCATGCATTAAAACACTCAGACATGTTGTTGTCTACAGAGTCACACTTTACTTCAGTAGTGAAGTAAACTTTGCACCAAAAATTAATGTTGTAGTACATTAAGTTATCCATCATTTTTTCTGGACCTAACAACTTCATCTTCTTTATATTGTTCCTTAATTGAGACTCAAATGTACTTTTAGCTATTTTCCAAAATTGTTGTCTTCTTTGAAGACCCCTCCAATCCTTAGCCCAGTTAGTTAATATGTGCCTAGCACACATTCTATGTTCACACTTAGGTAATACATTTGTAATTGCTGCAGACATTTCCTGCAATAAATGATGATTAGGTCACAATTATATATATATATATATCTATATATAAATATATATATAAATTGAGAATTACAAAATAACTTCACATACCTTTTGCATATCTGTGATCAAGGTGAGACCTTCACCATCTCCAAGTCCCAGATCATCCCTTATGCACTTGACAAACATGGTCCATGTGTGTTTGTTCTCCTTTTCAACTACTGCCCAAGCAAGTGGCAACATCTGATTGTTACCATCCCTGGCCACAACAACTAACAGTTGGCCTTTACAAATACCTTTAAGGAAGCAACCATCTAAGCCTATGCACTTCCTACAATGTATCCATGCCTTCTTTAAAGCATCAAAACATATGTAAAAACTCTGAAATATTGATTTGCCTTCTGCATCATGTTCACTAGCTTTTACAACACAACTAGTCCCTGGATTGGTCCTCAACAATTCATCCTTGTAGTCAAGTATTCTTCCAAATTCCACAACATGATCACCCATTATATCTTTCAACACTTTAGCTCTTGCTCTTCTCACAGTAGTCTTGCCAACATGAAGTTTTAACTTTTTCCTAATCATCTCCTGCAACTTGAAGACTCTTATGTTTGGTTGCTCAGTTATTCTTTCTCTGAAGGCTTCAGATAAAAACTTTGCATTGCACAAGTAGTTTCTAGTTGTCTTGTTGCAAGTATGCTTTGGATTGTAAGTTTTTATCATGAAATTATTTGTTGTCTTGTCAAGACATCCAAACAAAAGCCATGGACAACCATCTTTGCATCTAACTCTAACTTTCTTTGGCTCATTCACCCACTTCTCCACCTGAACCCTCCTTCTAATTGCATATTTAGTTACTGCTTGTCTAAATTCTTTCACATCTTTAAACACCCTGCCCAACTGCCACATAACTTTCTTTGCAGTAGGATCATGAATGATTTTTGGAGTTTTTGAACTCCTCCTTCTTGACAACTTTACCCTTCTTAATCTACCAGATTCATGTTCATCATCATTACAACACTCATCTTCATCTAACTCAAAGCTATCCTCATCAGAACTTGCAAAATAAGGTTCATCACCTCCTATCCTTCCTTCATGACTTACTTTTCCTTTGTCATTTTCATCAAAACCTAGATCTGGTCCAGCTTTACCTACTGGTACATCTTCATTGTCAGCTGTTAGTCTTTCCCTTCTTTTCCTCCTTTGAAAACTTCTTTTTTTAGCCCTCAACTCCCTAACCTCATCATGTACATCACTGCCACACTCTTCCTCATCATCATCTCCAACTAATTCAACTTCAGACTCAACACTATCCTCAGTTGAATAATCAGAACCCTCTACTTTTTCTGGGAAATCAGGTCCAGCAGGACCAACATCTATATCATCATCAGTAGCACCATCTGCAGCAGCAGTATTGAAAGGAGGTGTGGTAGTGAAAGAAGGTG
Organism: Solanum bulbocastanum; assembly: GCA_037074985.1. Taxonomy (NCBI): domain Eukaryota; kingdom Viridiplantae; phylum Streptophyta; class Magnoliopsida; order Solanales; family Solanaceae; genus Solanum; species Solanum bulbocastanum. The sequence continues at coordinate 30,610,144 of CM073599.1, read as the reverse complement.
AGGTTGAAAAAGTTGCAACAGAGTCCTCACTGTTTAAATGGTCTTCACCTACCCCAAAGTTAAAGTTTTCACTCTCACTAGGTCTTTTATTAAAAGCTGAACCAGATTCTCCCATATCCACATGACTATTATTTTCTATTTACATGGGACCCACAATTGCCTCATCAACCAAATGCCTAACAAATACCTCCACTTCATCCCCATATTCCAAGGAACACATCATGTCTAAAATATCCTTATCATTATCAACATCTACCAAAAGGCCACTGTTAGGTCCTTTAATACTAAAGGTGCAACTTGTACTATATCCCAATTCTCCAATATAGTCTTTCAACTCAAAATATGACATTTTATCTACATCAACATCCAAAAATTCTGTAACTTTTCCACCATTATATATTGGTTCCCCACTACTTAAATCTAACACCCCACCATGGTACCACCTTAGAGTAATCAAAGTAAACCCATCCATCTCTTACCTGAAGGCAATAAAAAAAATAGAATAGTAATTATAGACATACTCTAACATGAGGACAATCCAAAAAATAGAATAGTACTTAAAAACGAACAAAATACAACACATTAGCAAACGAACAGAATACAACATAGTACTTAGCTTCTTTATGAACATAATCTATAAACATAATACAACACAATAGCAGACTAGCAACTTCTCTATGAACATAAATACAACATTCCATGAACATAATACTAAGACGAACATAATACAAAACTACGCGACTTAGACGAGAAAGGGAAAAACCTAATTTCATGAAAAATGTGGTATAATATGGTGTAAATGAACACCTAACACTATAATCGTAAGCAACACATAAGATTTCACACAATGTTGCTCTTAATTTCACGACGAACAGAATACAAAATTACGCGACTTAGACGAGAAAGGGAAAAACCTAATTTCATGAAAAATGTGGTATAATATGGTGTAAATGAACACCTAACACTATAATTGTAAGCAACACATAAGATTTCACACAATGTTGCTCTTAATTTCACAAATCAACAGAAACCGTAAGGGATAAATCACAAACTCGAAATAAGGGATAAAGAACTAACCTTTTACTAAATCAGTTGATAAACTACGAAATAATGTTAACAATACACAACAAAATCGTTCAATGATAGCAAATTTGTTTGATGATCACCAGAAATCCATTGTTAATGGAGAAGAATTGAAAATGGGAAAGGGGGATTTTTTTTTGTTCTTTTATGTTTTACGAAATGGGAGAAAAAAAGAAGAAATTGGAGTTGAAGACGTGGGACCCAGTGCGTGGAAGCACGCATGCCTAATTATTTGGTTTTGTGTTCAGGTCAGCGTTTAAGTGTGTAGAAAATAGGGAAATATGAAGTTCAGGTGGGTAATAGGACACTATTAAAGTTGGAGTGTGTAGTTGGGATTTCGAATATAGGTTGGGGGGGGGGGGTTTAGACCATTTACTCTTTATTTTAACTTATTTAAAGTAGTCAACAACTTTTTAACTTTAACTATTTTAGTTTTGACTTAATTCCAACAACTAAATCCACCAACTAAACTACATTATTTATCTTAACTTATTTAAACAACTTAACAACTTTCACTAGTTTAGTTTTGACTTCATTTCAATAACTAAATCCACCAACTAAACCACATTATTTATTTTAACTTATTTAAACAAGTTAACAACTTTTTAACGTTAACTACATTAGTTTTGACTTAATTCCAACAACTAAATCCACCAACTAAACCAAATTATTTATCTTAACTTATTTAAACAACTTAACAACTTTCACTAGTTTAGTTTTGACTTAATTCCAACAACTAAATCCACCAACTATACCACATTATTTATTTTAACTTATTTAAACAACTGAACAACTTTTTAACTTTAACTATATTAGTTTTGACTTAATTCCAACAACTAAATTCACTAACTAAACCACATTATTTATTTTAACTTATTTAAAGCTAAGTGTCAACACTAGATGGACACAAATCGATCTTGTAAGAAAATCAATTTTGTCCTCAATAAGATCAATTAGTGTTGGTACTTATGCTTAACAAATATATTATTTCTAAATTTAGAGCTAAGTGTCAACACTAGATGGACACAAATCGATCTTGCAAGAAAATCAATTTTGTCATCAATAGGATCAACTAATGTTGGTATTTATGCTTAACAAACACATTATTCCTAAATTAAAGCTTAATATCAACACTAGATGGATACGAATCGATCTTGCAAGAAAATCAATTTTGTCATCAATAGGATCAACTAGTGTTGGTACTTATTCTTAACAAACACTCGATGGACACAAAAAAATTATCACAAAATTAAAGCTAAGTATCAATACTAGATGGACACAAACACATTATATATAGAAAACAATTGTACTTGAACTTTAGAAATGTAGAAACACCAAACTTTATCTCCTACTTTGATGAAAGAAGCAGTATAGTCTTGTATCAACTTTTTTAGACGTTGAGCTTCCTCAGTTGCCTAGCATGAAAAGAAACAAATGTTAATCAGCTCATTGAAACTTTACTTTCTAGCAGGTTTTCTACTAGACTTTTATCGTATTATCTAAAAGGTGTATGAAGTTTGCTGCATATTCTTTATGAAGCTCTCCATTGACCATTCAATCAACCCCTTTTCATCTATCATCTAAGTAGTTCACTATAAGCTGTCAAACTTATTAAAGTCTACCTTCACCCCTAAACTTCTTAGAGTAAAAATTTATTTTCTTGGTGAGTGTTGCTGGTTCGGTGTGTGTGTGTGTGTGTGTTCGGTTAACATTAAGACTAATAAGAGCGCAAGCGAATTTAGGACAAACATAGGAACCTTAGATGGTGAAATATAAATTGAACTAAGTTTATTAGGACTCTAATTTTGAGATACTTCAACTAAATGGAAACAAAAGTGATCTGTTATGGAGTTCTAAAAATTCTAAAATTTCACCTTGAGTAAGAAGGTCGAGGATGGTGGCGCGAACTGAGAAAGCTGATATGGAGGTGGTGCGACCTCCTGCTGCTGGTATGACCTGTCTCTTCTGCTGCGAGCGACCTGCCTCTGCTATTGCGATGGTGGCATGGCGCCGGTCGGGGATGGGTGGGGATGGGGTGGGTCGGGGGTGGGCGCCGATGAGAGAGGACTGAGACTTGACTTAGGTTTTGATATTATCATTATTTCTTTAAGAGAAGTGTTTAATTTACTGACCACAACATGTCGGTATTTTTTAAAATAATTATCTATATTTAAAAATATTTAATATATACCGACATCGTGAAGTGATATTATTTAAATAAAATAATAATTTAAATATACCGACCTCTTTAGGTCGGTATTTATTAATTTATTTTAATATAAACTCACCTCTTGAATTGATTTTATTAATTAAAATGATATATATATATATATATATATATATATATATATATATAATTTAACTACACATCAACAAAAGTTTAATTTAATAAATTTAATTTATCAATCAAGTTAATTTTATAAATTTAAATTATATACCTCCTAATTATATAAATTTAATTTTATTGATCAACAAAAGTTTATCAATATCAAATTTAATATATAAATCTCCTTGAATTGATCATCGGTATTTCTTTAATTGATAATATATTTCATAACTGAACCACAAGTATATAAGATTTGATTTATTAAACTACTCGATGAGTATATAATTAATCAACATATTTCATACTCTGATGAAGTATCCTTTACATGTCATCATAATTAGGAGGTGATCACTACACTTGACATCCATTCAAGATCGAACTTATATAATAATACTATCTCGCATTTCATACTCGAATGGATTATATGTTAGTTGTTCACCTCTACATCATAACATGAGATATTAAGTTCATGATTAGACGATGAACTGATAGAATTTGTACATTATTCTAGAAATATAAGTATAATTATCTCCTAATTCATATCAACGTAGTTTCATACTCTAAATATGGATTATAGATATTTTTTTATTTATTCCACGAATTCTAACTTTTTATTTATAAAAAGTATACAAAATTGTTACACTTTTTGAACAATTAATTATAGGTGTAAAATGAATTTTAGTATTATGCACAATAGCAAAATTATGATTAACATGAATATTTTAAACAAACTGACCTCTAGATGTCACTTTTATTAAAAGTAATTAGATTTAATAACAAAGTACCGACCTCATGAGGTCGGTATCACATTAAATTTTAAGATAAATAAAAAGTAATCATGTTAACTAAATAATATTGACATCGAAAGGCCAGCATTTTATATTAAATTATTTTTTAACTTATATAAAACCGTCATTCGGAGGATGTTTTATCTAAAGTTAATTGAAAATATTAATTTATTACATACTATTTAATTTTACCGACTTCCGGAAGTCGGTATTATAATTTTTTTGTTTTTTATTTTACACAAAATTGTCATCAGGAAGATGATTTAAATAAAATTAAATCAAAATATTTCTCAATTTTGTTTTTTATATTTAATTGAGAAAATAATACCCACATCAAGAGGTCGATTTTTATTGTAATTTATTTTTCCGGGAAAAATTGTAACCTCCTGAGGTCGGAATTTGGTTTTCCCACTTTATTTTGCATAAAAACCGACTACTTGTTGTCGGTTTTCATATCAACGTAGTTTCATACTCTAAATATGGATTATTGAGCTAACCTTTTATTTATATAAGTGTACAAAATTGTTACACTTCTTTAAACAATTAATTGTTGGTGTAAAATGAAAAATTAGTTTTCTGCTAGCAAAATTGTGATTAATAGGAACATTTTAAAAAAACCGACCTCCAGATGTCGCTTTAATTAAAAGTAATTAGATGAAATAAAAATACCGACCTCTGGATGTCGCTTTAATTAATAGTAATTAGATGAAATAAAAATACCGAACTCATTAGATTAGTATTTTATATTAATTTATTTTCTAACTTATATAAAACCATCATCAGGAGGATGATTTATTTAAAGTTAATTGAAAATACTAATTTATTAATTTTTTGGAAGTCACTATACAAATATTTTAATGAAAATTAATTTAATTATATACTATTTAATTTTACCGACATCCGGATGTCGGTATTATAATTTTTTTTATTTTACACAAAGCCGTCCTTTGAAAGACGATTTAAATAAAATTAAATAAAAAAATTTCTCAATTTTTTTTTTTATATTTAATTGAGAAAAAAATAGAATATTATTATTTATTTATTTATTTGTTTATAACCGACATCAAGAGGTCAGTTTTTATTGTAATTCATTTTTTTGAGAAAAATTCCGACCTCCAGAGGTCGGAATTTGGTTTTCCCTCTTTATTTTGCATAAAAAGTGGTCGGTTTTCTAAAGTTTTTTTAATTTTTAATTCTTTTAACAGTACCGACCTTCGAAAGTTGGTAATTTTTAGGTCGGTATTCACTATTTTTTTGGTAGTGATACCTGATCTCGGCGTGCAGGCTCAACCAGAGTGTCTCTCAGCCACTCCAGATCCATTTCTCTAAACTTGGCCTCGTACTCAACGTTCGAGACCTCCGGCACCTCTAGAGCCTCATTAATAGCAGTGGCATTCAGGGGGATGTCAACTCCCCGAATACGGACGACGGGGTGAGAGTTGTCCCATCGCACCATTGGCAGGATGGCGTAGAACCCTCTCACCCAATTAGAACGTGCATCTGGGGGAGCCTCAGTCAGTGGAACCTACCCGAACTCTACCAGACGAGCAAAAAAGGAAGGCTTCTTCTTTTCTAATTTGTGCAACACAAAACTTCTCTTGTAACAGAACCCCTTGTTGCGGTTGTCATGATGCCTTTTTCGACTCGTGGCATCGTGGAACCGGATGAAGGGTAGGTTTTCTTCATTCTGACCTGCCATTTAGAGAGCCTACAATAGGTTAAATATAGATTAGAACACGATATGATAATCATTTAAGGCTAAAAATAAGAAGAGAGAAAGTTCTGTGCTAAGGGTGCAGGCCACCGGTCTGGCGCCTCCCACCACAACGGCCATAATTCCGCCTTGAAGGGATTATAAAGGTCACCATAGCGGGATGAAGGCCGCCTCGACAAAATTTCAGCAGATCAGACTATATAAACTACCCCAGAACCTAAATAAGCAATTAATTCGGCAAAATAACTCCTAAATGAGGCCTAAATTCGAGTTTTACACCAACAGACCCTTCAATTTCCCCCACCTATTTTTGTATCGATTCAACTGTGTTTGTTTTACAAAATCCTTACGCCTAGGACGTTGTGGGAACATTGGGGTTGTAAGGGAAGTACCCATGCTACGCTTCTCTAACAAATTGAGCAACCTATGTGCATTTTTGAAAAACTACCCCTAAACCGTCTATTTTCCATAAGTTAATCATCATGCAATTATTATTAATCAAGTAACGAAGTAAAGAGTGTAAGAGATGAGAAGTTTACCTTGATTCGACGTTGAGCGTTTGAGTTGAGAGGATTTTGGGAGAGAGTTTGAGAGAATGGGGAAAATTTTCTCTCCCCCCCCCCCCCCCCCCCCCAAACTATTTCTCGATCTCCCTTCTCAGTGAGAAATCCTCGCCACAATGGCCCCACCCCAGCGGAAGGGTTGTCGCCCTGGCGGGGTAGGCTGTGTAAAATTCAGGATGCAATTTCGTTGGAGCGTTGCATCATATCCCTAATCGGCCTCTTAAAGTATAGAACCTGTCATGAATCACGCTTGTTAAATTAAAACTGTCCACATCCGTGACTTGATAATAAACCAAGTTGTTAGACAAAATTAATATGAGGTAGGTTGCGTAATTACTCTTGCACTAGTCATTTGGGGAAGAACGAGGGGTAAATTGGTATATATTGTAACGACCCGAACCGTCATTATTTAGGAGAAACAAAAATCTGGGAAAATTCTGGGCCATTGTCCTGCCAGTGTGGGATAGGTTCCACCAGGACTGTGGCACCAGGGTGGGGTAAGTTGGCACCAGAGTGGGATAGGCGAGACAGAACGTAAATAATGCGTAATTCTATTTTCTCCTTCTTTCTAAAATACATAATTTAGTCATAAAACACCTTAGAAACCCTCAAAAAGCTGTTGCAAGCTTGGGAAGAAAGGAGGAAGATATTTCTAACGTGAAGATGGCGATGGAGTGCAGATTTTTGGTCAAGATCGTCGTCACGAATACCGAAAACAAGAATCAAAGACCAAAACTCCGTGCAGTTGTTGGCACCTAGGTAGGCTAGGTTTATGAATTGAGTAGTTATAAATCTGTGTTCACTGCGTAATATATATAGATCAATTGTAGGATTAGGCCTTCGTGCACCGAACAAAATATGGTTAAATCTTAGGATGAAGCCTTTGAAGATGATCTAGGGTTAGGTGATGGTTGTGATTCTATGATTTTGTGATGTATGTTTGTTCTTGCTTTATTATGATACATGTATGTATATAAATGTAGCATTATTGATCACACTTGTTGTAAATGAGATATATGAATGATGGTTACCATGAAATCCCGACCTAAATGTATGCTCTTGAGGATATACTTTTGATTGTGATTGTGATTGTGGTGTGTTGAATGGATCAGTTGCCACGTTTTGGTATAATTATGGGATCGGTTGCCACGTTCTGGAATAACTATTGGATCGGGTACCACGTTCCGGTATGCTAACTATTTGGGTTTGGGTTCCATGAGAGAACCAATGATGTGATGTAATTGTGTACCTGGATAATGTGAATTTAAACATGGTTCGTAATGCCAATTGATATCGTAGTTCTTGGAGTTGTGTTATGGTTATAGGGTCTCATGATTGGTTGTTTTTTTATGTTGGGTAGACTTAGTAAGTAGTTTGATGAAAGGCGAAAGTGAAGTGGGAAATAGGCATCTCTAGAGTTGTTAATGCTCAAGTAAGGGAGTCACGGGTTGTATCGGCAAGGAGTGGGGGTGGTGTACGTGTTGTAAGTGCTTAGGGGGATTTCACCTTGGAGAAAGGGATTGCTTTTAAGGGTTAGGAAGGGTGACGTAATGTATCACGTGGCTATGGTGGGGTAATATGTAGAGGAAGTAAGGGTTAACGCGATCGGTTAGTTAGAAGGCTGGTAGTTGTACTTGGGGATTATCTATGTGTTAGAATGGTTAGGCTATGATCAAAGAACCTAATAAGTAGGTTGATCGAAAAAAAGGGGTTAGTAAGTTAGAGTGCTAGTGTGATCCGTCAGTGTTTTGAGAGAGAGAAGGGTGGAGAAGCGAGTGGTTTTATTGCATGACCTTACTAGTTGGTTCCTAATATTATGCGGTGGCAGTCGGGTTGACCGATGATGCCTACCAGTACGTGTGTTTGTTCTGATACTAATCTTCCTATGTCTTTTGACATAGTCTGGATATAGGTTAGTGATGTTTCATTAGGTGAAGACGAAGAAATTATCCAACAACTTCTATCTTTCTTTCTGCATGGTGGGAGCTGTGTCTTTATTTATTATGTCTAGTTGTACTCTTTGTAGCTCTTGTACCTATTTAGACTAGATCCTTGGGAGTGTTAATTACTTTACAAGTCTTAATTCAAAATTGTTTTAAAGGTTTTTAATTAAGAATTGCATTATTATATTTATTTCCATTTATTCAAATTTCCGCATGTTTTAAATTGTTGTGATATGAGGGTTCTCCTACTTAGGTGGCAGTATGTAGGTGCCTGCACGGCAAAATTTCCGCATGTCTTCTTCTCTTTATATTATACTACTATCTGGACACGTGTGTTGCACATATATCCCATATTATATGGTTGCATAATAAATGTCAATAGTCATAAACTTATGTATAAATAAAAAAAAATATTTGATTGTAATATAAATTGAAAAACATGTATATGATAAGAAATTAAAACAGAGACCCTCAAATTTCAAACTATAAGCATAATAAGAATATATATTTCTAATGAATTTAATCAATCATACCTCACAATAATCCCTGCAATTCATTGAGAAACTTTCAATCCATACATCAACATTCAACCGTGTATATATAAAGAAAACTTGAAATGCATAACAACAATTATATCTATATTTTTGAAAACACTATAAAGTATTGCATTATAATATAGATCACACACAACAACTTCTATTAAAAATGGAAAGACAAAATTAGGAAATATAGTATCAATAAATTGGAATGAAAAATGTAAAATTGTAATAAGAGGAAGAGAAGAAAAAATCAGTAGAATATATTTACCTAACCACGAATAAGGAAGTATGTTGAGTAAAAGAAGAGTAATGCAAAAGTGTGAGCTGATATATGGAGGAAATTGACAAAATATAATAATCTTTATTGAATAATGAAAAGACAACTCTTCAATTTCTGCAAAATTTTTGTATCTACGAGCTCAAGATAATATAAATTTATTAATTTAATAAATAACATAAATAAATAACATACATTGTACATAGTCATAACTTTTCAAATTCTTCTGTTATGAGATTTATGATTATGATTAAAAGCAATATCAATTACTCATTTATCAAGAAAATAACAATTTAATTATTAAAGGGCTTATGAACTTCAAATTCTACCATTATGTGATGAAAATATTTGTATTTAATTAAATAATTAATCAAATGTTAATTTAGTAAAGGAGCAAAATGGTAATTCAATTTTTCACTTTGGAGCTTCCCACTTATAGTAATATATGATCATTATGAGCGTATATTTTATAACACGTTATCAGCAAAGATGTTTTACCATGGAGAAATTATCTTAAGGTAAGTTGATCAGGAGATTGGTTATGAAATCCTCCACTACTCACGATTAACTTTGGAACTTGGGTCAATGAAATGAACTAGAGGTTTATATAACTGTTTAAGCTCCTCAATATTAGTACTTTGTTATCTAGTATGCTTTCTTTAAATATTCATTTTATTGTTGGTTGGTGGGTTGGTGTTTCTCATATGCCACGCAGAAGTGCATATAAATATTACTATTATAAATTATTTAAAGCAATTATTCTCTGTCACTGCTACTTTATTATGATTATCACTACATAAAATTTACCATGCAATAATTCTTTAAGTGACATATCTTATATTAGAACATATAGTTTATAAATTATATTTCATATATATTTTAAGGACTTGGAGGTGAGTGTTAAGGTAATTTGGCTTATTATGTCATTAGTTGAGGATGAGACGGTGAATTCAACATCATTTTAAAGTATGATGCACTATAATGAAAAATATTCAAGGATAAGATGGTAGATTCAAGTTCTATCGCACCAAGAGGGTAAGACATCAATTTGAGTTTTGATGCACCATGATGATAAGGTATTGTGTTCGAGTTCCGTAGAATTATGGCCTAACACGCCTTATATGGATAAGACATTGAGTTTGTGTGTCAATGCACCATAGAGATGAAAAAATAATGACTAAGGCAAAAATAGTATATTTTTAATGAAAAGTCTTGAAATTCGTCTCATTGAATTTGCTGCATTCCTTGAAAAGAATGTGGTTGCAACATATGATAACTTTCAAATCCGTCTGTTGACTTGCTCCATTCTATCATATGAATGTGGTAGCAGTGAATAATTAGGTTGAAAGATGACAAATGATAAATGATATGAATAAGGGTGTGAAGGGACGGAATTATAACAGTCATCGTTGTGGTAATTATAAAAGGAAGAACAATATGGGTTCTCTAAATGGTCCTACAAAATGTGAAGGTAATTTTTATCATTAAAATGGTATGAAAGGTCATTGAATTTGTGGTTGTTGTCGACCTAATAATTTCATAAGTTCATAAATCTACCATCAAAAGAAAGGAAGATAAAGGGTGGTACACTTGACTTTTCAAAAGTGATGTTAAGGTGTGTCATGCAAAAATGTTAAATTTTAAGGACATGACAATGAGCTTATAATCAAATTTATGAAGCATATGATTAGTTCATTCCATAAAGAGAATGTGACTTGTGATAAACATGATGAATGGTCGACCATTCTGAAAGTGAATGTGTCAAAATATGAAGGAAAAATATGAATAAGAACATATTCATGTATGGTTGGAAATATGCCACAACTCACCTCTACGGGAGGTTTAAGAGAAATAAATAAATTTTATTTGGCAGAAATGGTCAATGGTATTGTACGTTTATACGTCATAAATATTATGGTATGTTTATTGTGAACTACCGAAAGGGCAAAAGAAAGAAGTAATTCTTGCCTATAAAGGTTGTGGCCTTGACCAAAATAATATTATTGTGTGGCAATACAAATTTTTCATTGATTGTGTACCTATGGTATGACAAAAGTAAAGCAAGAAACATGTCTTGCTTGTAATCATTTTGACCATGACAATAATAATATAATTTCCTCCTTGAAGGAGATGCTCACCATATGGATGGTGTCATGGAATATGTGATAGTATTGAAAAATAATTGTATGCTCTAACGAGTTGTGTGGGTTGTGGTAAGTCTCAAAATAAACTTTTTAAGTTTCGGATGAATTGAAAAGAAATATTGAGACAATAAATTATGAAAATAATATTTAATATTTTCAAATTACTACAACCAAAGTGGGTTATAAATATTTATGTAAAAGATTACCCTATTTTTCCTCTTGTTTGTTGCACACAAACATGGACATGCTGATGAAATCACATGCAAAAGTAAACTATAAGTGTACTGGAATAAAGATCAGTTGACATTGATCGATAGGCCATTCCGATTAAAATATGATGCAAAAATAATTGAGAATTCACATTGTTATATACTGAAGAAATAAAATATTCTTCAAGAATTCTCTTGTGTTGCTTATTCTCATAATAAAATTATCATTGTACCAGCTAAGGTTGAGATTGTATTCCCTGAAATTATTTGGAACATATAAAAAGGTGAATATGGGCCCATTCACCTGTCATGTGGATCATTTGCAACTATATGATAGATGCATCTATGTGATGGTCACATGTGCTTTGTTGTCAACTTACAAATTGGTGTTTGTAATGTTGTTTGCTCGAATTGTTAAATTAAGTGCACAGTTCCAAACTATTAAATTATACTGATAATGCTGGTTGATTTAACATAAATTGTATGCCTACAATTATAGCTAAACCATCAATTATGAGAACAAATCTCTCAAAAAGAAATTTGGTAAGAGATAAATATTTTAAACATGTAGCAACACTTGTATGCATCAAACCAACAAAGGTCCGCTATCAAAATTGGTTTAGGGTTAGGAACCAAAAAAATTTCATCTAAATTGTTGAATGTGTGGTTAGGATTTTAATTGCTCCACCACACACAAAGATGAATTTCCAAATAAAGTTGGGATGAATGTTAGATTTTCTAATATTAGGAGGAGAGATGATTGACAGTTGAAAATTACGTGTGAGGTTAATTATGAATTATTTAGATTCTCGTCAAATGAAAATGTGAACATGAAGTTCAAGTGATAATTCATTTGCATAATGTTGCAAATCAATTGCCAGATGAATTTACTGACCCTATGATATAATTTAGTTGTAAATGCTCCACAGAGAAGTCCTTGAAGGACAGAGTCTATGATACTCCTGAAGCGTAATAGACCAATCGGTTCCAATTGTAAAATTCCTTGAAGAAGGAGAGGAGAAAATGATCGATATGGTCATGATAATGAGACAAGTGTTATAAGAGAGCACCACGACATAATACTTCATAAAACCTTGGAAAAGGTTCAAGTACCTGAATTATGATGAAAAATGAAGAGATCTCGATAAGTTATGTCATATTGAAATCGATATCAAATAACCGTCGACGGTATTGTTGACATGAAGTAGCGCTCAATGATATAAATTGTGATGAGGATTTTGTATTCAAATTTGTCAAATGATTGGCCAAGTAAAATGCATAATTCAAGTATATTTTGTTTCAATTAGAAAAGTGATGTTTCGAATTGATAGTCCATAAATCAAGGTATAATGTTAGTAGGGTACAAATAAATTATTATGCGATGGTATAACCGTAAGATATCAAGTACGGTTTGTGCCTTAGGGCATAAAGGTTTGTCGCAAATATCTTGACATTAGTGGAGATGTTTTCTCTTATGGTGGATGCAATGAGATTTGTTTTGATCTGACAATATGTGAAAACTTGAATACATATAATGAATAATTATCATGTCTAGCTAGACAATACTGAAGGTTATATGAAAATCCTTGAAGCAATCAAGTTTTCTGAAGCATATAAAAGTTTGAAAGAAACTTTTTCAATAAAGGTTCAAGAATCCTTATATGGATTGAACAATCAAGGAAAAAAATGGTACAAAAAAATGACCCTAATTGGCCTTACATTTTTATGAAAAGGTTAGGATTTGAATTTGTTATAATAGTTGTGCATGTTGATGATTTGAACATTATTAACACTCTTAAAGAGCTTTTAAAAGCTATTGATTGTTTGAGAAGGGAATCTAAAATGAAAAGATCCTGGAAAGACCCTACAAATTGAGAATTTGACTAATGAAATATTTGTCCATCAATCAACATACACATAAAAGTTTTGATGCGATTTTATATGGATAAATCACATTCATTGAGTACCCAAATGATCATGAGATCACTTGACATAACTGAATATTCACTTTGATCTCAAAAGAAGGATGGAGAGCTTCTTGATGATGAGACTCCATATCTTAGTTCAGTAAGGGCACTAATGCATCTTGCTAACAAATCTCCACCAGATATCTGTTTTGCAGTAAATTTACTAGCAAAGATTCAGTTCCTCCCTAACAAAAGGATATTGAAATGGTGTTAAGCACATACTTGAATATCCTAGAAGGACTATAGACATGAGTTTATTCTATTTCGAGGAATCCAATTCAAAACTGATTGGTTGTACAAATGCATAATATTTATATGATCTGCATAAAGCTCGTTCTCAAACACGCTATTTTTTTACATGTTGAGGCATAATAATATCTTGGCGATCAAATGAAGCAAACGTTTGTAGCCCCCATGCAGAAATAATGACCCTCCATAAAGCAAGTTGAGAGTGCGTCTGGTTGAGATCAATGAAACACCATATTCAGGAAATGTGTGGTTTTTCTTTGAAAAATAATATACCAACAATTATGTATGAAGATAGTCAGCTACAAATGAAATTGTCCACAAGATGATTATTGCTATGAACAAGTTGAATGAGAAATTTACTTGCAACAATAAGGTCATGACGAATAGAATGATATTCAATAATGTATTCGGCCAAGCTCAAACCCTCGTCATATCCATGAAATCAGAAAATGGTATATCAGGATGAGTTCAACGGTGCAACATCTTCGTGAATGTGATTTGATCACAAAGACATTGCCATTATCAATATTTGAGAAGCTGGTGTATAAGATTGGAGACATTATCGCAAGAAATTAAGTGATGGTTTAATCAGGGGAGTATAATACGCGTTGCACTCTTTTTTCCTTGACCGAGGTTTTGTCCCACTGGGTTTTCCTAGCAAGGTTTATGATGAGGCAACAAATAGTGCATATCAAAAGATATGCGTACTCTTTTTCCTTCACTAGAATTTTTTCCCACAGGGTTTTTCCTAGATAGGTTTTAATGAGACACATTATTTATGGACATCCAAAGGGGAGTGTTATAAATCCATTGAATAGTGGATTATCCATTTGATTTCTTCATGAATTAATTGGAATCATGTATGTATAATTCCAAGGTGATATGAACCTTGGTGGATAACTATGTATCCACTAATTTGGCTTTTAACAAGATGACCTTTGGGAGTGATATCTCAACACTATAAATAGAGATATCATTCACCATTGTAAGACACTTGAATATAAAAAAAGTCTTCTTCTTCATCTACTTAGCTTGTCTTTTTCTCTTTATATTATATCATTATAATCTTATATTTTATAACATACTCTGAGTTCTAAAGTTTCTTATTTCTTTTTTATTTACCTTTTTTTTGTTACAAAATAATCAGTATGAACTAATAAGAAAAAAAGGTCCTAAACAATTATATTAAAGAAAGAAAGACATAAGGAGACGAAAGAAAAACAATGGGAGCGAAACTAGTGTCTCCATATTCCTTAGTTGGAGGTTGTACTTCTTACCCCTAGGGCAATTCAAAATCGAACTGCAACTGATAATCTGAGTTGAAAAAATTTATTGATTTATCTATAATAGATTATTGATTTAGCAACTATGATTTTCTTTTGTTATCGGGCAATCAATTCTTAATGGTTTGAGTTTTTCTTTTTAATGAATTAACCGATAACCCGATAGTAAATTACATAATTATATTTATATCATTTTGTATATAAATTCCTTGTGTTAGAGTTTGATTTCCTACCTTTATTTTTGGAGGTCTCATCTTTTAGATATTCTACAATGTAAAAGTGTTTGCTTTTGAGCAAGATGCAATTTGTGAACTCATGTGCACGTTTCATTTGGTTTGTCACCTTGTTTATAAGTGATTTTCAATGATTTTTTTGTGCCAAATTTGAACTGTTAAAACCACAAATGAACCAATAACTCGATAAGCCAAGATCTTAATAGTTCTATAACGGTTTAACATCTTTACAAACCGCTAACCAGTAAGTCAAAGTTATATACTTCAAAACTAAACCGATCGATAGACAACCCTACTTAGTGTCATGATCCAAAGTAGAACCTAGGCGTAACATGACGTATAGGACCTTGAGAGGCCCTAAACAAGCCACTTAGCATACATCATACAAAATAATAGAAGTAAAGAGTTTGAAAGTAGCATCTCATATAAAAGAGTTTGACAGAAAAACAAAAGTCTAAACATAAGTCTCAAAACCATGTATTACATCAAGAAGTGATTGGGATGTAACTCATAGATCAAATACAAAAATCTAAAAATGGAAATGACGTAAAAGAAATAAAAGTGCCTTGGTCCTCACAACACGAGGACTCACCAATTTTCAATGTCTATGAGGAATCACTAGCCGCGAGTATGGGGAATAGGAGCGTCAGACCCTACATTAATGAGACAATGTACGAAAAAGTATGTGTTAGTACATGGAATGTGCCATGTATGACAACAATGTATAAGAGTTACGAAATCATGCTAAAAGGACTTTATATGACATATGCAATGACCAAGCTAAATCATAAAATAACATGTTAGAAAACATAAGTCGTAATCATAGTTAATGCAAGCTAAATATCTTAGAAAACTATTGTGATTTACTTAAAAAAGTAACCTTGGTTTATTATTGTGAAAATTTGTCGTTAACCGACATAGACCATGTGAACTATAAAATAGAATCTGGTGTCTATCCCACATAGAAATGAGACATCCTTACTTACCAAGGTAAGAGCCATAAACTTGAGCTAAAATAAATCCACTAGCTAATGTCTATCTAAGACAAACCTATGGTGGCACATAGTTATGGGACATGGGTAATCGCCATTTGTCAAATCAGTGCTAAGCATAAATATCACCGAATAGTCTTTAATCCTAAATTGTCTTATTATCCATGGAAATGAACAATTAAATAGTCAATCCAAGCTAGAGTTCATTTAGAATAGATCCTTAATCTTGATTCAACTTAGGTGAGAAAATATTTCAAAGTTATGAATCCTTTATATACAAAAACCCTTTCACAATCATGTTTTGAGTAGTATGTGAGAAATCCTTTCACAACAACAACAACATTAATGCTTTATTCTCAAAGCAATCTTAAATCATTTATCAATTTCATAGGAAATTCATCTGTGATGGTTCATAAGCTTTATCATGTGATACAAATCTAGAAATCATGGACCATGCATGGGTTCATGTGAATTCAACTGAAAAACATGTAATTACTTCAATTCATGCATAAAAATATAGAAAATAATCAATTAAATAAAAATCGAACAGAACCCATGTGATTAAATAAAACCCTTACTTCAATTGGAGAATTCTAACTTGTAACATTGGAGAATTTAAGAACCTTATAGAGAAAAGGGATCTATAGGTGAATCATATCATACGTTAATATCAGAAACACACAATGATGGGAGGATTGGAAACATGAAGTTGAACCCTAGCTTTTCTTCTTCCTTAGACTTGAGAAAATTTGGGGGTGATCTTGGAGGGATTTGGGAATTTTAGAAAAGTGATTTAGAATGGGTAGGTTTTAGGCTTAGAAGAATTAAGTAGGGCTTATGATTAGGATTAAAACGATCTAGTTTAACCATTAATAGATTAGGGAATGACTAAAATGCCCTTAAAATTATCTGTCGATCCATCATCTACAGCTTGGACCTACTGTCTGTAAGTCCTTCTACATACCATACTAGTCAACCAGAAAAACTGATCAGACTCTTAATTTGGTCAACTTTTGACGAAACCCATTTACGACTTGTAGGTCTGTCTACGAACCGTGCAAGATAACCGTAGAAACCAATATTAAGCTTTAAAATTTAACTAAGTTTGGGGTCACCTACGAAACCTATCTACAACTCGTACATTGAATGACGGGCCATTTCGGTAAATCGTAAAAAGGGTATTAGACTTGTTTTGAAAAATTTATTTTCCACTTCCTACGGTTGTCATGCCCGGCCCGTAGAAGCTTCTACATTCCATAGATGGGACTCGTAGACGCACAACCCCAAACTACATTTTCCTTTTTTTCAAATCTGAGGTGTTACATGTCTCCCCCTTGGAAATACTTTCCTCGAATGGAGCTTAAGACATCATAAGAAGGGTAGGAAGAAGATCTGATCGCCCAACATGAATGCAATAACATAAATGCACACATCTGTGGAGGAAAAATTAACTCTAAGCTAAACCATATCCAAAACACCATTTCATAAGGCTTATATGCGACTCATATTCAAATGCACATAAATAGGGAGAAATCAATCAAGTTAACTCATTTTCTAAAAAATAAAGTTTTCATGAGCATGCATGCATGAAGGAATATGAGAATAACTAAGACATGAGGATGAACCAAGAGGAACTAAATACCTCAAGCTATAGTGGGGTCGGAGGAAAAGAGATGAGGGCATCGAGACATCATATGGTGCCACAACACAAAGTACACCCTAGACGTGACATGGCCTATAAGACCCCGAGAGGCCTGACACAAGCCACTTATCACATATCATACAAGATAATAGAAACAAAAGAGTTTAAAAGTATCATTTCAAATAAAAGAGTTTGATAAAATGTAGTGGAAGTCTAAACATAAGTCTCAAAGTCATTACATCACATTTGAAATTCGAAATGGAAATACATGGAAATGATATAAGAGTCTCGGTCCTCAGAACATGATGACTCACCTTCATTTTCTAAAAGGGATGACTAGCCACAAGTGTGAGAGGTAGGAGTGGCGGACACTAAATTAGTGGAAAATGTAGGCAAAAGAATGTGTCAGTTCATGGAATGTACCAAAGTATGATAGCAATGCATAAGAGTTATGAAATCATGCAAAAAGAGACTTTATATGATATGCAATGACTAAGCTAAATCATAGAATAACATGTTCGAAGACATAAGTCTTAACCATGGACAATGCAAGCTAAACATCTTTAAAACACACTTGAGATACTTTTTGAAAGTAACCTTAGTTCATTATTGTGGGAGAGAAAGATTTAACCGACATAGACCATGTGAGATATAACTTGGAATCTGGTGTCTATCCCACACCAAAAAGAGATGCCCTTACTTGTCAAGGTAAGAACCATGAACTTCTAGCTTAGGTGGATCCACTAGCTAATGTCTATCGAAGACAACCTATGGTGGCAGATAGTTATGGGATGTGGGTAATAACCATCTGCTCACTCGGTGCTACGCATAAATCCCATGGAATAGTAATTTATCTTTACTCATCACATTATCCATAGAAGGGCACATCAAGTAGCCAATCCAAGCTAGAATTAATTGGAATAGCTCTTTAATATCGATTCATTTTAGGTGAGACAACCTTTTAACCTTAAGAATTATTTATGTGAGAAAATCCTTTCACAATCATGTTTTGAGTAGTATGTGAGAAATGCTTTCACAATAACAACAATACATTAATGCTTTGCTGTCAAAGCAACCTTAAATCATTTTTATCAATTTCATAAAGAAACATGCATGTCTTCATAAATTCATCTTTCATAATTCAAAAGCTTCATAATATGATAAAATCTAGAAATCATGGATCATGCATGGGTTCAAGTGAATTCAACTTAAAAAAATGCAATTATCTCAATTGATGGATCAGAAATCATAAAACAATCAATTGGATCATAAGTGCAAAGAACCCATGAGATTGAGTAACACTTCAATCGGAGGTTTTAACTTGTAAAATCAGAGAATTTAGGAACCATATGGACGAAAGGACTCAGTAGGTGAATACTATCATACCTTGATGTAAAAAGTCCACAATCAATGGTGAATTTCACTACAAAAGAACCCCAAATTGCCAACAGATTTTAGTAACAAGTTAAGTTGGTTAGTATTCTACTAACAAATTATCAACATATTTCTAACTGAATTATATTTTAGAACTTAACAAGGAAATTCTAATAGATTACCAACCAAAATCTTACTAACTAAGTATTTTAGTTGGTAAATATGGCGGGAAAAAATGGCGCCAAATTTAGCAACATTCTATCAATGAATTACCAACTGAAATATTACTAACGCACGCCTTTTGTTGGTACCAACAAAGTATATGTCGGTTGGTAAATATGACAAAAAATTATTTATATAATTTATTAACATATTACCAATGAGTTACTAACCAAACATTTACCAACGGCAAGATTGTGTTGCTAAATTTACCAAACAAATATAAAGGTGTTGGTAAATTAGTAACGAAATGTAATTTGTTGGTAAACTTGCCAATTTGCTGAAAATTTTGCCGACGAATAAAGATTGTAGTTAGTAAATTACTAACATCATAAAAATAGTTGGTAATATACCAACAGATCATTCATCCATTGGTAAAATTTACCAACATATTAATTACTAGTTGGTAATATTACATATGAATGTTTAGTTGAATAGTAACTATTACCAACTGTGATACAATTTATTGGTAAATTATTACTTACTAACTTATATATGAATAGTTGGTAAATTTATCAATTGAAGTTAAACTTTTTGGTAAATCAACGTCTAGTGTTGAGGCTTTCATATTCAGTTTATGTCGTTAGGCATTTTAACTTTGAAATTTTAGCCAAAACTTGACTTTGGTCGATAACGTGCTCAGATTAGAACTCTATCAATGTCATTAGCTTCTAAAGGTCATTTTTGATCTAACAAGAAGGTTGGTTCAAGTTTTAAGGCTTCCATTTTTTGTTTGTACCGTTAGGTGTTTTAAATCTTATGTTTTGGTCAAAATTTGACTTTGGTCAGTATTTTAGTGAACGTGCTCAGATGAGAATTCCGTCAGTGTAATTAATTCCAAAGGTCATGTTTTATCTAATACAATGGTTGGTTCGGGTTTTGAGGCTTTAATTTTTAGAGTGTGCCGTTAGGTGTTTTAACTTATAAATTTTGGCCAAAATTTAACTTTAGTCAATATATTTGATAAACGTGCTCAGATGAGAATTTCGTCAGTGCAGTTAGATGTGGAAGGTCATTTTTGATGTAATAAGATATAGGGTTCGGGTTTTGAGGCTTCCATTTTTAGTTTGTGCCGTTAGGCATTTTAACTTTTAACTTTTAGCCAAAATTTAACTTTAGTTAATATTTTTGGTAATCGTGCTCGAATTGAAATTGTCACCGCGGTTATCCATATAAGTTCAGTTTTGGTCTCATAGGATGGTTATTTCGGGTTTTGAGACTTCTATTTTCAGTTTGTGTCGTTAAGCATTTTAACTTTTTACTTTTGGTTAAAATTTGAATTAGGTCAATTTTTTTGGAAAACATGCTCAAATTTGAATTTCGTCAGCGCAATTAGCTCTGGAAGGTCATATTTTGTCTTATAGGATGGTTGGTTTGGATTTTGAGGTTTTCATATTCAGTTTGTACCGTTAGGTGTTTTAACTTTTAACTTTTAGCCAAAATTTGACGTTGGTTAACATTTTTTTTAAACGTGCTCTGATGAGAATTCTGTCAACGCGATTAGCTTCGGAAGGTCATTTTTATATCTAATAGGATGATTGGTTCAGTTTTGAGGCTTCCATTTTCAGTTTGTGCTGTTAGGCGTTTTAGCTTTTAACTTTTGGCCAAAATTTAAATTTGGTCAATATTTTTGGTAAACCTGCTCATATTAAAATTTTTGATATAATGATATGTGTCATATTGAGATTAATTTAACTTGTTATCATAGATTTTGCATTGTTTCCATTCAAATATGATTTATAAAATTGATATTAATATTTTTGGATTTATATTCGTGCTCTTAGATTTTTAAATGCAATAAATTAATAAATATTTTACTATTGGATAATCATTTAGTTAATAATATTTTGGACATCCAAAAGTTGTGTATACTTTGGTGGAGTCCCAGTTTCAACAACAGATTCTGCAATACACAGGATTCACCAAAGGAGCTCTTCCTTTCAAGTATCTTGGGGTACCACTCAGTTCAAAGAAGTTATCTATTAGGTAATTCCAACCTTTAATATATAAGATGGTGGGGAAGATCAACACATGGACAGTAAGGTTTCTTTCATATGCAGGAAGGCTCCAGTTGGTACAAAGTGTCTTAACATCAATCCAACCTTTTTGGACACAGATCTTTCTCATTCCTTAAAAAACCTTACAAACAATAGAAACAATGTGTAAGAGGTTTTTATGGAAAGGAGAAGCACAAAGCAAAGGCAAAGCCCTCATTGCATGGGACACATTATGTTGGCCAAAGGTTGCTGGTGGTTTAAATATAACTGATCTGTATATATGGAACAAAGCAGCCATACTCAAACACCTATGGAATCTTGCAAAATAAAGGATAAGTTATGGATTGTTTGGGTCCATACATACTATATTAAAGGCAGGAGACCTTGGGAAGTAGAAGGGAAGCAAGCCTCTTGGATGGTGAGGAAGATCATGCAAGCAGGTCAGTGGATTGCTGAGGTTGGAATACCAATAACAAAAATCATGGATGCAAATGAGTTCACTGTGAAAGGTATGTATAAAAAGCTTAGGGGGGAGTTCATCAAGGTGCCATGGAGAAGATTGACATGCAATAATCAAGGGAGTCCAAAATGGATCTTCATACTCTACTTGACCATACATAGAAGGTTATATACCATGGATAGGCTGGCCAAATGGGGAATACATACGGACCAAGTATGTGCATTGTGTAAGCAAGAGCTAGAGACACACCAATATCTTTTTTTCTCATGCAATATTGCTGCTAGGATATGGCGGAAGCTGTTACAGTGAATGAGCATTATCAGGAACATGGCAGGTTGGACAGAAGAAATGGATTGGGCTGTGTCACATGCCACAAGAAAAGCAAATCAAGATGAAGTTTATAGAATGACCCTCGCAGCAGCAGTATACTATGTCTGGCAAGAGAGGAATTACAAAATTTTCAAAAGAAAGAAAGAACCGCAGAGGTGATCATCAGGAGCATCATTCAATAAATCTATTGTAGAAGTAGTATGCAACCGATGCTGGCTGAATTCATTCATAATTTCAATTATTATCCATAGAAGAGTAGTGTAGTGGCAAGCATAGTAGCAAGAAATCTGAGAGTGGGACAATGTCCATCTCTAGAATCTCAAAACCTTTGTACATATTGATATATCGGGTAATAAAGCTTACAGTTACCAAAAAAGAAAAAAATAATATTTTGGACATATTGTAAATCAATTACTAACTTAACATTGAACTTGAATGATACATTACCAACAAACTAACAATCAATTAGTAAATTTATTAGAAAAAGAAATAATCATACTAATGTATTTAAAATTTATTACCAACAAGGGTTGTGGTGGAGTGGTAAGTACTCCTTCATCCTTAACCAAGAGGTCTCAGGTTTGATTCCCTTTGGGTACAGAGTCGCCTTGAATGATATATTACCAACAAACTAACAATCAATTAGTAAATTTATTAGAAAAACAAGTAATCATACTAACGTATTTAAAATTTATTACCAACAAGGGTTGTGGTGGAGTTATAAGTACTCCTTTATCCTTAACCAAGAGGTCTCAGGTTCGATTCCCCCTGGGTACGGAGTCACCTTTGTTAGGGAGCGCTTTACTCCCCAATGTGGAACTTTTCGGCGTGAATCCGGATTTAGTCGGGCTCCAATGTGGGTACCGTACACCTAGATGGAAAACAAAAAAAAAGTATTTAAAATTTATTGGTAAATTACTAACATAAATTTTTTGTTACTAAATTTGCCAACCAATTACCAATGTACCTGGAAAAGTTTACTATCAGACATTTGTTACTATAATTACCAACGTATTACCAACGGAATCGAATAATGAAGAAAAAAATTTACTAACTCATTTTCAATTCTTTAGTAAAGGTACTAACGATATACTAACCAAAAATTAGTTGGTGAATTTACCAACTGAAATTTCAGGGCCATATTTAAAAAATTTGTAAGAACATCTTTAGGTGTTTACCAACTAATTTTTGGTTAGTAAGTTTACCAACAAATTAAAATCGGTTGGTAATATTTACCGATGAGCCTTTTAGCAACCGATTAATCAAAGTTGGCATTTGGTTGGTAACTCAATTGCCAACCAATTTGATCAATTTACCAATGAATTTTTTTGTTGGTAATTGGGGTTCCTTTTGTAGTGTTTGGAGACTTGATCTTGAAACCCTAGACTTCTTCTTCAAGCATTAGAGAGAGAAATATTTGGGAATAACTTTGATCAACTTTGAGAATTTAGGAGAATGAGTTCAAGTGAGTAATTTTGGGGAAAAACCTTTATATAGGGTCTTGGATAGAAGGTAAGACGACATAGTATTGGGTTAGAATAATTAGAAAAAGACCCAAAAGTCCCTCTTAAAATAACTATCGGAGCCCATCGACAGTTAGACCTACGGTCTGTAGGTCCTTAGACAGACCGTACTGGTCAATTATTGATGGGTTAGTGGGACCTTAAAATTGACCCAGTTTTGAGGGATTGCACGTACGGTTCGTAGTTCTTCCTACGGTCCATACATGCCATCCGTAGAACCCAACTTTGGGCTCTAAAATTTCACTAAGCCAGGGGGTGACCTACGAGATCTACCTATGACTTATAAGAGGAACAACGAACCCTATTGTTGAACTGTAAAAAGGGTATTGGGACTTGTTTTCAAAATTTCATTGTCCCCCTGCATATGTTTGCCACCTTACGGCCCGTATGAGCTTCTATGATTCGTACGTGGGACCCGTAGATACAAACAACAGCCCAAAAATTGTATTTTCCAAATTCGAGGTGTTACTATATCCCCTCCTCCCCGAGAACATTCATCCTCAAATGGAACTCAAAATAACATAAGGAGGGTAGGAAGAAGATTCACTATCCCAACATGAATGCAATCACATAAATGCACATATCCAAGAAGGAAAATCAAATCTAAGCTAAAACATATTCAAATCATCATTTCATAAGGTCTATATACAACTCATACTCAAATGCACATAAACATGGAGAAATCAATCAATTTAATTAATTTTCTCAAAATTCAAGTTTCATGCATTAAGGAATTATGAGAAATGACTAAAGTCATCAGGATGGACCTTGAGGAACTAAATACCTTAAGCTAGAGTGGGGTTGGTGGGAAAGAGATGAGGATAACGGGACTTCATATCGGCCTGGCCCTCCCAAGTTGCACCTTCGACTAATTGATTCCTCTTTAGAACCTTCATGGAAGCAATTTCCTTATTTCTCAACTTCTTAACTTACTGATCCAAAATCTCAGCCAGAACTTCTTCATAAGAAAGATTCTTCTTATCTCCCTAACCTTCTAAGGAAACTATGGACGTTGGATCTCCAACACATTTCTTCAACATGGAGACATGGAAAATCAAATGCACCGATGCCAAATCATAAGGCAAGTCCAGTCTTCCCTTTCTTCCCTTTCTTCCCAAACCTCATCACACCCTTCATGAGTTAAATTTTAAAGTCGACCCAATCATGAACATCAAACTCACGATCTCTCCTTCTGATATCGACATAGGACTTTTGTCGACTTTTAACTGTTTTCAGCCTTTCTCTTATAAATCAAACTTTGTCCATAGCCTCATGTACCAATTCGGGACTTGCCAAAGAACCTTCACCAACTTCAAATTAACCTATAAGAAATTTATACCTTATAACATAAAGAGCCTCAAATGGAACCATATCAATGCTGTAATGATATCAATTATTGTAAGCAAACTCAATCAAAGGCAAAAAATCATCCCAATCACCTTGAAGTCAATCACATAAGCTCTTAACATATCTTCCAAAGTTTGGATAGTACATCCCACTTGCCGATCAGTTTGTTGATGAATATCCGTACTAAGCTTAACTCGAGTATCAAGAACCTTTTGAAAAAATTTCCAAAATTGAGAGGTAAATTGGGTACCACGATCGGAGATAATGGATAAGGGCACTCCATGCAACTTAACCATTTCTCTCAAGTATAACATAGCATAGTCCTCCGTTAATAAGAAACCTTGACTGGAATTAAATGAGACAATTTCATCATACGGTCCATAATAACCCAAATCAAGTCATGTTGCCTTTGAGTGCGGGGAAAACCAACATTAAATCCATATTCAAATCTTCTCACTTCCAAGTAGGAATACTAATATCTTGGGACAAACCTTCTGACTTTTGATGCTCAACTTTAACTTGTTGACAGTTAGGACACTTTGCCATAAATTCTGTAATATCCTTCTTCATTCTATTCCACCAGTAGACCTCCTGCAAGTCACGGTACATCTTGGTGGCTCCCAGGTGAATGGAATATCGAGAGCTATGGACTTTTATAAGATTTTCAAACATCTCGAACCCACTCTTTCTTATCATCCTCAACATGAGCAACACTACCCATGAATAACCGACTAAGAGCATTCGCCACTACATTCTCTTTGCCAGGGGTGATAGAAGATACTCATGTCATACTCCTTTAGTAACTCAAGACACCTTCTTTGGTGAAGTTTTAGAACTTTTTTTTAAAATACATATTTCAAACATTTGTGGTTGGTTAAGACATTAACATGAACACCATATAAGTAATGCCTCCAAATCTTTAAGTAAAAAACAACCGCTACTAGTTCTAATTCATGGGTAGGGTAGTTTTTCTTGTGAATCTTAAGTTGTTGTGAAGTATAAGCAATAACTTTCCCATTTTCCATAAGAACACACCCTACAGAAACTCTTGAGGCATCACAATAAACCACAAATCCATCGGACCCTTCTGGTGAAGTCAACAATGGAGTAGAGTAAGCCTATTTTTCAATTCTTGAAAACTCTTTTTGCACGCTTCGGACCATACAAACTTAACCTTTTTGGGTAAATGCTATCAGTGGAGAGGCAATCGAAGAAAACACTTTAACAAACCTTATATAATAACTAGCCAACCCCAAGAAACTTCAAAATATCTAAAGGGGATATTGGTCTAGGCCAACTCTGAACCGCATCCATCTTCTTAAGATCCACCTTAATGCCCTTACCGAAAACAATGTGACCAAGAAAAGCCACAAATCTTAACCAAAACTCACATTTGCTAAACTTTACAAAGAGTTGTTGGCCCTTGAGAACTTGAAACACAATCCTCAAATGATCGGTATGCTTATCCTCACTCCTTGAGTAAATCAAGGTATCATCGATAAACATAAACATATCAAGGTATTGTTTAAACACCCTATTCATCAAATCCATAAATCTGGTAAGAGAATTAGTCAAGAAAAAGGGCATTAACAAAAACTCATAATGACCATAGCGAATTCGAAAATTGTCTTCGAGATGTCATCTTCTTTCACCCTCAATTGGTGGTAACCCGACCGGAGGTCGATCTTAGAGAAGTAACTTGCTCCTTGTAGATGATTAAAAAAAATATCTATCCTTGGAAGAGGATATTTATTCTTAATGGTAACCTTGTTCAATTGTTGATAGTCAATACACATACGTAGTGGATCATCTTTGTTTTGAACAAACAAAATTGGAGCACCATATGGAGAGATACTCAATCGTATGAAACCCTTATCCAACAAATCTTTCAATTGCTCCTTTAGCTCCTTCAGTTCTGCTGAAGCCATATGATAAGGAGGAATAAATATAGACTACGTATCAAGGAGAAGGTCAATGCCGAAGTCTATTTCCCTTTTGGGAGGAACACTATGTAAATAATTAGGAACCACTTCTGAAAACTCATTAACAATAGAGACAGACTAAAAGATGGGGACTTCAAAATCAATATCGCTAACTTGAATAAGGTGATATATGCAACTCTTAGAAATCATTTTCCTAGCTTTATGACAAGAGACAAACTAACTCTTAGGCATAGAGTTCCCCCTTCTCCACTCTAGGATGGTTTCATTTGGAAACTAAAACTTAACTACTCGGGTTCTACAATCAATATAAGCATAACATGAATGCAACCAATTCATACCAAGAATAACATCAAAATCAAAAATATCAAGCTCTACAAGATCAACACGAGTGACTCTATAGGATAAAGAGATGAGTAAATCTCTATAGACTCTCTTAGCTCCAATGGATTCACCAATAAGAGTAGAGATAGAAAAAGGCTCTAACAACACATCTAGAAGAATATCAAACCTCATAGCCACATAAGATGTAACGAAAGACAAGGTAGCACAGGGATCAAGCAAAGAATTAACATTAAGATGGAACACTCTCAACATACCGGTAATCACATCAGGAGAACCCTTTTTCTCAGAACGAGTCTAGAGTGCATAAATTCTATTTTGCTTCTGACTCTCACTATAACTTGATGAAGGGTAAGGTTGAGCTCATCGACAATATCTTTCATTCTTAGCAACTACAGGACAATCCCTTATCTTATGATCCGTCTTGCCACAACGAAAACATATATTAGAACCGGCTAGGCATTTGCCTTCATGCATTCTTCCACACCAAGCACAAGTAGACAATGAAGGTCCACAAACATTTCCTCCTTGAGGTTTAGGGTTAGACACCCTATCTTTGTTTAATTTAGGAGCCGGATCATTGAGCAACCTTGATTGGAAAACCTTTGTCGAAACTTGGAATGACCATGTCCATTGAACCTCGAATGTGAAAAGTCACCATCACCGGTATTGGCCCTCTTTGCCTCCCTAGACCTTTCCTTAAGTTTCTCCTCTTTGATTTGTTGAGCATGAATCATTAGGAAAGAAATGTCCATATCATTTATGAGCATGGCGGTACGGTATTCATTCACCACTATTTCGGACACTCCCAAAACAAACTTACTCATCCTTGACTTAGTATAAGAAACCATAGTGAGAGTATATCGGGACAATTGTGTGAATTTTAAATGATACTCCTTCAGACTCATGTTTCCTTGACGAAGGTTGATGAATTCAATTACCTTTGCCTCCCTCATTTCAAGGGGAAAAAACCTATCAAAGAAAGCAACCTTAAACTTCTCCCAACCAAGATGACTCGGATCACCCACCCTCTCTTCCTTCCATTGGATGAACCATACTTGAGAATCACCCTTAAGTTGGTAAGCTTCCAACCCCGCCTTTTCCACTGGCATCACTCCCTTGATCATCAACACGTTATACACCTCATCAATGAACTCCTAAGGATCTTCCTCAACCTTGGAACCATGAAACTACGAAGGGATCATTCTAGTGAAGTCTCTCACTTTAATTGTCAATGTACCCACATTTGGGTTCACGGGGACCACAACCTCCCTATTGGCTTGAGCAAACACTTCCAAAACAGCCTTAAACTCCAAATTAGTCACTTGTTCGGCCAAATGGTCGATCAGAACTTGAAGAGCTTCTCATTACACATTCTCTCCCGCATTCCTTCTAGCATATTCCTTTTGAGTTTCCATATCCTGAATCATCGGATATGGATTATGAGAGAGACATATAAAGTTAAACTTTATCACATGACTTTAAGTAATGAAAGAAGTGAAGTTTCTTAAACATTTATAGCCTCTCATTCATAAATATGGTGCACTTCATTCTCAAGAAAAAGACTCTACTGACGTGGCTTATGAGATAATCATTCGAGGACCTTTCTAAACCTTGTGCTATGAATACCAAGTTTTTGATGACCCAAAGTACATCCTAGATGTGACATAACATATAAGACCCCGAGAGGCCTTACACAAGCCACTTAGCATACATAAAAAAAGATAATAGAAACAAGAGAGTTTAAAAGAAGCATTTCAAATAAAAGAGTTATATAAAATAAAGCGGAAGTCTAAACGTAAGTCTCAAAGCCATCTATTACATCAAAAAAGTGATTGAGATGTATCTTATACAATATATACAACATCCAAAATAAAAGACATGAAAGTGATAAAAGAGTCTCTATCCTCGGAACATGAGGACTCACCAATCTTCACTGTCTAAAAGGGATCACTAGCCACGAGTATGGGAGGTAGGAGAGCTAGATCCTACATTAGTGAAAAATTGTAGGCAAGAGTATACGTTAGTACATGGAATGTACCAAGTATGATATCAATGTGTCACACCCCAAAATAGGGAGGCATAATTGGAAATTGAACATCTTGTTTGTAGCCAGTTGCGTCATCTCTCTATTTAAATACTCCATATCAATCACAAATAGGTAAGGGGACATAGGGTCCCTTTGTCTTAACCCCCTCTTAGGTTGGAAAGTATTAGTAAGTCCCCCATTCATAATAAAAGAGTAAGACACTATAGAGACACATTCCATCACCCATGTAGTGAATTTATGAGGAAACCCTATGTCTATCATCATAGTTTTGAGAAAATGCCACTCAAGTAATCATATTCTTTCCTAAGGTCCACTTTTAATACACATCTAGGAGATATCCATTTTCTTGTATACCCTTTGAAGAGTTCACGACTAAGGAGAATATTATCAGTAATGCATCTCCCCTTAATAAAAGTTGACTGTGAACTTCCAATGATGTTATTAATGACCCTCTTAATTCTTCTTGTGATATCTTGGAAAAATTTATATATAGAGTAGTACAACATGTTATAGACCTAAAATCTTCACATGGGAGGTTGAAGGTACCTTAGGCAATTGAGTGATGGCAGTACAATTCCATGTTCTCATCATCTTACTAGTTTTAAAGAATTGTTGTACAGCTGCATATACTTCAACCTTTACCAGATCCCAATGCGTAGTAAAAAAACTCAATAGGATAACCATCAATTTCAAGGCTTTTGTCTTTAAGTACGTCTTTAATTGTTGCATCAAATTACTCTCTATTAACCCCTTGGATCAGATCTAATTAATGCTCTCTAGTTTGACATGGTCCCCTCTTAGTAACTACAACACTTGGGCACTTTACCTTCTCATTACTAGTCCCCATAAGATTGGTAAAAAATAATATGAATTAATCCTCATCATCCTATGATTTTGTCAATTTTATACCATTCTCAATATATGTGGAGGAGATACTATTATGATTTGTTCTAATCTTCAATTGTACAACAAGCTCTAGATTTTTGTCTAAGCACCTTCTACTCAACCATACTCCACTTTTGTATGTCTTGTAGCCTATGCTTAGCTTTGTAGTATATGAAGCCATAACCTTGTTTAGGTCCTTCATTTCCTCCTTGAGTTGTTTCAATCTTGCCTATATAATAGTTATAGCATCACCTTTCATTGATCTTCTCCATACTTTCTAGACAGTATCTTTGAATCCCTACTACTCCATGACTGTAGTATAGAGTCGAAATGTTTTAGGCTGAAAATTGATTCTTTGTTGATAGTTAACTAGGGCAGAAGAATGATCAAACACACCTAGTTGCATATAGTCTGCTTCAATATGCCTATACTGTTGCAACCATATTAAGTTCCCAAATACCTAGTCTATCTTGCTTTAAACTCTATTAGTACCTTGTTGGTTGTTGCTCCAAGTGAAATAACATCCCTGTTCTTTGAAGGGAGTTAGTTGTACCTAATTTAGCATTTCCCTTAGCTGTTGCATTTCTATATCTATTACTGGTTGCCCAATTCTCTCATTAACAAACAATACATAATTAAAATCACCACTTAGAATCCATGGGCCATGTACAAATGCACTCAAATTCTGAAATGTTTGCCACATAATCTCCCTTTTGCTTAGCTCATTCTTTGCATACACAATAGTGACATTAGCTGAGAAGTTACTTATTGGACTCTCTACCTGGCAGTGTGTAAACTGTTCATGAATCTATAGGATTTGGACATTAACATGTTTCCTCCATAATAGCAAAATTCTTCGATTTTCACCATGGGGTTAAGTACAACAATAAATGCATTCTCTAGCGAATTTTATCAATATTAGTTTAGCTTTTCTCTCCCTTACTCTAGTCTCCAAACGCCCAAATAGATTTATTTTACTCTTTTTCAGAAAGAGCATCAACTTTTTCAGTTTATAGGGCTTGCTTATCCCTATTATATTCCAGGAAAAAATAATCATAGAGGGTCAAAAGAAGAGTACGCCTGCTCCCTTAAAATTCCAGCATCAGGTTTAGCTAATAGGTCAAACCTATTGGATCCACTCATCACTATCGCTTGTACATGTTTTTCCTTTCTCATAGTCTTCCCCTCTTGCATTGTATCCTTTCTTATAGTTGTAGGATCAATCTCCAACTTCTCAGGTTGCTCCTCCACTTCAGGTTTGGCCTGCCACTGTTGAATGACCCTCTTCCTTCTGGCTCTATTCCTTGTCTTTGGTGATTGTTTAAATTACTCATCCTGCTGATTCTGATGTTCTTTCATCCAACATTCATTATTAGCATGCCCAAATTTTATGCATTCCGTACAAAATTTAGGTTTCCAATCATACTCAATAGCTTGTCGAATAATGCCATACAAGGTGTCAATTGTAATCTTATCCAGCAGGGGTTGGGATATATATCCATTTCCACCAACACACGGGTATAAGAGATTCTATTCCTATTAGCTGTGAATCTATCAGTGTACAATAGTGTACCATTTTCACTAGTAACTTTACTCAGAGCCTCTATTGACCAATTCCCCACTTGAAGTACATGAAGATTTACCCAGAGTAGAATTGTAGTCATACATTCAGTATCAAATACAAACTCTATCTCCCAATTCTTCAAAACAAATGGCATGTAATGGTATGTATACGGTCTTACATTCAATACATCCTCTTTATTTGAAAGAGATTCAAATCGAAACACATAATAGCCATCAGAATGGTAGAGGATCTGAGGCTTTTTCACAAAATTCCACACAACACCTCAAATACCTTGACACAAATTTCATCAAATTCAAACTTCACCTCCTTCTCCTAAAGACTATATATAGGTCTAGCAATCTTAGAGATACTCATGATGAACCTCTTATAAAAATCAGCATGACTAAATAAACTTAAAACCCCTGTCACCGAAACCAAAGGTGGAAATTTCTATATGACCACAACTTTTGCTCTATAAGCCTATAATTCATGCTTTGAAACCTTGTGACCCATAATTATGCCTTTTCAAACCAAGAAGTAACCATTTTTCAGTTTAGCACTAGATCATATCAGACAAGAACCCTATCAATATTATTTAGACATACCTCATAATACTTACCAAAGACTAAGAAATCATCTATGAATACTTGCACAAATTCCTCCATCATGTCGTGAAATATAGACATGATTCATATCTAAAAAGTGGTTGGTGCATTGCAAAACCTAAAAGTCCACGCTTGAAAGTATATGTGCCATACGGACAAGTGAAGATGGTCTTTTCCTGATCCTTTGAATCAATTAGAATCTCATAGTACCCAAAATACCCATCTTAGAAGCAATGGTACTCCTACCCAGGGATAGACAGTGGTCTTTTCTAGTGGCCTCATTCAACTTATGACAATCCATGCAAATCTGCCACCTAATGAAAGTTCTTGTTGGGATCAATTCATTCTTGTAATTTGTTATCATAGTCATTCCTCACTTTTTTGGCACACACTTAACTAGACTAACCCACTTACTGTCTGATATAGGATACACAATTCCAGCATCAAGCCACTTGATTGTATCTTTTCTCACCATATTTTTCATCACGGGGTTTATTCGTTGCTGATGTTGTCCACTTGGCTTGTGGCCCTCCTCCATATAGATTTTGTGCATATACAACATTCGGTCAATCCCATGCATGTTATACATTTGCCAACCAATGGAATTTTTCCTTCTTTAAGGTATAGCCAAGGCCTCATCAACCTACTCATTAAATAATGTTGGAGAAAGGATCACATGTAGAGTTTCATTGTTACCCAAAAATGCATACCTTAGGTGAGGGAAGAATTTGTAACTCCATGTTAGGGGCTTCTTCAACTAAAGGCTTAGGTGGAGGCTTAAAAAACTAGCTTCCATGGTTCTTCGTAGCATATCCGGATACCCTCACTAGCCACACCTAGAATCTGCATTAACTCTTGTGCCTTTGGATCACCAAAAATTTCATCACCCACAAACATACTTTCCAATGGATATCTGAAGGAAATGCTGTGAAGTTTTGTAGTAATATCTATCACGGTAATTGCTGAAAATTCCTCATATAATGTTGGGAGATTTTAGGCTTGATACACATCAAATGCTTTCTCTTTATCATGTGCTCTCAATGTCAACTATCCATAGGCTACATCTATAAATGTGCACACTGTAGCAAAGAAAGGTTGCCCCAAGATGAATGGTATTTCAAGATTAGTCTCAAAATTTAGAACCAAAAAGTCCACAGGAAAGATCACTTGTACCAACATATCTTTTACAACTCAACCCTTCTGGCCTAGCAATAGATCTGTCTGCATGCTGCAAGATAATGGTGGTTGGTTTACAACTATCCAAGACAAACTTTATGTACAATGATGCAGACATATGATTGATGCTAGCACCAAGATCAAAAAACCCTCAAGGCATAGATGTTTTCTCTATTGTAATCTGCACAGTGAAACTATTTTGTGGGCATTCAGTTTTGGATTCTAGAGTTGCACTCTTTAGTTTGTGCTAGCATGCTCTATCAACCTTCTCTTGTTCACCATGATTTCCTTCACATACTTGGCATAGATTAGAATTCCATCCAACACATCCACAAAGGGCACATTAATGTGAACTTGCTTAAGTAAAGAGTGAAACATACCTAAACATTCATCCTCATTTTTTCTTGACTTTTATGTGAATGGAGGAGGTGGTTTCACTTTGTTTGGTGCACTATCTTCATGAGACTTTTGCTTAACCTCTACACTTGTATTCCATTCTATTACAACCTTTGGAACTTCCTTTTTCATAGCCAACTCTTCTATCTGCAGTCGACTTCTTATACCCAAATCATTGGCTTGCATTGGGTTTAGATAAGTGTTACCCGAAAGGACTCCATGCGGACATGAGATTTGTGCACTAGAAAACTGTCCAAACTACTTCTCCATGTTCTAAGTATCAAACTAGTTGTTTCTTAAGTCTACTACAATTTTATCTATATTCACTTTCACTTAAGCCTGTTCTGCCATGATGTTCTTTAAAATTTTACTAGCCCATTTGTTCCATTAAGGGGCATTTTGACTATTACCTTGATTTGGTTGTTGATACTTTTGCCCATTGCCTTGAGGAAAGTAATGATTGTAATTCTAAGTATGATTTCTACCCCACGAGTAGTTTGAATGGTTCCTCCAACTTGGATTGTATGTATTTTCATATTTCTGTGCTCCTCTACCTCTTTGTGAATTTCCTATATGTTTCACTCAATTTGGATTTGACCCACAACACCTAGTAACATGTTCACTACTACCACGTACTCCACACTACCCTTAAGGTAGATGTACTACATTTACTAGAGCCTATTGTTTCCCTAGTGGAATTATGCTAAAATATGTGTTCATCATGTTTTACATGAGGAAATTTGTGTAGTGTTTTACATGAGGAAATTTGTGTAGTTAAAACATGTACCAAATTAACCTCCAATATTTTAATAGTCTTTTGTGTCATGGGTCTTGCATTGCCTCCATTCCATTCTGTGTTTCCTTTTGAAATATTATTCAATATTGCAAACAACTCATCATACGTATTTTTCAAGGCTTATCAACCTACTATAGAGTTGGGAAGAACTTTTGAATTTGATTTGAGGCCCTCAATGAAAGTGTGTAATAACACCTCATTGGCTTGATGATGATGTGGGGAACTAATCAACAAGGATTTAGATTTTTCCCATGCTTGATATATATTCTCTCCCCCTCTCTACTTGAAGCTCTAGATTTTACTTCTCAATTTTTTGGTTTTACCATAAGGAAAGAATATGATCAAGAATTTGCAAGCAAGATCATCTAGAGGTGTAGTAGAGTGAGATGGCTTTGACTACAATCATCGCCTTATTTCCCCCAAGAGTGAAAATGGAAATAGAGTCAATCTCACATAGTAAGAAGATTCCCTAGTGGAAATGTAAGTGTCACTGATTTCCAAGAAATTTTGAATGTGCACTTGCGGGTCTTCATGAGGGTGACCAGTGAATTGCCCAATAGTGTGAATCTGTTGCACCATGTTCTATTTGAGCTTGAATGTACCCCCAACTAATGGTTTCTGAATGTTGAATTAACATTGGTTTTAAGTGGGATTGCCATATAACGCACTAGTCTAGCTTTCATTACTGCTTTGGTTTAGTCAGTTCTACTGGGGGAATAGGGTACTGTAGAGCCACTTTCCTTCTTGGGTAATGTAAGTATCATTCAAGCTTAGGAGTTCTCCATTCCTATCTAGTGTAGCTTTCTGACTATCTTAGTTTCCTGCAAAGAAGAACAACTAACATGAAGTTATCAACACTTGAACACTAATATATAGATTTAGAATAAATAAATAAACACTAATTCTAAAGTCCCCAGGAATAGCACAAAAAACTTGTTGCTCTCAAATGCACACACAAGTGTACATGGTCACACAAGTAATATCATGACTCTAAAAGGAGAGGATTGTCGAACCCGAAGGACATTTGATCATACCCCAATAGAATGAAAATTTAACTTGAGAGTTTGATTTTTGTTTATAAACAACAATTGTAAGAAATTAAGAGTTAAAATAACAAAGAAGATTCAAGTTCAAATTGGTTGTTAAAAATAATTTAGGCAATTGCAGGATTGCATTGTACCAAAAATTTATGCTTCACATCTCTTTCATGGATTTTAGATGGTCATCCAATTACTAACTTAATATTATGATCATCATCTTCCGACCTCTAATCACCTACACTATTTATAATGTAACTACATCATTGAGCGAAGGTGGATTGAATTAACTAAAGAGCATTTAAGCTATTGTCCTGTTGTGTAACCAAGAATGGAAACTTGGTATATTCCTACCCTAGAAAAAAATTCATTCAAGTGATATGCAAGAAAAGATCATGCTTTGTGTATCCCATGTTCTATACCTCTATTCCTCTCCCAATTTCGAACATAGACAATAAATTTATTCAAAAGGTTATCAAACATTCAAATAGTAATATTAGACAACAAATATAATTTATAATGATAAAAAAATGGTTAAAAAATTATTCATAGTTGCAGCCCTAAAACAAGGGTTCTTAGCTACTCATGCTAATCAAAAACCCAAAGATAATTGTTTTCATGCAATGCAATCACTAATAAAAACTAGAAGAAAAGAAGCCTAAGATGAGCTTTAATTCTTTGCTCTTGCCCTTTAAAAATAATATGTAAACCAATAAAACAAGCCTATGGTTCTATTTATAGGGTTTGGGAAAATAATCCATTTTCCTTATTGGATTCAGAGTTCTGGAAAATCATCAAGGCTTTATGGTAGTAGCACGCCACTAGTGCACCAACACTAGCCGCCAATAGTTGAGCAGCTAGTGTAACTGTAACACCTAAGATTTTGGAAAAGGAAAAGGGAACATCTTTGGGATACTGTTGTGTTTTATGGGTCCATTCTGGGGGCCGTAGAAACTTCAACAGACCATAGAAGGCATCCGTAGAAAGTAGTTTAAATAATTTTTAAAATTTAGTCCAGTACCTCTTTCTACGATTCACTAAGACGACCTGTCAAATGATCTACTAGTCATAGATGAATCTCAGAGGTAGGTCCAAACTTAGTGAAATTTTGTGGTCAAAATTGAATTCTATGGTTAAGGTCTACAGGCCGTAGGAAGTCCTACGGGTCGCAGAAAGGTCTCGGCAAATCGGTCAAAATTTAAGGCTTATGAACTTTTCTATGGTTAAAATGGATGGTCCGTAGAAAGCCTTACGTACCGTAGGTCCAAACAGTAAGATGTTTCAGCAGTTAATTTTAGGTGCTTCTGGGTCTTTTCCTAACTGTTTTATGCCTATACTATGCCATTTTTAATTCTTCCCTAAGGTTTATATAAAGCCTTCAATTCCTCAAACTACCCACTTTAAACCAATTCTCCTAATTCCACAAAATCCATCCAAATTCATTTTTCCAAATTCCCTCCCAACTAAAGGAAGAAAAAGAAGAAGCTAGGGTTTATTCAAGTCCATCAATTCACCATTCATCTTGGGCTTTGAGTAGCAAGGTATGTTGGTATTCAACCCGGTGTCAACATGTTTAGATTTGGATTATTGTGGATCGTATGAAAAGTCGGCTTATTTCATTCTCGTCAATGTTTCTTATTCGGTGGAAGATTATGCTAAGTTGTATTTAAGGGAAATTGTTAGTTTGCATGGGGTGCCCCTATCCGTTATCTTCGATGGTGGTACCCAATTCACTTCCCAATTTCAGAAGTCTTTCCAAAAAGGACTTGGTACCCGATTTATTATTAGAATGGCCTTTCATCCTCAAACCGATAGGCAAGAGGAGCATACTATCCAATCTTTGGAAGATATGTTGAGAGCTTGTTTGATTGACTTCAAGGGTAATTGGGATGATCATTTGCCTTTGATTGAGTTTTCCTATAATAATGCTATCACTCGAGTATTGGTATGGATCCATTTGAGACTATTTATGGTAGGAAGTGTAGATCGAGGTTTCTTCGATAGGTCTAGAGTTGGTTCATAAGGATATGGAAAAGGTTCTACTTTTAGAGAAAGGTTGAAAATGGCTCAAAGTCGACCAAAGTCCTTTGCCGATGTTAGAAGAAGAGATCTTGAGTTTGATGTTGATGAGTTGGTTTACTTGAAAATTTCATCTGTAAAGGGTGTAATGAGGTTTGGTAAGAAAGGGAAGTTCCTTCCCTGTTATGTTGGTCCCTAACAAGTTTTGGGGTGTATTGCTAAAGTTGCTTATGAACTCGATTGGCCTAATGATTTGGCATCGGTGCACATAGTTTTCCATGTATCTTTGTTCAAGAAATGCTTTGGTAATCCGCCATATATTGTACCATTGGGGAGTATTGGTATAAAGGATAGCCTTTCTTATGAAGAAGTTTTGGTTGAGATTTTTGACCGAGAAGTTAGAAAGTCGAGGAACAAAGAAGTTGCATCCATAAAGGTGTTATGGAGGAATCAAATTGTTGAGGATGCTTCTTGGGAGGCAGAGGCCAATATGATGTCTCAATATCCTCATCTCTTCTCCTCCAATCCTACTCTAGCTTGATATATTTAATTTATCATGGTTCATTCTTGTGGATTCATGTGTCTTAATCATTCCCATGTTTTTATATGCATGCATATTGTTTTATGAAATGATGTTTGAGTATGTTTTACCTTGCAGTCGATTTCCTCTTTGATAATGTGCATTAATATGATTATAATAATGTTGGATTGTTAGATCTCTTCCCCTACCCTTTTTATGTTTCCTTGAGTCCCATTCGAGGAAGAATGTTCCCAAGGGGGAGATATTATAACATCTCAGATTTTGGAAAAGGAAAAGGGAATAATTTTGGGCTGCTGTTGTATTCTAAGGGTCCATTCTACGAGCCGTAGAAGCTTCTTCAGACTGTAGATGGTTATATAAACCGTAGAAGGCATCTGTAGAAAGTGGGTTAAATAATTTTGAAAATGTTGTCGCAGTACCTCTTTCTACAATTCCCCACGAAGGCCTGTAAAATAATCTACGAGTGTAGATAAGTGACGTAAGTAGGCCCCACGCTTAGTGAAATTTTGAGGTCAAAGTTGAGTTCTATGGTTAGAATTTGTGGCCCATAGTTTTGTTAAAAATTTGTCAAAATTTAAGGCCTTTGAACTTTTCTACAGTGAACAAGAAGGTATATAGAAAGCCCTACATACAGTAGGTCCATACCGTAAGAAGTTCCGACAATTAATTTTTAGGGTCTTTTGGGTATTTTTCTAATTACTTTAAGCCTATACTATGTCATATTTTCTTCTATCCTAAGACTTATATAAAGCTTTTAAGTCCTAAAACTACCCACTTTAAATCCATTCTCCTAATTGCCCAACATCAAACGAAATTCATTCTCCCAAATTTCTTCCCAACCTAAGGAAGAAGAAGAAGAAGAAGAAGAAGAAGAAGAAGAAGAAGAAGCTAGGGTTCACTCAAGTGCCACAATTCTCCATTCATCTTGGGATTTGAGTAGAAATATATGTGGGTATTCACTCATGCAGTCCATTCCTTCATGGGGTCCTCAAGGTTTTCAATTAATAATATTAGGGTTCTTCCATATTCTATATGGGTTTTATCAAATTATGATTTTAATTTCTAATTAAGTTTTCTAATGCATGATTTAATGTTAATACATGATATTTAGCTGAAATTATATGGACCCAAGTATCAATGTTATTGTGAAAGGTTTTCTCATATATGAGTATGATAATGATTGTGAAAGGTATTTCTCACATATGGATTCACATTGGTGAAAGTGTTTCTCGCCTATGCATGAATTGTAATTTAAGGAGATATTCTATGTTTTGTTCTTTAAAATGGGGATTTATATTGATTATTTCCCTTCCTATGTTGTAAAGAATATTTGACTTTTATCTATTCTGCTGGGATTTAGACATAGCACTGAGAAGGCTTTGAGGTGGAGACTCAAAAAGGATAGTAGCAACCTCTAATCCCTAACTATGTGCCCTCGTAGGATTGTCTTAAATGATCTGGCTAATAGATCCACATTAGCAAAAGATGATGTGTACCAGTTCTACCTTGGCAAGTAGAATCCCTTCTTTTGATATTGTCATGACCTAGGGGTACACCCTAGATATAACATGGCACACTTGACCCCGAAGGGGTCTCGTACAAGCCCTTAGCATATCACAACATAAGATAATAGAAAAGTACATTTTTTAAAAAAAAACTCTATTCATACAATCACAATCTTTTATAAAAGGAAGGGAAGTCTTACTACTGTTTGTCTCAAACCATCTAAACTCAACCTTGAATAAAATCTTTGGGACACAGCCCATACAATAGTCTAAAACATAAAGAAAAGACATAAATGTAGTGGTGGCTTTAACCTCAAAGCTATGAGGACTCACCAACTTTTCAACTCCTTGCACTCTTAGAAACCTATCCTCAAGAATGGAACTCAAATCACCGAACCTTGCATTTGTTAAGAATGTAGGCTAATATGTGTTAGTACAAAATGTAGTAAATATGATAGCTAGCATAACATCATAAGATCATACAAAAGTGTTAGCCAATATAAGACATAAGTCATAAGCATAAGAGACAATAACATAATCATAAGCATAATCTCCAACATAGGCATAACATGAGCATAAGTCAACATAAGGCATAATCCAACAACATAGGAAATACCACATATTCATAAGCTTGGCCCATACTCAATTCCTCTTAACATAGGAGAAACTTCATAAGTAACCTTCCAGTTATACTTGTGCAATGCATAGATGAGACCCCATAATCCCATCTAGGCTAAGTATCACTTTTAGGCCATCATACCTCTTTATCTTATTTGATCTTATCCTTTAGCTTAATTCTCATAGACAAGGAAGGCAACTATGAAAACACTCCTAACTAAGCATACAACATATAAGAAAACACTTCATAATTAGCTTCAAGTCATACTTGTACAATGCATGGATAAGACCCCATAATCCTACCCATACTAGTACCACTTTAGGCTTTCATGCATATTGATTATCTCTTTTCTCTCATACTTAGCTCATCATAAAGGACAAGGGGACTCACCTCAAGTCATACATGTTTAGCTTATCATAAGGGACAACGGTAATCACCTCAAGTCATACATATCATGGAATCATAAAGACAAGGGGAATCATATCTAGTCATACATAACAATGAATCATAAAGACAAGGGGAATCACCTCTATTCATACATAAAAATGAATCATAGGTATTCGCCTCCATATTCATTTTAATGAGATATAGGTATTCCCCTCAATATCCATTAATAAGGATCATAGGTAATTGACTCCATAATCAACATAAAGGCTAATGGGTTATCAGTGCTTGCCTTGGGAGTCATACATACATAAAGGGTAATCACCTCACACTCCCCTTATCATGACATGGGTAATCACCTCATGTTTAACTAATTAGGAATAAGAGAACTAACCTCACATTCCTATCATATAAAGGTCTTGTAGGGGAATCACCACATTCTTATCAAATTTCATAGTCCTTGGACTTAGATTCATTTTAGGTGAGAATAGCCTTTCAACCTAGAATCATTCTATGTAAGAGAACCTTCCATAACATATCATATTCATGCATAATACCATATCTAAAAGTATACATTAGACATGGATATCACCATGACTCAAATGATTCTATCACTTCATACATTCAAACATTCATTAGGTAGATTACGTGCAAAGCCATAGCATCCATAATTCATCATATTAGCTTTACTCTCAAAGCCTAGTGATCAACATTCATGACTACAATCCTTACACTCAAAGCTTTACTTCTTATAATCACCATTCATACCTAGATTTGTCATTCTAATCATATTCTTTATAAGTGATTCTAGTCATAAATCATCATAAAGGCTTAATCTCATTCATTACTAGTCTAGATCCATTATATAATATATTAATCTAATCCAATTCATGTTTATATACTTCTATTCCTAATCAATTTCTATACATGTCATAAATTCAAGAAGATCACCTATGAATCCTCAATTTCCCCTCATAAGGCATAAACCCACATTCTCCAATTTCATCAATTAGACTAGGGTTAACCATGGAAAACATATAATATAATCATTATATCTTAATTCAATACTAAATCAATCATAAACAAGTACTATCCACTCAATTGAAATCATACTCAACTAAACCCACAATTTTGGAAGAAACCCTAACTTGAATTGGGGACTTCATCTTCGCAATTGGGGGAAATCTAAGGGGCTCCATTGATGGAAGAATCTATGGATGAATAAGCTAACATACCTTGATTGTAAAGCCATCATAATGCTTGCAAGAATGGAGGAATTTGACCTAGCTTAGATTCTTCTTCTTCTTCTTCTTTTTGGAGTTTTCTAGAGAGAGGATTTTTGAGATGAAAAACTTTGGGATATTTTGGGGTTTTGGAATTAATGACTTAATTGGGGTGGTTAAAGACTTAAAATACTTTACATAGGTGTATAAAGTCAATACAAAATGACCCCATCTTAAAATTAACTAAAAAGCAATTTACAAAAAGACCCCTCACTAGGCGGCCATGGTTCCAGGCACCATGACAGGGCTCATGAGTCGTGGTCCTGCCCGTGGTCCTTAGGCAATGGCTAATGCTTGGTATATTTGGCCTCCATAAACTAAGGCTTCTTCATGAGCTTTCCCACGAGCCGCGGTCCTCACCATTGGTCATGAAGTCGCTCGTGAAGATGAGCCCTTTTTGGGCAGCTTTGGATGGTACACTGCCTCACCATCACGTGTGGCCCTACGAGCCGTGGAGGCCACCACGAGATGTGAAGGCTCTCGTGGTCCAAGGCAGTGCCATGGCAAGCTTTGGGCAGCCTTGTCTCTTGCCTTACCCCTTATCCCTTACCCCTTCACCTTGACTCATGCCCTCTTTGCCTTGACTTGTTGCCGTCAACTTAGCCCTAGATGGTCTACTAAACTACGAGGTGTTACAATATCTCCCCCTTGGGATCATTCATTCTCGAATGACGATTCTAAACACTTCTTAAAGGAAATAGGCATACAACTCATCTATATGCACATAAATAGAGGAAGAAAACTTCAATTTCAAGCTAATCATATTCAATGCAACACAAGGGAGTAGAAACTACATCTAACACCTAAAATGCATGAAATCTATATCTACTCATATTCAAGGAGGAACTACCATCTCCTAGCTAAAACATTCTTAACATATACTCATGGAGACTAAATGTAATTTACTCTAAAAAAACATTTATTCAAGGAGGAATCTTTCAACTCCAAACTAAGGCATGCTCATATATTCATCTCATTAAGTCAAATAGGCAACTCATACTCAATGCACCACAACATGAGGAA
Source organism: Solanum bulbocastanum (assembly GCA_037074985.1). Classification (NCBI taxonomy): domain Eukaryota; kingdom Viridiplantae; phylum Streptophyta; class Magnoliopsida; order Solanales; family Solanaceae; genus Solanum; species Solanum bulbocastanum. Next base: position 30,566,777 of record CM073599.1, on the reverse strand, counting down.
ATAATCATGCAAACTCATTTAATTTTTAAATCATAAGCTTTCATGAACATGCATCATATAAGGAAATCATGGTAACACATAAGCACACAATGACCTTGCTATCTAGGCACACCATATCCCCCTTGGAGTAAGCCTATACGAACTTTTCTAAATATCATCTATGAAATGAAGGCAACAATGAAGCTCATTCATACTAAAGACAACATTAAAGTCTATCAAGTCATAAAAGACAAGCAACACCGGAATCTAGATAAAGCTTAAAACACATACTGGTAGTCACATAAGGAGGTCACTCTTGATCATCTCAAGATTGGAGAGTTTAAGATCTATTCTTCCTTAGAGCACCCCCTCCCAAGCTAATTGGATCGGAGGAAGGGTAGGGTTAGGACCTATGACAAGTTTCTCCTTCATTTATAGCTACTTTAGGGCAATTCCTTATCTTGTTGCCCAACTCACCACACCCAAAGCAAACATTAGAACCCGCTAGGCATTCACCCTCATGCCTTCTATCACACTTGCTACATCCCGACAATAGAATCTCACTACCATATTCTTGAGATTTAGGGTTTGACACCCTCTTTTGGTTGAATTTAGGTGTCTTTGAGGGACTTTGCCTGGGCAACTTTTGGCTAAACCTAGGGCGACCATGTCCATCAGACTTATCATCATCCATTCTAGACCTATTTTCCTCCTTAGATTCTTCCTTGAGTTTTGATTCCTCAATTTGTTGGGAAAAACCATAAGAGTGAGATATCCATATCACCAACAAGCATTGCCGTACGACATTCTTTTTCTACTAAGTCGGACACTCCCATTATGAACTGATTCATCCTAGCCCTTGAATCATCCACTAAAGTTGGAGCATACTTGGAGAGTTGAGCAAACTTTAGAGAATACTCTTGAACACCTATACTACCTTGTTTAAGGTTTATAAACTCTTGCATATTAGCATCTCTCAACTCTAGGGGAAATAGCCTATCAAGGAATGCATCTTTAAACACCTCCCACTCTATGGGACCCACTTTTACCGGTCTACTATCTTTCCATTGACCTTACCATATTTGTGCTACCCCTCTCAATTGGTAAGTGGCTAACTCCGCTTTCTCTACCAAAGTCACCCCATGATATCAAACACCTTCATGTATAATCTTTTGAGGATCTTCCTCCTCTTTGGATCCATAAAACTATGGAGGTTTCATTTTAATAAACTCCCTCACTCTTAAAGCTGCAAAATTCACATTTGGATTTATTGGAGCAACCACTTCCCTTTTGACTTGAGTCGTCATGGCTTCAGCCAACATTTGGAAAGACGATCTAAACTCCGCATGAGTAACATTCTCCCCTATAAGGTCAATTGGAGCTTGAGGAGGAGCTTGGTGAGGAACCTCATGATCCACATTTTCTTCCTCATTTCTCCTAGAATTTGCCCTTGTATTAGCCATACCCTGAAACCCATAGGGAACAGATTAGGAGAAGACCTACTAGAGCCAAATTATATGGAATGACTTAGAGAATAAAGAAGTGAAGCTTTCTAAACATCCAATAGCTTCCTATACATAAATTTGGCGTGCTTCACATTTATGAACAAGACTTTACTAGACGTGGTTTGAGACAATCCTATAACCATTCTAAACCTTGTGCTCTGATACCAAGTTTGTAACGATCCAAGGGTACACCGTAGGTGTAACATGGCGCACTTGACCCCGGAGGGGTCTCGTATAGAACCTTAGCATATCATAACATAAGATAATAGAAAAGTACAGAAATATTTAAATAAAGTTTTTATCCATACAATCGAAGTCTTTTAAAAAAGCAAGCGGAAGTATTACTAAACTTTGTCTCAAACCAGCTAAACTCAACTTTGAATAAAACCTTTGGGAGACAACCCATAAAATAGTCTAAAACATAAAGAAAAGACATAAAGGTAGTGGTGGCTTTATCCTCGAAGCTATGAGGATTCACCAAGTCTTCAACTCCTTGCACTCTTAGAAACCTATCCTCAAGGATAAAACTCAAATTACTGAACCTGACATTTGATAAGAATGTAGGCAAAGTATGCGTTAGTATAAAATGTACTAAATATGATAGCCAACATACAATCATAAGAGCATAACAAAAATGTTAGCCAATATAAGGTATAAGTCATAAGCATAAGAGACAATAACATAATCATAAGCATAATCTCCAACACAGGCATAACATGAGCATAAGTCAACATAAGGCATAATCCAACAACATAGGAAATACCACATATTCATAAGCTTGGTCCATACTCACTTCCTCTTAACATAGGAGAAACTTCGTAAGTATCCTTCAAGTTATACTTGTGCAATGCATAGATAAGACCCCATAAACCCATCTAGGCTAAGTATCACTTTTAGGCAATCATACCTCTTTATCTTATTTGATCTTATCCTTTAGCTTAATTCTCATAGACAAGGAAGGCAACTATGAAAACACTCCAAACTAAGCATACAACATATAAGAGAACACTTCATAATTAGCTTCATGTCATACTTGTACAATGCATGGATAAGACCCCATAATCCTACCCATACTAAGTACCACTTTAGGATTTCATGCATATTGATCATCTCTTTCATCTCATACTTAGCTCAACATAAAGGACAATAGGACTCACCTCAAGTCATACATGTTTAGCTCATCATAAGGGACAATACATATCATGGAATCATAAAGACAAGGGGATTCACCTCTAGTCATACATAACAATGAATCAGATATACAAGGGGAATCACCTCTAGTCATACATAACAATGAATCATAGGTATTCACCTCTATGTTCATTTTAATGAGATATATGTATTCGACTCCATATCCATTAACAAGGATCATAGGTATTCGCCTCCATGATCAACATAAAGGCTAATGGGTAGTCACCGCTTTCCTTGGGAGTCATACATACATAAAGGTTAATAACCTCACACTCCCCATATCATGACATGGGTAATCACCTCATGTTTAACTAATTAGGAATAAGGGAACTCATCTCACATTTCTATCATATAAAGGTATTTAGGGGAATGACCACATCCTTATCATATTTCATAGTCCTTGGACTTAGATTCATTTTTAGGTGAGAATATCCTTTCAACCTAGAATCATTCTATGTGAGAGAATCTTCCATAACATATCATATTCATGCATAATACCATATCTAGAATTCTACATTAGACATGTATATCATCATGACTCAAGTAATTATATCACTTCATTCATTCAAACATTTATTAGGTCGATTAGGTAGGTGAAGAACTTTCATCACAATTCTCTTCATTACCCTTTAATTCTCATATAGATTTTACTCTCAAAGTCTTAGCATCCATAGTTCATCATATTATCTTTACTGTCAATGCCTAGTGATCAACATTCATGACTACAAGCCTTACACTCAAAGCTTTACTTCTTATAATGATCATTCATACCTAGATTTCAAGGCATTCTAATCACATTCTTTATTATCAAGTAATTCTAGTCACAAGTAATCATAAAGGCTCAATCTCATTCTTTACTAGTCAAGATCCATCATATGATCTTTTAATCTAATTCAATTCATGTTTACGTACTTCTATTCTTGATCAATTGCTATACATGTCATCAATTCTAGAAGATCACATATGAATCCTCGATTTCCCCTCACAAGGCATAAACCCACACTCTCCCATTTCATCAATTAGACTAGGGTTAACTATGGAAAACATATAATATCATCATAATATCTTGATTCAATACTAAAGCAATCACAAAAAAGTACTATGCACTCAATTGGAAGCATACCCAACTAAACCCATAATTTTGGAAGGAACCCTAATTTGAATTGGGATTTCATCTTCGCAATTGGGGGAAATCTATGGGGGTCCATGGATGGAAAAATCCATGGATGAATAAGCTAACATACCTTGATTATAAATCCCTCATAATGCTTGCAACAATAGAGGAATTTGACCTAGCTTAGATTCTTTTTCTTCTTCTTCTTCTTGGAGTTTTCTAGAGAGAGGATTTTTGAGATGAAGAACTTTGGGGTCTTTTGGGGTTTTGGTATTAATGACTTAATTGAGGTGGTTAAAGACTTAAAATACTTTATATAGGTGTATAAGGTCCATACAAAATGACCCCCACTTAAAACTAACTAAAATGGAATTTACTAAAACACCCCTCACTAGGCAGCCATAGTGCCAGGCACCATGACAGGGCTCATGAGATGTGGCCAAGACCATGAGTTGTGGTCCTGCCTGTTGTCATGACCCAAGGGTATACCCTAGGTGTAACATGGCGTACTTGACCCCGAAGGGGTCTCATACAAGCCCTTAGCATAATCATAACATAAGATAATAGAAAAGTATGAAAAATTTTAAACTTCTTTTAAACCATACAATCGAAAACCTTTCATAAAATGCAAACAAAAGTCTTTACTACACCTTTGACTCAAACCATCTATTAAAACTCTTGAATAAAATACTTGGAACGCAACCCATATAAAAGTCTAAAACATAAAGAAATGACATAAATAAATAATGGGTTTGTCCTCAAAGCTATGAGGACTCACCAAATTTTCAACTTCTTCTTTCTCCTTAGAAACCTTGCCTTCAAAGGAACTCAATCTCCAAAACCCTACATTTGATTAGTGTAGGCAAAGTATGCATTAGTACAAAATGTACCAATTATGAAAGCGATCACAACATCATAAGAGCATCTTAAAATGGTTAGTCAATGTAAAACATAAGCATAAGAGATAATAACATAATCATAGCATAATATCACACATAAGCATCAAATCATCACAAGTCAACATAGTTAATGAGCATAGGAGGTCAATCATATTCATGGCATAGTCTTTACTTAGACTTTTATATTCACATACTTCAACCTTTAGTCTTTCATATTACAAGAAAACTACTTCACAAGCCACCTCAAGCATACTTGTGCAGGGCAAGAATAGCATCCCATAATACCATCCAAGATAAGTACCTATTTTTTATCATTCTTGGGCATGGTGCATGTTACGACCCGATATTGAAAACTAAGGCTTCAAAACCATTTCGTAACTTTGGCAAATTTTATTGATTTTGGAAAAAATTACAAGTAGGAAGTTGCCACGTAATTTTTAGGAAAAATTAAGAAAAACCATTTTGAATAAATGGAGGTTTTGAAAGAAAAAACATTTTGGTTCAAATAATCCTCTAAGGAAGGGCTTAGGCATCTAGAGAATCCGCTAACACACGATTGACCGACGGATTTAAAATTTTTTTGGCTAACTTTGTAAAAAGGGCTATTTATAAAAATCTCGTTTGAAAACTTAGATAAAACTCTTGATACTTCTAAAAATCTCAAGAGTAATCTTCACTTAAAACTTTTATCCATAGTCCAGTTTTGAACCATACAATTAATTCAAACTCATAAACATGGATTAAAGGACGTTGTTTAACAACTATGAAAGAATATTAAAGATCATTAAGTCATCATACAAAGTCCAAAGACAACTAATTTATTGTAAGAAACTTAACAATTTTATCCTATTCAAAAATTTGAACTAAATAGTTAGTTCAAACTCATAAACATGGATACAAAGCTTTTCAATAACTATGAAAGAACATAAAATGTTCTCAAGTTATTTTATAAGCTTAAATTAACTAACATAAAATGAGTTTTGAAAATTGGGCAACTTTAAAGTAAACAAACAACATAATATGAAATAAAAATCCCTCCAACGATCCATCTAAGTTAAGAAAAAGAGTTAACAAACAAAGATAATAGAAAAAGAAAAACTAAACATAACAATATAAGAATAAACAAGAAAAGAGAAAACTATGCTTTTCGCCTAACTTTCAGCCTTTATTTGGCTGCTGCAAATTGCTACTGATGTGTCCAAATTGGATTTTCATGTCCAAAGGTTCTATTCATGTAATGGATTCGGCCCAATCTCTTCGTGCAAATTGCTGTTGGTAGCACTTTTTAAGTCCAAAGTGTTATTACTAGCCCTTTAGGGCTGCTGCTCCCTGCTTTGTTTTGGGTTTTCAACCCAATAAACTTAGCTTTCCTTTCGCAACTTGGCAGAGGTTTGACTCGAAAAGAAGAGAAGTATGCAAGAATTGGAGTCCCATTAGACTCAAACAAGAAGGTTCATGCACAGAAAAATGGTGGAAACGAAGATTAGCAAAACAATCACGCAAAAACCAATATGACTTAATGACAAACAAATGAAATAATTCAATCCAATATTGGGAATTGCGTTCAGGAAGTCAAAACAATACATATGGAGCTACAGAAAGATAGGACTAGCTTGATCACATAATTTGTCTATATCTACTTGAAAACTCAAAATTTCCAGCAGAAAAAAATATGTAGAAAGTTGTAAAAAAAAAAAAACGGCTAACTTTTATCTATATGATTCAATAGAGATAAGCAGAAAAAAAAAAAAAAAAAAGGCAAACTCATCACACATATTTCCCAACCAATCAAGCCTATTTTTTTTATTTTTTATTTTTAAAAAAGAGGGAGCAAAAGAGAAACAAAAGACTTTCCTCAATTAAACAAAAGAGAGCAACTAGGCAAAGATACATGACACCACTGTATATTGCAAATTTAAATGACTATATAAACTTTAACAACTAAATTTACCACAATTTCAAGCTTCAAGAAACAATCAGTCATATCTATATTAGGTGAGTTAGAATATTAGATAGAGAAATAGCAAATTCTAGATAAAAAAATGACATTATTTTAAAAGGATTACGCCATCTGAGCTCTCTTTAAGTCTAAAGAGGCAACACATGTATTATTCAACATTAGCTCATAGAGGGACTACTGGAAACCAATCAATAATTTCGACAATAGAATAAAACTTCCAACACGAAATAAATGCTTAAATGGATTCGAACATAATTAAATTACGACTAAACCTTTTCAGAAATTTGTCAAAACAATAGTACTAGATCGTAACTATTTTAATCCAAAGCAACAAAGAAAAGGAATTAAACTATATATCTAGCTGGTGCAAGATAGTTGAATTAATCTACACAAAATATGAGATGTGCAGGACTATGAAAAAGACTAGCAGCTAAGACTAAAGAGATTTTTACAAAGAGGACAATTTCATATACTCAAGACTATAATCGGATATATGTGTACAAGGAAAGACAAGCTTAATAAATCCTCTTTTATTACTAACTATAAAGTTTACACTTAATCAAGGAACACACGAGTGAAACATGAAGAAAGCAAAGGCATATAGATTTATAAGATTGCTAGAAAACATCTTGGAAAATCATTGAAGAGGCAAACCAACAACTAATTCCACTTTATAATCAAAGCAACACTCCTTGTGGAGAAACAAATGTTAGGGACACCAATGCGACAACAACTATGAAATTAGAGACTAAAGATGATAAGAATCTAAACACCTCATGAAATTAAGTTTAAACTAAAACAAGCTCCTGTGCTTATGGCGAAGCAGTAACCTGACTAGATGAGAAGGAAATCAAACTAAAACGCGTACAATTACTAAAATGTACTCAAAACTATATGAAAATAAAAAGCTAGAAAAATAGAACTTGGATGAATAGTAACTACAAAGAAACATGAGCAAAAGAACTATCAAACTGAAGAAAAATGCTAGAGAAACGGATTGCAAGACTGAAGGCCTTAATAGAGAACCCAAACAAACAACATGCTTAAGAAGTGCATCTGCTAACTGTTATCAAGCACTAGATCATAAACAAATGGCTAGCCTAGACGTACGAATTATACAGTAAAGAAAGAAAGAACACCCAATCTCAAAACTTAACATTTCTTTGTCAATTTTAGAGTAAGAAACATGCTTAGAGAGAGAACAAATGACACAGTAACTCCAGCAAAAGAAAATTAATGGCTCCTTCAAATTTTAGGCAAAACCATAGCTAAATTTCACTAATCAAGGCCAAGGAAAATATACAATTAAACTGATTAATTCTAGCATGACTAAGAACAGAACATAACTAAGATTTAAACTTGGTGTAAACGAGCCGAAGAAAATCTAACTATGCTAACATATTACTACAAACTACTCTAAATAGAATTCTGTTTAGAAAAACGCATAAAGAGAATTGTAGAAACAAAGAAATATTACCTGGTTCTGGACAGCGAACCGGAACGACAAGTTCCACGGAGATGATTCCACCTCAACTAAAAAATTTTGAACAATTGAGCCGAGAATTCCCAAGATTTTTTAGGGGTATTATCAGGTCTCAAAAAACGTCCCTTGAATGGTGAAAGGGGTGGGTTTATATAGAGAAATTTCTAGGAGGAATTTGGAGATGGAAATCGATGTGGGAAGCCCAAAAAATTCAAAATTCAAAGTGGATAAGGCTTGGGTGAGCTGGAATCATACCATTCTAGTGTGATTTAAATGGATTCTTAAGGAAATTCGTATGGAGACATCTGATTTAGGGAAAAGGACGAAGGAGGTGTGAGATTTTGACATTTGGCCGATTCTCGAAATGGTCTGGTACGAAGAGACAAGGGCGAATGAGAGATGACACAACTCGGTTGGACTAGGCTAGCAATTCATGGGTTGCTGGCTTCGCGATTTGCTGGGTTTTGTAACGTGAAGAAGAAGAAAGATGTAAAAGGTCGGTTCTTTTTTTTTTTTTTTGGTATTGTTGTACCTATAATTGGTATATTGTTGCTGAATTGTTACCTGGTGGGCTGCCGAATGTAGTTTTAGGAATCTAGGAGTGGGCCTGGGTTTTGGAATAAAGAGAGTGGGTTAGAAATTGGAGATAGAATGGGCTGCTAAAGGGTTGTGAAACGGCCTAAAATCCTGGCCTTAAGATGGGCCAAGGGTAACCATATACTAATTAAATTAAGCTTTGGCCATATGAATTTAAATTATAGCCATTCCGAGACTAAAGATGTAGTCAAATTGAATTAATTAGGATAAACTCGGTTAGTAATTTGAATAAGACGAGTTAATATAAATTAATTAAAGAGCTTCTTACTCTTAATGAAATAAAATAATTAACTTAATTATAAACTAATGGTCCGAAGTTATAACCATAATTAGGACTAAACTAACTTAATAAAATACTTACTAAAATTAAAATCTTTTTGAGATGATTTTTCAAATGTTTATAAAATATGCTAATTATACACAAAATTGTATAGAATATATATACTATTTAAGAATTATAAGGATGCTAAAATTACTTGAAAGTAACTAGAAAAATATTTTGAACTTTATAAAAACCAATTATTTCAAATCGTTGGGATTTAAGAAGCTCGAAAATTAATCTATATTGTGGAGGTTTAAAATTGGGTGTCAACAACTGTCCCTCATTTTATTTGGATTAATGCAAGAAATTTGAGGACAATGAAATTGAATAATCTAATTTTGACCGACCACATCTTCATCTTTTGGAAATAGGGTTTTGGTACAGACTCTAAGAATTATGGCCGAACCCCGGAATCGGATTTCCTACATATCTCAGGCTATATGAGAATTCAGGCCACTTGTAGTTCTATATGCTTAATTTTTACGCATGATTTTTGGAAAGAATTCAAAAAGCCATCTTGATATCGAATTATGAATGCATCAGAACGCTCAGGAATACGACTTAAGAGCGGATGTTGGAATACAACTGAGTTTCAAAAATTTTCCGGCTTACATATCCCTCAACTTAGGGAATCTAGTTGTTTGTAGTTTGACTCAATCAGTTAAAAAGGAAATCTATTATGCAAGATGACCTTTGGTTCTGGAAAAGTGGCAAAGTAAGTCGAGTTATGAAAAATAGGCTTGCAACCTCTTAGCCATGAATGTGGTGCACTTCACCCTCATAATTAAGAACTTAAATGGACGTAATTTCCATAGCTCTTGGTGATTTTGTCACTCAGATTGGAAATTTTCTTCCGGTGAACCCAAAATTTTCCGAATGTAAAGCTTGAACTGATAAATCTAAGAAAAACCTACATGCCTTTTGATAGGGGTGTGGCTTGATTGTGGTGGAAGTCACTCCTCAGCTCGCGTCCTAAGAGTTTGGCACTCCTCTTTGGACTATGTCCTAGTTCGCTGCTAAGAAAAAGTTTCACGTTGTGCTGCATCATTTTTATGTCATCCGCACCTGTGGTTTATTTTGAGAATTCATCCTCTCAGATTCTCTCGATAAGAATGAGATAAAACTCATTAGCATAAAATGCAATTCAAATGGGGAGATGGTGTCTTTTACCGTGTTGACACTTAATTGTTCTCCTTGAACATATGACGTCAACTTTATCGGGTTTGATGTAAAGCAAATAAAGCTTGTGTCTCATATTTGTAATATAATCTTCAATATACTCTTCCTTTGATGTCAAAGAAACAAAATAGGCTGATGTAGTATGCTGATAGCTCTCTTGATATTGTTTTTGCAAATGAAAATGATGCAATCGATGTTGATTTCTTTGCGATGGGTAAATCTTTCTCTTGCGATGCATGACTCCTTTCCCTTGTGATGCATGGCTTTTTCCTCTTGCCATGCATAACTTTTTCTCATGCTATGCATGGCCCCTTTCTCTTGCTATGCATGACTCTTTCTCCCTCTATGCATGACCTCTTTCTCTTGCTATGCATGACTTCTCTGCAATGCATGACTTTTTTCTCTTGCAATGCATGATTTATTCTCTTGTAATGCAGGAATTCTTTTTCCTACAATGCATGACTCTTTCTCTTGCTAATGCATGACTTCTCTGCGATGCATGACTTCTTTCTCTTGCAATACATGATTTCTTTCTCTTGCTATGCATGGCTCTTTCTTTACTGCAATGCATGATTGTATTTTCTGATGATGCCATCCTCGGTACCAAATGAAGATGATGCGTCACCGAGCAACGTAGGATGATCTTCTTGGTAATTTTTGGGTGGTAATGTCGTCTCATTTGACAATACGATATAAATGACTCTCCAAGTAGTGGTGTTATCTCATTTGACAATACGATATAAATGACTCTCTGAGTAGTGCTATCGTCTCATTAGACAATGTGATATAAATGATCCTCAGAGTAGTAATATTATCTTTTCTGCTAATATGATGTAGATAACGTCCTCTAGGTATCTTTAGTTGATAGAAAACAATAAAATTTCTCTCTTCGAGATTTTCATTTGTTCCGTCTCTGATCATAGTTGCATATTCATTATGGTCTTCGCTTTGTTGGGAATGGAATAATTTCATTCATATTCACCAATCTTTGGCATAAGCAACATAACATATTTCCTGCATCCACAGAAAAATTGTTAGTTTGAAAATGAACTGATCTATGTCGATCTCTTCGGTTTTCTACTCCTTATCTTGCTATCTCCGGTTGATTTTTCTGATCTCCCACTTCTCGATAGATAAGACAAAACATTTTTATGCAAGATAATTGAAACATGAAAGGAAAGTTTTATGAAAAATAGATTTTTTCAAAAAAGTAATATTTGGAAAAGGTCATTGCCAAGTGTCATGTCACGTCGAGCTTAATGAACGTCTTTGCAGTTGATGCCTCGAGGTTTTCTGATCATTTGCTGGGAAGTATTCACAGTTACACTAAACTGCCAATGAACCTATTGAAATTTTTGAGATTATTCTCAAAAACTTCTGTCCCAGTTAACTATCTTGGTGTATCTTTAATTGTTGGTGAGCAAATCACAGAATTTTTGAGATCATCTCAAAAAATTTTATCCTAGTTGCAAATCTCGATATCGCTTTAGTCTCGACTTGTTGAAAAGATCTTCTTCTCGAGAATTTTTGAGTCCTTCTCAAAAATTCTGTTCCAATTTCTACTGCAAAGAGAAACAGAAATCTTATGGGAAATATAACCTAGCTGTTGTGGTGCCTACGTATCCCGTTGAGGCAGGAATTAGGTCAAACGTAGTTCCCCCTCTCGAGGATTAACAAAAATAGGAAAATTACAAAGAAACCGACCGAGGCCGACGTAGGCCGCCTACGTATCTCATTCTTGAGAATTTAGGTCGACGTAATTTGAATACGGAAAAATATTAAAGGGGGTAAAAGGGGTTGACCAAGGCTAACATAGGCCGCCTACGTATCTCATTCTTGAGAATTCAGGTCTTATGTAGTTCATTACATAGGGGTAAATTCTAAACGAAGTGATTACAAACAAATGGAATAATTACAAGGAAATAACGGGATTACACACGAGAACTTCAGACATAATATCTCTTAACAACATCTGAGTTGATCGGTTTCTGCCATTCGGTGCCATCCATCTCTGACAGGACCAAGGCGTCTACGAATAACACTTTGCGGACCATGTGGGGTCCTTGCCAATTTGGTGCAAATTTCCCTTTATACTCATCCTGATGAGGGAAAATGCGTGTGAGAACTAACTGACCAACTTCGAATATCCTGGATCTTACTTTCTTGGGAAAAACATGAATAATTCTCTGCTGATACAGTTGACCATGACAAACAATAACCATTCTCTTCTCATCAATCAAGGTTAATTGGTCAATTCTTTTGCGAATCCAATCAGCATCATTTAACTCGGCCTCCTGGATAATTCTCAATGAAGGTATTTCAACTTCTGCAGGTATAATTGCTTCCGTTCCATATACTAACAGGTATGGAGTGACTCCAATTGATGTTCTAACAGTCGTCCAGTAACCCAACAAAGCATACAACAACATCTCATGCCAACCTCTACAATTATCTATCATTTTCCTCAAAATCTTCTTTATGTTCTTGTTGGCAGCTTCTACAGCTCCATCCATTTTGGGACGATAAGCGGTCGAATTTCGGTGAGTGATCTTGAATTGTTCACATATTTCTCTCATCAAGTGACTATTGAGATTTGCTCCATTGTTAGTAATGATGGATTCTGGTACTCCAAACCTACATATCAAATTGTTGCGAACAAAATCAACAACAACCTTCTTGGTCAACGACTTATACGAAGCTGCCTCCACCCATTTGGTGAAGTAGTCAATGGCAACCAAAATGAATCTGTGTCTGTTAGAGGTAGCTGGCTCTATTGAACCAATGACATCCATGCCGCAAGCTACGAAAGGCCAAGGCAAACTCATAGCATTGAGTTCATGAGGCAGGACTCGAATCAAATCGCCATGCTCCTGACATTTATGACATTTCTGCATAAACTTGCAACAATCATGCTCCATAGTCATCTAGAAATAATCGGCCCGGAGGATCTTCCTCTCCAAAATGAGCCCATTCATGTGAGTACCGCAAACTCTGGCATGTATCTGTTCTAGAAGCTTTACGGCTTCCCTAGCGTCAATGTATCTGAGAAGACCTAAATTCGGAGTCCTCATATAAAGAATTTCTCCGCATGCGAAGAAATTGAGGCCATATCATGTATCGACTTATTCTGGTTGAATGTTGCACTTTCAGGATAAGTCCCAGTCTCTAAATACTTCTTGATGTCAAAATACCAAGGCAAACCATTTGGTTCTGCTTCAACATGTGAACAATGGACATGCTTCTCTTTTACCTCTATATCCAAGGGATTAATATAACTTGTATTAGGATGTTTAATCATTAAGGCAATGGTGGCTAGAGCATCTGCCAACTTATTCTATGTCTTGGGAGTGTGTATGAACTCAATCTTACGGAACCTGTTGCACAACTTCTGTATATACTACACGTATGGTGTGATATTTGGGTTCTTTACGGCCCATTCTCCTTGAACCTGGTGAATTAGCAAATCTAAATCTCCAATGATGAGAAATTCATGAACATTCATGTCGATGGCCATCGTTAAACTAAGAATACAAGCTTCATACTCAGCCATGTTGTTCCTGCAATCAAATTGGAGTTTAGCCGCCATAGGATAGTGCTGACTGGTTTCTGACGCTAAGACCGCTTTGATACCTTTGCCTTGGTGATTCGCCGTTCCATCAAAGAATACCCTCCAACCAGGTTATGCTTTAGAAATATCTTCACCCACAAATACAACTTCTTCATCGGGAAAATAAGTCTTGAGCGGTTCATACTCTTCATCAACTGGATTCTCTACAAGATGATCAGCTAAGGCTTGTGCTTTTATCGCCTTCTGAGTCACATACACAATGTCAAATTCACTCAAAATCATTTGCCATTTAGCCAACTTACCGATTGACATTGCTTTTTGGAAAATATACTTCAACGGGTCCATCCTGGAAATGAGGTATGTGGTATAAGAAGACAAATAATGTCTCAAAATCCAAGTCAAAGGACACCATGTTTTCTCCAAATGAGTGTAACGGGCTTCATATGGAATGAATTTCTTGCTCAAGTAATAAATGGCTCACTCCTTTATCCTAGTTTTGTCATCTTGACCAAGCACACATTCAAAAGCTCTATTCGAGATAGATAAATATAGCAACAGTAGGCTCCCTTCTCGTGGAGGAACCAGCGCTGGTGGATTGGACAAATAGTTCTAGATGGTATCAAAAGCAATTTGACATTCTCCTGTTCACTTGGTCAAAGTATCTTTTTTCAACAACTTGAAGATTGGCTCACACACCACGGTGGATTGAGCAATAAATTGACTGATGTAGTTCAACCTTTCCAGAAAACTCATCACCTCTTTCTTGGTCTTCGGAGGAGGTAATTCTTGGATTGCTTTGATCTTGGAAGGATCGATCTCAATGCACCTCCTACTAACTATAAATCCCAACAACTTGCCGGCTGGTACTCCGAAAGCGCATTTGGTAGGATTTAACTTCAAATTGTATCGACGCAGGCGATCAAAGAATTTTCTCAATTGATCCAAGTGATCCAAACTCTCGCGGGATTTGATTATGACATCATCTACATATACCTCCATCTCTTTATAAATCATTTCATGGAAGATGGTTGTCATGACCCTCATATAAGTAGCACCGACATTTTTGAGATCAAAAGGCATCACCCGATAATGATATACGCCACAGGTTGTGATGAAAGCTGTCTTTTCTGCATCTTTTTCATCCATCAGGATCTGGTGATAGCCCGCATAACAATCCACAAACGACTGCATCTCATTCTTAGCACAATTATCAATGAGAATGTGAATGTTTGGCAATGGAAAATTATCTTTTGGGCTAGCCTTGTTGAGATCTCTATAGTCGACACAAATTCTAATCTTTCCGTCTTTCATCACAACTGGAACAACATTGTCTAACCAAGTAAGATATTGTGTCACTTCCATTACTTGAGACTCGATATGTTTGGTAATCTCCTCTTTGATCTGTAAACTCAACTCAGGCTTGAACTTCTGAGTCTTTTATTTTACTGGACTAAAATCTAGATTAATCAGCAACTTGTGAGACACTATATTCGTACTCAGCCCCGGCATATCCTTGTAAGACTAGGCAAATACACTAATGTATTCTCTAAGCAAGTAGAACATGTCCGTTCTTTGAGCTTCAGTCAGATAGACACTGATTCTAACTTCTTTGACACACTCCTCATCCGTGAGATTTACAATTTTGGTTTCTTCTAAATTCGGAATGTGTTGTTTCTTGAATTGTCAAAATCTTTAGCAATATGTTCTAGTACCTCATTTTCTTCTTCATATTCCTCGCATCCATCATCACCTGCCTAATTTTGTTCATTCGACTTGTGACATGACATGATGTTGGTAGGTTTTAAATTAATATTATTGAAATTATAAACAAACAAAGTTAGGAAAGTAAAATATACACAGATAAGTAAACAAATTTTTGAAAAAAGAGGCTTCCATTTAAATGGAAAAACAAGCACAAACTATGGCCATGACTGAGGGCCATTTTGCCTTTTTAAACATCACAAGGGAATTTAAAAACTTCAAACTAGTAAAAACTGCATAAAAGGTGGGTCTTGGGCTTCTTTCGGACTACCATTGATTTTAAAAACAAACATAAACACATGTCTTTTCTACCAAACTGTATGGGAAATCAGAAGCAGTGTGGAGATCCAATTTTGCAATTGCTCCTCAGGTTCTACATCATGGATGCCCGATGTCTCGGCTTCTTCCTCGATGACCGCATCAATCTCCTCAAAAAGGCCCCAGATTCCTTCCCTCAAACCGTCATCATTGACATATTCTCTCACCGGGATTGAGTTGTATAGATAAGGGATTGGCCTGGCTAATGCTTGATCAACACTCTTGTTCTTCATCTCTACTTCATCATCTATGGGGACATACCCCAAGCCAAACTTTGCTTCTTTGGGGGGAATTTGGATAGGTTCGAAAATTCCTTGAAAGTTCTTGCCCAATCTGAAACCTGGTTCAAAATCACTCCAGAGCATAACAGTAACAATCATCTTGTACATAGAAGGCATAGGAGGCTGTGGATCCAAGTCATCACTGGTGGCATTTACCAGCTCTACCGTGTAGAAATAACAACCTCAAGAAACATCATCAACGATCAGTGCATACCTGTTGGAATGGCTCTTTTCACCATAAATGACCAATTCCAGGTCATTCCAAACAAATTTCATTAGTTAGTGAAGGGTAGAAGGCACAGCCCCAGCATGTGGATAAATGGTCTTCCCAGAAGCAAGTTGTAACTGGTGTTGATATCTAACACTTGGAACTGCACGTTGAATTCCACATGAACCACCTGAATATCCAAGTTTACCACACCCAATGTGTCTTTTTGCACTCCATCAAAAGCCCTCACATTGACTTGATTCTGATTAAGCTTTCCCAGGTCGAATTTGAGCTGCCTTAGAGTCGAAAGTGGGAAGATATTAAGACCGGATCCATCATCGACCAAGACGTAATTTATTATCTTGTCCCGACATATAGTGGTGACGTGCAGAGCTTTGTTGTGCATCCTAGCTTCAAAGGGCAGCTCTTCGTCACAAAAGCTGATTTTATGTTCTCGAATAACCTGGTTTATCATGACTGCTAGATTGTCGCTGTTGGTCCCCACGGGCACATAAGTGTCATTCGAAGCTTTCATCAAAGCTTGCCTATACGTTTGGGAACTTATCAGCAGGGCCAACACGAAAATTTGAGCTGGTGTTTTCTCCAGATACTTCACGATTGAGTAATCTTTCAGTTGCATCTTTCTCCAGAACTCCTCTGCTTCAGCTTCACTAATTGGCCTTTTAGATTGATCTTTCTTCTGTACTCCCTAGGCTAACTCTTCTGGTATGTAGCACCTGCCGGATCTGGTTATACTCTGGGTAACAGTCGTTTCAATCACAAACTTTGGTCGGGCAGGAGTTTCTCGTGGCACCAAGGCAATAGCCTCCTCGGGTGTCAAAATCATAAAATCTTTCTTCTCTCTAACACTTAATAAAGCTACAGCCCTTTCCAGTTCAACAGGAGTGATCAGGACTATTGATGTTGTCACACGCTAATCATTATCCATCTCTATCATATTAATAGTGATGCCTCCATGATTTGGCAAAGGATAACTATTGGCATTGGGCGCGACTGTCTGAAGAGAGACCACCTTTTGGTCGATCAGGTCTTGGATCTTGTGTTTTAGGTTGATACAGTCCTCGCTATCATGTCCAACACTGTTGGAGTGATATACGCACCTCTAATCAGGTTTGTAAAACATTGAGCTAGTGTCGACTGATTTGGGCCCCACTAGATGAATATATCCTGCCGCAGTTAATCGCTCGAACAATTTTGTTCGGCTTTTAATGAGTGGAATGAAAATTTTGGTATGCTTCTTCTCAAATCTAGGATGGGGGGGGGGGGGGATCGTAATTGCCTTGTTAAGGAGGAGGCATTTGACGATAATTTGGACTGTTTGGGCGAGGGGATTGATATATGGGATATGAGTTAATTTGGTAATTTGGTTGTGAAGCTTGGTAGTTCGGGAGGTATTTTGGTAAAGTTGAGCTGGGGTTTGGTACTTTGGGGGAGGAGTTTGGTAATTGCCTGAACATTAGCACAATTAGGGGCGACGTTCCGGTAGTAATGAGGTGGAGTTTGGTAAACTGAAGGGGGAGTTCGGTAGATAGGAGGGGAAGTTTGGTAGCTAGGAAGGGGAGTATTTTAATAATTGGGAGGAGGGATACTTTCATAACTGGGGGGAGGGGTACTTTGGTAATCGGCCTGTGCATAACAAGCTGGGTATGAACTCTGTGAAGGTTGAGAATGAGGTATGATGAGGATTTCCTTGGGGTTTTCTTCCCCTCATAAGAGATAGAAGAGACATATTCTCTTTTCTTCTTCAACAAACCCAAAAATTTGAGCGAGGCAGCAACACGGACAATCTTTCCGATTCTTAATCCATCTTCGATAGTCTCACCTACTTTGACTATCTTAGCGAACTTCGCTCCAATGAGTAACATGATTCTATCATAATATTAGGGCTCTTGCACCCACACAAATACTTCGACAATTTCCTTCTCAGACATGGGAGGTCGAACTCTAGCCGTCTCCTTTCTCCATGTGTATGCAAATTCTCTGTAACTTTCATTTGATTTCTGCTTTATATTTTCTAAGGAATAACAATCAGGAATGATCTTCATATTGTAGGCGAATCATTCGATAAAGTCCTTAGCCAGGGCATTCTAGCTACGCTATTAT
Organism: Solanum bulbocastanum; assembly: GCA_037074985.1. Classification (NCBI taxonomy): domain Eukaryota; kingdom Viridiplantae; phylum Streptophyta; class Magnoliopsida; order Solanales; family Solanaceae; genus Solanum; species Solanum bulbocastanum. The sequence continues at coordinate 30,548,288 of CM073599.1, read as the reverse complement.
CTTGTCTCATGAGATGTAAACCATTCCAGAGCCTCTCCACTCAGACTTCGGCTTAAAAGACACATCAGTAAAGCTTCATCTCTTTCAACTCCCATGAGCTGGTCACAATAGGCCCTCAAGTGCGCCAAGGGATTTCTTATTCCTCCAAAAATGTCAAACTTTGGCACCTTGAACCCTTCCAGGAGGTCCAAATTCGGATGAATGCATAAATCCTCATAACTCAAATAGGCGACTTCAAGAATACACTATAACTCTTTCATGACTTTTTGGATCTCTTCCTTCATATCTAGCTTGGCGGCCTCTTCCTTTGACCTTCACTATCTCTCTCGCTCTTTGTAATGGTCGAGCTCAGAATCATTAGCTCTATGATCATTGGGGACCCTAATTTGGAAAGTGGCTTTTTGGGGTAGGGGTGGATCAATGGAGGGACTTTGGGCATTTTGAGGTTGGTATGTTGATTTTGGTGATGGAGGAAAGTTTACAGGTTGTTAACGTTTTGAGGGGTTGGACTAGTTTGGAGGTTGGAATTTTGGGTAGGAAGTGGCACTTGGAGGTTAGTATTTTGAGGATGGGGTGGTGTCTGATAAGAGGCGGAGGCATAATGGGGATTTTGGGTGGTTAGGTTGATGATTGAGGGGTTATGAGTAGGACTGGAGGGTGGGTTTTGAGCCTGTTCCTTCCTTGAAGGAGGACAATAAAGTGGAGGCCTTCCGTTTGCTGGAGCATTGAAAGAAAAAGTTGGATTGGGAAAATCTTGTCTTCTCTGCATTTTGACCTGCATTTTAGCGATCTGTTGCATCAACTGCATGATTAACTCATTCTGATCTGTGATGACGGGGTGAGCCACAACAACATCTGTTAAGCCGTTATCCTCACCGTTATTGCCCATTGTTGACTTACCTTTTCGAGAACTTTGACTGGGGAAGGAATTTGTAGGACTTTTTGATCTTGTAAAATAGGGGTGTTCAACCATCTTATCAACACAGATCAGTTCTAACTACCTGTTGAGGAAAACAACTCAAAGGCAAATCTGTTAGTTTAGATTTAGGACACATAACACAAGATATCACATAAAGGGCATATAAATACCTAAGAGCTGCTTTATTTGAGAACATGTTAACCCACGAATAATGAGGACTGATTTTTGAACAAGCATGAATTTGCTCATTTTTATTTTGGGGTTATTAACTCAGAAAGGTTAAATTGCATTGAGCTAAGGTCTTCTTGTTGCATATCTCGACATCTGTTGATTTGAATTTAATGTTTCCTTGTAAAATGAAGGGGAAAAGAGAATTTTAAAAAGATAGGGGCCGGGCATTGAAAGGCTTCCTACATATCTCCCAAGGAGAATTCAGGCCCTACGTAATTCGAATACAAAAGGGAATTCTCATTTTCATTCATTCATTTTACTGATTATAGGGAAAGTGAAAAGGAAATATGCAATAAAGCTCCTAAAACAAAGATTGTGCCTTCAGAAACGCTTCTTCTTCTGACTCGTCAAAGCACTCTGGCTGCCATAGGGCCGATTAGGGGAGAAACTCAACTTGGATCCTTCCTTTGTTGATTAGAGATTCCAGATCATAGCAGAATTTAGGGCACATTCCAATGCTATGATCTATGACATCGTGATAAGGGCACGATTTCCAAACTTCAATTCCAATGGGATCGAATGTTCCATCATCCCTCTTGATAGGGTCAAGACCCCTTTTCAAACCAACTCGCAATAGATATCCAACAATGATCACTTAATACGTGAAGAAGTGATAGTAGAACATAATATGCCTTGTGATCGATACACTGGGCTCCGATTGGTCACAGGTAAGGAGTGTGTTATCACCCTACATATAGGAGATTTTCCCAATCCTGATTAGGTTGCGGATCTTGGCCTTGAGCTCCACACATTCTTCTATCGTATGCCCATTTCGGTCTGGATGGTAGGCACATATCTTATGTACGTTGCCCAGTGCACCCTAAAAAATAATTCCCTTGAGGGGTTTCAGGATGCGTTCGGTCTGAAGACACTCATAAATAAGAGCACATGAGATGACTTTTTCTCCCACACTATATTCCTGCAGATATGCCTTGAGGGTGATTTTTTCATTCCCTTCTTTCCAATGTCCCTGGAAAGGAGGCCTGTAGACGAATGCTTCCTCGAGTTCTTCTTTAACAACTTCAGGTTCAATGCCTTTGGAACCACTAACGTTGGCCTCTTGGTTGAAGAAAGAGTACTTTCCATATAGCTGTTAAAGCCTCATGGTTATATCATTATTGAAGACATCATGTTCCTTACGCATAGCAACTGTCTCCTTGTTCAAGATAGCGTATCTTGCCATTTTAGCCGCTAACTCTGCGTCTAGTGCTGAACTTCTGGCTTGCGCAATTGTGGTGGCTTGTTCTACTTCTATTCTTCTTGCTCCCATCTCTCGAATATCCTATTTGAATCGACGTAGTTTCATCCATAAATTCTCTTCGGTCATCTTCACCTCAACATTCTTTCCTTTCTCCATCTTAGCAGCAATTTTACCTTTCCTGAGACGACAAAGCAATGTTTTAGGATTTAGTAGTAGGATTTTATTTATGGCTAAGAAACTCAAGAATCATGGAATTTTTGTTAGACATTTGGTAGTGTCTTGTATTTGGTATTGTAGGTATTTTTGGAAAAGTTTTGAAAAGGAGTGGGCATAAAAATGTCCTCATTCAAGGCAATGTACCACATAAATAGTTAAAGAACACAAGTAAATAGATAAATATCGTGTCCTAACATGCATGTGACCCCTAGCTAATTGAATGATGTATATGTCTTTTTAAGCCAATTTATTATCCCCCAGATTACTTCATTAATAGTATTCAAAAATGTTTTGACAAACATAAAATTAAGGAAATGAGTTTGGAAAGTAAATTATGAAGCAAAGTACAAATAAAGAAATCCCATGTAGGGGATGATAACAAACTTCAAGCTCATCCTAATCCTTCACCAAGTCTAGCCCTCTTGGCGATGCCAACCCCTTCCCATATAGAGTATCTATTTGCCCATAGGTGATTTCTTGCTAACCGAGCCTCTTCCTGATGTCTAAACCTCTCTACCGATTGGATCTGCTGTTCCATGCTATCATCCAATTCTGACATACATTGCCTAGCTCTTTGTAGCTCTTGCTGTAACTGAGCTATGACTTAGGCGTCTTCTGAAAGCCGACGCTGATGCTCCAACTCATTCCTATCAAACTTCTCTTGGAGTTGGTGAAGTCGAATTTGATGTTTGGCTCGAACATCTGCAATAATATGGGGAACGTTTGGACCCGGTTCGATAGTTTCGGCGAGGCTCTTCTTTAACCACTCTTTGTAATCCTTAGAACATTCAGGACCAAACTTGTTTGGCACCGGCTCACCCAATACCCTTTGAGTTTTCCATAATTTACGCATCCTTTTAGTAAAAGCGACTTCACCATTTTCATGATCGGTCACAAATCTTGTCATGTCTTCTATTTGAGAATGCTCCTGTTTTCCTCCTAGTTGTCTAAGTACTCGAAAAGGAGCATATGGCCAAGTTCCTCTTAACTTGGAAAATATCAAGTAGGGGGAGTTTCCTCTTTGGATCACCATTTGTTTTGTTGCTACTAAGCATTGGATCGACCACTACACATCTTCCTCTCTCAAACCCTGAAGTCTCGGGTACCAAAATTCTTGGCTTCCAGTCCTATTGAAATGATTACGTTTCACCCACCAATCGTGACTTTCGAGTATGTTCAGTCTTTCCAAGGGATCTGGTTCTTGCAGATTATGAGCTTTGATCAAGTGTCTTATCATCCACCATTGAAGTATTATGTTGCACCATTGAAAGAAACGTGTGCCACTTTTATATCTATCCAATGCCCTGTAAATGTCAGCAAGGATCATAGGAGCCAAATTGTAGTACTTTCTTGCAGACCCGTAGCCTACTCTATTAAAAATAGCATGAGCGACCATTACTACACTTGGATAGATGGTGTAGTTTGGTCCTTGGGAAAACACCATTGTTCAAAGTAGGCATATCAAAAAAGCGAGGGGGTGAATTTCCTTCCATTTTTATTCCGAGGCAAACTCTTCTTTGAACTTCTCGTAAGCTCTTGCATGTCCAAATAGATAATACAAATTTTGAAGTGGAATATTTGACCTGAGAAGCCTGTCCATCCACTCAGCTTTGACAAGTGAAAGTTTTTCTTTAATTTCATCAAGACCCCATATCTTTGGAAAGAGAAGATCAGTATCGGGTTGGTGTTTCCTCTTGTTGCACATGCTGACACTCTAATAACTTGCAAGAACTTCATCAATAGGCGTAGTCAACTCTACTTCCCCGAATCGAAATACCATGTTGTCGCTGTCCCAAAATTTCGCCATTGTTCCAATCAAGTTGAGATAGGCCACCATTTCCATTAATGACGGGAGATGGCCTATGTGTCTTTGAACTTTCTTCTTGTCTTCTGCATTCACGAACTTCCACCAAACCTGGAGGTAAGGATGGGGTATGGTCACCATTCGAATCCTCAATGGCTCACATGTTAGATTCATTCTACAAGAAAGGCAGACAAAGGTAAGTTACCCCCACCACCATAGATAATTAATTTGTTTAAAAATGACATATACATCCTTCAATTAAACATATAAGTATGATCGTCTTTTATTAACAAAAATGGGTCAAATAGACACAAGGTGGGATTCTAATAGGCTCGACATGCCTTGGGTGTTGGGTCAACTTAGTTCAAAATGTGCTAAATAAGGGATTTGGTTTCGCTCAACGCTAGCTGACTAAGAGTGACTTTTGAAAGATCGAGAACCCAAGTGGACAACTAGAATTCACGATAACCATTGGACGCATGACGTACCAATAAATTGTTGATCCTTCTAGTAAAAGGGTTGAGTATACAAAGTCCGGCTGCAATTATGCAGAAACCGTCCTTAATATACTATACATACGACAGGAAATGCCATGAATGCAATGGTAATTATATCAATTTAAACACATAGTTGCATAAGGTAACAATTAATACAACAATAGTTAGCCAAACGATGAAATCCTTTTGGTTAGAACCTAGATGAATCCCCAGCAGAGTCGCCACTCTGTTACGACCCGATTTCAAAAACTATGGTTTCAAAACCATTTTGAAAATTTGGCAAATTTTATTGATTTTTGAAAAAATTACAAGTTGGAAGTCGCCACTTAATTTTTAGGAAAAATTAATAAAAAGCATTTTGAATAAAAAGAGGTTTTGAAAGAAAAAACATTTTAAATAAAAACCAGAGTCTCAGGTAAGGGTTCAAACAATCCTATAAGGAAGGGTTTAGACATCTTAGAGAATTCGCTAACACATGATTGACTGACGAATTTAAAAAAAAATTGGCTAACTTTGTAAAAAGGGCTATTTATAAAAATCTCGTTTGAAAATATAAATAAAACTCTTGATACTTCAAAAAATCTCAAGAATAATCTTAACTTAAAACTTTTATCCATAGTCCCATTTTGAACCATACAATTAATTTAAACTCATAAACACGGATTAAAGGACCTTGTTGAACAGCTATGAAAGAATATTAAAGATCCTTAAGTGATTCATACAAGGTCCTAAGTTAAATTAAAAGACAACTAATTTATTTTAAGAAACTTAACAATTTTATCCTATTCAAAAATTTGAACTAAGTACTTAGTTCAAACTCATAAGCATGGATTCACAACTTTTCAATAACTATGAAAGAACATAAAAGGTTCTCAAGTCATTTTATAAGCTTAAATTAGCTAACTTAAAATGAGTTTTGAAAATTTGGCAACTTTAAAAGTAAACAAACAACATAATTTGAAATAAAAGACTTGGGACACAACCCATATAAAAGTCTAAAACATAAAGAAATGACATAAGGAAATGATGGGTTTGTCCTCGAATCTATGAGGACTCACCAAATCTTCAACTTCTTCTTGCTCCCTAGAAACCTAGCCTTCAAAGGAGCTCAATCTCCAAAATCCTACATTTGATTAGAATGTAGGCAAAGTATGCGTTAGTACAAAATGCACCAAGTATGAAAGCTAGCACAACATCATAAGAGCAACTCAAAATGGGTAGTCAATGTAAGACATAAGCATAAGAGATAATAACATAATCATAGCATAATCTCCAACATAAGCATCATATCATCACAAGTCAACATAAGACACAGTTAATTAGCATAGTAGATAAGTCATATTCATGGCATAGTCTTTACTTTGACTTTCATATTCACATACTTCAACCTTTAGTCTTTCATATAACAAGAGAACTACTTCACAAGCCACCTCAAAGAATACTTGTGCAAGGCAAGAATAGCATCCCATAATACCATCCAAGCTAAGTACCTCTTTTTAGTCATTCATGGGCATAGTCCACATTCATAGTCAAGACCTAGGTTTTTATGTCATAAGAGTAATATACTCCTAAGCAACCTCAAGACACACTTGTGCAATGCATGAATGTCATCACATAATACCATCTATACTAAGCATATCCTTGAAGTCAATCTATTCATGCTTACTAATCATAGGTGTCATTCTTGACCCATTTCATATAGACAAGGAACTATCATCTTAAGTCTATCATATCATGGAAGGCAACTATAGCAATGATCCAAACTAAAAATACATCACATAAGAGAACACGTCATAAGTAGCTTCAAGTCATAATTGTGCCATGTATGAATGGCATCCCATACTACCACTCACACTAAGTACTTGTTTAGGATAGCTTGCTCAATGCTTACTATTTATTATTCTAAACTATCAAAGAATAGCACACTACTAGGCTAAACCTAGCTACCATGGTAAACACACTATCATGCAAATCAAGCTATACAAGGAAGAACACAAGTACTCTAACCTAGCTACCATGCAAATATTCAATATGATGCATGCTACCCTTAGGGGAGTATGAATACTCAACCCTAAGCTACCCTTAGGAGAGTATGAATCCTCAATCCTAAGCTACCATGAAATGGTCTTGGCCTAACTAAGTCATGCTACCATGAAGGAATTCTAACAACGCTAGTTTAAGCTACCCTTAGGAGAGTATATTTCCTCAATCCAGGCTACCATGCCTACACTAATGCAAGCTACCATGAAGAGCACCCTACAAATGATAATTCAAGCTACCATGAAGAGCATCCCAAAAATGCTAATTCATGCTAACCTTAGGAGAGTATGGTTCCTCAATACCAAGCTACCATGAGACCTTCTAGCCCATGCTACTAAGTCAAACTATACATGAAGGGATCATATGTCACAACTTCAAGCTATTATATTCTATGAGAGAAGACCTTTCAGATTCTACATACAACCATTCATATAGTTCTAGGTAGGTCATGTGGGTAAAAGCCTTCCACAACTACTCTATCTAATTGTATACCAATTTTATGCAAGATATCTCATCATATTAGACTTACTCTATAAGTCCTAGTGATCAACATTATGAATTCAAGGCTTACTTTCAAGCTTTGCTCTACAATAAGCATACTAGGCTAGATCACAAAACATATTAGTCAAAAGCCTTAGTTATAGGCAATAATAAGCATAATTCATCATAAAGTCCCAAATTCAATCACTACAATTCATGATCTATCATACATTCATTAATATATTTCAATTCATGATTTCATATTCCTATTCTTGAACACATTCTATACATGATAACAATTCTAGAGAATCTATCAAGAATCATCAATTTCACTTCACAAGACATAAACCCACATACTTTGATTTCTAGGGTTAATCATGGAATTCAAATAAATTCACCATAATATCATGAATCAACACTAAATCAACCACATATAAGTATTATCCAACCAATTGGAGTCATACCCAATTAAACCCACTCATTGGAAGAAACCATAGTGTAGATTGGGGTTCTTCCTCACAAACTTTTGGAAAATTTTAGGGGACTCTATTAGTGGAAGAACCCATAGATGAAAAGCTAAACATACCTTTAATAAAATCCCTATACAAGCCTTCAACAATGAAGTCTTTCTTCTTGACCTTAGCTTCAAACTCTAGCTTCTTCTTCAACGGAGGTTTTCTAGAGAGAGAAATATTTGAGAGGAGAGTGATTTGGGGTTTTAATTCTAAGTGACTTAGTTGGGGAGGTAAATGAATTAAAATAGTCTATATAGGTGTCTAAAGTACATATAAAATGACCCCCATTTAATACCAACTAAAAATGAATTTACTAAATAACCCCTCCTAAGGCAGCCCATTCCCAGGCACCACGAGATGCCTTCACGGGCTGTGGTCCTACCTGTGGTCCTTGAGCAGTGACTAGGCTTTGTGTCTCAGCCACCTAAAAGTCTAAGGGAAGACCACGAGACCTCTTACGATCCATGGTCAAGACTACAAGTCGTGGTGATGGTTGTGGACCCTAGGCATTGGCTATGCCTAAGGGCCTCGCCTCCCACAATCCTAGGGGAACTTCATAAGCCCCTTCATGGACCGTGTTCAAGACCACTGGTCATGAAGGTGGTCGTGAACATTGGGCAGTGAATGGCTAAGGTTGGGCAGCCTTGGCCTTTAGCTTAGTCTTTGACCCCTTGCCTTGGCACTTGCCTTTGCAACCCTCAACGAAACCTTAGGTAGTCTTATAAACTACGAGGTCTAATACCTTGACGTTTAACCACTAAACCCCTCATTCTTATACACGAAAAGTCTCATCTACGACTCTAATCCTCAACTTCAAACTCTAGTACCATAGTTTGAGGCTCTAGTTTGGTCTACTAGTCTCCGGGGTCTTTTACATGTGGTCCTTGGGTAGTGGCTAAGGCTTGGGATATTGGCCTCCATAAACTAAGGTTTTTTCATGAGCCTTCCCACAAGTTGTGGTCCTCAACACTGGCTGTGAAGTGGCTCATGAAGATGAGCTATTTTGGGCATCTTTGGATAGTACACTGCTTCACTACAACGAGTGGCCCCATGATCCATGGTGGCTACCATGAGCTGTGAAGGCTCTCGTGGTCCAAGGTAGTGCCATGGCAAGCTTGGGGCAGCCTTGGCCCTTGCCCCTTTTCTTTGGCTCATGCCCTCTTGGCCTTGACTTGTAGCCTTCAACTTAGCCCTAGATGATCTACTAAACTTGGGGGTGTTATAGTTATGAGGCATATACCAATTCCATGATATAACTCTCATGGTCTTATTATCGGTTAAAGATAATATCTCACAAAATGAATACGTTTTTTCAAAGCTTTCTTATGTCTCTTATTTAAAATGAATTGACCATATCTTATAATTTATAAGTAGTTACTTCTTTAAGCTTTTTAATGTTTAATATTAGCCATGCATTACATGTTTTAAGATATTCATGCTACCATGTCTATTTTATGTTTGCTGTCTCATACTTAATACATCCCATGTACTAATGTATACATGTGCCTACATTTTCTCATGAAGGTAGGATCCATCGCTCCCACTTCTCACACTTGTGGCTAGAGGATCATTCGATCAGTTTCAAGATTTGGTGAGTCTTCAGGTTTCGAGGACTTAGATTCTTTTAATTTCTTTATGTAGTTCTTTTCTTTTGGATGATGTACATGGTGTGTGGGTAATGTCCCGACCACTTCTTTCATGTTAGATGGCTTGTTGAGACTATGTTAGATTTATGTTTTCTCAAACTCTTTTTGATATAAGATTGCTACTTTTGAAATCTTTATTTCTATTTTCTCATATAGTACATGCTAAGTGGCTTGTGTAGGGCCTTTCGGGATTCTACGGGTCATGTTACACCAAGGGTATACTTTGGGTCGTGACAGCGCGCTGACAATGCACTAACCTAGGGCATCTAAAGTGATGCCCCTAGTGCAGCACACCAGTACTCCGCTTATCCTGAGCATTAGTAATTTGGGGTTTCAGGTGATGCGCCAGCAGAGCGCCCAAGCCAAAAGAAGTCTTTTGTGACTTTTTCTGTGTGCTCCTTTGAGTTTTGCCACACATTCCTCCTATTCTGTCATTCCCAAGTATTGCTTTCCTTTCAAATTCCCTACATTTCCTAATCTTAGATCTTAGTTCATTTTTATCGCAATATCCACCAAAATATAAAAAATAGAATAAAGATTGCTCTTAAAATACAAGGTACATGTAGGCAAAACATAGTAAATTGATATATAATTTGCCCAAGTTCATGTTGTATCTTACTTTTCATATCAACAATTTGTTGGACCAGTTGTGCAATCATCTTCTATTCTAAAAGATAGGATCATTTATAGGGAAATCAGTCAAACCAACATTCTCACTATATCCATTCAAAAGACTTTGATCAGGGAAGAAATCTTTGGAGACTTTAGACATCATGGAGTATGGATGTTCAACTAGCTCCTCAACACAAATCACTTGTAATTACCTGATAATATAAAAGAAAAAAAAACAATGAACAAAAAAATAAAATAAAAAGATAAACATGTTAGTCTCCTTAGATGATAAATAATATAAAATATCACACATAGAGCCACAAACACAAGAGTTGTTTTATTCAAAGATGAACTAGCCCATAGGTATAGAGAAGTGACTAAATTGACAAGAATTTGTATATTTGATTCCAAGATTAGTGAATCGGGATGGCTGACTTGATTTGAGGCAAGGTCTTCTTACATCCTCAAATGTTGTACTTTTGATTTTGGTTGATTTGAAACTCTAATCTGCTTGCAAGAGTGAGAAAAAACTTAAAATTTCTCAAAGATAGGGACCGAGCTTGAAAGGTTCCCTACGTATCTCACACAGGAGAATTTAGGTTCTACATAGTTCGACTAGCTTGAATCTCTTTTTGATTTAAGGTGGTTAATTATCCTTTTTTCTGAGATGAGAGAATGAAATTTAGGGTTTGAAAATGAAGTTTGAATTTTTTTTTTTGGAAACTATAGACACAAGGAGTATTTGGACGCTCTTTTGATAGTGACTTACTATTTGTGCTTTGAAGGTTCCAACCATTTATTTAAAATGAGTGTGCTAGAATGTCTCCAAATAAAGCAACACATTCACACAAATAGTCATACTATATAACATGTAAGCAGTTATTGTGTGTTCTAACAAATATGTGACCTTTTATTAGCCAAGGATAGGTCTAATGATTTGAAGATTGTTTATTGTTATTTGAAAAGTTTTGTTGCCCAAAACAATATGTCATACAATATTTATGAATAAACTTAATAGGGACACATAATAAGGTAAACGAGATATAAATAATCAGTCCCACACTGGGTACAATCCTAAACTAAGCCTTCGTGAAACATTCTTCCTTTTTGGACTCCTTGTCATCTCCACATGCCAACACCTTTTGGTTGAAATAGCAATTTGTAAAGACCCTCCTTCGACTAGAATAAGTTAGTACAAAATACTCTAAACCCCGAGGCACAATGATTAGCAAAATGGTGTATACATCCTTCAAATTTAAATAAATAATTATGATCATCCATCTAGGTTGGGGTCATTTTGGACTCAAAGTAGACTTTCTAATGGACCCGATACACCTTGGGTATTGGGTCATCTTAGGTCAATGCACTAAATTTAGGGATTTGGCTTTATTCTACGCTAGTTGACTAAGAGTAGACTTTATTTTGAAGTGGATCAGTGACCGAAGTGGACATCTTAGATTGGGGGAAGTTAGCGACTATTGACCATCTCGTGGTCTACTCATTTCGCAAGGGAACCTCTAGTAATCATTTGGATTTCCAATGATTCTGACTTACATAATTGTCCTAAGGCTTTCAATTCAAAAATGTTTGAATTGGTGGGAGAAATGTTATGAATTCAATCACAGTTTACTATTCAAAACTACACACATAAAGCACAAACAATAAAGTAATTACAATCCCTAATCGCTAGTCAGATAGGCAAACAAGTCTAATGGTTCGAATATAAGTAAATCTCCAACAGAGTCAACATTTATGTTAATGTGTCAAAAAGAAGTGGTTTAAAAATTAATTTCAACTTTAAGAAAACACCCAACATTTTAGAAGAGTCGTTTGTTAATTTTTAATGGAAAATCAAGAAACCTTTAACTAATTTCAAAAAGACTTAAACCAAAAAAAAAAATCTTTTGAAATTTCAAAGAAAGGGTACAAGGTTCGAATTTTCATCTAGAAGGTTTTACACACTTATAATGTCCAGTAACACGCGGTTACGTACAATTTTAAAACATTATTTGACTAACTTTTGAGAAAATTACTTAAAATTAAATAAACAATATTTAAATATTATTGAAAATTAAAGTTAAACATTTGAAATAATATTTGGAAAGAATTTAAACTTTGTCTAAATGACTAAGTAAAGGAAATACAATTAAATAAATTATTACAAAAATGATTTATCTTTAGGAAATTTAATTAAGTTAAACTAAGAACTCAAAGTTAGAATTGATAAAGAAAAATTAATAGTAAGCAAACAATAATAAAGTAAAAAACAATCTAAAACTTGGGCCCTTCTGCACAAATCCCAAAACTATAGGTCTTAGTCACCCAAACTTGTCCTAAAATACTATTCGAATGGCATGTTGCACCATGTGTGCCCATTTTAGTCCATTTATCATTATGTATACAACATTATATATCTATTGTTGTATCTGTTGTATATCCATTGCATACTGATGAATATAACTCAAATCTTGGCTCCCCGAACCTGTATCAAACCTATTTCAACCTTTAATTTAGCTTTCCTTGGTACATATCAACTCCCCTTTCACCCGAACAAGGTTAATACCGACTCGATAAAGGATTTTTGGGTTTCAACCCAACCTTAGTTGCAAGAAGAGGAAAGGGAGTCCAATGGACTCAATCTCAGGGAGTTCATGCAAAGAAAAATGATGATAATGATTACTTCTTAGTGTATGGAAGCCTTCACTTTCAAATAGAATAATTCAAATTCTAGTCATACAAATGCAAACTTATCCAAAAATAGCTAAACAGTGAGGTTACAAAGGAACATGAAATAAAAGTGATGAATATTAGAGATAAACCAGATTATTCCAAATAAGAAATTACCTCAAGTTATCTAGGCATCATAAGAAAATCATTTGAGTATAATCAGAAGGCTCTTGGAAAGCTAACATAAACAATCAATTAAGATTGAAGCAAAACAAAAGGAGTAGATTAAGGATTCTTCCAATAAGCAAAATAAATAATTCATCATACAAGGATAGGATTTTCAGAGCCAAGATTCCCAAATAATCGCATAATACCGTGCACAACCCGTTTTATGAAAATAGGACTAAGCCTTACAACTCATTAAAAAATTTATAGATTTTACCAAAACACATCATTAAAAATGTCATTTGGAACACAATGAGCATTAGATAAAATAGAAACAATCATTCTCCCATAAAGACATTTAAAAAACAACAATCATAAATGAGAATAATGCACATGAGTAGAGGAACAAATGTCTAGACCGTAAAAGGATACTTTGTTGATACTACATCAAAGCTACAACATTTTTGTGTTATATTCATGAAGAAGACAACAAAGAAGTAACAAAAATACATAGCTTTAATGAGAAATAGTGCAAGTAACGAAAAATTTATAGAAGTAAACATTCATGGAGGTTTCACAACACTTTTAAGGCATAACACATTAAAATAGGCATTTAAGAGAAAATCAGGTTCATAGGAATTTAACCCAAACAAGGCAAAACAAAATTCAAGGACATAATCTATTTTTAAATCAAACATCCATAGAATACATACATATATTCAAATCATACTCAATAAAAAAAATAGAGAAGAAACACACATTATCATTGAAAAATACAACTATTTTAAGGAATAAAGAGCTAGTACTTGATCAAACAAAGAAACATTGATAAAAATCACTTGCTAGACAGTAAACTAAAGCTAAAACATAATAGAGAACTAATAAAGAAGTGAGGAGGTATATCTTTTTCGGAGCATTGACAACTAAGACAACAAATACAAGAGTAACTTTGACCAAAACAAGCTCATCCTAGAAATGAAGAGTCGACGCCGAGCTCAAAAGAGATCTAAGCTTCTAGTTCCTGATGACTTTTTAGGGATTTAAAATGCTTGTTAACGACCTTTTCAATGAAAAAGCTATGTATTTATAGAATGAATGATTGTATTTTTAAGGTGATAAAAGTTTTTACTTATTCGAGGGAAAAAACCATCTAGAAATAGGAAAGGGAGAGGTATTTATATAGGGGAAAATTGGAATTGATTTGGGGGGAAATTGGTGGGAATTCAAAATGATTTGGGAATTTGAATTTGAAATTCAAACCTTCCTTGGAAGATAAGTCTAGCGAGCTATTGTACAAATTTAACTAATTCTCGATGGATTGACAACGAGAGTCGTCTAATTCTCTAATGAAGGAAGGATGAGTTCGAGAATGTTCTCGTATAAAGAGGATAAGGGAGAGATGAGAGGTGTAAAACCTCGAATTTCAAAAATGAAATAGGTTGCATGAATTTTGGCTACTAATGTAGGTCTATGAGACCAATCTATAATATGTAGAAATTTCTACGGGTCGTTGACCAGTCCCATAGAATTAGGAAAATAATTTTGGAAAATAAAGTTCCGATACCCCATCCTACGATCAACTTTGATGGTCCGTTAAATGTTCTATGAGTTATATATGTGTCTCGTAGGTAGGTCCAAGACTAAGTGAAATTTTGAGGTCTAAGTTGAGTTATATGGTTGGGCTCTATGGGTCGTAGGAAGTCCCACAAACCATATAAGGGTTCCACCAAAATTTGGGTGATTTTAAGGTCCAGTAATTGGTCTACAGTTGACCAGTACAGATCGTAGAAAGTTCTATGGTCTGTAGGCCACACCGCAGACTAGTTTCGATAGTTATTTCTTAAGGACTTTTGGGTCTTTTCCTAAATATTTTAAACCTAAACTATGTCATTTTGGCCCCAACCCTAAGACCTATATAAAGCTTTCAAGTCCTAAATCTACACACTTTAAACCCATTCTCCTATTTCCCCAAGACCTAACCAAATTTTTTCTCCCAAATTCCCTCCCAACTTAAGAAAGAAGAAGAATATAGGGTTCATTCAATGGTCTTCCGTTCACCATTCATCTTGGGCTTTGAGTAGAAAGGTATATAGGTATTCAACATGGAGTCCATTCCTCCATGGGGTCCCCAAGGTTTTTCAATTTCAATTGATCAAATTAGGGTTCTATTAGTTCTACATAGGTCTCATTCAATTATGATTTTCATTTTTGTTTAAATCTCCTATTACATTATTTAAATGTAATTACATGATATTTAGTTGAAATTATATGAACTCAAGCATGACCCATGACTTTTAGTTATGAACTTATGAAAAACTCATGAACCCATGAACTATGGATTCTGAAAGAGAATGTATGTCTTATGAAAATGATGTTTCTGATAATAGGGTGCTTTTATATGAAAGTGTTAATGTTGTTGTGAAAGATTTTCTCACATACAAATATGATCATGATTGTGAAAGTTATATTCTCACATATGGGTTCACATTAGTGAAAGGTGTTCTTACATATGCTTGAATTGTAATTTAAGGAGCTATTCTATGTTTTGATCTTTAAGATGCGGATTTATATTGATCATTTCATTTCCTGTGTTATAATGATATTTGATTTTATCAATATATTTGTATTTAGACTTAGCACCGAGAGGGCTTTAAGGTGTAGGCTCGAATAGGGTAGTCTCTAGTAGAAACCTCTAGTCCCTAACTATGTCTCCCCAATGGATTATCTTAAATAACCTAGCTAGTAGATCCCCTTTAAACAAAGATGATTGTACGGATTCTACTTTGGCAAGTATAATCCTCTTCTTCCTGTATGAGGGATATATCGAATTCCATGATATAGTTCTTATTGTCTTGTTGTTGGTTCAAGCTAAATATCCTGCAAAACCAAAAAGTTTCTTCAAAGCTTTCCTATGTCTCTTATTTTGAAATGCATTGACCAGATCTTATGATTTATACGTTATTGCTTCTTTCAACCTTTAAATGTCTAAATGTTGGTCATATATCATATGTTCAAACTCTTCATGCTATTATGCAATTCCCCATACTTAATACATTCCATGTACTAATGCATACTTGTGTATACTTTGTATCATTAATGTAGGGTATGACACTCTTACCACTCACATCATAGCTAGTTGATCATTTTATCAGATTCAAGAGTTGGTGAGTTCTCATGTTCTGAGGTCTGAGACACTTTTACTAGATTTACGTCTTTCTAGTTTTCAGATGATGTATGTGGTGTATGAATTATGTCCCAACCACATCTTTTAATGTTTAGAGGCCTTGTTGAGACTATGTTAGACTTCTGCGTTGTCAAACACTTTTATGATATGTAAATACTTCTTTTGAAATCTTATTTCTATTTTCATGTATGATGTATATTAAGTGACTAGTGTAGGGCCTTTTGAGGTTCTATACGTCATGTCAAACCTAGGGTATACTTTGGGTCGTGACAAGCCGACACATCAATTTTGTAAAGGTTTTAGCGTTTGGTCATTTGGGGAAAAAGACACAAGGAAATGGGTTCGTTAGTGCGCGCATTATTGTATGTATGTTGGTGTTGGTTTGATGGGCTCGGAATAGGATAATGGGAATTTTGGATATGTTGATATGTAGTATTGTGGGTTTGCGAAAATGGGCCAAAGTTGGATGGAAAAAAAAGGTTTACGGGACTTAAAATTCGAGTGGGGAAGTTTTCTAACAAAATTACCAAAATATCCTTATTAGAGGTAGAAAAATGTGTTTTTCACCTAGAAATAGAAGGGGTGCAACGCAAGGCTCGTCACAGACCTTGGGGATTGGCCCGCGAGCTCCATTGTGGACCCATGTTGTTTGCAGCCTCTGAAGTTTAATTTGGTAATAAGTGTGGCCCAGACCTCAGTGTAGTGTTTAGTAAAATAAGCATCACTTCTTGATCACATATCAGATTGACAAATGGTTTATAAAGTTGGAAACGAGGCTCACATACCTTTAATTTGATAGGTTAGGACATATGAATTTTCATATTCTAAGAGATATGCTCATTTTAAGTTGACCCTAGTAAGAACTTATAGTGAAACATAATTAGTAATGAAAATTTCAACTCCATTTTGTGCTAGAGGATTATTATGGTCTTAATTCAAACCCAATACACTTTCCACACTTAGGAATTAACACCTATTTATAAATAGAAATCATCATGTTTAGGCCTATACACATGCGAAGAATATTTCAAATCTTTGGTTAGAATTTATGGGGTGTTAGAGTCTAGCTACAAAATCTGCAAGGAAACCTTTTAGTAAATAAACCAAAGGAAAGTTTTCGTCCATTCGAATATTTGTAGGCCTTTGAATGTTACGGCTAGGCATAGGGCAAGTTATTTCATTAAATTTATTTATAATATCATTTTAATTATATCTATTTGATTTCCCAATTATCAGAAGTAATAATTTATTTTAAACCCTACATGAGCTTAGTGAAATTTCAAACAAGAGATAAAAACTCTTTGAACTAATCATGACCAAAAATATTTATCGTTTCAATTTAATGAATATTGTGGTGAAAATAGAATTATTCATCAATTAAATATTTCAAACACTCCACAACAAAATAGTGTTACAGAGATGAGAAAAGAGTACTCTTAGAAATGGTTAAATCAATGATGAATCAAGTCAGTCTCTCAATTACTTTTTTGGGTGCTAATTTGCTTACAACTCTCTATTTACTTATTTAAATGCCTACAAAATTACTTACAAGCACTTCATATAAATTATGGGCCAATAACCAGTAGACATCATGGTGTGAGTATACTAAGTCCTTGGGGTTATGGTGTCTATACACATAATTCCTCTCATAAATATGACAAACTGGGTTTGAGAGGAAAGAAAAGTATCTTTATAAGGTACTAAGAAACCTCCAAAGGTTATATGTTTATAGATGAGAAAAATAGTAAAAGTATAATTGAATTTTGAGTCACGAGATGTCACATTCTTAGAAAATGTGTTTTCTAAAAAAAAAAAAAAAGGAGAAATGGCTGAAATAGTTCATATTTGATAAAAGGCATCAAAAAGTTCAAGGATCACTTCTTTATAGTGGGAGTATTTTAGTAGATGATAAATTAGTTTTTCATTAACAACCTCTTTTATCATCATATGCGAGTTAAAGTAATCCTTCTACACCTAATGGAAATGACCAACTAGATGTTCTTTCAAGTTGCAACAACTGGTCACCAATCTTGTTTCAAGTGAGAGAGGGATAAATTTCCTTGCTTTGAGTGGGAGAAATGTTGATCGAAATGGCAACAATGATGAATTAAAAATCATACGTGGTTCTCATAAAAAGTTTCTCTGCCACCAATTTGACATTGAAGAAGGTGAACTATTTATGATGCTCCTACAAGATTAAAATGAAGCTATGAACGTTTAAGGGGATATCTCATACACTTGTATGCATAAATGGACAAATCAATAAAATTTGAATTACAGTCTATGAGAGTCAACAAAGTTTGAAAACTAGTTGACCTTTTTGTCGAACTCAAGGTTCTTGGGAACAAATGGGTTCTCAAAATTAATCTCAAGGCTAATGGAGTATTTGCGAGATCTAAAGTTTGACTGGTAGTGAAAGGTTACACATATCTTAAAAGAATAGACTACAAAGAAACTTTCTCACTTGTGTGATTCTCCTCTATTTGCGTGATGAATGTGAAGACTGTCTTTCTCAATGGAGAATAGGATGAATAATTTATATGAAACAACGTAATTGTTTCTTTGAAAAGGTTCATGAACAAAATATTTGTAGACTTCTAAAGTCTATTTGTGTCCTTGATAAATTTTCAAGGAAGTCGAATATATGTTTCATAATATTGTCATATCCAATGATTTTTCTACGATGGATGAAGACCATTGTGTTTATATCAATCGATCAAGAAACAAACTTGTAATTTTAATAATTTATATAGATGACATATTTATAGTTGGAAATGATAAGGAGTTTATGATCTAGATTAAGTCATGGTTGTCATCCTAATTTTAGATTAAAGTTATGGGTAAAGCTACATATTTTCTTGGGATCCATATGATTTATTTGCATGATGAATGTGATCCATATGATTTGTGGTATGATAACACTCAAATCACCCTCCAAAACAAAGTAAAATAATGAGCGGTTGTAGTAAGTAAAAAACCCAACGAAGATTCGGGTCGTATCCCACAGGAAATAGTATATCGTGGAGAATTCTTTATTGAAAGAGTTGGACTTTAAATCAGCTCATTTGGAATATTAAGAACAATTGAGTGAATGGTGCCACCAACTTAATATAAAGCTTTTGTTGTCAGTTATCGGACTCAAACTAAAATCAGAACGAAATCAAGGGTTAACAAGCAATCTAGGGGTGCGGGATTGGATATCAATGTCATATAGGAGTAATGGTGTTGCTCTATAGTACTGTATATACATGCATAATCTAAGTCATCTTCAATCACATTAATCATCTTTTGATCTCAAAACATCTATGCCTAGAATATCATTTTGGTCTCATCTAATGCCAATTCTAAAAATACCATTACCTTACCCTATTCACTCTTTCAAGAATAAGGAAAAATAGATCCGACCCATAACCTCTCTTTCAACCAAGTCATAGACATCAAATCTAAACTGCCAGTATTAAACTAATTATCCGCTCTAACTAATCTCTTTCGAGCGTCAACTGGAGATTGGAAGTAGGAATTAAGTTTGTAACCTTATCCCTTAAGTTAACCCCATGAAAATTAGACCAAATTCATGACTTAACAGGAACAAAATAGAGCATAGAACAATAGAAATTACATTAAATTAACGCCCAGCCCCATTAGAGCACCCCTAGATCTTAGGGTTTTAGCCACCCATCACAAAAAGTAAATAAAGTATACCTTTCATGAAAGCAGTCATGGGTGACTTAAAATCAAGCAATAAAGAGTAAACCCACTTTAGATTTAACTTCAAATTATAAAATTCAAGCTACAAATAAAGTGTTCTAAAAAGTAAACTGTTCCCACTCACAATTTTCTCCTGAACTCAGTAGTTCAACTCTCTAATCGAACTCTCTCAAAACTCTATCTTTTGGGCTATTTATAATTTCCCAAAGTTTGGCTCCAAATCTACTTCACAACCAACTCGATGACATTTGTCAGGCTCACCAAACTCCCTCGGTGAATTGCCCTTCGCTCCTTAGCTCGCTATGTGATGCTAGGCTTCAAGTGACCTCAGTTGGTGAACTAAATTAAGTCGTCCTTCTTCATTCGATGAATCATTGAGTACCACCTTAATTCATTGTTCAAGAATTAGGTCTTTGCACACACTATCACTTTCGGTGATGTGCATCAGGTTTGCCTTTCTCATTCGGTGCATTGACACTAGAGTTCACCGACCCTATTTAGTAGACAAAAGGGATATGCAGTGTCACGCCTCGAGCCTACACCCTAGGCAGGAATGGCACTCGAGAACTATTGTTAGCCCCAAGGGAACCCTTGGCCTGGCTAGACTCTCAGCGAAAGACTTACTCAACATACAATGTACTTAAACACAATCTTCAAGAAACTGTCTAAATAGATAAACTGAGAATGTTTAGAAAATTATATTCAATTAAGCCAAAATGACAACTCAAGTCTTTAAATCAAACAACTGAAATACCAAAACTAAAGAACTCATATCTAATTGTCTATGAAGCCTCTACATACTAAGAGGGATATCGGGGTAAGACCTGCGATCATCCTACCAACTGAAAAAGCCAAAAACAACAAAAAAAACATAACCAAAGGGATCCTCCGAAAAGTAAGGAGGCTCACCAACTGATTCTGAGTCCTTGACTTGATCAACGAGGCACTAGATGCTGATCCTAGTTTTCTATATCTGCTTCATAAAATGATGCAGGCCAAATGGCATCAATATATTGAATGTACGAGCATGCAAGGGGAAAACTAAACACGACATAAGCTTGAAATGAATACTAAAAGAAACACTTACCTCAGCTTTACTCAACTTATGAATACTTAATACATAAATAAACAACAGTAAAAATGTAGTTTATATAAAGCATGTAAACTAGTAGGTAGCAACTCAATGTGTTAAAAAAATACGATAACAACTCAATTTATGTAACACCCCGTATGCTAGAACTACCAAAATGCAAAATTTTAGAAGTTGTAGGTTCAACCCATGGTTACAACCAACGGACCGTAGGGTGACTGATAGTCCGTGGATTACCAGTTGCAACCCTTCTCAGAAAGACCTAGAAAAATAATTTATGTCCTGACCCACACCATGACCTACAGACCGTAAGTCTGACCACGGTCCGTGGTCCAGGACCGTAGGTTAGACTCTCTGATTCCAGCCCCTCATTTTCTATTGACAGCTAATCAGCACCGACCGTCAGTCGATCGATGGTCCATCAGTCCCATCCGTTGGTGACCCCAACAATAATTAAGTCAGGGGTCTTTTGGTCTTTTCCTATGTGTTGAACCCTTAAACTACGTCATTTAAACCCTAAATTACATGATTTTGGTCAAATTTATCATAGAAAAATAACTAGAACTTACCCAAGTCAGATCATTCATCAAAACTTAGAAAAATTAGAGTGTAAGAGGAGAAAGAGGTCAAGAACCCTAGTTCAGGAACGCAGCAAGGTTTCACCAATTTTAGTCCCAAAATTGAAATATTTCTTCGTGGCATTCATCAACAAGTATGTGGGATTTCACTAGTGGGTTCCTTTCACCCTTAGGTCCCTAAATTTCAATCAGAATCTTTATTCCCTAAATGTTACCTAAACCTAAGGTTTCCTTAATGTTAGAATTGTTGGGTTTTAGCTGTATCATGTTATAGTATTTTTCTGCCTAGATTCATGCATAAACTCATAGCCCTAGCTATATTGTTCTTTTAGTTCATGAATTACACATGTTAGGTCAGTTCATTCAGTTATATATATAAACATGCCTCAGATTCAAATGCATTATTATTAGTATATTAATGTTGCATTCTTAGTTTGCATATCAGTATTTTGAGCTATCCAGTATTATTGCATTTCAGTCATAAAGTGAACTACTTAATTAATTGGGAGAGGCTTAATACTGAGTGGACTAGGGTTAGTTACCCTCAAGTCCCAAAAACTACTTGCCTCATAGGATAAGTCCTCTCTATTGGGCATTACATTTTAGTGATCATGCCAACATGCATCTATACCTCTCGCAGGGTATATTGGGTCCTTTCGATTGGGCGTATATATCAAACTCCACATTTATGTAATGTGGTTTTATGTCGGTTATTAGTAGCTCCCTCTCATTTCAATCAGATTCCATTGCATTGAGCATGTTATCAGTATAGTTCAATATTCATTCTCAACATGTTATAAACTTGGCCATTGCATTCAGTTTAGCCTTGCTCAATATTTCCAGTATCCTTATTATGTTTAGATTATATCATTGCTTATTTGCTTGTTCAGTTATGTTATTATTCAACTTTATTCTATCATGCATGCTCAATACATTTCAAATACTGACACATACTTTGTGGTACATCTTCTCGTGATGTAGGTTCAAGTCCACAGGAGTCAGTCACGCATTGATCAGTTTTCGATCTTCAGTTCAGCAACATCAGTAGTGAGTCCTCATTCTTCGAGGAATAGTGACATAATTATTGTTCTTGCTTTTAATTGTAGTTTCAGTAGAGGGTTTATTTCAAACATAGTTAGTTTCAACTTTAGTCTTAGAGTTTGACCTTTCATTTGTATTCAAACTCTCAGTTTGCATATATTCAAAATTAGTTTATTGGTATTCCCCATCATTTTAAATTATTTATATGATTTAGCTTCTACATAATATTTATTGATTCATCTCGCTTTAGTATGCTACGATATGCCAGCAGGGTTAGCTTGGGGTCACTCGTGATCTTAGGTCCCGTGTCCGCATCTACGGGGTAGCCTC
This sequence comes from Solanum bulbocastanum, assembly GCA_037074985.1. Lineage (NCBI taxonomy): Eukaryota > Viridiplantae > Streptophyta > Magnoliopsida > Solanales > Solanaceae > Solanum > Solanum bulbocastanum. Next base: position 30,525,364 of record CM073599.1, on the reverse strand, counting down.
GATGGGTGAAAAACTTGGTATCAAAGCACTAGGTTTAAGTATCCTAGGACGTCTAAAAAGTCACACTAAGTAGTGTCCTTTTCATGGGTGTGAAGTGCACCACATCTAATGAGAGAGAGGCTACAAAGTGTTTTAGAAAGAACTTCACTCTCTTTGTTACTCTTGTCGTGCATAAGGTATGATCTAATTTATTATTCTGACTCGTCGTTTTGCATTTTAGATCATGCCTCCCCGTAGAGCTTATGGAATGGGTGTGAATGCATGCAATGCTAATACAGCTCCTTAAGTCCCAGATCAGGATGTTTCGAATGCTGAATTTCAGAACGTTATCCAGTTGTTGGCTCAGAGTTTGACCAACCATAACAATCAACAGGTTCCAATTCTGACAAATGCTAATGTTGGGTTAGCTGCAGCTAAAGTTCATAATTTTGTTAGGATGAACCTGCTCGATTTCTTAGGATCACGGACTAGTGAGGATCCCCAAAACTTCATTGATAAGGCCAAGAAGATCTTTGGAGTAATGCATGTAACTAGGAATGATCAGGTTGAGTTGTCATCTTACCATCTTAAGGATGTAGCTCATATCTAGTATACTCAGTAGAAGGAGAACAGGGGTACATATACAGCTCCTATCACTTGGGAATGCTTTAGTAAGACCTTTCTGGATAGGTTCTTCCCAAAAAAGTTGAGGGATGCAAAAGCTCAAGAGTTTATGAATATGAGGCAGAGTTCTATGACACTCCAAGAGTATGGACTCAAGTTCACCTAGCTCTCCAGGTATTCTCACCACATGGTAGGTGATTCCAGGGCTTAAATGAACAATTTCTGTATGGGGTATCCGATCTTGTGAAAACGAAGTGTAGAAATGATATGTTGTTGGAAGATATTAACATCTCTAGGCTTATGACTCATGCTTAGCAAGTTGAGGGTGCAAAGCTTAGGGAACATGCCAAGGAGAATAAAAAGGCTAGGACATGGAACTATGACTATTCTCAATAAAAATTGGGTGGTGCAAATTGCTCGAGGCTTCAGTAGAAGTCTTCAGCTCTAGCACCTTCATTAGCTAGTGTTCCATCCTCTAAGTTTTGAAATAACCAGAAGGGTAGGGCATCAGGCCCTAAATCTCAAGGTAATATTTCAGGCGCCATAACCTACCCAACTTGTCCAAACTGTGGTAAGAACCATACATGTGAGTGTCTTACAAGAAAGGAAAAATGCTTTGGGTGTGGGAAATCTGGTCATAGGTTGAAAGATTATCGTTCTAAACAGGGTCAAAGAGGTAACAATGGTAGAGCTCAGTCCAGAACTTCAGTAGCACTTGCAGGTGGCCCGACTCAGTAGGGTAAATCATCTAGTACAGGTGGGGGTCAGCACCAAAACAGGTTATATGCTCTCCAGGATTGCCAGGATTAGGAAGATTTTCTTGATGTAGTCACTGGTATGTTACGAGTCTTTGACTTAGATGTTTATGCATTGTTAGATCCAGGGGCAACTCTTTCCTTTGTAACTCCTTATATAGTTGTCAAATTCGATGTTAGTCCAAAAAAACTCTCAGAACCCTTCTCTGTCTCTACTCCTGTCGGTGACCCAGTTATAGCTAGAAGGGTATACAGAAATTGCCCTGTCATAGTCTCCCAGAAAGTCACCTTAGTAGATCTTGTAGAGTTAGAAATAGTGGACTTCGATGTCATTCTAGGCATAGATTGGTTACATTCCTATTATGCCTCAGTTAATTGTAGAACTAGGATTGTTCGTTTTCAATTTCCAGATGAACCAATCTTATAATGAAAGGGTAGTAGCCTAGAGCCTATGGGTTGATTCATTTCTTACCTTAAGGCCAAAAAGATGATCTCTAAGGGTTATCTCTATTATCTAGTTCGGGTTAAGGATTCAAGCTTTGAGACTCCAACTCTAGAGTCATTTCATGTAGTTAATGAGTTCCCTGAAGTGTTTCCAGAAATTTTCTTGGAGTTCCTCCCAAAAGGGAAATCGACTTTGGAATTAATCTTTTTCCAGATACCCAACCTATCTTTATTCCTCATTACAAAATGGCTTTATCTGAGCTTAAGGAATTGAAAGAGATGTTGAAAGACCTTCTATATAAAGGCTTCATAAGACTTAGTATTTTCCCATGGGGTGCACCAATATTGTTTGTGAAGAAGAAAGATAGTTCTTTCAGAATGTGAATTGACTATCGGCAGTTTAAAAAAGTCACAATCAAGAATAAGTATCCCATCCCCAGTATTGACTTATTTGACCAACTTCAGGGTACTATTCATTTCTCAAAGATAGACCTCAGATCGGGTTATCATCAGCATAAAGTCAGAGATAGTGACATTTCGCAGATAGCCTTCAGAACTTGATATGGTCATTATGAATTTGTAGTTATGTCATTTGGACTAGCCAATGCTCCTGCAGCTTTCATGGATTTGATGAACAGAGTGTTCAAGCAGTATTTGGATTTGTTCATTATCGTCTTTATTTATGATATCCTCAATTACTCTAGGAATGAGGAAGAACATGTGAATAATTTGAGGGTTGTTCTGCAAACTCTCAAAGATCCCCAGTTATTCGCTAAGTTTAGCAAATATGAGTTTTGGTTTCAATCCGTTGCTTTCCTTGGGCATATAGTGTGTAGCAAAGGGATCCGAGTGGATTCTCAGAAAATAGAAGCAGTGAAACGATGGCCTAGACTACCTCTCCTATAGATATAAGAAGTTTCTTGGGTCTAGCGAGTTATTACAGAAGTTTTGTGAAAGGATTTTCATCTATAGTCTATCCATTGACTAAGTTGACTCAGAACAAGGTCAAGTTGCAGTGGTCAGATAATTGTGAGAAGAGCTTTAGAGAACTGAAAACTAGGTTGACTACAGCTCATGTTTTGATTCTACCAGAGGGTTTAGACAATTATGTGATCTATTGTGATGCGTCTAGAGTCGGCCTTATGTTGTGTGTTGATGCAGTGAGGTAAGGTTATAGCTTTTGCTTTTAGAGATCTCAAGGTGCATGAGAAGAACTATCCAACTCTTGACCTCGAACTTGCAGTAGTGGTATTTACTCTGAAGATTTAGAGATTACTTGTATGGTGTTTATGTAGATGTGTTCACTGACCATAAGAGCCTTCAGTATGTGTTCACCTAGAAAGAGTTTAATCTTCGCCAGAGAAGATGGCTTGAGTTCCTCAAAGATTATGATATAAGTGTGCATTACCATCCTAGTAAGGCCAATGAAGTATCAGATGCTCTTAGTAGACTATATATGGGTAGTGTAGCGCATGTTGAGGAAGAAAGAAAGGAAATAGCAAAAGATGTTCATAAACTTGCTCACTTAGGAATTCATCTTATGAGCATATCAGATGGTGGTGTAACAATTCAGAATGGGTCCAAATCTTCTTTTGTAGTAGAGGTTAAGGAAAAGCAAGACAATGATCTGATATTGCTTTAACTAGACGGTGCAATCCATCAGCAGAGGGTTGAGGTTTTCTCCCAAGGGGTAGATGGTGTACTTCGCTATTAGGGTCAATTATGTGTTCCTAAGGTGGGTAAGTTGAGACAGCAGATTCTTGAAAAAGCCCATAACTCCAGATATTCTATTCATTGAGGCACCACTAAAATTTATCATGATCTGTGGGAAGTCTTTTAGTGGAATGGTGTAAAAAGGGATATAGCAGATTTTGTGGCTAAGTGCCCCAATTGTTAGCAAGTTAAGGTTAAACATCAAAAACCAGGAGGTATGACTCAAGAGATCAAAATCCCTATTTGGAAGTGGGAAGTGATCAACATGGACTTCATTACAAGATTACCTCGTACTCACAGACATCATGACTCCATTTGGGTGATAGTTGATAGAGTTACTACGTTTGCACACTTTTTGGCATTCAAGACTACAGATTCAACGAAGGACTACACAAAGATTTAAATTAATGAGATATTCAGGTTGCACGGGGTTCCTTTGATTATCATCTCAGATAGAGGTCCTCAGTTTACCTCTCATTTCTAGAAGTCATTTTAGAAGGATCTTAGTACTCAAGTTAATCTTAGCACAATATTTGATGAGCAGATGGATGCTCAGGCAGAGCGTACCATTCATATCTTAGAGGACATGTTGAGATCTTGCGTGATTGATTTCAAGGATAGTTAGGATGATCACATTCCTCTTACAAAGTTTTCCTACAATAATAGTTACCATTCCAGCATTTAGATGGCCCCTTGTTAGGCATTGTATGGGCGTAGATGTAAATCTCCAGTTGGTTGGTTTGAAGTAGGTGAAGCAGCCTTGGTAAGGCCAGATTCAGTTCATGATGCTATGGAGAAAGTGCAACTCATTAGAGATAGACTCAAGACAACCATAATAGCCAAAAGTCCTATGTAGATGTAAGGAGAAGGGAATTAAAGTTCCAAGTTGATGATTGGGTTTTCTTGAAAGTGTCACCTATGAAAGGGGTGATGAGATTTGGCAAAAAAGGGAAGCTTAGTCCTACATATTTAGGCCCTTACAAGATCTTGAAAAGGGTTGGTAAAGTGGCTTATGAGTTAGGTTACTAACAGAACTAGCAACAGTTCATCAGGTTTTTCACATTTCGTTACTGAAGAAGTGTGTGGGTGATCCAACATCTATTATACCTTTAGAAAGTGTGGCTGTGAAGGATAGTCTCACTTATGAATAGGTACCAGTTGAAATCCTTGATCATCAGGTTATAAGGTTGAGAAACAATGAAGTCGCTTCAGTCAAGGTTTTGTGGAGAAGTCAGTCCGTAGAGGGAACTACTTGGGAAGCAGAAGCAGCCATGAAGGCCAAGTGCCCTCACCTCTTTCCTTCCGATTCCATTCTAGCTTTAGTTAATAGTTCCTCTTCAATTTTTCAACCATTCATGCATAGTTTCAGTCATAGCATCATGTTTCTTTAGTTTGTACTTGCATTTTTCTGCGTATTTGCATGTTCTTGGAACTTAGTTCAGTCAAAAATCAGTTTCTAGTATATAGTGGTAGTGTTTACATCTCTTTCCCTCAATAGTCAACTAGTTTAATCTTCATTTGAGGACAAATGCTCCCAATGGGGAGATAATATAACAACCCGTATGCTAAAACTACCAAAATGCATATTTTCAGAAGTTGCGGGTGCAACTCGCTGGTGCAACCCACGATTGCCACCCACGGACCGTAGGGCGACCCACTATCTGTTCTGGTGGTCCGTGGATTACTATCTGCAATCCTCCCTAGAAAGACCTAGAAAAATAATATAAGTCCTGACCCACGCAATACCTAAGGACCATAGGTCAGACCATGGTCCGTGGTCCAGGACCATAGGTTAGATCCTCTGATTCTAGCCCCCAATCGTCGATTGACAGTTGACCAGCACGGATCATCAGTCGATTGACGATCCATTGGTCCCGTCTATCAGTGACCCCGACAACAATTAAGTCAGGGGTCTTTTGATCTTTTCCTTATGTGTTGGACCCCTATACTACATCATTTAAACCCTAAGCTACGTGATTTTGGTCAATATTAGCCTAGAAACATAACTAGAACTTACCTAAGTCAGATCATTCATCAAAACATAGAAAAATTAGAGTGTAAGAAAGAACCCTAGTTCAAGAAACTAATAAGGTTTAACCAGTTTCAGCCCCAAAATCGAAAGATTTCTCCGTGGAATTCTCACCACATATGTGGGATTTCACTAGTTCATTCCTTTCACCCATTAGGTCCTTAGATATCAATCAGAATCTTGACTCCCTTAATGTTACCTAGACCTATGAATGTTAGAATTGCTGGATTTTAGCTGTTAGAATGATTCCAAATCATATTATCATGTTGTAGTATTGCTCTGCTCAGATTCATGCATAAACTCAGGACCCTAGCTATGTAGTTCTTTCATTTCATAAATTACACATACTAGGTCAGTTGATTTAGTTATATATATATAAACATGCCTTAGTTTGGAATGCATTATTATAGTATATTAATGTTGCATTCTCAGTTTGCATGTCAATATTTTGAGCTATCCAGTATTATAGCATTTCAGTCATAAAGTGTAAACTACTTAATCAATTGGGAGAAATTTAATACCGAGTGGACTAGGGTCAGTCACCCTCAAGTTCCAAAACTACGTGCCTCATAGGATAAGTCCCCTTTGTTGGGCATTACATTTTAGTGATCACGCTAGCATGCCTCTATGCCTCTGACAGGGTATATTGGGTCCTCTCGATGGGGAGTATACATCGGAGTCCACATTTAGCTCATGTGGTTTAATGTCGGTTATTAGTAGCATCCTCTCAGTTCAATCAAATTCTATTGCATTGACCATGTTATAAGTATAGTTCAGTATTTAGTGTCAGCATGTTATAAACATGGTCATTGCATTCAGTTTAGCCTTGTTCAGTATTTCCAGCATCCTTATCATATTCAAATTATATCATTGTTTATTTGTTTGTTCAGTTATGTTATTATTCAACTTTATTATATCATTCATGCTCGGTACCTTTCAAGTACTGATGCATACACTGCGCTACATCTTTTTATGATGTAGGTTATGGTCCTTAGCAGTTAGATCACACATAGATCGATTCCCGATATTCAGTTCTACATCATTAGTGGTGAGTCCTCATTCTTCAAGGACTAGTGACATGATAATCTTTCTAGCTTATAGTTTAGTTTCAGTTTTGTTATACCTAGCTGGGGCATGTCCCAGCATTTCTAGTTAGTAGAAGATTTATTTCAGACATAGTTAGTTCAGCTTTAGTCTTAGAGTTTAAATTTTCATTTGTATTCAAACTCTCATATTTCATATATTCTGACTTAGTATATATGTATTCCCCATCATTTAATATTATTTATATGATTTAGCATCAGCAAAACATTTATTCATTCAGCTCGCTTTAGTATGCTTATGATATGCCACAGAGTTAGATTAGGGTCACTCATGATCCTAGGTCCTGTGTCCGCGTCCAGGGGGTAGCCTCAGGGCGTGACAATTTATATATACATAAAGTAATATAATTCTATGGGAGATTCTCTAACTGACAATCAACACGATGAGCTAATGTAATAATACAGCGTCTCGCCTACGCTACTAGAATAGTCATATACCTTGCCGGGATATAGAACGCCTCAACAAAGTGGATCCACTAGTCTATGCTAAAAATAACTAAGGAATCATCTAAAAAATATGACCCTTTCTGCCTACGTTGGCCATATGGTTTATGGAGACTTGAGTTATTTGATCTCGTCCCCATATCGGTGCTCAAAACTACTCCCAAAATACTCAGCTCATATGTTTAAAAATTAGAAACTCTATTTGGGATTTGAGATAATTACTCAAAAACTAGCTCAAAGGCTCTCTTGGAAATCGGTGTTTCATCTCTTATTTAAATATGAAAACATTTACTCTTTTGGGAATAGATAGACTCGATATACTCTTTTGAAGAAATGACATTCAATCTTTACTCTTTAGTCAACTCAAAACTCAAGTTTAAAACAAAGTTAAAACGTTTTTAAAAGACTTTTGGAAAACTCTATGAACTTATCTTCACTTGACTCTTAAAACTTTCCTTGAATTGAATTATGGATTCAAGGCTCATGATCTCATGTTATGGATGATTTCATATTTTTTAGACGTACTTTAGAGTATATAAATCAACTAGAAAATATAGGTACATTTCATGGGAACTTGAACGGAAAGAAGTGGGAAAGGGTAGAAGACCTGGAGTCTTTTGAACTTTGAGTGGCGCCGGGCACCAGAGGCAAAAATTCAGAGTCTGGGTTGGAGCGAATTGGCTGGCGCAGCACCCCAGAGCCCAAACTACAAAAGTTCCTTAGGGGCGCTCTGAGTGGCGCGGCACCCCCGCCCCCTCCCCAGATTTTTGACGAATTTTCTTGCTCATTTTTCCACTCTAAACTCCCTAGATTCGAATGGTTCCTTCCCCAAATGCTTAGAATCAAAAACACAACCAAAATGTGCAAGAAACTACTCAAAAAAACATCAATTTTCATGAATTTAACTCAAGAACTTCTCAACAACTTTAGTAAATCAAGAAGAATCTCAACAAGCCACATCAAGAACTCAAATTCTATACTTTCAAGGACTTAATTTCACGGAATTGAATCATGATTGGTGCGTGGGTGACCTAACCCAATGCAATGTGATCTCACATACCTCGTAGGGGTCAACCCTTCTGTAAATTCACAAGCTTAGCTTTAAGAACGTGACAAATCCTTGCTTTTTCTCCTCTTCTGTTCTTTTCTCTCAAAATCCTAACTTGTTTTCAATAGCGTAAACTGAATTTCATCAGTTTAGACCCCAACTTAATTATCAAAAATGAAAATAATTAATTGGGTAGTGAAAATACCATAATACCCTTCTAAAATATGATTTTGACTTTCCTTATTTCGACAGACCAACTTCAAATGGTCATATCTAACTCATACGAACTCGAAATTGATCAAACTTGGTGGCTTTGGAAGATAATTTAAAGATATTTCCTACGGTATCTTGTAGCACACCTAACTCATCCTGAGCTAGGATTTATGATCGTTCGAAGTTGACCCAAAACTTATACTTAGCTTAATTTTGTCAAACTTTCCAAATTTGATTATTTCCAAAAGCAATTTATATGTAATTCTGTTCTTTCTAGTTTATTCAAATAGAGAGGTGTTATATATAGTGTCAGTTTGGGTGAAGTCATGCTCAATCGGCGATAAACCTTTCATACTAGGTGATCAACAATGTTCATTTTGCACTGCTTTTTGCATTTTTGGCCATTCTTTCAAACTTCAATCCATGCCTTGTCCAATTACCTTCATAGCTGCAGATCATTAGTATTTGATTAGAAAAGGGTAAAGCTAGGCATTGAGGATATTAATTATTGAGCTAAATGGGCCTTAAATAAGTGCAAATCTACCACTCATCAACACCGCAACTTAAACTTGTGATTGTCCTCAAGTAAATAAAGAACACAATAAGCTCAATAAGGGTGTCTACAACAATACTCAATAAGAGCGAACATGCAAAAGACATGTCAAGACTACTCTCAATAGCTTGTTACCCTACATATGGATGAAATTGCTTCAAATGATGACTAGATAGTATCAACACAAGCTCAAGCTCACTTTTAGCTTCTTGTCTAATGCAAGAACATGTTTCAACAAATGCATTCAAGTGCCCTCACATCAGGAATGATTTCATGCTCTCACAAAGAAAATCAACAAAAGTAATGGGAATCAATGAAACTCTCACTCTCTCAAAAGATAAACACATGTAAGCTTTGTCCCATAGGTTTGCCAATATTTTTCAATCATTAAACAAAACTGGTTCATGTAAGATATCAAGGGTCTTTTAGGCTTTTAATGGGGCTAAGGGCTATGGCATGGTCAATTTGTATTGGTGACTTGTACCTTTTTAAAGAATTGTTGCAATAATTATCACCTCTTATCAAGTTGTTTTTCTTCTTTTTCATTTAAGAACTCAAATACTGATTCACTTAATTTGTTTAGACCACCCCTTTATTTCATTAACTTCTCTTTTTTCATCTTCATTTTTCTGAGCTATTTCCATTATCTTCTACTCTTTCCCAAAAATTGATGATTATTCATAGCTATTACTTTGACACCAAATAAAAGTTCGACTCAATGCTCTATTTTTATCCTAGTTGATCCTGACCATGATGATACAACATGCACACATTTTTTTATAAGGAGGTGTTCCTTGTTTTTGCAAAACTTTCATATTTGGGTCTCATTTATTCTTTCTTTGCACTTTACTTGGCTTTCATTCATCCTTCCTTTATTCGCCCTAAACTTAGGCTTTTGGCTTAAGGTTGCAATTCAAACATCGCAATGCTACAAAAAGGATTTTTGGTGAGAATGTAGGGATACTCAAGAGGCTTCTTTTGGTTGTCAAAAAATAAGTTAGGCTCCATAGGTACAAACATAGATTCACACCCTCATAAGGTAGTCACAAAAAGCTTTATGGAAAATTTGGTTCCCTCATTGAATTTTCCCCCAAGATTATTTCCCACACTCACCAAGATTCAAACAATTGGACCAACAAGGAAAATTCTTGGACTCCACACGCATGTTTTCAAGTAAACCACACCACACATGTCACATTGAAACACACTCAATTAGCACATCCCAAAAAGATCAAAAGCTTATGTATGAGGTTCATTGCAAGACTCACATCAAAACGTAGCTAGTCAACAAAAGATTCAAAGAGATCGCTCAAAGGTGTTCCAACATCGATTTCATTCTCACAACACTAGTATTATGCATTATGCTCGTCATGCGTACTACTCAAGACATCGATATTGAAAATTAATTCTCAAATTGTTATTAATATAAACATCAAGCATTTCATGATTTGAACTCATGGGGGGTTGCAACATCAGAGGAGAACGAGATAGAAACACAATTCCAAAAAGAGCACTCTAATATAAATAAAATCACTACAATTGTTCCACATAAGGAAATAACAATATACAAGCAAAAGAGGAATATTGGCACGAAGGCTCTCACCCCACAAAAAAAATGTAGTGTCCTTAATGCAAAAAGAAATAGAAGTACTGGAGGCTAAGATACAGGATCCTTGTGAGAGGCTATCCTGTGGAGCACACTTTTCTGGAGTCTCGAGAGGTGCAATATCAAGAGGGGCATTAATGCCCAGCAATGGGATCACAGTATGGGGTATAGGAGGTACAACTGGGGTATTAGTGCTCGTCTTAGAAAGAAAGGATGATAGGGTCTCGAGTGACCCCACTAGGTCTAACAGCTGAAGTCTCTTAAGAGATCTCTCCAATGCAGCCTAAAGAATGACCTTTTGGTCTCATATAGCTCGATCAGAGTCTCTGCGATTCCTTGCTCTTCAACACTAAGCTCATTCTGATTTGTCTCCTTGGACAACTCCTTCTCGGCTCTCTCACTATTATCATCATCAGCAGTCTCAACATCTACAATAACTTTAAGCATAGTGAATGTAGGCACACCACCAAGCATCTCAGGTGCTTCAGGTAGGAGAACATCGCTCCAAAGTGTGTAGATGTCTAAAGACTACATCTGGACCACCTCTACCCTCAAAGTAGCCATCTTAACCTTTAGGGTGTCTAAAGCACTATAACTATCTTTGGCCTTCTCCCGATCCATAATCCTCATTGTTAGATCATCCAACCTCAAAGCATGGTTCGCAATTACCCCCTAACACTTGCCTGTCATCTTAATCACAGGGGAAAAGTCCTTTTGATGGACTTGTCCATAAGCTTGGGCAATTCCTTCTCAACTCGAAAAGCTCTCACATCTGCTGCCCAAGCAAGGCTGTCCATCTAGTAAATAAGAGCTAGGGTCAAAGGGGGATGCGAAAGAGGAATTGGAGAGGCCTCATAGCAGTAGTAGGGGTAGATGGCTACACAGGCACATCAACAAAAGATCTAGCAACAGATGGAATAAAGAAATACCAGTTTGTTCCATAGAATGAGCAGGTGTACTGGTCTCATGACTTAAGGTAGCATGGTCGACCAATGGAGTGGATTTGGTGGTGGCACCTTTCTTCGAGCCACGTCATCTCTAAAACATATGCCTTTATCCTACAGATGTCACTAGATGGGGCTTGTATGACTCTCATATCTATGGCAGCCCAAAAAAGGACTCCTCCTCTCTCACATAATTGTATGATCTGAACTGGAAAGGGGAGCGATTCTTGCCCTCATTAGCATCTTTTTAGATATAATGGTACCAACATGTATGTGCTTATGATCAATGATTGTGCCAACATATACCGCCTTGTCATGGCGAGAACAAACTCGTTATGGGATAGCATCAAGTTGTTGTTGATAAAGACAAACCAATATCTATCCATATCATTGTTCTTTTTTATCCTGGCAAAATCAACCATCCAAGAAGGAGAAGAATCAAAGATTAAAAGTTCTAGCCAACTCTTTCAAGAATCCAAATCATGTCGTATCGGAGTGACAATAGATTGGATTAAAAGGTTGGTATGTCTAATGCGGTATTGGTGGATCCAGAGTTACATCAGACTTTCCTTCCCCATACTTCCACTTCTTCAAGTGGTTTCCAGATTGTACCCTTTCACTTCTTTGGGAGGGCCTGAGCATAAGCTGCATATAACTCCCTTACCCAAGAAGGGATGTAGGGATTCCTTGCCCATGTAAAGCCTTCAAATCAATATAATTGAATGGAATCCTAGATGGTTGGGTAGTCACTCATCACTCCATCAACAGAGAGTTGTCTCTCCTTAAGAATAGTTTATTCACCTACAGCTTTGAGCATTTTAAAAGCTCTTAAAGCTATAACTTGAAGGACTATCGAAGTCGATGCCTGTGCAAACGTGGGTTACACTAGCTTGGATCTAAATTTTTTCCTCTTCCTTACCACACTAGGCTGTACCCTATCTTAGGTAGATTATTGTGGGATGGTGGTTTGTCAAGGTTGGAAAGCCTCTGAAGGCTCATTTAATGCTATCCCTTGATATCTTTTCAGTGGAGGAGGAGGAGGAGAGGGCTCTCTATCCTACTCTATGTTAGAAGAAAGTATCTCCTTGTTATTAACATTTCAAAGACACTTTATCTGATTCTAAGTGTCAACGATCGTTAGTAAGTATATAACCAAACCAACTGAGTTAGGGTCGATCCTATAGAGAGTAGCTTTCTTTGAATTCAACTACGAAAGTATGACAACGACATTTACAGTTGAGCAATATAACACTTAATAGTTACATAGTCAAATTTCAGGATATTGTTACCAATCCACTTTAACTTACCCACAAGTAACAATCAGATAACTAGGAAACACTTGGGGGGTTGACTAACCAACTGTCAAATTCAACTTAATGGGTGTGTCTCATTACCGATAATGTTAATTCGTCACGGGTAACTTGGACTATAAGTAAGGCAACTTTCTCTCGAACAACTACCTCATTTATGTTGAATTCTCTCAAACCTCAACACCATCTTTGAAATGATCAACCCACGCTCTCATCAAATCCACTCTCTCGAGCTCAATAAAAAGGCTAGCTCTTGGGTTTCACTTTCTCAAGCTGAAACCATTAAGACCCACTACTAAGGATGCAAAATTACTATGTTAGTTCTGTACTCCCTGTTACGATTTGATTTCGAAAACTAAGGTTTCGAGACCATTTCCGCAACTTTGGCAATTTTTGGAAAATCTATAATTTGAAGTCGCCACTTAATTTTTTAAGAAAAATTAAGAAAACTATAAAAAAAAAAAAGAAAAATTAAGAAAACTATAAAAAAAAAGAAAAATTTGAAAGAAAACATATTAAATAAAACCAGAGTCGGGAAAGGGTTCAAATAATTCTCTAAGGAAGGGTTTAGGCATCTTAGAGAATCCGCTAACACGCGGTTGACCGACGGATTTAAAAGTTGGCTAATTTTAAGAGGAAACTTAAATTACTTGAAAAATCTCATTTTTTATTTTTATTTTATTTTTTATTTTGATAAATGAGAAATCTTTTGATACTTGTACATTCGTATTATCCCAAATAATGAAATAATTCAAAGGTTAGAGTGCCAAAATAAAATTTAAACTTAACAATTTATCCGAGTCAAGTTTTTGAGTTGAATAATCAAAACAATCACTTAGACGTGGATTTGAAAGCTAAATACTAACTATGAAAGAATATAGATAATTCTCAAGCTAGTCTTAAAGCTTATAAGGAAATCTCTTGAGAATTATAAAGATCTCGAAAATAATCCTAACTTGAAACTTTCATCCATAGTCATAATTTGAACCATACAATTAATCCAAACTTATAAACATGGAGTAAAGAACCTTGTTCTTTAAAAAAAAAACTATGAAAGGATAAAAGAAATCCTCAAGTCATTCATACAAAGTCCCAAGTAAAATTGAAAGACAACTAATTCATTTTCAAGAAACTTAACAATTTTATCCTATTCAAAAATTTGAACTAAATAGTTAGTTCAAACTCATAAACACGGATTCCAAGCTTTTCAACAACTATGAAAGAACATGAAAGGTTCTTAAGTTATTCTACAAGCTTAAATTACCTAACTTAAAAAGTTTGAAAATTTGAAAACTTAAAAGTAAACAAGTAACGAAATAGAAGATCCAATAAAGAACCTCCAAAAGGATTCATCTAAGTTAAAGAAAAGGTTAACAAAAGTTAGCGTTCACAATAAAAATAATGATGAGGAAATAAAGTAAACAGTGAATTAAATAACTGAAATTTCCAGCCCACACTCGATCATTTTAGGGGCTGAAATTGTTGTACTGCTGCTTCAAAACGTCATGGGTTATGACCCAATTTTGCTCTTCATTTTTTAGCCCTTTGAGGCTGCTACTACTGCTGTTTTTTAGTGGACTTTACAGTCCAAAAACTCAAATTTCAGCCCTTTAGGCTGCTGTCACCCTGTTACTGCTGTTGCTATTAGCTTGGGTTTTGTCCCACTAATATTAGCTTCCTTTTCAACGGCTTGGAGGTTTGACTCGAAAAGAAGATTATGCAAGAGGAGGAGTCCAATCGGACTCAACGGGAGAGGTTTACATGCAACAGAGAAAGAGACTACATTAGCATACTTAGTAAAGAAATAATTAAGACATGACTTTAATTTAAGAGGAGGCAAGCTAGATGACTTTAAACAGAAGAAAACTACTACCGATGTATAGATTTCATAGAGACATAAATTAAGAGGAGAAGGACACACATAACAATAAGAGACCACATTTTATCAAATAAATTAACAATATGGCGTCATTGCCTATTATACCAAGAAAGGCTCCCAACATATTTGCGTCAATAGGCAATATCACACAAATGCAGTAAACAATAAATAACAAACCAAAGAGGCATTCTTGACAATAGCTATTGAAATAATACACAATTGTTATTAGCTTTTGCTCAAATGAATAATTATACATGTTGACAGTAGACTGCTTACAATAACATCTTCATTCTCAAGTAGAAAAGATAGCAAAATTTGATAACACGACTTGGCGCAAGGGTTCTTATAAAATCTCGTTTTTTCTTACACATTAATGAAAACCAATTAGGCATAACCTGATTTTCTTTGCTTCAAAAAGAGGTTACAAACAGAGAAAGCTATACTAAAGTCAATAAACAACGAACATGAGGCAAATTGGAAGCCATGCCACATAATCAACACGTAATACACCTCATGCTATGATCAAAATAACTCTATTAAATGGAACCTAATAATGCTATTTTATCATGTTAAAGGACAAAATGCTACATATAAAGAAAAGCAGGCCAAAGCATTTTTGAAGAAAACCATTATTATATTCCAACAAACTAACATGCCTATGGGCATAAACAAATGGAAACGAACACAGTATTCTTAGAGGCGGGTTTCGTTGAGCAGCAAAACCAAATAAATGAGTAAGGCAAACAAAGGGTTTTGCTCAGGGTAAAAGTTTTGGATTATGTGACAACGGTAGGGATGACTTTCGGAAAGATAAAATAAACAAAAATAAATAAATAGATAAAAAAATTTTAAAAAATGCATTTAGCTAGATGGACGCATTACGAAAGCATGAGCTATGAACATGGTATCACGAGTTAAGTCAAGCTAAATATGGATAATAATCAGACCATATGAAACCACCGATAAGTCATCAGAATGGCAACTACCTTCATATTGTATTAATTCAAAAATAAAAATAAACCACGGGAAATCAAGTGACTCAACTCATGTTGTCCAGATCTTAACCAAAATGTTAAATCCCTAAGAGCAGAACCAACCAAATTACCGCACAAGTAGAACAGTGGATCAATGGATCAACCAACACCATAGAGCTAAGTAAAACTTCGCTAACATTCAATCCCCTCCCATTTTATTGTCATGATTAGAAGGGAGCAAAACGACAGAAAATTATTCTAACACAAAGAGCCGAATGCACTTGAACAGAACTTGCAGCCAACATTAAGCATTCAACACACAAGAATCTCATCTCGAAGGTGGAAGAGAGGTGAAAGCATCATAAAAGGGAAAGAATTTTACCTCTTCGAGGGCAGGGAGCTGAGACTGGATGAGCAGAGGAGACAGCGAGCTTCTTCCAACACTACACACAACTTTGAGAGCTCCGACGAGCAGCAAGAATGTCCCGGAAAAAAGAGATCAGCGCCGGAATACACTCTATAATACTCAATTTTTTAAGTCTGTATTTGCTTTTAAAAAAACCTATGTATGTTTCACTTTTTCTTGGCTTAAAATTTTCCAACCAAAAATCTCCTATCCTCCTCCTTTTCCATAGTGAAAAAGGAAACATATATATAAGGGAAAAATAGGGTTTGGAATGGGGGGAAAACGGATAGAATCCGGACGAGAATTGGGTACATTTGAAATTCAAACGCCATAAATTCCTTGCACCAAATTGGGACGACACCTTTTTCTAAGATTTTCACCCCATTTCGGAAGGGGAAAGGGGAGATGGACGTCTCGGATTGATTTCGCTGTCCTTGGGCGCGACGTGGCCTCATCGCAAGGCCACAAGGACGATTTTCGCGTGCTGGCAGGTGCTTTTTGATGCTGTTGCAGCGAGGAAGACATTGGGAGAAAGACGATAAAGGCGTCTGGCTGCTGGAAGAAGAACGTGATGTGCAGGGGTCTGCTGGTACTATTTTCTGGGCTTTTGGTATTGATGTTGTATGTTGTAATGGGTCTTAGTGGGTTAAAGAAATGGGCTGCTGAAAGTGCAAATAATAAGGCCCAAAATTTGCTTCTTAATATAAGTTAAAAGGCTTGGAGAAGGAGTGGCTACAATTGTATTATAGAAACCTAGCCGATTTGAACTTAATTAGGATAGATTTGGCTAGTAATTAAATAAGACGAATTGATATAATCAATCAACAAGCTTCTTAATTTCAACGAAATAAAATAATAAACTCAATTAAACTTAAATGACTCAAAGTTAAAACCATAATTTAAACTAAACTAGTTCAAGTAAAATATTTAACTAAAGATAAAAAAAATTTTAGACGATTTTCGAATATTCATAAAATGACATAGTTATGTACATAATTGTGAAATATGTACATTAGTTTAAAAGCCAGAAAATTGAAGGAATTACTTAAAATGACTTGAAAAATATGTTGAATTTTATAAAGTCAATTATTTCAAATTGTTTGGGGAATTAAGAAGCTCGATGATTAATTATTATTGGGGAGGGTCAAAATTGGGTGTCAACACTCCTCTCTCAAGCAAATACAAAACTCTGAAATTTATCACACTAAATATGCAATATAGACGTTAAATCACCATAGTAATCTAGACCCACTTCAGATTAACATCAAAAATCACTAATAGATAACACCCATTTAGTAAAATTCAACAATTAGTCACATTGTCAAACCCCCAAGGTTAGGGTTTTAGCCAATCATAGTAAAAATATCAAATTCAATACTTGCCATGTTTTCCATAGCTGAGTAAATGAAATTCAAAAGTTAAAATCAACTAAAATCTTCTCTATTATAAATTCAAATAGGAAACCTTGCTAAAATCACTTGAAATAATACACTATGGTAGTGTTTTTGCTCTCAATCTTTTGTTCCTCATGTTTCTGAATGCCTTCTCTCTCTTCCAAAAAATAATTTATGCAAGTTTGATGTGTGGCTGTTTGGGACCAATTGATGAGGTAAGTCGAGCTTCACAGACCGTTCGGTGACTCGCTGATTCTCCTTCGTCTCGCCTTCATTTTTCACCTCTTCTTAGTCCAACCATTGTAATTTTAGGCGAGCCAAATTACGATCACTGTCTCATTCTGTAATGTGCCATTTTTCCTTTCATTTTGCCTATCTGCACTTATCTGGATCTCCATTAGTACTTTCGGCAACCTAGTCATCCATCATCGATGCGATCGACAATGCACCGAGTGGAATTGTTGCTCGCCGAAACTACTCCTAATCCAATCTAACGTTTTGTAACTTTAGGCGATAGAGTGGAAACTTAGCAAGTCGCCGAGTGACACCGACGATCATCAAACTTGTTTTTCCTTTATCTTTTTCGCTCATGTTGTCTCTATTGCCCATTTTGTCCTAGATTTGTTCCTCAATCCATATATCTGAAGATCAAGGGTTTTACATCACTTGTTGGAACAAAATAAGCATTTGAAGACACTAAACCTATACAAATAGAGCCCTAAATGAGTCCAAATCTCGGACTCATCAACACCCCTAACTTAAACTTTTGCTTGTCCTCAAGTAAAACTCAAGTTCAACAGTTCAAAAATGATGTCTCAAATAGTGCTACACAAGACTCAATTATCAATGCACACAACAAAACTCAACGTACTTATGCAAGGATCAATTTTGCACTCAAAGATTCAAGTTGTAACTCACCGTTATCAAAGATTCTCAAGTTCACAATACTTGCTTTAGAATGCAAGTTCAAGCTCAACAAAGTTACTCAAATGCCCTCACACAAAGAATGATTCCATATTCACACAATTGTCCATCACGTTATAGCTCCGGAATCACAAACAGCTCTCACACTTACAAAGATGTACACATGCATGACTCCACCAATAGGTTTGCCTTATTTTCCAACCAACACTTGTTTCAACTAACTCAAGATTAAAAAGGTCTTTTCAAGGCTTGTAATGGGGCTCAGTGTTAAGGTATGGTCAATTAGGCTCAGTGGCTGCTTATCCTCATGAAATATGGTATGAACAACACTTCATTTCTTTTCTTCATCTTTCTCATTTATGCTCACAATTCACCCCATTATTCATTTTCCATGGAATACCTGACACCCCATTTGTTTTGCAACTTTCACAACTTTATTCCACAACTTTTTCATTCTTTTTCTTTTTCATCTTTCTTTTCTTTCTCTCTCTCTCTCTCTCTCTCTCTCTCTCTCTCTTTTGTATTTAGGGGTTCCATATTTCTCAAAACCATGGGTCAAGGGGGACTTCTTTGAACTTCTTGATTTACCTTCTCTTTTCACCACACCACAAACTTAGGCTTTCGGTCTAAGTTGGCTATTCAAACAAACCACACTTCATGAGGACTATGGCTGAAGGGATAAAGAGAGGTCTCATTTGCATCAAGTTTCTTCCAAGAAAAGTCTAAAGCTCAAAGGGTGTTCAAGCAAATTTCACATACTCACAAGGTAGGCCACAAAAGTGTCACGACCCAAGACTACCCCTTAGACGTGACACAGTGTGCAAGACTCCTAAAAGTCTCATACAAGCCTCTAAGCATATCTTGAACATAAAAGCATAGGAAAATAGAGAGGATATTAAAACTTTTCTTTACAATCGAAATCATTTTTCATAAAAGCAAGTGCAAGACTTTCTACACTATGTCTCAAACCATCTAATACTTTGAATAAAAATTTGGGACATATCCCATTCAAAGACTCTAAACATAACATAAAAGACATAAGGGGACTAGTAGGTTTTTCCTTGAACTATGAGGACTTACCATAACTTCAACTCCAAGCTCCTTAGAAACCCATCTTCCAAGGATAGGACATCACATCTCCAAACCCTACACTTTGGTAGGAATGAAGAAATATAGGTTAGCACAATTAAGTACTAAGTATGGAAGCCATGAAAAAACCATGCTTAAAACGGACATTTTCTTTGGAAATCATGCTTTATGCCATTTTGAGAAAAGCTTCATGAAAATGAGTATAAGAGGAATAATATACGAACATAACCAACACACAAGTCATTTCATCGCACTAGAAAATAATCAACATACACATCAATTCTTCATATTAGAACATAATCATCGTATAAACCATTTCTTCACATTAGAGCATAATCATGATATAAACCATTTCTTCACATTAAACCTCCACCTCAAGTAACCCTCAAGATTTACTTTGTGCAATGTATGAATAGCATCCCATACCACCATCCACACTAAAGTACCACCTTAAGGTCGCCCAAAGTGATCTTACCATTCATCCTTTCCATATTTTCACCATACTCGTACATAAGAGACATAAGCCTTTCATAAATCATATCAGCACAAGGAAACTCTAAGTCATACTTGTGCAATGTATGAGTAGCATCCCATACTACTACTCACACTAGGTACTCCTTTGAAGCCATCATAGACAAGGCACATTCATATTCATTAAGTCATAACAAGTAACTCATAATACAATCCAAGTAAAGCATGCATCATCTCATGTAAGCACATAAGTCAACATTCTTCATTAGTTTCATTAAGAACACCTTCATTCATTAGACATTAAGCCAACATTCTCATTATCATCATCATAAGATCACATTCATTACACTTAACATTATAAAGGAACACACCATGACAACTCTCAAAGTCTACTTGAACAATGCATAGATGGCATCCCATACTACCACCCATACTAAGTAGTACATTCTTGAGAAGCCATAGTTCATTAACATTCTTTGTGGGGGTAAGCCTTAACCGACATATACCATGTGAGCAATTCATGGAATCCTGGTGTCACCCTCACCGGATAAGGGATTCCACTTGCCTAAAGTAGGACCATTCATTTTAGCTTAGACGGATCCACTAGCTAATATCCTATGTGGGCACATAGTTATGGGATAGGGAGATTGCTACTAGATACCCTACCTCAACTCACGTGAGGGCATCCATCTCAAGAGATTGCTACTAGAAACCCTGCCTCAACTCATGTGAGGGCTTCCATCTCATATCATATCCACTCGGTGTGTGGCATCATTCCCCATGAAGTACTTAACATTCATTATATTTGTTCATTATGGGATAAGAGATTCTTACTAGATACCCCACCTTAACTCATGTGAGGGCATCCATCTCAAACTCAACATTTATTAAAATAGGATATAGGGATTGTTACTAGATACCCCGCCTCAACTCACGTGAGGACATCCATCCCATCCCAATATTCACTCATTGGAAAGCTCATATATTTAAAGATGAGAATAGCCTTTCACCTAAGAATCCCCATATTGTGAGGAAGTGTCTTCACAACCTGTCATTATCATTCATTAGTGTACAATTGAGAATTGCCTTTCAAAAGTACTTCATCATTAACATAATCATAGAACTTCATTCATTATTCATTCATGAGTGTGTCTGAGCATGTGAGAATGACCTTTCACTTATAGCATCATCATTCATAAGTGTTAATTGGGAAATAACCTTCAATTATAACACAATTACATTTTAAACATGATCATAACATGTTTATTGAGATCACACACATATGCATCACATCATAATCATATATAATCCTTAATGAAATTGCCCCTTAGGTCTATGAACCAACATCAACCCCTAAATCTAAGATACTACGATTGATAAGGAAATTGAGATGATTCAATCATTTAATTCAATATAACATCAACAATTCAACATACTTGCATAATCGATCAATTCCTAATCAGAAAATCACAATTTAGGAATTTAGGGGAAAACATGGTTTCTAGGAAGAAATCATCTTAATTCATCTTTAAATCCAAAATTTACTCATAATTCAATGCAATCAAGACTTTGAAAACGTTTGCAATCGAACCCATGCATAGATTGAAAACTAGGGGTTTTGGGTAAGCATTGGAGACTTGAAATCACTTTTGAAATTGGCTCCTTGAAAGAAACTAAGTCAAGGATGAAGACCACCATACCTTTTATGAAAGAATCCCACGAAAATCCTTTGAAAACATGAAGTTTTGACCTTGGAATCTTGAATCATTCACCTCCAATGGAGGTTTCTCGGGAGAGAACTTTTGAGAAGATAGGTGGGTTTGTATTTTGGGTTTTGAAATAATGAATTATAAAAGGATCTTTAATACTTTAAAAACTCTTAAAATACCTTAAATAACTATTAAAAACCATACCCCAACTTAACTCAACTTATAAACAATTTACCAAAAGACCCCCACAGTGGCCGAACCATAACAACTTTTACAGGCGTAAACTACGACCACCCACCCACGGACCGTTGGTGGGACCACGGGCCGTCCTGGCCTTCGGTGGTTTGGGTCAAAGGCTAGCCAAATGGGACCTTGACCTGCGGAATAGGTCCACGAGTCGTGGTTGGACCTTCAGGGCGTATGTCCCATTCGTAGTTACAACTTTTTGGACAAAGTCTTGGTTTCTTGGGGTTTTAAGGGTTAGACTTTAGGGTCCTCCTCAAGGACCCCTAGGGTGGTCCTTGGGGGGTCGTACCTTGACGTTTAACCCCTAAATCCCTCAACCAAAGCTCGGGACATCATTCTACTAAATCAAACCTCATAACAAACTCAAAACCAAAACTCGTTAGGCTCTAGTTTCACCTATTCATTTTACAGGTCGTTACATTATCCCCCACTTGCAAACATTCGTCCTCGAATGACACTTTAAACACATTAAGGGGCCAATGGCTCAAGACTAGCAGCCCATCATGCATGCAACATAATAAACAATGCACAAAAATAGGAGGAAACCTCAACTCCATTTCAAACATACTCCATGCAACTGAAGAAAGTAGGAACTACATCTACAAAATCATTATGCATCATAACTTCAACGTTTCTTATTTTATTGGAGGAATCACCTTCTCCAACACACATCATGCTCATCATAACATCATTAAGCACATTATGCAATTTCTTCATAAAAGCACATTTAGGCATGTTCAACATTTAACCTCATGAAGCATGTAGACAACTCATACTAAATGCATATCAACATGAGGAACATAACTCATAAAAACTCATTAAGAACATGCATAACATAAGGAGACCATGGAAACACATAATCATACATGACTCCAAAACATGAAATAAGCCAAAAAGGAACTATTTGTCTTAGGCATGAATAGGCATAGAAAGAAAGAGATATAGATATCAGAACCCTCAACAACCTTACTATTCAACATACTATCCCCCACTTAGGAGTAAACCCAACTAAGGCTTATCATGAACATTACATAGGAACCTTAACAAGATATTCACAACTTATAATAAACCATCAACATACCGGTGCTTTCAAACTAGGAATGTCCTCATTAAGCAACTCTTGCTCACAAACAACCCTACCAATACCACTCAAGGTGTCATAGAGTCTACCACACCGGGTCTAAACTTCTCAAACTCACTACACCTCTTAAGGTGAGAACATCAAGCAAGCCTAACTAATGAACATCAAAGATACTCAATAACCTTATTATCTAAGAACATTATCCCCTACTTGGGAGTAAGCCTATACAAACTCTTTACAACATCACTTCTTTCAATTCTAAGGTCAAAGCGAGTCATCACTAAACCTTCACACTCATCACACAAGATGATTTTAAACCAAGGTGAGTTACACTTCTACCCTTCTAAGAGAATTCTACTCACTCATCACATCAAGACATTTCTAAAACACCACATTTCATCAACTCTTTCAACATACCTCAAAAATCATCATGAATAAGCAGGGATTTATCATCATCTTAAGCATAACCATAAAGCAACACATTCACACTAAAAAAACCATCACAATCTATCACCTCAAATCTAACAAGTCGCAGAGCCATAGTTGGCATCACAACCAACCATCCTCCCTCACTCCTTCTAGCATAAGCTTTCAAGTGGTCATACCCTATAAAGCATTGGATAAGGAATTAGAGAGAGACATTATAGAGTTAAACTTTATGGCACGACTTGGATAATGAAGAAGTGAAACTTTCCTAACACCCAATAGCCACTTATTCATAAATGTGGCACGCTTCACATTATGAACAAGATTCTACTAGATGTTGTTTGAGACATCCTAAACCATCCGAAAACCTTATGCTCTGGTACCAAGTTTGTCACAACTCGAGACTACCCCCTAGACATGACACGGCGTGCAAGACTTTGAAAAGTCTCATACAAGCCACTTATCATACCTTGAATATAAAAGCATAGGAAAATAGAGTGCATATTAAATTTTTTCTTTACAATCAAAATCATTTTTCATAAAAGCAAGCGGAAGACTTTCTATACTATGTATCATACCATCTAATACTTTGAATACAACTTTTGGGCATATCCCATAAAAAGACTCTAAACATAACACAAAAGACATAAGGGAACTAGTAGGTTTGTCGTCGAACTATGAGGACTCACCAGAACTTCAACTCCAAGCTCCTTAGAAATCTATCTTCCAAGCATAGGACATCACATTTCCAAACCCTACACTTTGGTAAGACTGAAGAAATATGGGTTAGCACCTAACTACTAAGTACAGAAGCCATGCTTAAAATGGACATTTTCTTTGGAAACCATGCTTTGTGCCATTTTAAGAAAAGCTTCATGAACATGAGTATAAGAGGAATAATATACGAACATAACCAATATACAAGTCATTTCATCGCACTAGAATATAATCAACATATACACCATTTCTTCACATTAGTACATAATCATCATATAAACCATTTCTTCACATTAGAACATAATCATCATATAAACCATTTCTTCACATTCAACTTCCACCTCAAGTAACCCTCAAGCTATACTTTGTGCAATGTATGAATAGCGTCCCATTCCACAATCCATACTAAAGTCCCAACTTAAGGTCACCCAAAGTGATGTAATATAGATTACCTTAAGGCTATCCATTTATGAACTTCAATATATTAATGGATCGTTCACAGGGATGGAGGCTGTTGAGCATGTATAGATGACGAGAAGGGATTTCCATGGCTTGCATGGTAACATATGTACCTTGAAGGGGCTCCCAGTTAGGCAACACCATGCTTGGCTGATAGCTTGGAGACTGGGAGGCATAACAAAGTGAAGAGGAGCAAGTGAAGAATGTGCTCCATTTGAGGGCACTTGGCGCATCGCCCATTGACCCCCCAGACCATTGAACGTTACAGCAAGCCATTCAAGTAAAAGCCTAGGACTAGGGTTCTCACCAAACCCATTGGGTGCATCGCCTATCCAATAGGTGAGCCCGACTTGGCTCACCCATTGGCCCATTTCTGGTCACTTTTGGTCCCGTCTATGTTATAATGCCTAAAACTATAAATAGGTCTTTAGGGGTACATTTTAGAGTTAAACTATTTTGAATATTGATGAATGCTGAATTGGATCTCCTTTGAGAGACTTAAGAGCTTGGTAAAGCTTTTGTTGAATTTTGTTTAGAAACGGGGGTTGCTTAGAGATTTAATTTCCTTGAGGTCTTCGTAAGAGATTCCCATCCCACAAAGTCCTACAAATGAAGACTTGGGTGGTACCTGACTGTGGATTAATCTTTGAGGTCTTTAGGTTTAATATACCTTTAGGTTACTTTTGATTTCCTTTTCTTGTGTCAATCTATTTATCTAGATTAGATGTTTGTGTAGGATTGAAATTGGAGGTTATTGGATTTAATATATCCTTTAGTTGCCAATTGTTTCTTATCTTGTGTCTCTTCTTCTATCTTTCTTGTTTATTCTCCGTTTATTGTGATTCTTCTTGTGAGAATTACATAATTTGGTATCAGAGCATGACTTAGAATTGTTCCTACTAATTCTAGTCTTGGGTTGTTACAAAAAAAAAAAAGGTCAAAAACGTTTTTCAAGAAAACCCCAAAAATATTTTGTTGATTTGAGTATTGTTTGAAGTTTCCAAGGTTAGATTAGTGTTCCTTAACCCTACTTGAGTCTAAATCTAATATTTGGTGAATTTTGGAGCTCTGTTGAAGATTCCACCATTGTTAGTTGAAAAAGCATAAAGAACTTCAAGTGGGTTTTCAGATTTGGGTTAAATTGGAGACTCTTAAGTATTGGTTTTTGATCTCTATATCCTTAGGAGTTCATAGCTGAAATTTGGGTGAATACAGATTAGAAATCCATTGGGTTTGAAAATTGGGTGTTCTTCATGTTCATGGTGTTCTTGATGACTTGAAGAAAGAAGGAAATGGATTTTGAAATTTGAAGATTTTGGCAAGGAATTGGAAGATTAAAAGTATTGTGGATTGTCCTATATCAAGGGGAGATTGTATCTTAAATTTCATGAAATTCTGAGTTAAAATCGTTGAGGGTTTTATTTTGGGTCTTCATCTTGTTTATAGTGTTCTTGAAGAAAATTCAAATCTTCAAGAAGGAGGAATCTTTCAAAAAGGTGTTTCATTCTAAAAAGGAAGAAAGGGAAAGTGTAAAAGTGTTTGTACAAAAGGGAATTTACCAAAAGAGGTAAATACTAAAGGAGAAAGGTAGGGGGGGACTACCAGAATTCAAATTTTGGAACTTTGCAGCTGCAATAGTGGTCCATTAGGTAAGCTAAAGAGGGGATCGCCTAACCCACTCGGCTCCTTGCCCTTTGGGTAGTTATTTCACCGATTTGGCCTTCATTTTGGTGGAGATACTGGAAATTTCGGCGAGCTAAGCCCTGGTTGCCGAATCCATTCAGCACATTGCCAAACTTCCACCCAGATCACCGAGTTGTCTTGGTGGATTATAGAGTTTGGCGAGTCAATCTTCAAGTTGGTGAGCTGAACTTCACATTTGGTGAAGAAAATAGGCCATTTGGCGATGGAAAACTCGTCTTATGACCCCTTTCATCTTAGGTTCTAATTCCTAGTTTCCTTTCTTTGATTCTAGTTTGTAGACAAAATTCCTAAACTGATTCTCAACTCGTAATTACCTGCTTGTTGATTATTGGTTCTTGAAATAACTACTTTATTAGTGTTTTCCTTTTTATGCTTTTATTCGTTTTACTTCATAGTTAACTTCTTGACTCAAGTCTGTTTGCTTTAAGTGAGTCGTCCGTTTTTCTTGAAACAAAAATCCATTCTGACCAAGAGTAGAATTGACTCTTTTTGTGATCAACCAAGTATAAGCAATCTTCAACATTAGCCGCACCAATTTGAGAGGCAATCAAAGGTGTGTACACACGAGCGATTGTGAGTTCATTTTACTAACGCTAACGTTGTTTTCTGTTTTTGTGAGTTGACATTTTATAGGTACAAAGAGTTATAAGGATGCATGTCCTCAATAGCCTCCAGCCCATGTGACTATGATATGGGAGATTATGATTGTGATGAAGAGGGTTATAGATGTGAGGGTAATAGTGATTATGGGGGCTATGATAATAACCATGATCAAGAACTGAATAGGAATGAGAGCTATTATTTTGGAGGAGAATATGAGGGAAATGGTGGACATAGCTCTTATAGTGAGGATAGATAAGAAACATCTTATGAAAGCTCCTATGATGATGAGAGAGCATGTGAGAGATCTTATTCTCACTCCGAGAGTGAAGATGGTTCCTATGATGATGCCGGAACATGTTACACTTCCCACTCCCAGGATGAAGGTAAGGTGAAGAACAATACTCTATTATATAAGAAATATGAGGAGCATGCCCCTAAGGCTTGTGAAGATTCATATTCTTCTTCTTGTGCTAATCCTTACCCTAGTCAAAGTAGTGTATGTGGCTATACTAGCTCAAGTCAAAGTCATCTGAGGGTAATAAGTGAGTGTGCAACTCTAAATACTAAAGATACTATATTATATACTGCTCATGGTAATGCACACTTATCGAGATATGGGAACCAAGGCAGGTATGAGGGATGTGCCAAAGGCCTCCATACCATAAGGATTAATTTTCTTATCTTTGAAGAAAGGCATGATCCCGAGGCATATCTTGATTGGGAGTGGCAAAGTGAGCAGACTTTCCAAACCCATGATTTGAGAGGTCAAGAGACACTTGTATGCCCTTTTTCCTTTGAAAGGTTTTGCATTGGATTGGTGGACTCAAGAGGGAAGGCTCCGAACACTTTAAGGAAATACCTACCCAATGACATGGGAAGAATTAAAGAGGCTGATGAGGTTCAAGTATTTGCCAAAGGGGTATACAAATCTTTTCAATGTCGATCCAAGAAGACCAGTTCTTAGGACAAAGGTTGGCATTTGTAGGGCATTGGGACTTGACCTTGTCCTGGATGATGGGTACAACCTAAACTATATCACTCCTAAGGTGGTAGCCTACTTGGGACTACCTCGACTACAAAGGACTTAGACATGCACCATGGAGGGATGTAAAGTTAACGAAGGGGTAAGAGTCTCTTTCACATGCAGCAAAAACTATAAGGAGGTTTGGTGTGATATAATACCCATGGCTTCTTGCCACTTAAGTTTGGGGCCAATTGGTTTACTGAACATAGGGTCCCAAACGAGCATAATGGGTACAAGTGTGTTGTTGATCATTGGGGAACACCTCTATTTCCTCTTTCTAAGGTGAAAAGTGAGAGACAAAAGATTGAGAGGAGTAAGGGAAAGCAAGGTGGCAACCTCAGAGTGGAAAAAGAAGAGGTTGAGAGGAGTGAAGTGAGAGGCTTGCCACAATCTCAATCTAACAGTGTTGCTCCTCCTTTACTAGACAAAGAGCCTACAGTCGAAAAGGTGATGCATGCACTTAGGGAATGTCCCAACATCTATGGTAAAGAAGATCTTTCTTGCAGGAGTCAAGGTACAATAGCTAAACTTAGCACTTTTACCATTGAAAATGAACAAAGTGTAAATTTTAGCTTGTCTTTATGTAAGCCTATTGATTCTTTACCATATATTGATAATGTGCTTGTTGAGAATGTGGATACACTAGTTGATCCTATTGATGACAGAATTGATTCTTCTAGTAAGATCGATTTGTGTCCACCTAATATTGACACCTATGCTTTGAATGCTAGCTCATTATTTTGTAATGATTGTGTTGATCAACCTGTTTTTAAGTGTAGTTCACTGGCTGAGGGTTCTTTTAATGTGACTAAGAAACCTCAATTTGGTGGTACTAATGAAAATATTGATCATTTTATTAGGCGTGACTCTCTGAGCATGTCTTTTGTGGCTGATCCAATTTCTTGCTTTTCTCATTGAGATCATGTGCTTATAAATGCTTCAAAAGATGATATGTGTCTTTTTGAGGGTGAACTTGCAAGTTTAATTCTTCTCTAGTGGTTGATACTTCCCTCCTTAAGTATAATATCCTTTTTGAAGATGATGAAATCACTCCTAGTGATGTACCTAGTGGTGTGAATCTTGAGAGCAGTATAGTTCTTGATAGCTATACTTGTTATAGTAACCCACTATGGTGTGAGGCTTTCCCTCCCAAAGATGGAAATCTCTTCTTGTAAGATGAGAGTACTCTTGTAGGGAAGGAATGTGATGAGGAGGAAGGTGATGTTTGTTTTCCCATTACCTCTTTTTCTTGGTGTGTTCCAATTGTCAATGGTATAACTCATAAGCTTGAATCTATTAGTAGTCATACCCATGAAAACACCCTAGAGGAAGTGGATTTGAGAGACACATTTCTCTATTACTTGTTTACATATGATGATGTTCATGTTGTTGATTGGAGTATGTTGTTGGGAGGAAAGAGTGTCAACCTGATACATGGAGGTGCACTTGAGCCAAGTTCTTGGATGACCTTTCCATTCGACCTCGTTAGTGAGCTGAGTTGTGAAATTCATGTGGGAATGCCTGGTCAAAATGGAAGGCATAAGGTGGGCGACATTGTTGATTCCTTTTGCTATGCAGGAAAGCTCTTCTTGAGGTTTTACCATCCACTTGAAGGGCCTACATTGTGTGTGGGGAAAGATAGCTTCCGAGACCCCTTTTCTATTTCTTACCTTGAGCATGATCTTGTTGACTGTCTGTCTTATGGGGGTAGGAGATATTTGCCAAAAGAAGGTGAAGTATGTACCTTCCTTTACTATCTCTTTGCATATGATGAAATCCCCAGTTAAATTAAATATGCATTGCATATGGATCCCGGTGGATGCATGAAGGTATTTGAACTGTGGGAGTATCATGTTTTGGGTGGTATTACCATGTTTGTGAGAAGAATAACCATTGTCCTTATTCTCTATTTATGGGCTGGGTAGCCATGACAATAAAGGATGTTTGGTTGTTCCTTAAGTTTCAGTCTCCTTGGTTCAATGTTTTAAGTGCTAACCTTTGTATTATCTATCATTCTAAGAGGATAAGCTTCTTGCTTGTGATCTATATGGTTTTACAAGGTTTGGATTTGAGGACTCACTTTTATCTACTTGCATATGATGATACTCGTACTTGTGTAGGTTGCATATCTTAAGTTAGTAGTGGTATAAATTGGGCAAATGATAGTCTCCTTGACTCGATGCTATGAAATCCTTTTCCATTTGACCCCAGTGTCATCTTTTAGTGTGCTGAGTGTGGTAGTAACATCATCTGTCATTTGCATGATTCTTTTGTGGTATTATTACTTGATCTAATGTTCTTGAATGAGGTATGTTTACCATTTGGGTAGGGGATACTTATGTACTTGAACTCACTCATGAATTGGGAATAATTACTCTCTTGAAGTTATCTAGTGCATTGTATTGGGTCTTAATTTGGGTCAACACTACTTGTGCCTTCACACTTAGGTATGAGAGTGTTCATGTGCTACTTGACATAAGGGAGGTCTTATGCTTGTTTTGATGTGGAACCAATGAGGGCTTACATATAAGATTGTTTAAGTGTATTGTTTCCTTTGCTCTACCCCTTTGTCAATATGTCTTTCTTAGCCAAGTATCTTTTCCTTTGATGGGTTATAAACCCTTGGTTGATATTTGTAACGCTTGGTTATATGTTAAATTTGTGCATTCTTGTCATGGTGATGAAATTGATATTGATAACGCTAACCCTCATGCCATGAGGATCTTTGTACTGTTTGCTTCCCCTATGGTTTTGCAAGGTATCGATTCGAGGACAAATCCTATTCAAGAAGAGGAGAATGATGTAATATAGATTACCTCAAGGTTATCCTTTCACAAACTTCAATGTATTGATGGATCGTTCACAAGGATGGAGGCTATTGAGCATGTATGGATGACGAGGAGGGAGTTTCGTGCCTTGCATGGGAACATATGCACCTTGAAGGATCTCCCAGTTAGGCAACACCATACTTGGCTGATAGCTTGGAGCATGGGAGGCCTAACAAAGCGACGACGAGCAAGTGAAGAATATGCTCCATTTGGCGAGCTGAAGGACACTTCGACGACTCGCCAAAGCCCTTTAGTGAGGGTTCCTAGATTGCCAATTGATCCAATGAGCTGCAAGAGAAGGCTGCCCATTCCGCAAGCATGGAGGGAACTTGGCGCATCGCCCATTAACTCCAGACTGCCGAAAGTTATAGCAAGCCATCCAAGGAAAATCCTAGGAGTAGGATTCTCACTGAACCCATTAGGTGCATAGCCGATCCATTAGGCGAGCCCGACTTGGCTTGCCCATTGGCCCATTTCTGGTCACTTTTGGGTCCATGTATGTAATAATACCTAAAACCATAAATAGGTATTTAGGGATTCATTTTAGAGTTAGACTATTTTGAATATTGATGAATGATGAATTGGATTTCCTTTGAGAGACTTGAGAGCTCGGTAAAGCTTTTGTTGAACTTTCTTTAGAAATGGGGGTTGCTTGGAGATTCAAGTTCCTTGAGGTCTTCGTAAGAGATTCGGTTCTTGATTGTTGATTAACCGATTGAGGTCTTTAGGTTTAATATACTTTTAGGTTGCTTTTGATTTCCTTTTCTTGTCTCAATCTATTTATCCAGATTAGCTGCTTGTTTAGGATCGAAATTGGAGGTTATTGGATTAAATAAATCCTTTATTTTCCAATTGTTTCTTATCTTGTGTCTCTTCTTCTATATTTCTTGTTTTTCCATTGTTTATTATGGTTCTTCTAGTGAGAATTACATCATTAGTGAACTTACCATTCATCTTTTCCATCTTTTTACCATACTGATATATATGAGACATAAACCTTTCATAAATCATATCATCACATAAGGACCATCATCTAGGGAAACAATAAGTCATACTTGTGCAATGTATGAGTAGCATCCCATACTACTACTCATACTAAGTACTCCTTTGAAGCCACCATAGACAAGGCACATTCATATTCATTAAGTCATAACAAGGAAGTAACTCATAATACAATCCAAGTAAAGCATGCATCATCTCATTAAGCACATGAGTCAACATTCTTCATTAGCTTCAATAAGAACACCTTCATTTATTAGACATTAAGCCAACATTCTCATTAACATCATCATAAGAGCACATTCATTACACTTAACATTATAAAGGAACACATCATGACTACTATCAAAGTATACTTGAACAATGCATAGATGGCATCCCATACTACCACCCATACTAAGTAGTACATTCTTGAGAAGCCATAGTTCATTAACATTCTTTGTATGGGTAGGCCTTAACTGACATACACCATGTGAGTAATTTATGGAATCCTGGTGTCACCCTCACCGGATAAGGGATTCCTACTTGCCTAAGGTAGGACCGTTCATTTTAGCTTAGGTGGATCCATTATCTAATATCCTATATGGGCACATATTTATGGGATAGGGATATTGCTACTATATACCCCGCCTCAACTCCCATGAGGGCATCCATCTCAAGAGATTGTTACTAGAAACCCCGCCTCAACTCACGTGAGGGCTTCCATATCATATCATATCCACTCGATACTTGGCATTATTCACCACGGAGTATTTAACATTCATTACATTCGTTCATTATGGGATAAGAGATTGTTATTAGATACCTTTCCACAACTCACGTGAGGGCATCCATCTCAAACCCAACATACATTAAAATGGGATAAAGGATTGTTACTAGATACCCCTCCTCAATTAATGTGAAGGCATCCATCCCATCCCAACATTCATTTATTCGAAAGCTCATATATTTAAAGATGAGAATAGCCTTTCACCTAAGAATCCTCATATTGTGAGGAAGTCCCTTCACAACATTTTATTATCATTCATTAGTGTACAATTGAGAATAGCCTTTCAATAAGTACTTCATCTTTAACATAATCATAGAACTTCATTCATTATTCATTCATGAGTGTGTGTGAGTATGTGAGAATGACCTTTCACATATAGCATCATCATTCATAAGTGTTAATTGAGTAATAACCTTCAATCATAACACAATTACATTCTAAACATGATCATAACACGTTCATTGAGATCACAAACATATGCTTCATATCATAATCATACATAATCCTTCATGAAATTGACCGTTAGGGCTATGAACCAACATCAACCCCTAAATCTAAGATACTACAATAGATAAGGAAATTGAGATGATTCAATTACTTAATTCAATATAACATCAACAATTCAACATACTTGCATAATCAATCAATTCCCAATTACAAAATCACAATTTAGGAACTTAGGGGAAAACATGGGTTCTAGGAAGAAATCATCTTAATTCATCATTAAATCCACAATTTATTAATAATTAAATGCAATAAAGCCTTTGAAAAATATTTGGAATCGAACCCATGCATAGATTGAAAACTATGGTTTTTGGGTAAGCATTGGAGACTTAAAATCACTTTTGAAATTGGCTCCTTGAAAGAAACTAAGTCAAGGATGAAGACCACCATACCTTTTATGGAAGAATCCCACGAAAATCCCTTGAAAAACTTGAAGTCTTGACCATGGAAGCTTGAATCCTTCACCTCCAATAGAGGTTTCTCAAGAGAGAACTTTTGAGAAGAAAGGTGGGTTTGTATTTTGGGTTTTGAAATAATGGATTAGAAAAGGAGCTTTAATACTTTAATAACTCTTAAAATACCTTTAATAACTATTAAAAACAGTCCCCTAACTTAACTCAACTTAATAACAATTTACCAAAAGACCCCTACAATGGCCGAACCATAAAAGCTTTTACAGGTGTAAACCACGACCACCCACCCACGGCCTATGGGTAGGACCTCGGGCTGTCCTGGCCTTCCGTAGTTTGGGTCAGAGGCTAGCCAAATGGGACCTTGACCTACAAAACTGGTCCACGAGTCGTGGTTAGACCTACAAGGTGTAGGTCCCATCTGTAGGTGCAACGTTTTGGACAAAGTATTGGTTTCTTAGGGTTTTGGGGGTTAGGCTTTAGGGTCCTCCTCAAGGACCCCTAGGGTGGTCCTAGGGGGGTCGTACCTTGATGTTTAACCCCTCAACCAAAGCTTGGGACATCATTCTACTCAATCAAACCTCATAACAAACTCAAAACCAAACTCGTTAGGCTCTAGTTTCACTTATTCATTTTATGGGTCACAAAAAGAGGTATAATATCAAATTGTTTCACTCTTTAAAATTGTTGCCTACGATAATTTCAAGAGCTTGCATCACTTAGTCAACCGGACCAACGGGGAAAATTCTAAGTGTTATCACACATGATTCATAGTATGCTCATCACACAAGGCATTGGCACCAATGTCAAACAAGACTCCACACTTTCACTAGTATGAAATGTTCATCACAAGAGACTCAATATAGTCACAATGAGATGCAAAAGGTTCACATATTGTCTATGCAACTTCATTTGGCCTCATCTTAGCAGCACATTCATATTTTTTTGTTCAATTAAAAGTACCATTTAAGTCATTGGTATCGATCATAACCGATACTCAAATTTGCACAAGAACAACCACAATTAAACACACAAGTGGTGGCGAAGAATTTTTCAGAAGGGTCTAAGCACACAAGGGACTCACTGGTCCAAGCACATAAGGGACTCACTGACCAAGCACACACCCCCACCAAAAGCATTCAACATTGTCCCCAGTGTGAGTAGACAACGGATACTCCCACAAATAAAATAAGAATAAAAATAAAAACTAAAAAATAAAGATAAAATTCTAGTATGTAAACATGCTAAGCAAGGTGATGAGGAATCTTCACTAAGCGCCCAGTTGGCGAGAAAATGAAACAGTCATTGAATGTCTCGACGGTGCACCCAATGGTTCTAATATCGCCCTAAGTTCCAATGTGCGACACTCTCAGATAGGGGCGAATCGATGGAGATGAAGGAGGTCGCCAAACAGTTCAGCGCTTTGCATAATGGACTTATAACATCGCCAAACAATCATTGAGTTAAACTATCAGAGATGGAGTAGAAGAGAAGGAAAAATTGAGTTGCCTAAGCACATTGGCGATTTGCCGAGTGATGAAAGTCTTCCACCGAATGTTCCAGTGTCTTAGCTCTTTTTTTTAAGTCGATAAGGCAAACTATGTCGTGGTTGCCGAACTAATTTGGTGATCCGCCAATAGCATCCTCTTCTCGCACAATATCTTGCACCTACAAAATCAACACACATTTTTTGAAACACTAGCAATTGGGTTGCCTCCTAAGAACTGCCTTATTTAATGTCATGGCATGACGTGGAAATGCTCTAAAGAATCTTACAGGTACTCCACCTCAATTAGAGAAATCTCTTGGAACTTGCTAAAGTATAATTGCAAGTGTTGCCCATTCACCTTGAATGCAGGTCATTCTTGACCTTCAACTTCGATGGCACCATTAGTGAACACTCGTGTCACTCTAAACGGCCCTAACCATTTGGACTTGAGCTTTCTAGGAAAAAGTCTAAGTCGATAGTTATATAGTAACAGCCAGTCTCCCACTCTGAACTCCTCTCAAGGATTTTAGAATCATGACATTTCTTCATCTTTTCCTTGTAAATGGCTAAACTTTTGTAAGCCTTGAACCTGAATTTGTCCAACTCATTTAATTGCTCTACTCTCTCTTTTGAAGTCTTTGTCCAGTCCAGATTTAGAGCTTTCAATGACCATAATGCTTTGTGTTCCAACTAAACTGGTAGATGGCAAGATTTACCAAAAACTAGCCGATATGGAGACATACCAATTGGTGTTTTGTATGTTGTGCGATACACCCATAGCGTGTCTTCAAGATTTCGAGACCAATCAGTCCTATTAGCATTCACTATTTTGGCCAAGATATTTTGATCTCTCGATTTGACACTTCAACTTGGTTGCTCGTTTGGGGAAGATACGGAGTTGCTACTTTATGCTTCACTCTATACTTGCTCAATGCGGCTGAGAACCACTTGTTGTAGAAGTGGAATTCCCCATCACTAATAATAGTCTCAGGAGTACCAAATCTAGCAAAGATGTAGCGTTTCAGGAATTGAACAACACTTTTCCCTTTATTGTTAAGAAGTGCAATAGCCTCCACCCATTTAGAATCATAGTCTACAACCACCAAGATAAAATTGTTACCAACGAACTCACAAATGGGCCCATGAAATCTATTCCCCCAAACATCAAATAGCTCAACTTCTAAAATGGGCATAAGAGGCACCTCGTGTCTTTTGGACACTCCACCTTGTTTTTGAGATTGAGGGACTTCTTAACAAACTCATGAGCATATTTGTAGAGTGAAGGCCAGTAGTAGCCACTTTGGAGGACTTTAGCAGTTGTACGTACACCACCATGATGACCCCCAGCCGGTGAAGCATGAAAAGCATGGAGAATTTAGATGGCTTCTTCTTCCAGAACACATCTCCTAATGATATAGTCTACACACTCTCTAAATAAATAAGGTTCATCCCAAAAGTAATTCTTAACATCAAACAAGAACCTCTTTTGTTGGTAGAAGTTTAGTTTGTCTGGAATTAATCCACACACTACGTAATTGGCAAAATCAACATACTAAGAAGGTTGCTTGATAGTAACCGTGTATCGGGAAAATAATCATTTATGTCGATCTCTAGCTTGTCATTTTCCTTGCTTTCCAATCTTGATAAGTGGTCAGCCACCTAATTTTCACAACCTCTACTATCATTGACTTCAAAGTCCAATTCTTGCAATAGTAGCACCTATCTTATCAATCTTGGTTTAGCATCCTTCTTTTCCATCAAATAACTCAGTGCAGCATGATCAGTGTGAACAACCACTTTAGTACCTAGCAAGTATGCCCGAAACTTCTCAAACGCATAAACTACCACAAGTAACTCTTGTTCTGTAATTTAGAGTTTTGCTTGCATAGCAACTGGGGTGAAATAGTTTGTTTCGTTTTTGCCCCAATACAATACATAATGTTGTGCCGCTTGCATCACACATTACTTCGAAGGATTCCGACCAATCAGGACTAATGATAATCGGGGTGGAGACCAATTTTCCTTTCAAACATTTGAAAGCCACCATGCAAGCATCATCAAAGTTGAATTTCACCTCCTTCTCCAAGAGTTTGCATAGAGGATGTGTAATCTTTGAGAAGTCTTCAATGAACCTCCGATAAAAGCAGGCATGTCCCAAGAAACTACGAACACCCTTCACCAAAATTGGTGGTGGTAACTTCTCAATTACTTCAATCTTCACTTTATCAACCTCCAGCACCTTTTGCGATGCTTTGTGACCAAGAAATATACCTTCCTTAACCATGAAGTGGCATTTTTCCCAATTTAGGACCAAATTTGTCTCCACACATCTTTGGAGAACTTGTCCTAAGTGTGCTAAACATGCTTCAAAAGTGTCACCCACAACCAAGAAGTCATCCATGAATACCTCCATTGAATCCTCCACCATGCCAGCAAAAATACATAACATGCAACGTTGAAATGTTTTCGGAGCATTACATAACCCGAATGGCATCCTTTTGAAGGCAAAAGTTCCATATAGGTAGGTGAAGGTGGTTTTTTCTTGGTATTCCAGAGCAATGGAGATTTGGTTACAATTTAAATACCCATCCAAAAAGCAATATCAACCTCTCTCTGAAAGTCGATCAAGCATTTGATCCATGAAAGGCATAGGAAAGAGATCTATTTCAGCCACAAATTTAACTTCTGGTAATCCAAGAATACTCTCCATCCGGTTACTGGTCTCATAGATACAAGATCCCCCATTTCACTTGGGACTACTGTGATGCCTCCCTTTTTCGGTATATATATTGTACCAAACTTACCCATTCTATATCCGCAATAGGGTAGATCACACCTACGTCCAACCACTTTATTATCTCCTTTTTCACAACCTCTTGCATCTGTGGGTTCAATCTCCACTAATGCTCAACATTTGACTTACAATCACTATCAAGCTGAATTTTGTGAGTGCAAATACCGGGAGGAATGCCCACTATGTTAGTGATAGTCCAACTTATAGCTTTGATATGTCTTCTCAACACCTCAAGGAGAAATTTTACCTGTCATTCAAGCAAATCAGCTGGAATGATCACTGGTAAGGTGTTATTTTCCTCCAAGAAAGCATATTAGAGATGTGAGGGAAGTACTTTCAACTCCAGATTTGGTGGTTCTCTTGTTCATGGCTTTGCGAGAGGGCTTTCTCAATTTTTTATATCAATGTCCAACTTCAATGGGGTCATTGAATAGCCCCCCCCCCCCCCCCCCACATCCTGAAAGAGCAGCTACTACCTCTTCATAGCCTCGAATTTTGAATTCATCATAGTTAGCAAGCACAATTTCAAGTGGTTGACTCATACACATCAAATGTCTCACACTAGACACCGCCTGATCAATAACTTCAATAGTGGAAACCACGTGAATATCACTTGGGTGGTTCATTGACTTACAAACATTAAAGGTTACTTCATCTTCTTTCACCCAAAACTTCAGTTCTCCGCTTTCAACATACACCAACGCTCTCCCGGTTGCCAAGAATAGTCTTCCCAAAATGATGGGACTTTCAGCATCTATTTCACAATCAAGAATGACAAAATCAACTAGGAAATGAATTGGTCAACCTTTACCAAGATGTCATATAGTATCCCCACAAGATGTTTAATTGATCGGTCCTCCATCAAGAGTCTCATTGTTGTGGCTTTCGGTTCACCCAACCCAAGTTGCTTATAGATCGCATATGGCATTAGGTTGATGCTTGCTCCCAAATCGCATAGGGCTTTAGGAAACTGGAGCATGCCGATGGTGCAAGGGATGGTGAAAGCTCCTGGATCTTCTCTCTTTTTGATCATCTCCTTACTCATAATTGCACTACAACTATGAGAAACTTTGATTGTCTTAAAACCCAAGCTCATTTTCTTTGTGACTAACTCCTTCATAAATTTGGCATAACCTGGCATTTC
Organism: Solanum bulbocastanum; assembly: GCA_037074985.1. Lineage (NCBI taxonomy): Eukaryota > Viridiplantae > Streptophyta > Magnoliopsida > Solanales > Solanaceae > Solanum > Solanum bulbocastanum. The sequence continues at coordinate 30,486,556 of CM073599.1, read as the reverse complement.
CAACAATGCTTCCACTTGAGGGATATTAATTCATAATGTATTGAACACCGATAAAAACTTCTTGAATTCTCATCTTTATTCTTCTTATTGAGACGTTGGGGAAATGGAGGAGATATTTTGGGTAAAGGTTGCATAACTTTTGGGATTGGATTTTGTTTCTCCATATCTTTTTGTGGTTCTTTGGCAATGTTTTGATGGATAGGTGTATCTTCTTCCTCCATGCCTTTGTCCTCTTCATGCATTTGAGCTTCTTCATTGCCTATCACATCGCCTATTGCTACATTTCCACTACGAGTAACCACAATCAGCACTCTATCATCATCTTCCATTGTGATTTTTGGTTTTAATTGTTCTGAAAGTAAACTCAACTGACCTTCAAGTATCTTAATTGCATCTGCGTGGGAGTTCACTTTATTGTTCAATGATGAAAAGTTAGCTTTCACCCCTTTCAAAAAATCATCCGTACCTTCAAATTTATCAAGGATGCGTGACAACAAATCATTCACTCAGGGACTACTTGCACTCCCTTTCGATTTTGGGCTCTTACTCGAGTGAGTGTGGTCCTCTTCATGGTCATCCTCCCTTTTCCAATAATCACTTTGCTTAGCCCAATTGATCATATCATCTTTGATCTTCCCCCTTGTGATAGTTCCAACCTTGATTTCCACCTCGCGGTAAACCCTTATCGTATCTCTTGGTTCCAACCTTAATTCTCCCCCGGTTTTGAATAACCAGAGTAAGAAACCTCCTCAACTCTAAACACTCCACTTATCCCCTTGGGCTTTCCCACATTCTCCATCATATGCTCTTGTAATAGCTTTATTTGGGTCGTTCTCATCCCTTTTTCTTTCCTTATCAAGTTGTTCTTGTGTCATGCTAAACAAAAAGGAGAGACTTGATCCTCTTGAGTGTACCAAGCTTGATTTATTTTCGCCATGTCATCAAGAAGAAATAAAGACACCTAAAATGATTACAACAATATTCCCTCTTGTACCAATTGATCATCCACTCCTTTATTAACTAAATCAAGACTCCGGTAAACAAATTGGAGTAGCAAATCGTTTGGTAGCCCATAGTTAGGCATTTGAGTAAAAGTTTCTTAAACCTCACCCATTTTTCATGGATGGGTTCACCCTCCCATCGATTGAAACCCTGAATGTCATCTCTAAGTTTCATCATCCTTGATGGGGGGGAAAGAATCTCACATTGAATTCTATGATCAGCTCCTCCCATGATGTGATGGAATTGTTTGGTAACTCAACCAACCACTTGCTAGCCTCCTCCGTCAAAGATAGTGGAAATAACTTAAGCTGGATTGACTCTTGTGACACATTCTTGAATGAAAATAGGTTGCACACCTCTATAAAATTTCTTACATGCTCATGTGGGTCTTCGTGATCTAGCCCTCCATAGAGTCCCCTCATTTGGAGGAGATGAAGAGTTGTGCTAGTGACCTCAAATATTGCATTCCCTTTAGTTTGTAGTAAGCAAATTTCACCTGGTTATGGTGGGTTGTAAACACTATTGATATCATTGATACCGTCCCAATGACCTTCTTGGCTACCATTCACCTCTTCCTCACTCATTTTTACTTCTATTTAGTCCAACCAACACTACACAATGCAGTCTAAGACGATTCAACTATAACCAACAAATTCACAAGTCAAGTTTTGAAAAAAGAACTCTAAGTAACGCTACTCCCCGGCAGTGGTTCCATTTTGATTAACGTTTCAAAGACACTTCATCTGATTCTAAGTGTCAATGATCGTTAGTCATTATATCACCCAACCAACTGAGTTGGGGTCGATCCCACAAAGCGTAGCTTTCTTTGAATTCAACTACAAAAGTATGGCAATGACCTTTGCAACTAAGCAACACAACACTTAATAGTTATATAGCTAAATTTTAGGATGATGTTACCAATCCACTTCAACTTACCCACAAGAAACAATCAGATAACTAGGAAGCACTTAGGGGGATGATTAACAAACTGTCAAATTCAACTTAATGGGTGTGTCTCATTACCGATAATGCTAATTCATCGCGGGTAAATTGGACTATAAGTAAGGCAACTTTTTCTCGAACAATTACCTCATTCCTATTAAGTTCTCTCGAACCTTAACACCATCTTTGAAATGACCAGCCCACGCTCTCATCAAATCCACTCTCTCGAGCTGGATATAAAGGCAAGCTCTTGGGTTTCACTTTCTCAAGCTAAAATTGTCAAGACCCACTACTAAGGATGCCAAATTACTACGTTGGTTCTATACTCCTCTCTCAAGCAAGTACAAAAATCTGAAATCTATCACACTAAATATGCAATATGGACGTTAAACCACCATAGTAATCTAGACCTACTTCAAATTAACATCAAAAATCAGTGATCAATAACACCCATTTAGTATAATTCAACAATTAGTCACATTTTCAAACCCCTAAGGTTAGGGTTTTAGACAATCATAGTGAAAAGATGAAATTCAATACTTGTGCAACGACCCGAGTGATACGCTCAAATTACACCTCCCTAAAGAAGCATAAGCAATCATTATCAAGTAAAGAACCCAACTTGTAGGTTGAGGTCACTCCCACGAGGAATATGATTTAGCCTTAACTTTAACCAATGATTATATTCGTTTAGTCAATGTATTTCCAAAAACAAGTAATAAAAGGGGGGGGGGGGGGGGGGGACTTGTGAAACAAATTCAGGAAATTATGTAAGTAATCAATGAGAAAGATTTAAACTTTAGTTGTTATCAAGATGAGAAAGTAACTAGGGTATACGTGTTCCCCATAAGCTCAAAATGCGGTAATCCTAGTAATAGCAATCCTTTCCTAGTGTATTACATGCAGACCAGTATCTAGAGAATTTCACCCCACACCTTGGTCCGGCTACGTGTGTATAATTTACTAACCCTTACCTTTACCTCATATTAGACATCACATCGATTTATGCCTTAGTTTTCACCCTCACACCAATGGACATTAGACAATTAGATAGTATCACACTAAATCCATGTTGATAATTCTTTTCTAGTTAATTACCTCCTTGGTCCGGCAAGTAGTGACGAGGCAAGTTCTAACGTTGTCCATAGTTAAAAAGATTTCTAAGCGAAAGAATTATCAATGCATGCAATAACACTATTCAAGAATTACTTAGCTACTATTCATACTTTGTTAACCGCTCATGGTTCCCACAACCCTAGTTGTGGATTTAGTTGCCCATAATAGCAAGAACACAATTCATAATTTTAGATGAAGAAATCATGAACTTATGTAATGAGAAGAATAAATCCATAATTTCAACTTGAATTTCCAAACCAAAATCTTCAAAACGAACTTAGAAAATTAAGAATTGCTAAAGTTGCAAGTTAATCTCCCAAGTCAAGAACTAGAATAAAAGTAATAAATTCTAACAAAAACGAGGTTTACATGCCCTATATATAGAAAAATAAGTCCTAACTAAAACGAAAATGAAATAAGGAAATAATGTTTCAGGACGCATCTTCGATCTACGACACTGACCGTGGATTGACCTATGGTCTGTAGGTCCCTTCCGTGACTCAATACTTAGGCAAATTTTCAGCTTCCAAAACATCATCTATGAAGCAAACGATAAATCAACAGTGCGGACTGTGGTTTGAACCATGATCCGTAGATCCTCCTCCATAGCTCCACACTTAGAATCTTCAAAATCAGGTACTGGAAGCCCTTTTCTAAATCATTTTATGGAACAGCAATACAGCCCATAGGTCGATCTACGGTCCGTGGTTCCACACTTGGTCAAGAATTCCTTGATTTTACTTCAAGTCTTGCCTACCCATCTACGGTCATCATCTACGGAGTGTGAATGGACCTACGGTCCGTAGATCACCTCCATAGATGTTCTTTTCTACACATCCTTCAGCTGTGTCTCTCAGTTTCCACGTTTGAACATATTTTCTGCAAACATGATAAAAATGCATAAAAACCAATACAAAATGTCCCTAGAGACATATAACTCTTAAGTGAAATGGATTAAAAATATCGTAAACTCATAGTATATCAACACCCTCAACTTAAATTCATTGTTTGTTCTCAAGCAACGCACTAAGACTCTAACAACACTTGTGTAGAAACAAGTAATTCAAACACAAACAAATCACATGGCTCTCTACTCCAACTCTCCTTTTAGGTGCAAATATTTTATCTCAGACTCAACAAGCTAACTTATGCGGATCAAAACATGATAAAGATTGACCAATCAACACACTACATACAATGCTTTACCATCACCAAGGTACCAACTTTCCGATAATGTAACTAGTGCCCTTACTTCAAACGAAATCCCTTTTTCACACAATAAATTTGTTTTTGAGTACAAGAATGCATTCAACACTCACACTTAGGAGTAACTTCAAGTACAGTTAGTGCTCAGTACCATAGGCTTACCCTTATTTTAAGTGCTTAGACTCTCCAAACTAGTCTCTAGGATCACTATAAGACTTTCTTGGCTTGTAACGTAGGCTCAGGGTCAGGTGTGGTACATTTGGATACTCTTTAGTGACTTTCTACCCTCCTTGACATTACGTTAGGTTTTCTACCTCTTTTTGCCCTATTTTTGACGTTCTACCATTTTTCTCTTCTTTCCCTTGATTCTTTTCAACCATGAATGTGGCTTTCGATTTTGTAGCTCTTTATTTTTCCCTTTCTTCTTTTCTTGGATTTTATTGTCTTCTTTAGCTTTCAACACTTTTTTTTGCTTTCTTTTGCACAAAACCACATCCTCTCCTCTCTTTTCTTTTCTTTTTTTTTTTCAACACCAAACTCTTTTCATACCCATTTTTCTTTTGGTTTCCTCTTTCATAGAGACCCTCAACTTATGGATTTTCCATTGGTTGAGGTGCACAATACCCGATATCGGATCAGCCACCCTCAACTTAGGCTTTTGGCCTATGTCGAGAAGCACATGTCCAAGGAGGGACCGGGGCCAACACAGTAGATTATGGGAAGGTGAGTTAGGGGTTTAGAAAGGAATGGTCTAACTCAGGCTCAAAGCATTTGGATCAAAGGGAACATTAATATCATTTGGTTGGATTCTTTTAGGCAATTTGTGGACTTATCAGAACAAGGGCCTATGATCACTTCATAGCCTCTAGAGTAGATTGTCTTAGCAGGACTAACCGAGCGAGTTCTAGATTGGCACAAAAACTATTTGAACAACCAACTATTCTCACACACTCTTGGCACATAGTTTCATTATCAGATTATCAGATTACCCAATTCAAGTTTTAGCTTAAGTCATGCCATCAAGTTGGTTCATTATCATGTTATACTCAGAGCCAACACATTCAACTCATTCTAGCCTACATATTTTAGCACATATCACAAATTTTTGGACGGGTATTATTTTTTCAAAATGTTTTTGCCATCATGCTTCATTCTTTCTTATTCTTCTACACATACAATCCTAACACCTACCGATTCAATAGAAATTAAATAGTCTGTTGGGGGAAAAGAACACAGGCAAAAAAACCCCAAGAGAGGACTATGAGTTAGGTTACTCAGACTTCAGCCTATCATTCACAATATATTTACCCTACTTCCAACAAAAACAATTGCTATTGTCCCCCAATGCACACAAAAAAGTAAAAAGTGAAGGATTGGATGAAGCAAACATGTGGCGCATAGCGCCAATGAACTATCAACAAGCGGGTGGGTCTGGTTTCCCGAATCCCGCTATAGCAACATTGGGGCCACCCTTAGTAGTGCCCACGTCAGTAATCACAGCACCCTTAGTAGTGTTATTAATCATTCTAACCGCACCATCAGTGGTGCTCACATCATAACCCACAATATTCGGAACATCTGTCATGGGCATAAAACTTGATGCCCCAGCAACACTCTCATGAACCCTCTTCTGGCGCAACTGATCATCTAATATTGAAGTCATTGCTCCCTTTTCTTAGCCCTTTTATCCTCAGTGGCCTCAGATGTGTGTCTAGATCGGTGCCTTTTACCTCGGGCACGTATGGGCTCGAGCTGCTCCTCTGTGTCCCCATTAAATAATGCATCAAAGACCGTATCGTCAGACAAAGCAGTAGGTGCAACCTGTGGCTCAACTACATGTGTGGAAAGAATTGCATCAACATTGGCCCGGAGACTATCTAACTCGGTTCGAAAGGAGGATAAATTTGTGGTCAGGGCCGATCACTCAAGGACTCTCAATTCAAATGCATTGAGGCACTTATTAATGGTCTGGACATTTTGGTCCATCATGCTCTCCATCCTTTGCTCCATTCTGGCCCCGGACTCTGCTATCGACTTTTCCATCCATGGCTGGACATAGTGGAGCCGCGTGGCCATCTGAGCCTCCAATTTCTGAACACCAACCAATGGTACAACAACAACTCCTAAAGGTGCGGTGGATCTGGATGATATAGTGCCCGACTCATGGCCTAAAATGAAGAGCTGGGACATCATCAGTATAGGCTGGAGGGGCAGGATCATCACCTTGCATCTACTCCATAGCATCTACTAAGTCTGCTCCCATGGGCGGCACATCAACCTACGTCTCTCTGTGTGGTGCCGCCATATTTGCGTCATCCCGAATGAGGCCTATATCCAGTGTCCCCACAGGCTGAATTAACTTGTCACAATGCCAGATCGGCACACTAGAGTCCCTACATAACTAGAAAATGAGACAAGGAAAAGGGTAAGTGGTGGAGGCTTTGAATGCCCTCTCATGTATCTCCACAATGAGCATACTGGCAAATCGATCTCGAATCCTACAACCAATGTTGCTACCATAACTACGCGGTCCCAAGTTAGTTCATTGTCAGACTTCGTGGGAGAAATTCGATTGGTAACCAATAGCCAGAAAAATTTAGCCACAAATGTGAGAGTGGCCTTCTTGATGCTCAAGCCCGAAGTGGTGACCCACTCGGCTCGCTCTCCATCGGTAGCAATTTGACTGGCCAACCAGTGTAATAAAATCTCTCTTCACTCAGCACTCCGCTGGAACTCTCTGACCTAGACAGTGTCCCATCTATAGTCAAATTTGGTCGTGTTGAGTGCCTAAGAGTGATCAGGGCCAGGACCATAGAGGAATCGGTGGATGGTGAGATGTCTACAGAAAATCCATGCACTAGTGTAGCTATGAAGGGTGCTTGGGCAGTGAGTCTGGCATTCTTATGGATAGAACCCGGAAGAGTAGCCCCATAGGAAGTATAGAACTCCCTCACAATCTCCTAGCTATAGGTGTCTAGGTCTTGAGCCATTCACTCACACTTGTGACGTTGAAAAAGCCATTGGATTTTTGATACGGTGTGTAGGCTCCCAATAAGGACTTTGTGCTCCTCTGTAATAAGTCGGGCCATCTTCTCTTTGTCATTTTTCATCTTGGCATCCCGATAAATTTTCCATTGGGCCTCAACACACCATCTGTTTGGCTCCACATAATCAAGGTCATAGCTTAGTGGACTGAAAGGCAAACCCTGAAGCAGACCTTGAAGCAGAGGCGGCCTCAGAACCGAAAGTAGACGCAGTCGTGACCCAATCAGTGTGTCCTCCTCATCAAACTGAAAGGCAGTGACTAAGTTGGTGACCACCTTCTTGGACTGGTTCCATGTGGCCTAGGGTGCTATTGGCGATGTCCTCATAATGGGGGGACATATTCGGGATCCTTCTCCTAGTCGGTGTCTTCATTTATCAGCCAAAAAGTTGGCGCCACGGATTTGGATCAACCCTTTATGGCTATAGACTTCCTTTTTGGGGCCATGGTACCTTTGGAGAAAGAGAGTTAGTACCAATATAACCTAAAAACAAACTCAAAAAAATTTTAGAACTAAGACCAAACCAAAACAAAAAACAAAATCAGAAAAAAATTTGGCTTTAGTGGCCACCTATGATGGGTATCTACGGTCCGTAGGTTGACTTACAGTCCGTGGATTCCCTCCATATATCAAAAGTACCAAAAGGTTGGTCTCTGATGGGAACCACAGATGTGTCGAAATGTTTGATTGATCTACAGACCATAATCCACTTTCGTGGTTCCATACTTGGTGAAATTCTCATGTGCCACCAACCACCGACCTGATCTACGATATGTAGATTGACCTACGGCCCATAGACAGGGTCTCGTGGATGGGATCTTTGCCAGGTCTTAGACATGCTTCGATTGGAAGCCCACATTTTTACCATATTCAACAATATCCTAGTCTAATCATGTATTTCAACATAAATTATTCTAGTTCATCATTCTAGGGGTTCCAATTACTCAATTTTATAGGTATTTTCTACAAGATAAGGAACCCTAAGTCGAAACTTACATTTAGACTTATATTTCATTGCTTAAACATACAACAAGGCAACACAATCACAATCTGTCATCCTAAGGGTGCATTCACTTCTAATTTACCATACAATTTCATATATTAATTTGCCCAAGGTCAAGACCATTCTAGACTTTCTATAATCAATCAATGAATTGAAATTCAAAGTGAGGGAAAAGTCTACTACCTTACAAGCAGCGGGAGTGGGGTGATTGTGTGATGACTCAATGCTTTTGATACCACAACTTTGCCTTTACGCACCAAACTCGTAGATAGAGCCTGTTGGGGTGTTTTAGGGATAAGTGGAATTTGGAGAGAAAAGGAAATTTGGGACTGTGGGGAAAAGAAGAGTAAGATTAATTGGGGAGTTATGGAGTGATTATGAAGTGATTTAAGGGATTGGGATGTTTAGAAACTGTTTAGGAGTAAATGGAGGGAAGTGGGAATGATTTGAAAATGGGGGGGTTTTACTTGTATGGGGCCTGAGTTGGGTCAGGCAGAACTAGGGTTTAGACCCACGACACCCGGTCTACAATCCGTGGGTCGATCTACGGTCCGTAGATGGGGACCGTAGATCACATCCATACTTAGACAATTTAGAAACCTTACCTAGGATCTACGGACACCATTCACGATCCGTGGACCAAACCACAGACCATCGATGGGGTACATAGACCTCTGCACCAAACTTTTTGCTACAAATTTTCCTTTTCTCTCCTGCACATCTAGCAACCATTAGCCCTTTCTTTTTACATTTTCTTGACACTTTTTAGACGCGGACCTTATGCTATGTCTAGCTAACATTAAAACAAAAATATAACAACTATCTAAATGAGTACAGAGAAGCAACTAAACAAAGAAAACTACTGCACGGAAAACAAGAATCTATTGTTGGCTAGATTTTACATCTTGGGTTTCCTCCCAAGCAGCGCTAGATTTAACGTTGCGGAACGACGCAAGCCTCTTGATTACTCAGACTTCATCAAGATAGTAGGCATCAAAAACTTCTTGCACACTTTCTGCGTTTCCCAAATAGATTTTGATCATTTCCCATTTACCATGAACCTTGTTCCTTCATTGTTCTCAAGATCAACCGCTCCATGGGGGAGCACTTTTGTGAGCAAAAATGGCCCGTTCCATTTGGGCTTGAGTTTGCCTGGAAACAAGCGCAACCTAGAGTTGAATAGAAGCACAATATCACCCACAAAATTCTTTATTTTCAATTCTTTGATCGTGATACCTCTTCTTCTTCTCTTTGTACAAGGTAGAACTTTCATAAGCTTTTAGGTGAAACTCATAAAGCATATTCAAGTCATTCATTCTTTGATTAGATGTGGCGCCCCAATCCAAATTTAGCTTCTTTATCGCCCACATTGCCTTATGTTTTAGCTCTATCGATAAATGACAAGACTTCCCATATACAAGTTGGTAAGGAGACATACCTATAGGAGTCTTGTATGCAGTGTGATAGGCCCATAGAGCATCATCAAGCTTCCTTGACCAATTCATCTATTAGCATTCACAGTGTTCTCCAAAATCGATTTGATCTCTTTGTTAGACACTTCAACTTGCCCACTAGTCAGCGGATGGTAAGAAGTGGCTACATTGTGGCGGACACCATATTTCTCAAGTAGCGCCTTGAAAACCTTATTACAAAAGTGCGAACCTCCATCACTAATAATCGCCCTGGGTGTGCCGAATCTGTAGAAGATATACGTTTTCAAGAATGCGGTGACATTTTTACCTTCATTTTTAAGGGGCACAACTGCTTCCACCCACTTCGATACCTAATCAACCGCAACAAAAATATACTTCATCCCATGTGAACTCACAAATGAACCCATAAAATCAATACCCTATACATCAAACAACTCTATCACCAATATAAGATTCATAAGAAGCTCTTTCCTCTTTGAAATCCCTCCTTCTCTTTGGTGATGGTCACAAGACTTGGCGAAATCATGAGCATCTTGATGGATGGTAGGCCAGTAGTATCCACACTGCAAAATCTTATGCACCGTCCGAATACCACTATGATGCCCACCAACAGGCGATGAATGACACACCTCAAAAACACTCAACATATCAACCTCAGGCACACAGCAACGAATAATCCCATCAGCACAACTACAATACAAGTAAGGCTCATCCCAAAAGAATTTCTTCACATCATGCATAAACTTTTTCCTTTGTGAAAAGACAAATCTGGGTGCACCAAATCGCTTGCCAAATAATTAGCAAAGGCTGGGAACAAAGGAATCAGATCATAAGAAGCAGCCAATACCAATTCATCTAGAAAAGCATCATTAATTTCAGCCCTATCACCAAGCTTTAACATAGCCTCTTCCTCTAATTTGGACAAGTGATCGGCAACTTGATTTTCGATCCCCTTTTTATCTTTTACCACAAAATAAAACTCTTGCAGCAATAATACCATCTAATCAACCTCGGTTTTGTATCCTTCTTTGCCATCAAATTCCTCAATAAAGAATGGTCAGTGTGCATTATGACCTTAATACCAAGCAAGTAGGATCAAAATTTCTCGAATGTGAAAACAACCGCAAGAAGTTCTTGTTCAGTCACAGTATAATTCTTCTAGGCCATATTTAGAGCTTTGCTAGCATAGTAAATAGGATGAAGAATTTTCTCTCTCCTCTGTCTAATACTACACCTAGCGCCACTCCACTCGCATCGCACATTACCTCAATGGTTGTCCCCAATCTGGTGAAATAATGATAGGTGCAATAACTAACTTCTCCTTCAACTCTCCAAATGCTCTCAGACAAGCATCATCAAAATCAAACTTATACTCCTTTTTGAGCAGTTTGCACAATGGATGTGTAATATTAGAGAAGTCCTTGATGAACCTCTTATAGAAACCTGCATGCCCAAGAAAACTTCTAATACCTTTTACAGAGATAGTGGTGGAAGCTTATCTATTACCTATACTTTTGCTCTATCAACCTCAATGACCTTCTCAGGAATTCAATGACCTAGAATTATCCCTTCTTTCACCATAAAATGGCACTGCTCCCAATTTAGCACCAGATTGCAGTTTTCACACCTTTTAAGCACGTCAACCAAATGATCCAGATATCAATCAAAAGAGTCACCTACCACAGAAAAATCATCCATAAATACCTTAATAGTGTCCTCCACCATATTATAGAATATCGATATCATACAACGCTGGAAGGTCACTAGAGCATTGCAAAACCCAAATGGAATCCGTTTAAAGGTGAAAGTCCCATAAGGTCAAGTGAAGGTGGTCTTCTCTTGGTTTTTCGAGGAGATAGAAATCTGATTATAGCCCAAATAACCATCAAGAAAACAATACCAACCCTTACCTGTAAGTCTATCCAACATCTGATCCATGCATGGCATAAGGAAATGGTCCTTTTCTGTCCAAGCATTTAGCTTCCAGTAGTCCATGTAGACTCTCTATCTAGTCACGAGCCGCATTGGAACAAATTCATTTCTCTCATTAGGAACCACAGTAATCCCACCTTTATTTGGCACACATTGAACAGAACACACCCAATACTATCTGTAATGGGATAGATAACTCCGGCATCCAACCACTTGATGATATCTTTTTTAACTACCTCTTAGATAGGCGAATTTAATCTTCTCTGGTGCTCAATACTAGGTTTGTGATCTAGCATAAGTTGGATTTTATGAGAACATATACCAGGAGGGATCCTAATATTATTTGCAATAGTCTACCCTATAGCTCGCTTGAATCTCTTTAACACGGAAACCAAACACTCTACTTGTCACTTATTCAAATTTGCCACAATGATGATCGGTAAAGTATCATTTTTTCCCGAGAATACGTACCTCAACTGTGATGGTAGAGCCTTAAGCTCCAATTTTGGCGGCTTTTCAATAGATGGTCTTGCAGATGAGGACTCACAATTTTTCATATCTAACTCCAACTTCTTTAGTTTCGAACGATATTCGTACCTATCAAGTGCGGCGACCAACTTATCATACTCTTCAATACCATCACTCTCAAAGTTCATCATAACCGTTGCTAGTGCCTCAACATCCAGTCTCTCTTCAATCTGCACCTCAGACAAACTCTCAAACTTTATATGTTATCGTATTTACCGATTAGAGCTCACTACTTTGCTTCATAGACCTATAGATATTGAAAGTTGCCTCTTCATTGTTCAGTCTGAACTTCATCTGCCCCTTTTCCATATCAACTAATGCCCGCCCAGTGGCAAGGAATGGTCTCCCAAGAATGATGGGAACCTCAAAAACAACCTCACATTCAAGAATCACAAAATCTGCCAAAAAGATGAACTACTGCACTTTCACTAGTACATTATAGAGCACACCAATGGGCCTCTTCATAGTTCTATCGGCCATGAGCAACCGCATCGCAGTTGGTTTTGGATCTCTTAGACCCAACTTCTTGTAAATAGATAGTGGCATCAGACTAATGCTAACACCAAGATCACATAACACCTTAGCAACTGGCAACAGCTCAATAGTACATGAACTAGTGAAGGCACTAGGATCCTCTTTTTTATGCACAAGGGACCTTGTAGAAATAGCACTACAATGTTGCAATCTATCATCATCTTCGAAGCTCATTGCCCTCTTCTTTGTCACCATGTCCTTCATAAATTTTGCATACCCAGGCATTTACTGTAAAGCTTCTATCAACGGAACATTGATTAAAAGTTGTTTCAACAAACTAATAAACCTGTGGTATTTTCCTTCTTCAGTTTTCTTCACTAACCTTTGTGGGAAGGGAGGTGGAGGTCTTGGTATGGGGACAACCTTTTGAGTTACCTATGCTTTTTTTTCTGTCGCATTCTCGGACTCTCCACTTACCTCGACCACATAGTCATCTTTACTATTCTCAATTTCCACCCTAGACAGCATAGGTGGATCAATGGTCTGCTTACCCCCTCGAGTAGTGATTGAAATGCCCATCCTTCTTTGAATTTTGGATAATGTTGCTAGGAAGAGTGCCAGGTTGACGTGGATTTACTATAGTTGACAACTAAGTCATCTGCTGCTCAAGATGCTTGATTGACACTACATGGGCATCAAATATTTGACCAATACCAGACAAGTCATTTCTCATCTCCTTCACATTCTCATCAGTTGCATCAAACATCCTCATCATCTTCTACATCATATCCTAAATAAGTGACATATTACTTCCAGCTTCCCTAGGACCAAATTCTCAATTTTGACGGGGGAATATAAGGTCCAACCCAATCATTTCTATTGCCATATTGTTCTAGTTGTAGTTGTTGTCGCAATTAAAGTTTCCATCTCGAACATATTAACCCTCTCGGTTGTACTTGTCATAGTTTCGACCTTGGTTTCCTTGACCTTGGTGCTAATTGTCCATATTGGAACCTTGGGTGTTTGGTCGAAAACCCCTCCGTCTGATCATTCACTGCATAAGCATCCTCTTCGTAGTAACTCCTTAATCGATGGTGCATTCCTAGTCAAATAATTCACAGCATTTACCTTATCCGCACCTCCACTCACATACTTCAAAACCAACCCTAGTTCAGTCCTCATCTAAGTCATCTCCTCACGAATCTCATCTGCAGAATAGTTGTTTGTAGTTTTAACGGCAAACGTGTTCCTCCCAGTCTCCAACTTTCTAGTGCTACAAGCTTTGTTATTCTTAAGACTGGGCATAATATGGTTAAAACCAAAAAATCCGACCGAACGGATTATTTTAAAATTTTGGTTTTGGTTTTTTGGTTTTTTGGTTATTTCGATCGATTTCGGTTTTGATTTTTAATATTTCAGTTTTTTGGTTCAGTTTTTGGTTTTTAAGCTTGAAAGATTGGTTAACCAAAAAATTGAAATTAAATATATATATTCTTGAATCTTGACTTTACCTCTTCATGAAATCTCAACCCATTCGTTTAATAAAAATACAACTTTCAAGTCTCAGCCCAATAGGCAATATGCCCATGCCCAGCCTAAATTCCAATTTGAATTTAGGCTTAGCAATCCCTAATTTGAGACCACTGACCACTAGGCGACCAGTCGACCACTGTAGGGCGTAGACCATAGTCCATAAGCTTCAACTCTCGTGTCATCTCAGACTCTTAGTTACGTCGCGGCTTCGAGCTCGTCTCTCATCTCTCAGCTTGTTGTCTCAAGCTTGCCGCTGCTCCTAGCTCCTCGCTGACGCTAAGTGCTCACCGGCGCTGCCCTCAATTACTCCTCTTTAATCAGTAATCAATTACTCCTGACCACTTCTTGGAAGTCAGTGGTGCTGGTGCACTTATTCATCCCCTTTCTTATCAACAGGTTTGCAAGATTCTACCGCCCTATAGTTCTGTACAATTTTTAATGAGTATTGAACAACTTTGGTTATATGTTAATCCTTCTAAAATGAGTTCTAATCATGTACTCATTCCTTTGTCAAATGAACTTATAACCAGTCAGTAGGGAAGAATTGGTGTTAAGATGCTATGTTTTGTGACTTTTCCCCTATTTATCTTGCTAATAGGTTTGTTTGAGAAAGAAATTTAGTAGTCTACTTCTGGTCATGTGAGATACTGTTGACCACGCCAATTGTTCATACTCAAATGTTCTCTTTCTAGAAGACAATGTGACTATATCTACAGAACTGGAAAGTGGATTTTATCTGTTTCATCCATGCTTTTATGGTTTTCTTTAGTTTTGCTGCTTATATGAGCATAAAGAGGTTTTCCCGGTACTTCAGGTTTAGTCATGTAGTTTGTATTTGCATAAAGAGGTTTTCCCTGTAATGTACTGTGTGATTATTATTTTTTTGAGTTCTGAACCGCAACTGAACTGCGTGAGTTTAATCATTCAATACAAGTATGCAACTTTCTGATTATTTCTGTGATTTGTGAACTGTAATGTACTGCGTCTTTCTGATTGTTGTTATTCTTGTTTATTTCACTTTTTTTACAGACTGAGATGAAACAAATTGGAAGTAGGATAAGTGAAAGTGGAGCTTCAAATGACAGCATACCTAGCACCTCATCTCCTAATGAGGATGAAGTTGATGTTGATACTTCAAATAAAATAAAAATCGTGGAACCTAGAGCTGCTTGTTGGAAGCATTTTGACAAGTTCACTGATGAAAGTGGAGCAAAGAACGCTGAATGCAAGTATTGTGAGAAACCTTATGCAGCTTCTACATCGAGTAATGGTACGTCATCAAAGAATAATCATATGAGAATATGTCCTAAATTTCCTCATGAAATCGTAGATAAAGGTCAAAATCTAATTAATTTTCTACCATCTTCAACCAGAGCAAAGGAAGGGGTGATTAGCACTTGGAAATTTGACCAAGCTCAAAGTAGGAAAGCTTTAGCCAAAATGATAATTGTTGACGAGCTACCATTTAGTTTTTTTGAGAAAGAGGGTTTTAAATACTTCATGAGGGTTACATTGCCTCAATTTCATATTCCTTCTCGTAAAACTGTGATGAGAGATTGTTATCAACTATACCTTGAAGAAAGAGAACTTTTGAAGATGGTTTTCAAAGAAGCACGCCCAAGAGTTTGTCTTATGACAAATACTTGGATCTCTATATAAAAAATCAACTACATGTGTTTGGCAGCCCACTTTATAGATAGAAATTGGACTTTGCATAAAAGAATAATAAATTTTTGTCCTATTTCTAGTCATAAGGGCGGGGATATGGCGGCTTGCATTACTAATTTTTTGCTTGACTGGGCTTTGGATAATGTGTTTACTATTATAGTTGATAATGCTAGTTCTAATGATGTTACTGTGAAAGAAATGTCTAAACAATTGAGTAATTGGGGAACTAACATTATGGATGGTGACCATCTTCATGTGAGGTGTATGGCACATATCCTTAATCTTATTGTGCAAGATGGGTTGAAGGAAATTGGTAAGTCTGTCAAGCTAGTGAGACAAGTCGTGAAGTACATTAAACAATCTCCCGCAAGACTTAGAAAGTTCAAAGAATGTTGTGAATCGCAATTGATAACTTGTAAGAAATCATTGTGTTTAGATGTTCCTACTAGGTGAAACTATACATATTCGATGCTTGATGTAGCACAACATTTTGAGCTTGCATTTGAAAGATATAGTTTTTATGATATTGGATACTTGAATCATCTTCCTACCTTTGGTTCTGTTTCTTCTGAAAATAATAATAGAACTAGTGATGAAGATGGAACTAGTGCAAATATTCTTACAAGTGATATTCTTAAAAGTGCGGACTGGAAAAATGTGAGGTCAACGATGAAATTTCTTGAAACTTTTTATGTACTTACTTTGAAGGTCTCTGGTTCTAATTATGTCGCTAGCAATACGTACTTTGTTGAAATTGTTGAACTTAATCTTATTTTGAAAGAGATGATGGAAAATGAAGATGGTAATTTGAAAGAAATGGCAAAAAGTATGAATGAAAATTTCAAAAAGAATTGGGGTGAGCCACATAAAATGAACAAGATGTTCTTTATTTCATCCGTGTTAGATCCCCGAAACAAGCTTGATTATGTTCCATTTGCAATTGTGGATATGTTTGGAAAAGAAGTAGGGGACAAGCTATGTTCAGAAGTGAAAAAATACATGAAAAAATTGTTTGATTATTATGTTAAGAAATCCTGAAAAAGCTCTTCACATGTACCATCACCCACTTCATCTGACAACTCATCAAGTATATCTAATGTGAGTGATTGTGACAACTTTGTAAATAGAGAAAGAATGAGAACGAAACAACAATTTGAGAAGCATAAAGAAGTTAGTGGAAGTTCAGGTAGTAAATTAGAATTGGAAAGATATCTTGCTGAATATATTGAGCTAGATAGTGATGAATTTGATATATTAATGTGGTGGAAAGTTCAAGAGCCGAGATTTCCTATTCTTGCGGAGATGGTTCGTGATGTGTTAGCCATTCCCATTTCAAGTGTCGCATAAGAATGTGCATTCAGCACAGGAGGTCGTGTTCTTGATCCCTTTAGGAGATCATTAACTCATAAACTTGTGCAATCTCTTATTTGTGTTCAAGATTGGCTTAGAATTGAGCCTTTTACAATCAATATTGAGGAAGATTTAGAGTATCTTGAGCAACTTGAACTTGGTAAGAATTTGATATTTGTATTAATTATCTTGAAAATAATTTTCTTACTTATGTTTCTTAACAACTAACAAATTCTTTCATATTTTTTTAGAGTTTGCTTGTAGTGGAACTGAATCTAGTATTATTGATATGTAGTTGCAACTTGTAAGTTCAACTATCAACTAGTGATGCGTGGTAACGGGTAAGTAAAGAATTTATTTACGTAACTTGCTTGATGGTTTTATATATTTTATTATGAAATGTAGATAATTTGTCTAAAGAGTTCTATTTTCTCGTAGGCACATCAATGTTTTGTTATTTTCTTGGTTGCTATCTGCTGGAACTTGGAACTTGGGAGCTATTGCACTGGAGGTTGCACAACAATGTTTTGTTGGTTTTCTAAATCTTTTGGTTGCTGCAAATTGCGAAGCTGCCTACTAGCAACTAGACTTTAGTTTGTAACTAAATATATTTTAAGGATGGGCACAAGTTTGTTGAATTGTGTAGTGATGTTGTCTTAACTCTTGATAGTCTTTTTATTCTTATTCTCGACTAGTTTGTTAATATTGCTGCCTACCGGACTGCTTGGACAAAAATTATCAATTTTGGACAAGAAAATTTTTATGCTGCCTATTTGTCTACTGCGGTGCTGCCTACTTGTCCACTGGTTTGTTAATTGTTAGAGTGGTTTCTTTTTTTAGGTTTAATTTATGTAAGAAACTTCGAAAGAGGTGATGGGTTTATATGTATGCTTATTTGGCTTTTTAATCCGTTGCTATTCTAGAGAAAGCCATGTTACTTGTTTATTTTGGTTGGGTTGTCTGGATCATATGGTGATTTGGGAATTGGAATAGTTTGGACTATGTTATACATTTTTTTTTTTGATTATTTTGTTTGGGTTATTTGTCTCGTATGGTCATTTGGGATAGTTTGGACTATGTTATACATTCTTTTTGATCAGTAAAGAGTAAAGACTGTTTTAAACATAGTGAAGTGCATAATGAGTTCTTAAACTCATTTACTGGGAACTAAATGCATAGCTATTTAAAGGGTTTGTCTATGACCGTCTGTTATAGCTATTTCAATTCCTACATTTTTGAAGCTTTTTTTTTTCAATTTACTAAAATTATCCATATGCTAGTATGCCACAGGCCACTGTTAGTTAAATTTGGTTAAATCGAAATAAACCAAACCGAAATTATAATAACCGAACCAAACGAAATTTATTTCAGTTTGGTTTGATTTCACATTTGGCCAAACGAAAAACCGAAAAACCAAACCAAAATTTAAAACCAAACCGACCCAACGCCCAGCCCTAGTTATTCTAAGAGATCTTCTCCAGTTTCTCCGCAAGTTGCTCAAAAGTATACTCACCATATGAACCTCCAGCAATAGTATCAAGAACTACCTTAATGTTGTCATCCTAACCTCGGTAGAAATATTCCTTCAGCAACTCATCATCAATACGATGATTCGGAACATCTCGTATGAAAGCAGTGAACTTGTCCCAAGAACTACTCACGGACTCTCCAGGTATGCTACAAAATTATTGAGTTTATCTTTGTGGTTCAGCTTCTTGGACACTGGAAAGAATCTTGCTAGGAACGCATCAGTCAATAGTTCCCATGTATAAATTAAGTTATAAGGAAGCCCATTAAACCACACAGAAGCTTCGCCGGTCAATAATAGAGGGAATACTCACAATCCAAGATATCGATGTCTAAGTTCGGTCGACCCACACAACTTTTGCAAACACTCCTTAGCTTGGTTGCGTGCGCATGTGGATCTTTCGATGCCAAACCCACAAACAATCCCCTCGTAGTAAACATCTGCATCAAACTGCTAGTCACCATAAATGTATTCCCCGAAGGTAGAGGAGGTAGGACAAGAGGTCCGTCAGATTCAGTAGCATTAAAGTTTACCTTATAGTTATCATGCAGTCTTGGCCTTGGTAGATCCTGTACCCTCACTGCATCTCTCAATAGATTATCAGCTTGAATCTGATTATTCTAATCACCAACCCTCGGAGGTTGCAACCCAACACCGTCACCTAACTCTCCACTGATAGGATTAATTGGCACTCCTTGATAATTCATTCTCCGCAAAGTTCTATTTAGTTCTGGATCGTAGGGAGTAAGTGGTTCTCTTTGACTCCGTGTACTTGGTATACACTAGAGGAGCAACCTGAGAGAGACAAAACAAAAGAAAAAAGTAAAATTAGGAAATATTTGACTAAGGTTCAATAACATAGTTAAATTTAATCTAAAAGCCAAATTACCTAGCAGCAACGCCAAAATTTGATATGCTCAAATTACACCTCCCTAAAGAAGTGCAAGTGATTGTTATCAAGTAACCCAACTTCTAGGTTGGGGTCGATCCCACGAGGAATATGGTTTAGACTTAACTTTAATCAATGATTATATTTGTTTAGTCAATGTATTTCCGAAAACAAGTAGTAAGTGAGGGGGGATTTGTGAAACAAATTCAGGAAATTATGTAAGTAATCAATGAGAAAGATTTAAACTTTAGTTGTTATCAAGATGAGAAAGTAACTAGGGTATGAGTGTTCCCTATAAGCTCATAACGTGGTAAT
This sequence comes from Solanum bulbocastanum, assembly GCA_037074985.1. Taxonomy (NCBI): domain Eukaryota; kingdom Viridiplantae; phylum Streptophyta; class Magnoliopsida; order Solanales; family Solanaceae; genus Solanum; species Solanum bulbocastanum. The sequence continues at coordinate 30,466,593 of CM073599.1, read as the reverse complement.
CCTAGTAATAGTAATCCTTTTCTAGTGTATTACATGCAAAATGATAAGTTAGGTATCTCTAAATCCATGGTCTGGCATCTAGAGAATTTCACCCCGCACCTTGATATGGCTACGTGTGTATAATTAACTAACCCTTACATTTACCTCATATTAGACATCACATTGATGTAAGGCTTAGTTTTCACCCCCGCACCAATCGACATTAGACTATTATATAGTATCACACTAAATCTATGTTGATAATTCTTTTCTCGTTAATTACCTCCTTGGTCCGGCAAGCAATAACGAGGCAAGTTCTAACATTGGCCACCATTAAAATGATTTCTAAGCGAAAGAATTATCAATGCATGCAATAACACCATTCAAGAATTACTTAGTTACTATTCATACGTTGTTAATTGCTCATGGTTCCCACAACCCTAGTTGTGGATTTAGTTACCCATAATAGCAAGAACACAATTCAAATTTTTAGATGAAGAAATCATGAACTTACGTTGTGAGAAGAATAAATCCTGAATTTCAACTTGAATTTCCTAACCAAAATCTTCAAAAAGAACTTAGGAAATTAAGAATTGCTAAAGTTGCAAGTTAATCTCCCAAGTCAAGAACTAGAATAAAAGTAATAAAGTCTAACCCCACAAAAACGAGGTTTACATGCCCTATATATAGAAAAATAATTCCTAACTAAAAAGGAAATGAAATAAGGAAATAATATTTCAGGACGCGTCTTTGATCTACGACACTGACCTATAGACCATGGATTGACCTACGGTCTGTAGGTCCCTTCCGTGACTCAAGACTTGGGCAAATTTTCAGCTTCCAAAACATCATCTCTGAAGCAAACGACGGATCAACATTACGGACCGTGGTTTGATCCATGGTCCGTAGATCCTCCTCCATAGCTCTACACTTAGAATCTTCAAAATCAGGTACTGGAACCCCTTCTCTGAATCATTTGACGGATAGCAGTATGGCCTGTAGGTCAATCTACGGTCTATGATTTGCAACTGTGATTCCACACTTGGTCAAAAATTTCCTGATTTTCCTTCAAGCCTTGCCTTTCCATCTATGTTCATCATCTACGAGCGTGAATGGACCTACGGTCCACAGATCACCTCCGTAGATGCTCTTTCCTGCACATCCTTCAATTGTGTCTTTCAGTTTCCAAGTCTGAACATATTTCCTGCAAACATGATAAAAATGCATAAAAACCAATACAAAAAGGCCCTAGACACACACAACTCTTAAGTGAAATGTATTAAAAATACCGTAAACTCATGGTATTTTACCGAGCCTATACCCTAGAATTTACACGGCGTACTTGACCCCGAAGGGGTCTCGTACAAGCCTCTTACCATTCATAACATTCGATACTTAGAAATAGTGTGGAATTAAAAGTTTTCTTTAAATCCATACAATATAAAATTTTATAGAAAGACTTGAAACAGTGGAAATCAATTATTTCACATGACCATCTAAAAACAATATCTTGAAACAAAAGTAGGGACACAGCCCTTTACAATTGAAAGTCTAAAAATTGTCTACTACATGAAAGAAAGAAACATTTAAACACTTGTCATCAATCTATGAGGACATACCACTTAGCCTTGGAGGAATCTCAATCCAAGCCCTTGAAATAGAGATAAAGCAACTCACTTGCCGAAACCTACACTTGTAGTAAAATAAGAGTAATATGGGCTAGCACACAAAAATGTACTAAGTATGATGACCATGAAAAAAATCATGCTATAAAGGGACATTTTGGTTGGAAACCATGCATTATGCCACTTTTTAGAAATATCATGTACATTTATATAAGAGACATAAAATACAAGTATAATCATCCTACAAGTCATAATCATCACATTTGAACATCACCTTAAGCAACCCTAAGCTACACTTGTGCAATGTAAAGATAGCATCCCATACTACTATCTCTACTAAGTGCCACTTTGAGTCCACCTTAGATGAACTTACCAATTCATACTTAACTTCAAGCAATACTCATGCATAAAGAACACATTCATTTCATAAGTCATGACAAGGAAAAATAACTCATAATACAACCCAAATATAGCATGCATCATTATAGTAGGCATTTAAGTCAGCATTCTTCATTAGCTTCATTAAGGGCACTTTCATTCATTAGTCATTAAGACATTAGAGAACTCACTATGACCCTCTCAAAGCCTATCGTGCAATGCATGGATGGCATCCCATACTACCACCCACACTTCGTAGAACTTCTCAAGAAACCATAATGCACATCTCACATGATGGGAATAGGCATTAACCGACATAGACCATGAGAGCAAACCATTTAATGTTGTTGCATATGGCCGCACACCATAAAGAGGTAATCTACTTGCCTAAGGTATGACCAGTAACATTTTAGCATAGGTCGTAACCACTAGATAATATCCTATGTGGGCACATAGTTATGGGATAGAAAGATGTTCATTGGAACCTTAGCCTAACATTGGGAGAGTTTCCATCTTACCATTTTCATTAACATTATTGTACTTGAGAGGGCTACCAACATTAGGTCTACCGACCCAAGTACATTACACAAGAAAGGGCCACCACCATTAGGTCTACTAATTCAAGATACATTAAGGATAGCTCATTAACTTTCCAAGAAGGGTGCCATCAACATTGGTCTTACCAATACAAGGTTCATCGTTTCACACATGAAAGGGCTACCAATACTAGGTCTACCAATTCAAGGTTTATCATCACATTAGTTTCTAGACTCATTATGAAGGGCTACCAACCCTAGGTCTACCGGTTCAAGAAATAGCCTAGAATACTTTATCATTCATTTATGAAAGGAATGACATTGGCCTATCGATTCATATTCATCAAGTCAAGAGACATTCATTAATCATTTATGAAAGGAATTCCATAAGCCTATCGATTAAAGACCTATTAATCCATAGTACTTTCATTTATACAAGAATAGGATGCATAAGCTTACCAATTCAAGATATACATTATCATCAAAAACCCTTCACATTCCATCATCAACATTCATAAGTGTCAAAGTGAGAAATGGCCTTTCAATAATAACACAATTACATTCAAGACAAGATCATATTATTTTCATTAGATTCACATTCATATACAAGACATTATGATAATACTCAATTCATCATATTATGCCCTTCAAGGCCATGAATCTCAAATCACCAACACACCAACAATTTACTACAATTAAGGCATGGATAATGATACAATTCGATAACCCAAAGCAATTTAGACAAACACCATTCACATGCTTTCATAATCAACAAACCAACTTCATAAAGGCACAGTTTAGGAAATTGAGGGAATTCATGGGTTCATAGAGTGTTTTCATCATAAATCATCAATTAAACACTAATACATTCATAATTTTATTATTAATAACCATTTGAAAACGTTTGAAGAAGGAACCCTTGAGTTAGAGTAAAAACCCTAGGTTTTGAGAAACTTGAAACCTTTGAAAACTAACTTTGAATGGACTCTAGGGGTGAAAGCTACCCCTAGATAAAGTATCACCATACTTTGCTTGTGAATCCCCAAGAAACTTGAGGAAGAACGCCTTGAATCCACAAACCCTAGCTCCCACTTCTTCTTCTTCATCTTTGGGAACTTCTAGAGAGAGAATTTTTGAAAGGAGGAACTTTTTTATTTGACTTGGGGAAATAAGGAGTAAATGAATTGTTTTAGGACTTAAAACTATATATACTAGTGATATAAAACAATTAAAATCAACCCCATTTAATAATTAATTAAAAGGAATTTACTTAAAAACCCCCAAATTCAGCAGCCTCGTCAGGGACCACGCCCACTTTGACGGGTTGTGAGGGGCACCACGGCTCGTGGTGGTGCCCGTGGTCCCTTAGGCAGTGTGCCTCTCTAACTTTCCAAGCCTTTAAGGGCCTAAGACAAGTCCATAAGACCTCCCCCGATCCGTGGTCAAGACCATGAGTCGTGGTTGAGGTCATGGTCTTGAGGTAGTGTCAAGGCTTCCCAAGCCTTGCCTCCACACGCCGAAGTGATCTTCACGATCACTCCCCCATGGCTCATCAAGGGCACCACGGCCCGTGGTGGCACCTATGGTCCCATGACCAATAGCTCCCTCATCATCCACCAACTCCCATTAAGCTGAGGTAACCCCACGAGCCTTCCCACCGCTTGTGGTCATGACCACGAGTTGTGAAGTGGCTCGTGAAGCAGTTTCTTGGCTTGGCACCTTTCTAGGGCTCACTTCCATGCCAACCACGGGTGGCACCACGACTCGTGGTGGCCACCATAGGTCGTGAAAACTCTCATGGTCTTGGTAGGCAATGGCTAGGCTTAGTTTTTAGGTAGCCTTGGTCCCTCACCATGGCCTTAACCCAAAACCCCTAGCCCTTGCTCTTAACCCTTGATGTTAATCCTCACGTTTAGGCTCTACTTCAAATTATCATATTTTGAGTTGTTACAACTTGCCATGTTTTCCATAGCTAAGTAAACAAAATTCGAAAGTTAAAATCTACTAAAATCTTCTTTATTACAAAATTCAAATGGGAAACCTTGCTAAAATCACTTGAAATCCACAATGGTAGTGTTTTCACTCTCAATCTTTTGTTTCACGTTTCTTAATGCCTTCTCTCTCATCGAAAAATCAATTTATGCAAGTCTGATGTATGGGTATTTGGGACCAATCGGCGAAGTTAGTCGGGCTTCACCGATCGGTCGGCGACTCACCGATTCTCCTTCATCTCCCCTTTATTTTTCACCTCTTCTTAGTCCAACCACTATAATTTTAGGCGAGCCAAATCGGGATCATCATCTCATTTCGTGATGCGCCCTTTTTCCTTTCATCTTATCCATTAGTACTTATCTAGATCTCCATCAGTACTTTCGATGACCTAGTCATCCATCGCTGATGCGATCGGTGACGCGCCAAGTGGAACTGTTGCTCACCAAAACTACTCCTAATATAGCCTCAGCATTCTATAACTTTAGGTGGTAGAGTGGCAACTTGGCGAGTCGCCGAGTAACATCGGCGATCATCAAGCATGTTTATCCCTTTTCTTTTTCTCTCGTGTTGTCTCTGTTGCCCATTTTTGTTCTATCTTTGTTCCTCAATCCATATATCTGAAAATCAAGGGTTTTACATCAGTTGTTGGCACAAAATAAGCATTTGAGCACACTAAAACTATACAAATAAAGCCTTAAGTAAGTCCAAATCTCGAACTCCTCACTTGCCTTTAGTTTTTAGCTATTACCTGTAAAACATACATTCAAACAACAAACTTGTGAAGATTAGTTGAATTCAAACAAGAATTGAAACTTCAAAAACACTCTTGAGGCTACCTAATCGACAAGGAGGATCACCAAACAGGTTCGGTGAACTCTGGTGAGATTCCTGAAATGTGTCATATTACTCAGGGTTCAGGCATAAAGGGCAAAGTTAATTCCAATTTGGAGATTCACCAAGTTAGTTTTAGTGGGCTAAAGCAAGTCCACCGAAACTTACTGTGCAAAAGAGAAAGACACAAGCATCAAGGGAGATATCCTCTCTCAATCATCGATTTTCCAAATGGGTACGGTGGACTAAGACAAGTCTGCCAAATGAGACAGTACCCAAGGCCATGCATATTCTCAAGATGGCGAGCTGAGTCTTAATCAGCGATTCACCTAACTTCCTTGGCGAGCTAACACAAGCTCGCCAAATAGGAAGTTTCAACCCAGTGTCAAATTTTATAGAAAAACCAACACACACAACAAATACTAGTTATCCCCCAACATTACAATTCCTCTATATGATTTTCTACCCATGGGTACTTAGATTTCCTCCATTTTATCATAAAGTATTGCACTAATTAACAATTCACCCATAATAAAGTAGTCACCTTGTCTTTCATAGGGCAAAATCGAGCAATTGGGTCAACACTGAGCTACTCGGACTTCACTCACATTAAATTAATCATAGACCTAGTTTGATAATCTCTTCAATTCAACAACTAAACCAACACTTCAATTCAACAACTAAACCAACATAAGCATGATTCAACAATTCCACAGGCATTCACGGTCAAGAACATGTTGGCATAGTTCAAACCCAATAATATGATCCAACCAAATGAAATTAAACACTCAATCACGGTTAAGAGGCTTAGACCCACAGCCTATATGCATTATAACTTCAAATATAACAATAAAAATCAGAAATACTAACCTTGAAGCTGAAATAAAATAAGAAATTGAGGGGTTGGGGTTAGGTTGACCCAAAATTCAATCAAATGCACTCCTAGAAACTTCAAGACTAGGCTCACAACCTCTCAAAATGCACGAAGCAAGAAGAAGGAATCGAAAAAGCTCTCAGAGTTCAAAGATATTGATTTTTAAATTTGAAAAGACCATTGACCTTTTTATATCAGGATCGTCCAGTGATCAGGACTGGCGCGCCAAATGTTTTTGGAGAATCGCCAATTGGAGCTTAAGCTCGCCAAACATTCCTAAACAAGCACAAAACTTGAATTCCAATTCGGCGAACCCGATAAAGTTTGTATAATGCACATTGGTAAATCGCCTTTTGGATTTGTGATTGTTGATCTTGATAGTGCACTTTTCCATCTTTTCACCGTCAAAGGGAGAACAAGGTTTAGTTCGTGTAATGCCTTTGGTTAATCACTGTTTGTGTTCTTGCATCACCTATGCTTCCCTTTAAAATCTTACAACCTCTTTTCAACCTGCACTCACAATGCACATTATTTGAAAGCAATAAAAACATAAATAAAGACTTGGGTTGTCTCCAAAGAAGCGCCTTATTTAATGTCATGGCACGACATATTGCTCAAACTCAAAAATCATTTTTAGGGTTCGAGATAGTGTCACTAGGCAATGTTTCCTTTTGCCTTGGATTTAGATGAGTGGCAATTTGACCTAGTTGGGCCTCCAACTGCTTGATTGAAACTGAATATGAAGTCATCGATTGAGTTAAAGTGGAGAAGTCATTTTTCAAATCCTTCAACACCTTATCGGACCCTTCAACCTCATTGTATCCTTACAAACATGTCTGATATCTATCTTTCTTCTAGACCAGCTGAATCTTTTGGACGTAGACGATCATGGGGAGGCACGTGTCTATCTTTTTCCATCTCCCTAGCTCTTCAATTTCAACCTCGCCAATCTTTCCATCCACTATCTCTATCCTTGTTCCAACCTTGGTTCCCACCTTGACATTGCTAATTGTTATGAGAAACCCCTCGCCCCACTTGATTTCCCAAGTATTGAACGTCTTCATTATATAATGCCTCAAATTTGGCATCATTGGGGCACTACCCCCTATTGATTCCAACCACATTCACTAACTTAGTTCCACCTCCCACGACATGCTTGGACAACAAATCAATTTGGGTAATCATTTTATCCATCTTTTCATATTTTTCATGGCCCCTCTCGACTTGTTCTTTGCTCAAGCCCACTTGTAGAAGAGGTGATTGGTCCTCCCTAGTATGCCATACTCGGTTGACCTTAGTCATATATGTAGCTACATCATACAGTTGTCTCATCAATCCACCATGGAATAATTGATCAGCTACAATTTTATTGACTAAATCAAGTCTTCAATAAAAGTATTGCAACAGCAAATTGTCTGGAACGACATGCGTTGGACATTGCAAGAGTAACTTCTTGAACCTCAGCCATGTTCATGGAGGGGCTCACCTCCAAAACTTTTGAAATTTTGGATTTGAAGATGAAGTTTAATCATCTTCGAGAGTGGAAAGAATCGTTCCAAGAACCCCTCGGTTAGCTCAACCACGAAGTAATAAATCATTCGGCAACTCTGCCAACCAGCTTGTAGCATCTCCCATTATAGAGAATGGGAATAGTCTTAACCTTATATATTCTCTAGAGATACTCTTGAACACAAAGAGTTCACAAACCTACTTGAAATTCCTAAGATACTGATGGGAACCTCATAAACTAGACCCCCAAAAATTCCTTTCATCTGGAACAAATGGATCACAGTTCCAGTGATATGAAACACCGTCCTCCCGATTGTAGGAGGTACCCGGACTGCTCCCATGGTTTTAATAGCATTAAAGGATATGTCATTTAAGTCACTCATATTTTCATTTTGACCATAGTGACTATCATTTTCAATCCCATGGCCACTCATTTTTTTAACCTGCAAATATGCCAATAACAACACAAAACAATACCTCTACTACAAATAAAACAAATTAAAATCTAATTTCCCAATTAGAATTCTCAACCATGATTCCCCGATAGTGATGCCATAAACAATAACACTCAAACCACCCTTTCAAACCAATTAAAAGAGTGAGCAATCATAGTAATTAAAAAAACTCAATGAAGAGTCAGGGTCTAATCCCACAGGGAATGGTATATCATGGAGAATTCTTTATCGAGAGATTTGGACATTAAATTAGCTCATTTGCAATAGTAAGAACAATTGGGTGGATGGTAATACCAACTTAATATAAAGCATTTGTTAACAATAATCACAATCAAACTAAAATCAGAACAAAATCAAGAGTTAACAAGAAATCTAAGGGTGCGGGGATTTGATATCAATGTCACATAGCAGTGATTGCATTGCTCTATAGTGATGTATATACATGAATAATCTAAGTCATCTTAAATGATGCTAATCATCTTTCGATCCCAAAGCATCTATGCCTAGAATCTCCTTTTGGTCTCATTTAATGTCATTATTCTATTCAAGGTCATGGTAGTGGTAGAGGTAGAGGTAGAGGTGGTTGAGGTCATGGTCATTATTCTATCCAAGCATTCACACAATCTTCTCAACACCACAACTTTCAGAGTTCTACTCCGTTAACTCAATATGGGGTCCAATCTTCATAGTATGTTATATTTGGGATTGTTTGTCATAATTGTGAAGGAAAGGGGTCATATTTTACGTGTTTTCTTGTCACCCAAAATCAACAGTGGTAATAGGGTCTCTAGATGACCCTCATCAAACTTAGCTAGCACCTCGACTCAGCCTACATAGAACTGGTTAATGGATAGTGACACCATACATTATCTTACGGCTGATCTTAACAATCTCGCCATCCATTCGGAATACCAAGGTCCTGAAGAAGTAACCTTAGGTAATGGTTCCAAGCTATCTAACTCTCACATAGGTCAAGGCTCACTTTCTACTTCTAATAAAATATTTACTCTAGATAATATTCTACATGTTCCTACTACCACTCAAAATTTACTATCAATTAGTTCTTTTAATGCATCTAATCCAGTTTTGGGTGAATTTTTTCCTACCTATTTTTTGGTAAAATATTTGGCAATGAGGGAAATTCTTCATATAGGGCTGAAAATTGATAATTTGTACTTTCTTCCAGTGTTCAAATCACCATTTTTTTATGCTTCATATGTTGCATCCTTTGGTGTTTGGCATGCACGACTAGCTCATGCATCCTATCCTACCGTTCGTAAAGCTTTGCTGTCAAGTGTCTTCGTGTCATCTCCTAGTTTATCTCCTAAATTGTTCTCTACATGTGCTTTTAGCAAGAGTCACATAGTCCCCTTTAGTGAGTCTAGTTTTAAGGTCATATGGCCTTTAGATTTAATTTGTTCAGACATTTGGGGTTCTGCCCTAGTTGTTTATAATGATGGCTATCGTTATTATGTTATCTTGTTTGATCACTTTAGCATATATACTTGGATCTACTCTGTTTGGTATAAATCTTATGTTATATCCATTTTTATTCAGTTTTGTACAGTTGCAGAAAAGCTCTTTGATCGCCCAATAAAATGCTTTCAAGCAAACTGGGTGAATATCAGGCGTTAACTAGTTACTTGAGAGACAATGGCTTTGTTCAACGTTCATCGTGTCCTTATACTCTAGAATAAAATGCATGTGCTGAGAGGAAACATAGATATAGAGTTGAAACCAGTCATGCTTTGTTGAATTATGCTAATGTTCCTAAAAAAATTTGGACTACCACTTTTGACACTGGTGTTTTTACAATCAATGGATTGCCACTTAATAATTGAATAATTTATCTCCTTTCAGTATTTTATTCAAAACATATCCAAATTATTCCTATTTGCAAATTTTTAGTTGCCTTTGCTTTCCATGGCTTCGTCCTTACACAAAAGATGAGTTATCTCCTCGCTCTAAAGATTGTGTTTTTCTTGGTTTCAACAAGATTCATAAGGGTTATAAGTGTTTTGATCCTCTCACGTCTTAATTTTATGTCTCTCTTAATGTTGTTTTTTATGAAAGTACTTTTCCTTTCGTTGTTCAGGATGATGTGGTGCCTACTACTTTGGTTGGTTCTGATAGCACACCTGTAACCATTCAGTTGCCAGTGCAAAAAATTGTTGCAGCCTCTCCTAATTCGAATATACCCACAAATAGGTGTCAAGATATTCCTGTGCAATCACTTCCCTCGTCCTCCAACCAACTAGATTCTGCCTATGCATCTGATACAATGGACCCAGCTAGCTCTATGCAAGCGACTCTTCCCACAGGTGGTCAGCCTACTATAGATGGTATTTTTTTGTCTAATGATCTCACATGTTGTGAACCCATGCCTAATCACTCACCATCCAACTCTTCCATGCATCCCACACTTCTGAAGTGCCACAAAATGGTGACTTGTACCCAAATGGTCTCTTTAAAACCAAACAGCCCATATGACTTTTTGCTGTGACATCGATTTCACCAAATCCAACTTGCTATTCGCAAGCTGAAAAAGAAAAGAATTGGCACCAAGCTATGCATGATGAATACAATGCCCTCATACAAAATAGAACTTGGAAGTTAATTCCACCTTCCCTGTCCCATAATGTGATTGGATGCAACTGGGTCTCCAAAACTAAGATGAAGCCATATGGATCAGTAGAATGGTATAAGGCAAGACTTGTAGTCAAGTGTTATCATCTGATACATTCAGCCCGGTAGTTAAATCTTCCACTATTCGACTGCTTTTATCACTGGTCATTTCTTACCGTTGGCATACTACTCAGTTGGACAATTCCAATGCCTTTCTTCACGAACATCTGAATGAAGTTGCTATATGTCCCAACATCCGGTATTCGTTGATCCTTCACAACAAGATTATGTTTGCTTACTCAAATGATCACTTTATGGCCTTAAACAGGCCCCTCGCATGTGGAATAAATGCCTCACTGATACTCTAATGTCCTTTGGTTTCAAGTGCTCTAAGGCAGATAGTTCATTGTTTTATTTGCATTTTGTGGTGTCAAAATATTTTGCTTGATTTATATTGATTATATCTTGGTGATGGGAAATAGGTTTGGTTGCATTAGCTCTCTAATATCTAAGTTGCAATAACAATTTGCAGTTAAAGATCTGGGAAACTTTCATATTTTTTGGGCATTGAAGCAAAATGGACACTCCTCCACCCCCCAACCCCTACCCCCGGCTTGCATTTGTACCAGCAGAAGTACGTTTCTAACTTACTTAAACGTGCTCAAATGGAGTTCTGCAGCTCGGTTGCTACTTTAGCTTCATCTTCAACTAAATTATCCTCCTTGGATGGTCAACCCTTTCATGATCAGACATTGTTGCAAAGTATTATTGATGCTCTACACTATTTAGCATTTACAAGGCCTGGCATCACCTACTCAGTTGATAAAGTATCACAGTTCATGCATTTACCATTGGATTCTCACTTGATGGAAGTGAAATGAATACTTCGATGCATCAAAATCACTCCCTCACATGGTGTTTTCTTTACCTGGCAATCCTCACTGGTTTTACATGGCTATAGTGATGTTGATAGGGGTGTTCCCTTGGTAAACGCAAATCCACTATTGGTTTTTCCATTTATCTTGGTTCTCATTTGATTTCTTAGGCATCTAAAAAGCAAAATGTTGTGCCTCGCTCGAGTACTGAATTGGAGTATAGAGCACTTGCGGTGCTACCTCTGAACTCACGTGGCTGGAAATGGTCCTTAAAGAGATTGGCTGCCATCTTGCTTCGCCCATACCTATTCTTTGGTGTGACAACCTTAGTGCCATCTATTTGACTGTAAATCCAATCTTCCACTCACATAGAAAGCACATGGAAATAGATTTTCATTTTGTTCGTGAGAAGGTCCGAGACAAGGCTTTTATAGTTAAGTATATCACCTCATGATCAGATAGTTTATGTCCTTACTAAAGCTCTTCTCAAAGCACACTTTCAGATGTTGAGACCTAGTCGACGGTGTTCCCACATCCTACTTAACTAGAGGGGGCATGTAAAGGATAAGTGTAATTTGACTCTAACTAAGATAGATAACTAGAAGTTTTATATATCTATGTATCCTTTCTTTTTGTGTATTCTAAAAATGTTAGGAGACTTCGATTCTCAGGAGCCTCTTGTATAAATATTGCTTTTTATCTTCAATGTGAAAAAGAGAATGAAGGTTTCTTTCACTGTTACTAGGTTGTTACATGAGCTGCAAGTGGCCAAACCACCAAGTTTCGCACTTGATGTTGACTAATTCTTTAAGAATCAACCAAGAGCAGAATCTTATTATGGTCCCATTTTTTAGTATTAGTGGAATTAAATTTTACTTAGTCAATTTCTTTATTGTCTGCTTAGTGTTTTAGTTATATTAGTAGGACGCGTTTTTAGTGTTTTACCCATGTTTAACCATTACTTGTTAATTCCTATTCTTTAGCTTTATTTGTTAAGTTGTACGCCTATAAATGGAACTATGTCTGGCTATTTTGAGAAGCGTGGAATCAAGTAGTGAAAAAATTATTTCTTTCTCATAGTCTGCCTACTTCTTTTACTCGTCTTTTTTCTAACAATTTGGTATCCGAGCAGCCTGGTTTGTTAATCTGGGAGTCAAAGAGAGATTGTAAAACACACGAAAGAAATCTGTAAAAATGGTAGTGAACACCAATTCAAACTCTCCGCCTTTTCCAATTTTTAAAGGGGTAAATTATCATTTTTAGAGTCTTAAGATGAAGACTCGTTTTAAGTCTCAAGAACTATGGGACTTGGTGGAGAATGGATTTCCATACCCGGATGAAGGCCACTCACAACAACTCCAGGAAAATCACAGGAAAGATTCAAAGGCGTTGTTCCTGTTTCAACAAGCCCTTCATGATGATATCTTCACCAGAATTTCACCAACGGAGACATCCAATAAAGCTTGGGAAATTTGCAACTAGAGTATATGTGAGATTAAAAGGTAATTCCAATTAAATTGCAAACTTTGCTTCGTGATTTTGAAACTTTGAGTATGAAAATGGTGAATCGGTGCAAAATTATATGTATAGAGTCTCTGCAATTGTTAATCTCATGAAGTCTTATGGAAAAAAATTAATGATTAAATAGTTTTAGCAAAGGTTTTGAGGTCTTTAACCAATAAGTTTGAGCATGTGGTTGTTGCTATTGAAGAATCCAAGGATTTATCTAATTATACATTTGATGAATTAATGGGTTCTTTGTTAGCTCATGAAGATAGGCTAAATAGGTCACATGAGAAGGTTCAAGAAAAGACTTTCCAGGTGAAAGAGGAGTCATCTTTCTCCAAAGAAAATTCCTCAAATTTCTCTTATAGTAGTAGAGGCAGATGTCATGGGCGAGGTCGAGGCAGTGGCAGAGGACAATTTAGTGAGTCACGTCAGCCTAAGAGTAACCTGCAATGTTGGTATTGCAAGAAGTCCAGCCACACTAAAGCATATTGTTGGACCAAGCAAAAAGATGAGCAGAAGCACGCCAATTTCTCTAAGAAAGTTAAGGATAAAAGTAAGTTGTTCATGGCTCATTCTCCAATTTGATAATTCTAATGGTGTTTGGATTATTAATAGTAGATAATCGAATCATATGTCTGGTACAAAGTCTCTATTTAAAGATCTTGATGGGTCGAAAAAAAGTGAGGTTCAACTCGGTGATGATAAGCAAGTACGAGTTGAAGGCAGAGGTACCATAGCCATCAAAACAACGCAGGGTAATTCTAAACTTATTTGTGATGTGCAATTCATTCCTAATTTGGCTTACAATTTACTGAGTGTTGGACAATTGATGGTGAATAGTTGTTCTGTTTTGTTTGATAATGACTCATGTATTGCTAGTGACGAGAAATGTGGTCAAACTGTTGCAATTGTGCCTATGACTCAGAACAATATGTTTCTGTTGAAAATATGTCTCAGGATATTGCAGAAATAAAATAGTCAGCTATTTTTAGGATTTTTTAAATTATGTATTAGAGTCCTATTTGACTTATATTTAAGAGTTAGTTCTTTTTATTTGTTATTTGAATTAAGCTGATAAGTTAGTATCTTATTTTTCTATTTTTAGTTAGAAATTATATCTATAAATGCAAGTCTCTGATTATTAATAAAATAATTTCATTTGATAATACTGCAGTATTGTTTCTCTCAAAGTTTTTTTATGTTATTTTCTTAATTTCTTTATTAAAAAAATCAACAATTGGTATCAGAGTCTCCTTCTTGAGAGACTTGTGAGTAGAAAAATGAATTCCGAAAATTGCTTTTCACGAATGGCTCCTCTTATTTTTGATGGTGAGAATTATCAACTATGGGCTGTGAGAATGGAAACTTACTTGGAGGCTCTTCATCTTTGGGAAGTCGTGGAAGAGGATTATGAAATTTATCCGCTGCCAAATAATCCCACTGTGGGCCAGATCAAGATTCACAAGGAAAAGAAAACCATTAAGTCGAAGGCAAAAGCAACTTTGTTTGCTGCTGTTTCGACAACTGTTTTCACGAAAATCATGACTCTCACATCACCAAAAGATATTTGGAATTATCTGAAGAAAGAATATGCTAGAGATGAAAGAATACGAGGAATGAAGGTATTGAATTTAATGAGGGAATTCGAATTGCAGAGAATGAAAGAGTCAGAAACAGTTAAGGAATATTTTGCAGATTTCTTAGTATTGTCAACAAGGTAAGATTACTAGGCACTAAATTTAAAGATACAAGAATTGTTGAATAAGTTCTTGTTACAGTGCCTGAAAGATATGAAGCATGTATAACTACCTTGGAAAACACAGAAGATCTATCCAAAATTACCTTGGTAGAATTGTTAAATTCTTTGCAGGCTCAGGAACAAAGGAGACTTATGAGGCAAGATGGCATGGTTGAAGGAGCATTAGTAGCCAGCCACAAAACTCAAAGCAAGGGTAAATATTTGAAAAATTACCCACCTTGTCAGTACTGTGGAAAAAATGGACATCCTCCATATAAATGTTGGAAAAGACTAGATGCACAATGCAAGAACTGCAAACAACTTGGTCATGAAGCTGTGATTTGCAAAAGAAAATTTCAAAAAGATGAAACAGTTGCCCAAGTCACTACTGAAGAAGAAGAAGAAGACCACTTATTTGTGGCAACTTGTTTTTCAATCAAAAAATCTGATTTTTGGATGATTGATAGTGGTTGTACAAACCACATGACATATGAAAGAAATCTTTTTAAAGAGTTCATTCCTATGGAAAATAAGAAAGTCAGAATTGGGAATGGTGATTGTATTCCTGCAAAAGGAAAAGGGTGTGTTTCAATTAACACAAATTCAAGTACAAAAATAATTTCATATGTTCTTTATGTGCCTGATATTGATAAAAGTTTGTTTAGTGATGGTCAGTTAATAGAAAAAGGATTTAAATTATTATTTGGAGACAAATATTGTCGAATCTTTGATTCTACTAAGCAAGAGATTTTACAAGTTGAAATGAGAGGTAAGAGCTTCTCATTTAATCCAACCGAAGATGCACACAAGCCTTGCAAGACAAAGGATGAATTAGTAGATTTGTTCACAATGTCAATTTCAGATGAGACTACAATCTACAATTCTTGATCCAAGGAGTGTTGAAAATATGTCTCAGGATATTGCAGAAATAAAACAGATAGCTATTTTTAGGATTTTTTAAATTATGTTATTAGAGTCCTATTTGACTTATATTTAGAAGTTAGTTCTTTTCATTTGTTATTTGAATTAAACTGATAACTTAGTATCTTATTTTTCTATTTTTATTTAGGAATTATATCTATAAATGCAAGTCTCTGGATTATTAATAAAATAATTTCCTTTGATAATAATGCAGTATTTTTTCTCTCAAAGTCTTTCTCTGTTATTTTCTTAATTTCTTTATTAAAAAAATGAACAATTTCCCCTTAATGTTTCAGATATTGTTAAGAATGTGTTAGTTGTTAAAGGTATTCATGAAACTCAACTTTGGCATCTTCGCTATGGTCATTTGAATATTAATAGGCTGAAATTGTTGACTAGAAAGAAAATGGTGGTTGGTTTACTAAAAGTGGGTGAGATTGAGTTATGTGAAGGGTGCATATTTAGAAAACGAAGTAGGAGATCTTTCCCTATAGGAATGTATTGGAGGGCTAGCAATTGTCTTGAGCTTGTACATGTTGACTTGTGAAGACCGATGAAGACTTAGTCACTTGGTGGGAGTCGCTATTTTCTTCTATTTACTGATTATTATAGGCGTATGAGCAGGGCTTACTTTCTAAAATTCAAATCTGAAGCGTTTGAGAATTTCAGGAAATTCAAGGCTCTCGTAGAGAAGCAAACAGGTTGCAACATAAAAGCTCTTCGCACAAATCGTGGTGGTGAATTTTTATCTAATGATTGTAATCTATTTTGTGATGAGAATTGAATTCACAAGGAGCTTACAACACCATACTCGCCACAGCAAAATGGAATCGCCAAACGGAAAAATCGCACAGTGGTTGAAATGGCCAGAAGCCTACTTAATGAAAGGGGACTTCCTATTCATTTTTGGGGAGAAGCAATGGCTGCAACTGTCTACCTATTGAATATTTCTCCAACAAAATCTATTTTGGGCCGAACTCCATATGAAACATGGATAGGACATAAACCACGAGTAAGCCACTTGAAAGTCTTTGGTTGAATAGCCAATTCTTTGGTTAATATACGTTATAAACTAGATGGAAAATTTGGGAAATGCATTTTCATTGGTTATAGTGCTCATTCCAAAGCATACAGACTATATAATCCTACTAGTTGCAAAGTGATATCAGTAGAAATGTTACATTTAACGATTAAGTAGCCTGGGAGTGGAATGGCGAGAAGGAAGATTCAGTAGTCCATATTCCAACTCAATCAGAAAGAGAGCATAGTACGATTCTTGAATCAATAGGTTCTGACCCTTTCTTTCCTTCCAGCAGCGATACTAATCTTTCTTCTCATGGCTGCAGTAGCAATAATTCTAATCCAAAAAGATCCCATTCTCCATCTTTAGCTTCATCCATAGAAACGCCACAAATAAAGTTTTAGTTGTTGAAAGATGTTTATGCATCTTGCAGTCTTTCCTTATTAGTTGTTGAATCAACATGTTACGAGGAAGTTGCAAAGCAACCTGAATGGCTGAATGCAATGATTGAAGAGATTCATGCCATTCAGAAAAACCAAACATGGGGATTGGTTGATTTTTCTTAAAGGAAGAATGTTATCGGGCTAAACTGGATTTTCAAAATGAAGTACAATGTTGATGGAAATGTCAAAAGGCATAAAGCTCAACTTGTTGCAAAAGGATTTTCCCAACAACAAGGCATCAACTTTGAAGAAACATTCTCACCAGTTGCTCGCGTTGAAACGATTAGA
This sequence comes from Solanum bulbocastanum, assembly GCA_037074985.1. Classification (NCBI taxonomy): domain Eukaryota; kingdom Viridiplantae; phylum Streptophyta; class Magnoliopsida; order Solanales; family Solanaceae; genus Solanum; species Solanum bulbocastanum. The sequence goes on along the minus strand of CM073599.1, from coordinate 30,448,994 downwards.
ACTACTCTAGCCTTGGCTGCTCAACTTGGTTGGCCGTGTACCAATTTGATGTTAAGTCTACCTTTTTAAATGGCAAGTTACATGAAGAAGTATATGTCTCCCAACCTGAAGGCTTCATCTCTACTAAAGGAAAGAGCAAGGTGAACTAATTAAAGAAGGCATTGTATGGTCTAAAGCAAGCTCCACGGGCATGGTATAGCGAAATTGATTCCCTTTTTCAAGAGCAACAGTACAAAAAAAGTTATAATGAATGTTACACTTTCTGTAAAGAAACAAGGTAATGGTGATTTTTTGGTTGTCTACCTTTATGTCGATGATATTATATATATGGGCTCTTGTGAATCCGTTGTTTCTGAATTCAAGAGTTGCATGATGAGCAAATTTGAGATGTCCGACTTGGGTATGCTGCATTATTTTCTTGGGCTTGAGGTGAGACAAGGTTTGGATGGAATTTTTATTTAGCAAAGAAAATATGCTACTGACCTTTTACAAAGGTTCAACATGCTGAACGGTAATCCATCTCACACCCCCATGAATACGAATGAGAAGTTGGTACTGGATGATGGTACAGGTGCAACAAATGTTTCTTATTTTAGAAGCCTAGTTGGTGGTCTAAACTACTTATCACACACAAGGCCCGATATAGAATTCTCCGCCAGTTTAATCTCAAGGTTCATGCATAGTCCTTCAAAGCAACACCTAGGTGCATCCAAAAGGATCCTGCTATATGTTAATGGCACAACAAGCTACGGAATTTGGTACTCTAAAGTACCAGATTTCAGATAAATTGGTTTCACTGATAGTGATTGGAGAGTCGAAGGAGCACATCTGGGAATGTTTTTAGTCTTGGTTCTGGAGCAATCTCCTAGAGCTCAAAGAAACAAGAAATTGTAGTTGTGTCATCTTCGCAAGTATAATACATGGTTGCAACTTCAATAGGTTGTCAAGTTGTCTGGTTAAGGAAATTGTTAGTGGATCTTCAACAAGAGAAGGTTGGTCCAACTGAAATTTAGTGTGATAATAAGGCATCAATTGCTATGACAAATAAACCTGCTTTTCACAGTAGAACCAAGCACATCGACATTCGTTACTGCTCGAATAATCTCATTGACATTTTATGGTATAAATGACCAAATCGCTTCCGTGCAACAAGCATGATTTCTTCAGGCTACAAATGAAGTATGTGATTTTGAAGAAAGGGGGAGTGTTGACTAATTCTTCAAGAATCAACCAAGTACATAATCTTCTCATGGCCCTGCTTTCTAGTATTAGTGGAATTAAGTTTTACTTCTATATGATCAAGAATTTGCTAAGTTAAATTATCTGTAGCATGTGATGTACTGCACACTTTGTTTTCATTAGTAAAGCATCAAAAACTATAGAAGTGAGTATTAAAATGATAAAATACAACCTTTTTTAAAGATGTCATATTATCTCAATCAAAGATGTGTATGTTCCAGTAACTAATATTAGTATTCCCATTAGTACTATCAACCCTATTATTAGCAACTAAAATCCCAGCTTCTTGTAAGTGCCTGAAATCTTCAAGTGGCACGAACATGGTAGCAAAACTGATGTTGTGACACTAAGAAATGCTCCAATTAGTGACATGAGATAACCAAAGAAGGGTATAGTCAAGGCTACAATCACATTGCTTATTACTAGGGTGATCCTGATAGCAGGGCTAAATGATGATTCCTTATTATTGTTAGATTGAAAACGCTCCTCGAGTCTGTTGATCATCGGTGTCATCATTAATGAATACTTGGCTATTGGATTGATCAAGGTAGTGTATATAGCCAATTTTGAACTAAAATTACCAGTTGGAAGATTCAAGGTAATTTATGATTCAACCTCTGAGCCAAACATGGAATACCCTATAGCGGCAATTTATGCATACATTATGGTAGCGAACAAAAAGCATAGAAGCATTACCTGCAATAATAAATATATCTAGAGGTTAGGAATTTTGATGTGTCGAATGGAAGAGTTGGTCAAAATATTTTGTTACCTTGGAGAATTGTTTCTACTTATTCATTGAAGTGTACAAAGTTGGAAAAACAAGATGGTCATAGTAACATAAGGCATATAAGCTGAAAGATGTAGGGATTCCTCCCCAATTCACAACTACTCCACTTTTATGAAAGTCAATACCATCATATGTTGTTGCCCAGAAAATTGAACCAATAATCACAAGAGACGCTAAAACTGCAGAGGCTAATACATATGCAAGGATACTCATGCTCTTTAACAATACGGTTGGCAATATGACGAGAGCAACAATCAAGACAAAGCTTTGTTTCCCACCAATTCCGAGTCCCCAAAATTCAAAATCCACATCTGCCAACAAATTGTGCAAGTTGTCCCCTGCTAGAATTAGAAAACCGGTTGCTACCAAGTAAAGCTCTAAAGTCATAAATATCGACACTAATATTCTTCCTGATGTTCCAAATGCACGATCTCTAATGTCAGGATAACTTGTTATAGTTGGATCAAAATCCATACATCTCTTTATTAATATGGATGCGTAAAAGGTTGCACATGCAATAACAAGAAGAAGAATCATGCTTAACCACCCTCCTGAAGATAGAGCATATGGAGTTGACAAAATTCCTACCCCTGAAAAAATGAATATAATAACAAGTTTAAGTTTTCAAGTGCAAAAGAAATTAAATCTCTTTATCTTTTAAAAGAAATTTCAGTAGATCGATCACCATCGTTCACATTTAACGCTCCCCTATAATCACGAATAGAGAACACTTGCAGTAATATATAATGACATCCAGATTGATTTATTCATGTCATAGTGCAGCATTAAGTTGTGAAGCACAAGAACCATCACGTCTTGTTGATGGTTTATCGATTATTGGTTTTTAAACATGCTTATTGCTTATCGATCTAATAATAACCCCAATAAAATAATTGTTATCAATTTTTGGTTAATCAGTTAGCAGTATTTAACAATTTGATTTTGATTAATCGATAAGAAAATTCTACTTTGATTGTTTTTCTCGTGTTTTTATTTATTCATATATACACGGTCTTCGGATGGTATTTATTGTTCACAAAAAAAAAAAAAAATAGGCAGCATGTGGTCACAAAAGAAAATCATGCATCAAAATATAAACAACAAGCCATATGAACAATGATAATTTAAACAAGGAAATGAACAACATGTCCAGCCATCTAAAACAAAACATACTTTATTTTATGAAGTTAGATAAAAAGAGAAAATAGTTAAATTCCCCCGTATCTATATTTAAATTTGTTACTATACACTTTAATTTTACGGGTCCTATCCCCCTTCTAAATTATTTAAAATTAAAATTATTATACATCCTTACAAAGAGACAACCACATTTATGTTGACTAATGAAGCTCATGCATTTGGCATGTGAATATTTTATTTAAAACTTTTTTATTAGTTTACTAATTTAAAACTCCATTGAAGGGATCAAAACATTGAAATTTTTCTATGTTTGTCTTGGATATTGGATTTTAAATTGATTGAATAATGTTGGTTGCTAATTGTTTGAAGTAAAAACACTTGACTAAGTTCATAAAACTTTGGATATGAAGAACATTGGAACTCCATAAAAATCAACAAACTTTCATATAAAACTTTTGATTGTGAGCAACAGGGTCGACTCAACAAGATTGGGGGCCTAAAGAGAAACTTACGAGAGGGGCCCTAATATTTTATTTTTTTCATCATATATACTTTTACTTAAAATCTACTTTTCTAATTTTTAGATGTGAAGCCATTACTTGTTGTATTATCGATTTGTTTTAATAATTCCTTTTCAATTGATAATATAGTTACCCCATTCAATATCTCTTGGGATATTGTTGATATTAAAAAAAAGTTAATCAATTTTAATTTCGAAAAACTTCTTTCAGTTGAGGCAATGATTACAGGAACTGTTAACATTATCCTATAAGTATTATGTGCATTTGGAAAAGAATCAATTTTTTTTATTTGATTGAGTATTTTCATTAGATCGTTATCTTCTATTTGTATTATTTCTCTTAAAACTTTTAATTCAAAATATAAATCCAAATCATTAATATTAGAATAATTATTATGTGTTAAGAAAGTTCAAAGTTAAGACAATGTTTTTAAAATTCGCATCATGTAATGATCTCAATTTACCACTAAATAAGAAACCAATATTTTCATATGTTTCAATTGATTCAAATCTATTTTGAAGTGAAAATAGTATGATCTACTATATATAAGTTGAGGAATATTATTTGGAGCTGAAATTAAATTTATCTACTGAATTGGTTGTCTGAAACTTGAAATAAGATTTGTAAAACTTGTTGATGGACCTTGAGCTTCAAACTTGAGAGAAATTAGTTAACAAAATTTTCAAGCAATTACAAATAATTTTGCGGGTTATTGAAGAAAATCAATTGGGTGTAACTATATTAAGATTTTTGAAGCTTAAATTTGCATTGATTTGAAAGATTTTGGATTCATAGTGTTCGTGATTGTATAATTGCTCTCTAAAATTTTGGTGTATCGATTGACATGGTAAATTTCAAGATGGTTATTGATGAGGAAATGTGTCTATGTTTGTCTTGGATCTTAGATTTTAAATTGATTGAATAAAATTTTAATATTTGTTATTGATTTTGCCCTCTCAAAAAAGAGTAAAATACACTTACATTTAACTATTTTCTCTTATATTAAATAAAATATCTAAGAAATTGCATTAATTGCTGATGAAGAGGAGAATAAAAATAGAAATCATTGAAGCCAAAATGACTCTAAAATTTGACTGAATGAAGAACCCCAAACCAAGATGGTGGTGCTTTATAGGATTTATATTCTACAATATGTTTTCAATTGTGGAAAATTGTGGAGTACTAAACCCAACATTGTTATTATTACTTTTTAAGTCTCAATTTATATAGCACCTTTCGGATATCAAAATTCAAACAGTCTTTATTGATCATAATTTTTTCATTCATCTTTAAAATATTTTGAATTATCATTTACATATATAGTACTATTTTACGTAGTTTTAAATCAAATAAATAAATTTTATTTTAAAAAACTTAAAGATTTAATGCTCAAAATCACGATTAAACTTAAGTTATTTTGCTCTAGAAATTCAATTTATGCTATATAAATTGAAACAAAGAAAGTATTATTTTCTATCATTCGAAGAACTCCCACCTTTTTGTCTTCAACCATAGAATAGCGGGGGCAACCTCTTTTGTCAAACCATTATAATATAATTTGGAATAAATAATTCTTTTTTCAATATTATCTTATTGAATTATCGTTTTGAACATTAACTAAAAATTAAAAATAGAAAATTAAATCAATAGTTAAATATTTTTGTTGGATAATTGTTTAAAAATCGTTAAATCAATAATTCAAACTAATAAACCACTAAAGAAAGATTCATTCGATTTATCAATTTTTGTATGTCTTATGACAGCTCTAGTTATATAACGATAAAGATAGATGATGACCACCTCTACAAAAACAAAAGATGGAAGATCTAGACAGTAAAAAGACATTAATGAGATAAAGTCGGCATATTTTTTTACGGAAAAATTCTTTTGGCTAGAAAATTTGGCCAAAATGGTATTTTACCTATGTTATTTTATTTTTTTGAACATTTTTACCCTTTTAATTTTAATATTTTAATTAAAAAATGAAAAAAAATCAATTTATTTTAAATTAAAAAAGATATTATAGACTATTTAAATTTCTGGCCAAATTTTCTGGTCATTTAGCATTATCCCTTTTTACCACTCAGTTTGAATGAATTTTTCTTTTCTTAAATGAAAATAAAATAAATAAGTCAAACGTTTAATGAACGACATAAATGAGCTTTTTTTTTTCAAAATTTGATTGCATACTTGAAAAAATTTTCCTTTTATTTATAATTGATTGAATCTAAAACAATCAATTATGTTGGTCTGCAAGGTGATTACTAACAGAATTTATAAACATCATATTCAGTCCAACATAAATGGAGACAGCCACACAACATTAATCATCTTACAAGATAATATTGGACCACTTATCACTAGAGGGGACAGACTATGAGTGATCCAGTTGGGATGATGGTATTTTGCCAAAGAATGTCCAATGAGTTGTCCAAGCAGGATATATACTCAATAAGATAGATTGAGAGTGTAAAGCCAAATTTGAAGAAAATTATCATTATATATATTTTTCTTTAAAGTTTAGTTTTTTAAATAGGAATCACTAATTTTTTTAATGATTTGTTATATATAATTTCAAAGAAAGATTGTCATATTTATAGGTTAACGTTATGAAGTAAGAATATCAATAATGTAAATTTTTTATGAAAAATATAATATCAAATTATAATAATAAAATTTTGTTCAAAATTTTAATAACTTTATATAATAATTTTAAATTAGTGTTACTGTTCTTCAATATAATGATGGTTTAGTGCAATATTTGAAATCTTAAAAAGATTAAAAAAAGAGAATAATTTGATTTTTTATAAGAAGACAACTGTAGATTTTTCAAAATATTGAATAAAGGGAGAAAAAACTTAATCGAACTTTGAATTATGATGTAAATGAATGAATTTTGTTTCAAACAAAAATAACATCGATAACCCAAACTTTTAAAGAGGGACATAAATAATTTTTTTCTCAAAACTGAAATCTAGATGCTATATTTGAACCTTTTCCGTTTTATTTTCCAAGAGAGCTATTCAATTCGAAACATTGTTTCCCCATTTACGTGAAACAATTTCCAGTTTACTTAGACAGGAAGAAACTGATATATTTAGTAACAATAATTTTTAATAACACAAATATTTATAATTTGTTTTAAATACTACAAACCTTGCATTATTTATGAAATTGGGTGTGGAGAGAGGTTTTTTTGGTGAAGAATAGAGCAAATTTAGAAGGAAATGGGGGAGGGGTTTGGATGAAGAAAAACATTAATTGGGGAAGATGCTAAGATTAATGCATAATTGGAAAGTGAGAAGAAAAGAACCTTATAGAGCATTGAGTCCGTGAAAAGTGATTTTGATAAAAGAGGTTTTTCAGTCTCATCAGATCCACCCAACAGGAGGATCAAAGAAACAAGTTTCTGATTCTCGTATCTTCTCTCCATTCGATCTTTTTTCACTACACTCTCTCTACAAACATCAATACATTAATTATATGTCACTCTATTTATTTATAATAATAATAATAATATAGTAGCAAATGGCACCAACGACTTTAGCAAATGACACGTTCTTAGATTTGACAAAAAGTGAGGAGATAATGAGGTTGGAGGTTCACTACTTATTATACACTAATACACGTTTCTTATATATTTATTTAAATCTCATGGTAGCCAGCTATTAAGTTTCTTTTTTTTTTTTAAATCAAAAAAATCATTTTTTAACAATAATTGGATTAAAGGTTAGTAGATTAAGATATATCAAATTCATTTTTTTTAGACTAAAATATCAAAATAATGGGATAATAGAGAAATATAATCTAGAGTAATAAAAGAAAAAGAAAAAAGAAAGTGAGGAGAAGGATGGAAGAATTCTTCCATCAAAATGCCAAACGAAAGAAGCTCAAAAGACTAATATCCTTGCTTTAATTCTTGGGGATTTCTTTTAACAAAAAATACGGTAAATGTCTTTGAGAAAATAACCAAAATGGTCATTGGTAATTCTTTATTTTGGTCCTTAATGTATTTCATTTGATTGAAATGATCTTTAATGTATAACAAATGTGTTCATTTTTTGTATTTAATATACTTGACTTGATTGAAATAATTGTAAATATATATGACAAAATGTGTTCATTTTGATCTTTTAGCCTAACTGAACATATTTATTTCAATAAAATGTATTAAATTTTTCTATGGACCCTACTAACTAAAAAAAGATTACTCTATCCATTTCAAAATAATTGAATTGTTGAGGTGTTTCACACCCTTTAAGAAAAGAAGAAAGAAGATTAAGACATAAATTAGACATAATTTTCCATTTTTATCCTTATTAATTATTGTTAAATTTATTATTAAAATAACTCAACATTAATTAATAACTAATTTCAATTCTAACTAATGAAGGGTTAAATTGGAAGAACATTCTAAAAGTAGTCTTCAAAATTGAACAATTCAGTTAATTTGAAAGTTGAAAAATGTCTCAACAATTCAATTAATTTGAAATGGAGGGAGTATCATTTTTGTCTTTTTTGTTAGCTTCAAAGAAAGAACTCCATAAAATCTAACATCATTTTTTTCTAGATTTTCTAACAAAATTTACTTTTTTTTCTTTTCTAAAATATTATTCCATTGACCTATTATCCATTTCAATTTAAGCTACAGAAAATAATAAATTTTGTTAGAGAAACTAGAGAAAATGGTGTTAGATTTCATGGAGCAAAGAAGACAACACTGTAATAGTGAATTTCTTTAGAACATCGCCAACTCACCTCTATTTTACTCTCCATTCTCTATATTTGGAGAGTAAAACAGAGAATAGGCACTCCAACCCACCTCAATATCACTCTCTATTCTTCAAATTTAAAGAGTTGAATAGTAGTTCTCCAAATTTGGAGAACTACTATTCACACTCTCTATTTCACTTTTCAATATTTTATTATTATTTCTATTACTTTCTAATTAACATATTATTTTACATATAATGTCATTAATTAAATATCTAATATTCATAATTTTTTTAAATGTAATATAATATTTTAAAAAATATATTATTTAATATATACTACTTTAATCTTGAATAATAGTATTTTAATTTTTTCTAATTTTGGTCAATAATATAATTTGATTTTATTATTAATTTTCACTATAAAGAATACACAAAATTAAAATGATAAGATGAAAAAATTAAGTGAAGAATACAATACATAATATGATAATTTAAATACAAGACAACAATACAATACATAACATAATAATTTAAATACAAGATAAAATACAATACATAACATAATAATTTAAATACAAGAAAAAATACAATACATAACATAGTAATTAATTTATCACAACAATAATTTAGTAACCTAATATGTCGTTTCCAGATTTAGCACTATTCGAAAAAAGCTAGGATATGATCTAGAAGTGTTGTGATTGTGGTTGTATCTGCGGTTGTGATTGTCGATTTCTTTTTTCAAGTATTAGTTGTTGTTCTCGTTGAAGGTAGTCACGAACATTTGCAATCACGTTTTGCAATTATTGTAGGACCATCACATTTTTGGAGAAAGGAAGTGTTACATGATATAATGACTACATGTATTATAATGCACAACATGATAATTGAGGATGAACGTTATCTTAATGCACCAATTCAAGATGTCGTAGAGGCTCCAACTCTAACGACAGAAATTGTGATAGATGAAAATCTCCATTTTCTACATTTCTTAGCTAGACATAAAAAAATTAAGGACAAAAATGCTCATTTTGAACTCCGTAATGCATTAATAGAGCATTTATGGGAGCAATATAATAATTTTAAAAATTAAGTGTTTATGTAATGCTTATGTAATTGTATTTCACTTTTATTTGAATTTTTCCATTGATTTATATATTATATTATATTTTCTTGCAATTTATGTTATTTAAATATTTAGAATGAAATATAATTTTATATTAAATAATAAATTTGAAAAAATAAATTTTATATCTCGTGAAAATTATATAAAGTAATTATTTGGAAAAAAGAAATAAAAGATTTATATTATGAAATAAGAAAGTAAGAATGAAATAGAAATGATAATATAATGTTGAGGAGAGAGAAAAAGATTCTTATGTAGAGAGTAAAATAGAGAATTGGGTTGGAGTTGGTTGTCTGAAAATATAGAGAACTCTATATTTGGAGAATAGAATAGAGTGTTGGGTTGGAGTGTCCTTAGCCACGTGGGGCCTGTTAAAGCATAAATACTCAATAAACTGATTTGAAGAATAAAAATAGAGTGAACTTATGAAATTCCAGCTATATTTTAATTTGCATAAGATCTGAATTTATACAAGGAAAAACCTAACAATTCCTTATCTAGTAGCCAATTACAAAGTGGATGTTAAAACTAAATAAGAACATCTGCCACTAATAGCCATAAAAGGAGCCACTAACTTCAGAAAGTTGAGCAGCTAAAGTTGACTAAGTAGCTAGAAAATAGGAAGCACTAAACCGAAATAAGTAAAAAAAAAAATAGTAAAAATAATAAGCTGAAAAAATATCAATTGTCTAACACTCCTCCTTGACATTTTTGTGGCAAACACCAATTCTTTGCCTAAGATCGTCAAAGCTTTTCTTTGGCAATGACTTAGTGAAAATTTCAGCTAGCTGGTTCTCAAATGAACAATGAATAAGCAACACTTCATTAGATTGTTAGACTTCTCTAATAAAATGAGACTTGATCTTGATATGCTTATTTCGACCATGAAACACTGAATTTTTTGAGATTGAAACTGTTAAACTATTATCACACATGATCTTGATAGCTTATGTTTGTTCATGGCCCAAGTCCTTCAGCATTTTCCTTAGTCAGATAGCTTGATTCACAGCAGATGCATCAGCTATGTACTCAGTTTCTACTGTTGATTGAGCTGTAATTTCTTATTTCCTAGAGCTCCAACTAAAACAACTTGTCCCCAAATAGAAAAGATATCCAAAGGTTCTTCTGGAATCATCAACTCCCTCACCCCAATCACTATCAGAGTACCCAACCAGGTTCATAATTACTTCGACAGATGTTGGAAAAAAAGTTCCAAACTTGCTGGTTCCTTTAATATACTTTAACACTCTTTTAGCCGTTGTAAAGTGTGTGTCTCTAGGCGAATGCATAAACCTAGTGCATTCTCCCAGAGACCAAACTTACAACAAATAGAATGTCAGCTCTACTTGTGTTAGATATAGAAGACTTCCAATTAAGCTTCTATACATATTATCATCCATTTTTTCGAAATCCTCATCCTTATCAAGCTTCACACCAGTAGAGATTGGAGTACTCACAGATTTGCAATCTTGTATTTTGAACTTTTTTAGAATATCCGAAATGTATTTCTACTGGCATATGAAAATTTCATCACTGGACTGCAACACTTCCATGCCAAGGAAGTATGTACTTCATGACTCCAAGATCAGTCATTTCAAAGATTTTCTCCATTTCATCCTTGAACCTTTGGATTAGTTCAATTTTATTTCCATCACAAGCATGCCATCCACATAAATTGAGACAATTAAAGACTCACCTGTAGTGACTTTCACATACAAAGTAGCTTCACTTTGACTTTTACTAAAGCCAAATTGAATGAGATAATTGTCCCTTCTCTCATACCATGCCCTTCGGGCTGGTTTTAGGCCATACAAGTTCTTCGTTAAGAGATAAACTTGATCCTCTTTTCTAGAAATTGAGAAACCATCATGTTGCTCTACATAGATCTCTTCAACAAGCAAACCATCCAAAAAAGTTGATTTGACATCAAGTTGATGAATCTGCCAGGAATTATGAGATGCAAATGCAAGAATAGGTTTAATTGTGTCATACATTGCTACAGAAGCAAATGTTTCCTGGTAATCCACACCATATTGTTGTGCGTATTCCTTTACCACCAATCTAGCCTTATGTTTGCAAATTGTTCCATCAGAATTGAGTTTTGTCTTGAAAATGTATTATCACCTTGCGATCTAGGTTTGTCAACAAGCTGTCGGGTTCCATTCTTCTCGATCATATCTAGTTCATCTTGCATAGCTCTCTTACATGAGAGTCTTGTGCTTCAGCATAGCTTGTTGGTTTAGAGGTAACCAAATTATATCGCTGATAGATATCTTTAAGGTTCGAGTTCCCCTCACTGGTACATTATTCACTAGTTCATCTTCTGAAAGTTGAGGTTGCTCTTTGGAAAGTGAGAACAAACGGTAAAACAAAAGATTCTAATAGAGCATTGAGTCCGTGAAAAGTGGTTTTGATAAAAGAGGTTTTTCCAGTCTCAGTCTTACCTCCTGCAATTTCATTAGATCCACCCAATAGAAGGGGCAAAGAAACAAATTTCTCATTCTCATATTTTCTCTCCATTCGATCTTTTTTCACTACACACTATACAAACACCTATACAATTAATTATATGTCACTCTATTTATTTATAATAATAGAGTAGCAAATGACACCAACGAATTTAGCAAATGATAGGTTCTCAGATTTGACAAAAAGTGAGGAGATAATGAGGTTGGAGGTTCACTACTTAATTAATAAATAGTAATATTATACACGTTTCTAATACATTTATTTAAATCTGATGGTAGCTAGCTGTTGAGTTTTTTTTTTTAATCGAAAAAAATTATGTTTTAACAATAATGGGATTAAAGGTTAGTAGATTAATATATATCAAATTCATTTTTTAAGACTAACATATCAAAATAATGGGATAATAGAGAAATATAATCTAGAGTAATAAAAGAAAAAGAAAAAAAAAAGTGAGGAGAAGGGTTGAAGTATTCTTCCATCAAAATGCCAAATGAAAGAAGCTCAAAAGACTAATATCTTTGCTTTAATTCTTGGGTTTTCTTTTGACAAAATATAGGGTAAATGTCTTTGAGAAAATGACCAAAATGGTCATTGGTAATTCTTTATTTTGGTCCATAATGTATTTTATTTGATGTAATGATCTTTAATGTATAACAAATGTGTTCATTTTGGTATTTAATATATTTGACTTGATTGAAATTATTGTTAATATGTATGACAAAATGTGTTCATTTTGATCTTTTAGCCTAACCAAATGTATTTATTTCAATAAAGTGTATTAAATTTTTCTATGGACCCTAATGGCAAAAAAAAAATTACTCCCCATTTCAAATTAATTGAATTGTTGAGGTGTTTCACACCCTTTAAGAAAAGAAGAAAGAAGATTAAGACATAAATTAGACATAACTTTCCATTTTTACCCTTATTAATTATTATCAAATTTATGATTAAAATAACAAAACATTAATTAATAACTAATTTGAATACTAACTAATGAAGGGTAAAATTGGAAGAACATTCTATAAGTAGTCTTCAAAATTGAACAATTCAGTTAATTTGAAAGATGAAAAATGTCTCAACAATTCCATTAATTTGAAATGGAGTGAGTATCATTTTTGTCTTGATTGTTAGCTTCAAAGAAGAACTCCATAAAATCTAACATCATTTTTTTCTAGTTTTTCCAACAAAATTTACTTTTTTTCTTTTCTAAAATATTATTCCATTGACCTAATATCCATTTCAATTTTTAGCTAGAGAAAATAATAAATTTTGTTAGAGAAACTAGAGAAAATAGTGTTAGATTTCATGGAGTTTTTTTTTGCAGCTAACAAAGAAGACAACACTATAATAGTGAATTTCTTTAGCCACTGGGGTCCACAGTTAAATTTAATATATACTTTTTTGATAAATCTGTTAAGTTTAGGGTACAGGACCAAAAAGAACACCTTTTGTTATACGTTAAGGATCATTTCAATCAATGAAATATATTAAGGATCAAAAAATTTCAATCAACTGAAATACATTAAGGACCAAAGTAAAACATCACTCACACATTAAGGATCATTTTGATCATTTTCTCGAATGTCTTTTGACATACCGTCCCCTGCTCCTCGTTATAAATTACTAGTATATGTCCTCGCGCGTTGCGTGGATATTTTAAACTTTTATGATGTTTTTAATTAAAATTAACTAATAAGATTTAATATGAATTTTATAGTGTATATTTTTAAAATAATGATACAAATTATTAACTTATTTATTAGAGAATATTAATTTACTATTAATACACAACTTAATTTTTATAACATTAAAATATTATTTCTATAATTTGATCAGGTATTTTAAGCTCTTAGTTTTATAATATATTGTGTTCAAATTTACATAAAGATAATATTAATATGTTTATTATCTTACATTGATAACAAAAAAACACATCAAGAATGTCTTTTAATATAGGGAAAATGCATAAGTACCCCTCAATCTATGCCCTAAATCTCAAAAACACACTTATACTTATTAAGGTACTATTACCCCCCTGAACTTATTTTATAAATAATTTTCTACCCCTTTTAGGCCTACGTGACACTATCTTCTGGGTCCAGCGCGTGTTGACAATTTTTTCAAGCTATCTAATTAATAGTGCCACACAGGCCGAAAAGAGATAGACAATTATTTATAAAATAAGTTCGAGGAGGTAATAGGACCTTAGTATAGTATAAGTGTGTCTTTGAAATTTCGGGCATAGATTGGGGGTATTTATGCATTTTCCCTATATTAAAAGACATTCTGATACACTTAACATATGTTCTATTCATAATCAAAAAACTAAAAAAAATTAGTTAATGTTTTAAATCCAGCTAAAATTTTAATAGACAAATTAAAATAGAATGAGTAATAAATAATTTAATATTAAGTAAAACCATGAACATAAAAAGTACGACATAAATTGTACTATCGTCATATAATAATGTATTCAAATTTTTGAGATTATAGGGTCTTGTCATTTTTGTCGAAATTTGTAGAACTTTCAATTTAATTAAGTTTGAATTTTGCGAAGACTTCCACCGCAATTACACGGTTCTGTACGTTTTATTTTCAGAAGTTTTAATTAAAATTCAAAAGTTATCAATTTAAAATCAATAATTTTTATTATTTTAAAGGGAAAATGTACAAGTATTCCCTCAACTATACGTGAAATCCCAACAACACATTTTAACTATACATGAGCCTTATTATCCCCTGAATGATTTTTAAGCGTAATAAACGCACCCTTACCCTTAACACAACCTAAAACATATATAGCCACTCACATGATGGGAGGTGTTTTACACTCGCCTCCAAGTCATCATATGTCAGCGCCACATCATTAAATAATCAGATCTATAAAAAAAATATAAAATTCCATGTCGTTTGATTCCTTCTACTTCATTATCAACACCCATTTCATAACCACTAAACCCATTTATTTTAATCATTAAAACTCTCAACAATCACCATGAAAATTATAACCCACCACCAAATTTATTCCTTCACTACCATCGGATTCAATATCTACTATCAATTTTATTTTTCTTTCAATTCAAATAAGCCAAATAAATTTCATAAAACCTGGTCCAAAATCTCCATTGAAGAAATTACCTAAATTTTGAACTCTAATTCGAGAAGAAGTCAAAATTGGGGTCATTTTTTTTTTATTGAATTTGGGTTAAGATAAGGGCCGATTGAAGTGAGAAGGGAAGAGTAGGAAGGAGGGTGTTATTGATGGAGAATTGAAGTGGCATGGAGGTTGGGTTGAGGTAGGGGTGGGATGTCGTATTGTTGGAAAACTGAAATCGAGGGGGGGGGGGGGGACAGAAGTGGGGGTGTGGGCAGGGCGGGGTGGGGTGAGGGCTGGGCGTAGGGATAGGAGTAGGGGTATGACATGGATAATTGAGAGGGGGATGATAGTTAAATTATTTATTTATAATTTTTTTTTAAAAAAAAAAAAAACTCTAATTTAAATTATGATCTTTATATGTTGCCTAAATTAAATTTCTAATATGCAATTTTTTCTAATTAGCGAATTTCAAGTAATGCATTTGAGTAAAAAATGAAAAAGAAAAAAAATTCTCTCGATACTATACAAATTACTGAAAAACACTTAAAAGAATTCTTTGATAATTTAGATATGTTGTGAAAAATGATAGAATTTTACTCTATTTCATAAAGAAAAAATGAAATTTAATTTTAAAAAAATATCAATTTAAGTTTTAAAGTTAATTAACTATATCTACTAATTAATTATAAAAATGTTCAATTAAAAATGCACATGTGTCCATATTAATCAGATTTAATACCTTTTTCTGTATCTCACATGCCTCTAAGAGAGTGAATACACTCTCTGTGCCACCTCAACCGAAAGTTTATTACACTTTAAAATAATACAGGGGGTAATATGTCTCATTAATAGTTAAGGTGTGTCGTTGGAATTTCGCGTATAGTTGAGGGGGATACTTGCGCATTTTCCCTATTTTAAAACATAATTTGTTTTGTATAATTTTAATTGATTATTTGTGGTTATTGCTACTTAGCTTTAAGCAGGGGCAACTCAAAGTAATTAGAGGCCTAAAGCGAAATTTCAATTAGAGGCCTAAAATCTAAAGAAACTTCATATATATTTATTTAAAACTCTCAGATGATAAGCACCCCTCACTTCCAACGCGAAGGTTGCGAGTTCGAGTCATCATTGGAGCAAAAGGGATGAAAGAGCTCCTAGGAAGGGTAAAAAAAAAATTATTTTTCTAACTTTTAGATTTCAATTAGAGGCCTAAAATCTATACTTTATATGTATTTATTTAAAAATTATTTTTCTAACTCTTTAGATGTAAATTTTTGCTTAAAATTTCTTTATAGATGATTTCTTCAAATATTTTTTCTATTATTATTAGTTTTAGGTAAGATTTCTTAAAATATTTTTTTTATTATTATTAGTTTTAGGTAAGATTTTATCAATTCAACATTAGAAAACACTCTTTTACTAGGGCCATTACTATATGAATTGTTAACATAATTCTTAGTAATAAGTTGACAAACTTAAAATAAAAAACAAGAGTTAAAATCAAAGAATTTGATTCAAGAAGTTGATAACTTGGTATATCCTACTTTAATATGTTTGTTGCATTGCTTGAAAATTTAAGAAGAAATAAAAAAAATTGTAATTTACTCTGTTCAACACTTTTTGACTATTGATTCGTATTTTTGACAGACTATTACTCTACCGTATCAAAGATTTGGATAAAAATAATTCAAATAGATAAATAATATGAGTGTTAGCGAAAAATAATTGATTTTGCTATTTGAATGAGTTAAGGAGAACAAAATAATATAATTTTATGTAAAAAAAACCAACAATATTATTCTTTGTAAGAATTTGAGGCCCCCAATTTGGCATATGCCTCAAATTTTGTATGCAAGAGCTGCCCCTGGCTTTTAGTGATTTTAATGATAAATAATTTTTTTATGATGTTGATATGTGACCCTTTTTATATTCTTTTATCATACATAGATAGACACAATTTTTTTTAAATAATGTGGGGACAAAAAAGTCTATGAGAACATTCACACAGATTTACTTCTCCGTTCACTTTTGTTGGTTAACTATATTGATAATAAATATTTACTTTTATTTATTTAATTAAAATACACTTAAGAGATAATTTATCATTGTATATATATTTCATTCTTTTTATTAAATATTATTATTCAGTTTATAATGAATGAGATGATTTATGATAATTAAAGATGATATTATAGTAAATTTGTCATCTTAATTTATGTAGCACTGTTTTAATTGACACAAAATTAAGAGAAAAAAGAACTCCCAATTATTAGGACTGCTTAAAGTGATTTGCATGAAATATAATAAAAATTTGCCAAGTTTTACGTTGTACTGTATCTTGATATTTGGAGCACCTTATAATGTTTAAAATGTCAAATAATGTACATTTATAAGTGAAAGATTTAAAACAAATATACATCTTTTTAAAAAAGAATAATTAAAAGAAAAACTCATTTTATCAAAACAAATACCAAATATAAATATCATTTCATCATGAACAGTTATGAGAAGTAGGAAGTGTGTGATATTTATCGTGTATCAACTTAATGTAACATTCAAGTGATTTAGATCGATTGTCTTACAATAATTAAAGTAGGCATGTGGACCTTTACCCTTCGCTACATTTATCACCTCGTTTATTTGATTTTACACAAACTAAAGAAATAAAAGATATAATTTTCATTCGAAGAAAGAGTTGGTAGAAGTTGATGATGAATATTTCTCTTCCTCACTCATCAAACAACCTGAAAACATACAAGCACCCAACAAGAAGGTACCACTACTAAAAAGAGCTTAAAATACTACGAAGTAAAAAAAGATGGACAATGTCAGTCCAAAAAAGCGACGTCCGTCATTTCAATTTTTTATTTTTTTTGAGAAAAATGACGGACAATGACTCTCTATTCGTCATTTTCTGGTGCATTTTTGCGTCAAATATATGTGTAATTAATATTTAATTATTTATTATCAGTAGTGATGTCGTCCATCGCTTTAAACTAAAATTTATAATTTATTAATCATTTAAGGGAAAAAGAAAAAATATACCCCTAAACTATCGCAAATGGTATGCGAATACCCTCCATCATGTATACTTTTGGGACATTGGTGCCCCTACCGTAAAAAAACTAGAACATATATGCCCTTTAGTCTAACGGAAGACTAAATAGGGAGACATGGCGCAATCTTATCCGTCAATCCGATATTTAATTAATGTCAGATAGGTGAATAATATTATGACACGTGTATGTCCGTTAGTACACAGGGTAACGGGCAATCCACAAAAAACAACCTAAATGTTGAAAATAATTGAGAAAAATGAGGAATCGGGGTTGGGTTGACACAAACTCTAAGAAAATACACACCTCAAACTTTGTAAATACTCACAAGAGACTCACAAACACTCAAAATATGCAAAGCAAGAGAAAGAAATCGAAAGGCTCTCAAATATCAAAGGTTTTGATTTTTGAATTTTGAAAAGACCCTTGGCCTTTTTATATCCAGCTAATTCGGCGATCTCGACTAGTTTAAGCTCGTAGAACATGCCTGAAGAAACACCAAACCTGAAGGTTGATTCGGCATGCCTAATAAAGTCCACGTAGTGAACTTTGGCGAATCTCCCTTTGTTGTTCTGATCGCCGATTTCAACAGTATAATTTTTCATCTATTCAAGCTCAATAGGCGGACAAGAATGTGTCCACACACTGCCTTCGTTGCATCGCCATTTAGGTCTTGGCATCACTTATTCTTCCTTTGTCAATCTTACAACCTCTTCTCAACCTACACTCATAACACACATTATTAGAAAGAAATAAAAACAAAAATAAAGACTTGGTTTCCTCCCAAGAAACACCTTATTTAATGTCGTGGCACGACATATTGCTGAAACTCAACAATCATTTTTGGGGTTCAGGATAGTGTCACTAGGCAATGTTCCCTTTCACCTTGGATTAAGATGAGTGACAATTTGACCCAGTTAGGTCTTCAATTGCTTAATGGAAACTGAGTGAGAAGTCTGTGTCTACGATAGTGTGGAGAAGTCATTTTTCGATTCCTTCAACACCTTATCATACCCTTCAACTTTGTTGTAGATCATTGCAAGAATGTCTTCATTCCTGCTCCCTTCTGGTCCAGTAGGTTCCTTTGGGAGTGGACGATCATGGGAGGCACATACCTATCTTTTTCTATCTCCCTATCTCTCTAATTTCCACCCCGTCAATTTTTCCAATCACCATCTCTACTTTTTTTCCAACCTTGATTCCCACCTTCTTGTTGATAATTGGTTTGAGAACCCCCCCCCCCCCCCAACTTGATTTCCTAAGTATTGAACTTCCTCATTGTATAATGCCTCAAATTTGGCATAAATCGGGCACTGCTCACTATTGGTTCCAACCGTATTTACCGACTTGATTCCACTTTCCATGACATGTTTAAAAAACAAAGTGATTTCGGTTATCATTTTGACCATATTTCCATCTCTTTTATGGTCCTTATCGACTTGTTCTTTGGTTAAACCCACTTTTCTAGTAGGCACTTGATCCTCTCTCATATGTCATGCTCGGTTAACCTTAGTCATATCATCAAGCAACAAAACAGCTACATCATGCAGTTGTCTGCTTAATCCACCATGGACTAATTAATCAACCATACCTTTATTGACTACATCAAGGATGCAAAAGAAGTATTGCGATAGCAAATTGCTCGTAATGCCATGCATTGGATATTAAAAGATAAACTTTTTGAACCTCAGCCATGTATCACACAAAGGCTTACCTCCAATTCACTTGAAATTTTGGATTTGGAGATGAAGTTTAACTATCTTTGAGGGTGGAAAGAATCTCTCCAAGAAAGCATCATTTAACTTTTTCATGAAATGATAGAATCATTTGGAAACTCTGTCAACCATCTCATAGCCTCTCCCCTTAAGGAGAATGAGAATAACCTTAACCTTATGGATTCTTGAGATATATTCTTGAACACAACTGGTCCACATACCTCATTGAAATTCCTAAGGTGTTCATAGGAATTCTCATGAGGTAGACCCCCAAAAATTCCTTTTATCTAGAGCAATTGTATCATAGTTCCTGTAAACTCTTTTCGATTGTAAGAGGTATCCAGATTGCTCTCGTGGTTTTAATGACATTAATGGGCATGTCATTTAAATCACCCATGTTGTATTTTGGACCATAGTGAATATCGTTGTCACTTTCGTGGTCTCTCATTTTGCAAACCTGCAAATCAGCCAATAATATCACCAAACAACAAATAGACTACAAATAAACAAGATTAAAATCTGATTTCTCAATTATAATTCTCAACCACCACTCCCTGGCAGTAGCACCATTATTGATAAAACTCAAATCACCCTCCAAAATCAACTAAACGAGTGAGCGATCATAGTCAGTAAAATAACCAACGAAGAGTCAGGGTCGAATTCCACATGGAATGGTATATCGTAGAGAATTTCTTATCAAGAAATTTGGATGTTAATTTAGCTCATTTGTAATAGTAAGAAAATTGGGTGGATGATACCACAACTTAATACAAAGTTTTGATTATCAATTACCGTAATTAAACTAAAAAACTAGATGAAATCAAGAGTGAACAAACAATCTAGGGTGCGGAGATTGGAAATCGATATCAAATAGAGGTAATTGTGTTGCTCTATAGTGATGAACATTCATGAATAGTTTAAGTCATCTTCATTGACGCTAATCATCTTTCAATCTCAAAGCATCTATTCATAGAATCTCTTTTCGGACTCATATATATGTCAATCTTAAATAACCCAATACCTTATTTTATTCTCTATTTTAAGAACAAGGAAAATAGATTCGGCCCATAACCTCTCTTTCAAGCAAGTTACAGACATCAAACCAAATTTGCTAGTATTGAACTAATTACCCATTCCAATCAATCTCTTTCGAGCATCAACCGAAAATCGGAAGTAGAAATTAAGTTTGCAACTTTAACCCTTGAGTTAACCCCATTGTAATTAGACCAAATTCATGTATGAACAACAAAAAAATAGAGCATAACACAATACTCACTACATTAAATCAACACCCAGCCCCATTTGAGTACCCCTAGATCTTGGGGTTTTAGCCACCCATCATAAAAAGTAAAGAAATTATACCTTCTATGCAAGTAGTCATGGGTAAAATGAAAGCAAGCAATTAAGAACAAACCCACTTTGGATTCAACTTCAATTTATCAAATTCAAACTCCAAATTGTAAAACCCCAAAATCTAGAAAAATGTTCTTCAAAGGTAAAATGTTCTTAGACTCTATTCAACTCTCAAAAGAGAACTTCCTAAGCTATATTTTGAACTCTCTAATAATTGTATCCTTTGGGCTATTTATACTTTCGCAAATTTGGCCCAAAATTCACTTTACGAATGACTTGACGACATTAGTCAGGTTCGCCAAACCTGCTCGGTGAATCGCCCTTCTCTCCTCAGCTCGCCTTATAATGCTCTAGGCTTGGGGTGTTTGAACCTCAGTTGACGAACTCGATTGAATCAACTTATCTCGTTCGACGAATCACTGAGTACCACCTTGGTTCACCTTTTAAGAATTAAATCTTTGCTTTGCACACTGTCACTTTGGGTGATGTGCATTAGGATCGCCGTTCACATTCGGCGCATCGCCGTCTCTGTTGGAGTCCACCAACCTTCTTTGATAAACACAAGTATTATGCACTGTAAATTAGGGTGAGGTCCTACTCAGTTGGCGATCTGCCCTTCGTGTTAGGCGATCAACCATGTTTACTTTGCACTTCTTTTGTATTTTGGCCATTCTTTCAAACATCAGTCCTTTCCTTGTCCGTTTTCCTTCATAGCTGCAAATCATCAACATTCTATCAGAATAGGACATATTTAGGCATTGAGCACACTAATTATTGAGCTAAATGGACCTTAAATGAGTGCAAATCTACTAGTCATCACCAATTGGCACGATCTCACCCAAAATTACAGTCTAACACTTGAATTAATTGAGGCAGACTGACAAACTTAAAGAGGAAAGACGACTCGTTGAACGCAAAGGGCAAACATGATGACCATCACCAAAGGCGGTACGACTTTGAGGAAAAGTGAATGCTTAAAGGGTGAACAAAGGTGGTACTCGGTGATTCGCTGAATGTGAAAGACAAACTCAAATGAGCTCGCCAAATGAGGTTCAAACACATGGAGACTAAAGTAAGAGAAATGCTAGCTAAAAAGCAAACAATGATCCACCAAATTATCTTGGTGAGTCTGACTAACGTCGTTGAACTGGTCACATAGTGAATTTTTGGACAAATTTTGGAAAACTATAAATAACCCAAAGGAGAGAGAAAATGAGAGTTTCTCATAGAAGAGTTTTTGGAAGGGAATTTTTAGTTAGTCTTTAGCTAAGAGTTTTCCTTTCTAGAGAGAGAAATATTTTATCTTGTGAAGAACGTCTTTAGTTTTGTGGTTTTCAACTTTACTCTTGAAATTTACAGTTTGAAGTTGAAATAAAAGTGAGTGTTACTTATAATTACTTAAATATTATTTTTTTGATTGAAAGGTATTACTTAATTTCATATCACCCGTGTCTACTTTCATGAAAGGCATATTTTTTTTTTTTCACATTTTGTGATGGGTGGCTAAAACCCCAAAGTGTAGGGGTGCAATATGGGGTTGAGTGTTGATGTAATGTAGTGGATATTGTGTTTTGCTCTATTGTGATGAGCGGCTAAAACCCCAAACTATTGGAATAATTAGCATGGGGTTAACTTATGGGTTAAGGTGTCAAACTGAATCCTACTTTCGGTCTCCGATTGATGATCGAAAGAGATTGATTGGAGTGGGTAATTAGTTTGATACTTGCAATTTAGGTTTGATGCATGTAGTTTGCTTGAAAAAAAGTGATTATGGGTCGGATCTATTTGCCATAATTCGGCTCAAAAGAGAGAATAGTGTAAGGTATTGGGTTGTTTAGTAATGCACATATATGAGATTGAAATGAGATTCTATGAACCGATGTTTTGATATTGAAAGAAGATTAGTGTCATTAAAGATGACCTATCCTACCATGAATGTTTAGCACTATTGAACAACACAATTATCCATATGTAACATCGATTTTTAATCCTTACATCTCTAAAGAAAAACTAGATGGTCCAAATCCCATAGCTATATCAGCATGTACCTAATTTAGAATCCAAGCGATTACCTCTGCATTATTCAATTTTCAGGTGCATATCCAACTCTTTTGCAGTTGTTGGTGGATAAGCAGAACCATCAATCCACCTAAAATGGACCTTTCCATGAACAAAAATTCCTAAGTGGAATTTGCATAGAGAAAAATTAGAACCATCCAGTTTTGTGGAGAGCAAATCGTGTGCCGATGATTGTGAAATAATTGAATAGACAAAGTACAACCAAGAAAGAAAAATAAGTTACGAGATACCTGTGAAAAGGAACAAATAGACCAGAGGAACACAAGTAGGTAGCAAGGTAACTGTGTAGAGAAAGTAGGGAGCACAGAAAAAAAAATAAACGATGATTCTTGATATTACATATGCTAAAGGGACGTAATATTTTCTGAAATAGTATTTTCTATTAATTTAATGATACAATAGAAACAAATACGTATAGTTATACAATTGTAGGGTTAGAGTTCTATTCTAGGAAGGAGTATATATTGTTAGATATGTATAATATGTAAAATCAAACCTATTATAAAGGCCTATTATAGGAAAGAATATATTTTCTGATCACTATACAATCATATCTTTGCCTAACAGATATAAATGCATTCAGAGTGGTTTTTCATATCCCCGTTGAATGATGTAGGTGTTAGCTCAATCTATATAGACAATTGGAGGCTTGGAAGACGATAAGAATAACACTGTAAATCAACATCTAGATAAATAAACTAGTTGATGAAAGCAAATGCTTTACATGATTGTGAAACAAAGTTGTAACCTTGAAATATCTCTCAAATTGTGATTACAACATTTATTTGTTTTTTCTGTCTTTAAATTTTAGTCATAGAAATAAATAAAATTCAAATTTCTCTCTAGGTTAATTTAAGTTTTGTTAAATCACAAGTTTCTTGGGTAAGATATTCGATCTAAATCAGTCTGTACTATTTGGATGACCGCATACTCTTTTGTGTGTGTTAGGAGTCAGAACATTGCCCAGAAAGAAAGAAAAACATTGTTTTCTAAATGGAATAAAACGGAAAGTAAGATGAACAAATTAAAGGGAAGAAAGTAGTTATTACGACATCTATATAAAAATCAAATCCATGAAAAGTAAGTATGTGAAATATTTCACTTACAAATGACTGATAATTTGTAACACAGAAGTGTAAGTACCTACAAGCATAATGGCTATGCCCATTATCACAATCCCCACTATATATACTTGCTCAAATCCTTGTCTTTGATAAATTCCAGAGATCTTCAAGAAGCACAAACAAGGTAGTACTATGGAAGCTGTAACACTCAAAAATGCTCCAACAAGTGACATGAGATATCCAAAAAAGGGGATAGCTAATGCTACAATGACAGTACTAATTACTAAAGCTGTTCTTATAAGTAGGATGCATACCCTTGTTTTGTAATGAATTGGAACTTGATTTTCAATACTATTTTCTAGTGGTTTTATCATCAAGCTATACTTTGCAATTGGATTTACTAGTGTGGTGTAAATTGCAACTTTTGAGCTGATTTTATTGGTGGGGAGGTTTAAGGTTATTTGGGAAAACACACTTGGACCAAACATCAGATATCCAACAATAGCCATTGATGCATAGCTGATGGTGCAAAGTAGAAAGCAAACAAACATCACCTGCAAGTAATGATTTTTAGCAACAAAATTAATTAGTAGGTATTGTGTCCAATTACTTGTCCACTTTTGAATTGACGCACCTATTAAAAAAACAATTATTGACATAATGAGTTTACCATTTTATCCCTATTAATTATGATGTAGATAAATTAAGAATTTAAGATTTTTAAAAAGTTTGTCTTTTCTAAAGTAATTAGTTAAGAGTATAATAGGTAAAAAGTTATTGTCCTTTCTTGATTTATCAAAATGGACAAGTAATTAGGGACAATAAAAAAAGAAAAATGGACAATTAATTAGGAACAGAAGAGTACTATTCAGCATATAAAAAGACAAAAAGTAACAAAGTTTATGTTCGATACATACATTATGACCTTGTGGAAATATTTATATTTTTCTTAAACATATAAATAAATATAATAATTTAATTCCAATAATAAGTCATCCGAAATAGAATTTAATTTCCTAGAAGTATAATATTTTAGACTATCAAAGTCACCTAAAAAGATAATTACAAATTACAACCTTAGTCTCAATTTACGTAACATACTTTTCTTTTTAATCCGTCTAAAAAAATATATTGATTTCTATAATTAAAAATAATTTAACTCTTAATGAAATAATTTATAGTCACACAAATGATAATATTATAGACCACAAATTTCAATGCCATCAAATCGACTAGTGCCACATAAATTGAGACGAAAGGGGTAATTCCTATAGTTAGTAAATTTAGTAACATGGTAAATAAAATAAACAACATGCTACAACAAGTTAAACTACGTATGCTATAACATGTCAAATTATAATAAGTAAAACAGGCAATATGTTATAACATGTCAAATTATACTAAAAATAGAAAAAAGTGATGTTACCTTAGAGAACTTTTTTGGATTTATCATGGAAGTATATAAGGTTGGGAAAACTGGATGAGCACAATAACAGAAGGCATATAGGCTAATAGCAGTTGGCATCCCTTTCCAATTAATAAAGTGAGTTTGACTTGTTTGAAATCCAATGCCATCAAATAAAGCAGCCCATAAAATAGATGCAAGTAACACAATAGATGCCAGCACTCCACTTGCAGATATATAAGAAAGGATTCTCATATTGTTCAACCAAACTGTAGGCAGAATAATAAGACTTATAATAATCACAAAACATTGTTTTCCATCAAGTCCAAATATTTGAAGTTGTATGTGGTCTCCAAATAAGTTTTGCAAGTTATCTCCTTCTAAAATCAAGAAACCTGTTACAACCATATAAAGTTCAACGTTCATCGTCGTGGAGACAAGCATTCTTCCCATAGTTCCAAAGGCGCGTTCCCCGATGTCAGGGTAATTTCTTATGGTTGGATCAATGTCCATGCATCTTTGAATTAATAAGGAAGTGTAATAGGTTGATATAGCAATAATGAAGAGAAATATTAAGCTTAACCATCCTCCTGATGCTAATGCGTAAGGTACTGAAAGTATGCCAACTCCTGACCAAAAACGCATCTAATTGTTATGTACAAATTATGCCTTTGAAAAACTAAGATTACTATATACTCTCTGTCCCGATTTATGTAGTAGTGATTAATAGTACATATGTTAGTCAATTCTGATGGAAAAGAAACAATATAATATACTAAGAGATGTCTCAGCCAATATTCGAAACCTTGAAAAGATAAATTTATCTTTGTAATTGTCAAAGTAGGTATAGGTGCCAAATATCAATATTACTAAAACACAAAACAACAAACAAACAAAAATGCACAGAGACAGCAGATATGATTAGGAAACTAGGTGCTATTTGACACAACCCATATTTGCCATAATCTGTCACATGAAATTTTTTGTGAAAGAAAAGTCTAGTGACATCATTATAGTTATTGTTGTATTTTTCTTATATATGAATTTTAATAATTAAAATATCAATAATTAATTTAAATAAAAAATTAGTGTAAGTTGGGATGAGCAGTTTCGGTCAAAATTAACCAAGATAGGGGATAAAATAATAAGGATGACAGAATTGAGGAGAAGATGCAAATTTAATAGTGAATTGTGAAGTCCTTTATTTAGGGGCCGTCAGGTCCCAAGTGTAAGTTTAGGCTACTGTGTTATTAAGAAAAAGAACTTTTAATTAGTTTTTATTCCTAACTTGGTACGTTCAGTGCTTTAACAACCTAAGAATACATTTTTTGTAAAAAATAAATAAATAGACAAATTGGAAACAACAATTGTTCCAAGATCACCTAAACATGCGAAAGGCTAATCACCCAAATAACAGAAACGTGTAGAGCTGGCTCATCTTTACGCAACTTAACACATTTTGTTTTAAAACAAGGGCTATTTTATTAAGTTAATAAAAGTCTGTAGTACACTTACAAAATAAAAAATGGCCAATGTAGTGCAATCAGCTTCGAACCCATAACTATAACTACAAGGTTGAAATGAACAACTTAGACATTATTTCAGCCCCCAACATATTTACCTATTTCTTTAATATTTAGTTTTGGTAGTTGAGCCAGATAAAATAAAATGAAAGGTGTATATAGGTGTACATATATAATAACCTCTATCCCAATTGTTTTTGTTTTAAATTCAAATTTTTAAAAGAAAAGTCTATTGATCTCATTACATATAAAATAAATATTTAACACTTAAATTATTATATTAAAAAAAGTACTTTAAAGTCATTTGTTGAAAAGTAACCACAAAGAAAAAGATTCACCATAGTGCAAGCAGGGGCGGAGCTACGGTTGCTTCAAGTTGTTCAATTGCACACTCTTCGCCGAAAAATTACATTATATATAAGCGAAATTTTACTTTATATTAATATATTAAGCATTTTAGACACCCTCAACAGCAACAACGAGTCATAGCTCATTGGTAAAATTGTGCCCAATATGTATATAATACCCAAGTTTGAATCACCACATCTACATTTTGTATATTTTATTTAATGTGGTCTGCATTAAAACGGTTAATTAATTAAAAAATGAAATACTTTCTTGTATACAGAGGGGTAGCTTAGTGGCAATAGTGTGCAAAAGTTTGAGGTTCAATTTCCCATGGTCACATTTTTTTTCTATGTTGGCTCCCTTCACAAATTTTCTGCCTACGCCACTCAGTTCAAGCGTAACTATTTGAAAGAGAGAGTGAAGCAAAGATTTAGAGCTTATGGATTTGAGATTTTTTAAAAAAAGTTATTAAGTTTTAAGCTTATATTTATACATATTTAATAATTTCTTTAATATAAATAAAAAATTTGAGTCAGAATTATGGGGATAGATTGAACCCATGATAAATAAGCTAGTTCGGCCTATAACTGAATAGAAGAAAATAGAAACTAGTAAGAGGAGAACCTGACAAAGCATTGAGTCCATTGAAACAAGTTCTTGAAAAAGAAGTTGGTCCTGAAATAGTATTATCTTCAATTCTGCCATAATTGTCTAGTAGACGCACTCTTATATTTGAGGAGCCATCATCTGATTTAGGCTCCATAATTAATTAACTCTTCTTCCTATGTTTGTTCTAAAATCAAATAAAATAGAAGAAGAAGAAGAAGAAGTGGAGAGTTAGCACACTTCTTGTGGGTGAAAAGCAACCAGAATTGACTCTTTATGTCATAAGATATGACAATGCGTCTTAAGTTACGTGTACTTAACCTGTCAATTCAAAAAACAAAAAATAAAGCAGTCTTATTTTTAGATAATTTTTAAATTTTCAATTTTTCACCCTAGGATAACTGTGTGACGAATATATATATGTGAATTATTAATTGATCAATCTAAAGGAAAGAAAGAAAAAATACTACTACCACGTCTGTCTTGTTTTCTTTTGTCCCCACTGCCCTTGTATTTTTGCATGATGGTGTAGAATATAATAGTACAAAATACGGGCAGAGGCTAACATTATAGACCTCGTGGATTCCATTTTCAGAAGGTCCCCCACACACCCTCTTAACGTGGCAAACATATCTGCGGTAATCCATGATTTTACGCAATTGGACAACTCTATCACCCTTAGGGGTCGTTTGGTGTGAAGGATAGGATAAAATAATTTCAGGATTAAATTATAGTGCCACTCAATTTGTTGTTTGGTTGGCAAGGCCGGGATAACTTATCTTGATACTAATAATTAGTATCAGGATAAGTTATCCCTTCTTATGGGTGGTATAGTAATTCCGTGATAACTTATCCCGGGATAAAATGACTAAATGACAAAAATATCCCTTTAAATACTTTTTAGACATTTTTTTTCACATCCATGAAGGGTATTTTTGTAAACTTATATGTTGTTCTTAAGATTTATTATTTTGAATACAATAAACCAAACACTCAATAAAAAATAATCTTAGCATAACTTATCATATCATAACTAATCCCATCATAACTTATTCCATCATAACTAATCCCATCATAACTTGAATTCAAACCAAACGAGCACTTAGGGATAAAGCTGTTAATATGAGTTGGCCTATTTCATGCAGGCTAATTTATATAGACTTTGAAATTTAACGGGTCAGATCGGACTAGCTCATATTTTATGTGGATCAGAAAATGATCGACCCAGCCCACAAGTACGTGGGCCATGGGTTTTGCCAGGCCTGCCCTTTTTTCTTAATAATATATTTTTTTATAATTTTTTAAATTAAATTGTAATTAAAAAATATTATCATAAATATTAACAAGACAATATTATATGGTATTAGTATTACTACTTGTTGATCAAATACACAAATAAAATTATATTTATAATATTTATTAAGTTTGATTTCAAGTAAAAGTATAAATAGCTAAATAGAAATATTAACTTAATTGTGTTTCAATGATCATAATAAAACACAAAAATTATGACAATATTTAATAGGCTATGGCCTATGTAGTGATTTCCTAGAAATTTTAGGAAATTTTTATTTTATGTAGTACATATTTTATAAACATAATTTATATTTAATTGTAATATTTCAAACTTTAAACAAATTTTGAGTTTAGACTCTTGTTATTTTTAATACTCTATTTTATTTTATTTTTGAATTAATTTTTATTTGGCCCACGAGTCGGCCCTATCCATATTTCTCAAGGCCCACAAATCGACAGGCTTACTCAGGCCGGGCTAAAAGCCCTTTTCTAAAATGGGCTCCAAAAATCATAGCCCAGTCTTATTAAATCATAGGTTAGGCCAGGCCAGCCCAACGGGCCTAGCCATATTGATGGTTTTACTTAGGGATTGCAAAATTTATGATTATCGCTACCAATATAATTTATATATCTTCTGTGTATATAATAAAAAAGAGTAGTTTGCAGTGTAGGTAAGCTAAGTAGCAAGCTATGAAAAAGTCATTTGATAATTTTAAGAAAAAGCTAATAAAAACTTTTAATTGAAAAAGAAAAATTATTTGAATTTTAGAGTTTTAGTTGAAAAAAAATCGGTTAGCTTAAAATTAGAAATTTGTGGCCTAAGAGTTCTACATGAGTTTTACTATTTTATAAAACTCATCATTTTCAGATATTACAAAATAAATTTTAATATGATAGTTAGACTCTTCAAATGAATTAATCAGAATGAAAAAATATTACACTTATTAACAAATAATAATAATTTAAACGGAGAAGGGCCTAAAATGTCCCTCAAGTATTTGAATTGGTATAAAATTACCCTTCATCAACCTATCGACCCTAAAATACCCCTGACATTCATCTTTCGGCTTAAAAATACCTTTACGTATAACAGATCACTCTCATTAGGTGGATGAAGGGTAATATTTTACCGAATCTCATAGTTTAAGGGCATTTAGGCATTTTTTCGTTAAAATAATTTGAAATTACTTAATATATAATCAAATCCATATGACTGACTTGATTTTGAATTTCATAATAAATTTAAAATTATAAAAATGTTAGGCATCTACTCTCTAAACTACTCCCTCCTAGGCCCTTCACTTCCTTTCTCTTCCATTTTTTTTTTCAATTGAAACTTGTCCACAATTTTTTTTTTTTTTAATGTATGATTTAGAAATCAAACATCCAACTCTTTTTATTAAGGTATTGTTCATCCTCTCAGCCAAACCATTAAGTTTATGAGTCTTAAGAGGAGTCTTCTGGTGTCTAACACCTTGATGCTTGCAGTATCCGTCAAATGGTTCACAATATTCACCATCGTTATCAGTACGAATACATTTCAATTTTTTTTCCACTTTCTCTTTCAATTGAAGCCTGAAACTGCTTGAATACTCCTAACACTTGATCTTTAGTTTTCAAGGCATAGACCTAAAGTTTTCTCGAGCAATCATCAATAAAAATGACAAAGTAGAGTGCACTACCCAATGTCCTTGTCTTCATTGCACCACATAAATCAGAGTGCACCAACTCAAGAAAATCTATCTTTCTAGAAGGAGGGTTAGACTTAAAGGAGTCTCTATTTTGTTTATCAGCCAAGCAGTGCTCACAATTTTCTAATTTAACACTTTGAAAATCTAACAACAATTTCTTCTTTGCTAGAACATTAAGTCCTTTCTTGCTTATGTGGCTAAGCCTCTTGTGCCATAACGTTGAAGAGCTATCGCTCTCAACCGCATTCACCATATCAACATAAGTAGAAGCTTTAGTCCAGTATAGACCATGACGTTTATTACCATGAGCCACAATCAAGGAACCCATAATGAGATTCCATTTTCCATCACTGTTGGTACTAGCATATTCTTCGTCATCTAAAACACCAACAAAAGTAAGTGCAGACCAACATTATTTACATGTTTTACATTGTTCAAAACTAGTTTAGTTCCAACACTAGTTTTCAAATAAATTGTACCAGTACCAGCCACCCTAGATATAGTCTCATTACCCATACTCAAGGTTTCAAAATACCAAGAGTATAGGAATAGAAAAATAATCCTTCCTTGATGTCACGTGAGATGCGCCACTAGTGTCCACAACCCAACTTGACTTATTACAAGCAATATTTATCAGATCTGCATCAAGGACGGTAATAAGATCTTCGATGGTGATGATGGCTAGGAAATTTTCATTGTCATTTTGTTTAGTTTCCTCTTTTTCTTTGTTGTCCCTCTTTAACTTATGTCGAAACTTCTTTGTGTGCCCTTTCGTGCCCCAATGATAACACTCAATATCCTTAAGTCCGCCTTTATATTTTCTCTTGTTTTGTTCTCTATTCTAAGAACCACAAATTTTTGTTTCTCCCCTAGGGCCAGTCACTAGGACATCCGACGAAGAAGAATTTAGAGATTTTGTTCTCATCTCTTTGTTCAAGACACTATTCTTGGCCAAATTCATAGAGACCATTTGGAGTAGAATTTCATAAATAAGTTCTAAATGTTTCTCAAGACTCTGGTAGGGAACCAAGTAGAAGAAAGCCTTGATTTTCTTCATCAAACTTGAAGTCCATAGCAAATAATTGGTTCATAATCACCTAAATATTATTCAGGTGATCTTTCATTGAAGAACCATCATGATATTTTAGACTTAGCATCTTCTTTATCAGGAACATCTTATTATTTCCATTCTTCTGAGCATACCAACTTTCAAAATGCTCCCATAGGATTTGAGCATGTGTCTCTCTAGAAATAGGGTTCATCACATTATCATCAACTCATTGTCTGCAACAAATCCCACTCTTCATCTGTATAATTATTAGGTTTTACAGCGGTAAAGACTGGTTGATGAAATTTTTTAACATAAAACAAATCTTCCATTTTTTCCTTCCAAATAGATAATTAGCATCATTGAAAGTAACCATTCTACTTGTGTTGACTTTCATTGTTTTCCCCAAAAAATATAGCTATTGCAAACCAAAGTAAACCTTTTCTGATGTGGAAGTTCAGACTATGCTACAACACAGAGCATACTGAGATAAAACCTTGGCTATGATACCAGTTTGTTGGAAAAACATAGACATTATAGCAAGGAATTTTACACTGTGTAATCACGAGTACACTACTCAAAGTGATTTCTATACACTATAAATAAATAACACTCTTCTGATTTTCCACCTTACTAAAAATATCGCTCACACTCTATTTTTCTTCACAAATTAATTTCTTGTATAGTCTATACAAACCTCACATCTCTCTATATTTTCTTTCTTTGTGAATTTGTATCTTTAACAAATGAGCTTATGAGCTTCTTTCTTTTATCGGAGAAAATTACTTCTAATGATGTCACCAATGACATCATGAAAATACTAAAGTTTGAGACTTTGCAACTATGTAGATATCTTGGTAAGATTTAGTTGGTAAGTAATTGTACCAAAGTGAGACTCTAATAAAAGAGAAATGGGGCTGGAACCCACAATCCAATATATATTTATTTTCTATTTATTTATATATCTAAATAGTTATTATCTTTTTTTGTAAAAAATGACTTTTTAATAAACAAAATGAGAAAAGGGGTGGGGGAGGTAATATAATAAAGATAAAGGACAAGTAATAATTTGTCCCTCATTTATTGAATTTTCGTCATGACCCAAAAATGGACGTGATGGCACTCGTCTTATCCCACCAAGACAAGTCATCCTAAAACTCAATCATTACGATAAAGTGCGGAAATAAACTATAAATAAATGTTTAATACTTTAATATAATGCGGAAATTCATAATCAACTTAAATATACCCTCAAAATATGGTTGTCACGTATATAAACCTCTAATGTATTACAATAGATTTGAAAGAAAGTACAAGTCTCGAATGATGTCTCGAATGATGTTGTCTCTAAAGTAAAACCAGATCACAATAGGAGTAAGAAGGCTTGCTGAGATGACAAACAACTACCTCATAAATCTCCACAAGAAGTCACGAAAATAAAAAGAATAGAAAGTATCACGAAGATCTAGGCTTGTAACCTATAAAAAATGTAAAAGTATGGGGTGAGTACCAAACCACACGGTACTCAACAAGTTCTAAACAAAATCTAAGAGAATAGAATACGGCTACTCCTTTACACCCTAATCGAACCTCCACAACTACAACCTATTTAAAATTAGCCCAACCTAACAGTTACACAATTTACATATCACATAGCTCAACAACAACACTCTAACAATTACATATCCTCAACAACAAGTTCAATATTCATCAATCACTAGTTCCATAGAAAGGCATTCACAAGATCAGCAAAACACAATATCTAGTTCACTAATGATAATATATGCAATGCAATGGAATGCAATTTCAAGTATAGCGATGCATGTCTGACCTAGTGATACACACCTGCTGTTTCTCAGTCCGAAACCCATGAAAGACATAGTTGTCCATGCATCATCCGTTACAGCATGCAACACAACCCTCGATAATAAAATTCGTTGTTGTGTGTGACACATTCCTTGATAATAAATTCATCGTGGTGTGCGACACGTCCCTCGAATTATAGTATCTGTCGCGGCACGTGACGTCCCACGAAATGGTACATCCTCTTTAATTTCTTATTCTTCCTCAATTCACATAACAGTTGTCATAATTATGTCTCAAAACCAATGCAAACGACATGTTCACACAAATAATGAGGAGATGACCATTTTCATAACAATGCAAATTTCACAACAACACAATCCTGATACAGCATCAACAATTAATCAATAAGTCTTTCAAGCTATTCTCAACACATCACACACCAATAGTTAATCACATTGCCTTTTATTACCCCTTTTTTATCATTAGAATTATTCAATATGAACAAGTCAACCTATCACCAAGTCCATTACTCTCCAACACATACCATAAGGAAATACACGATTCTATACACTTAACAAGGGTTTAGAAATCCACTTCCGTCAAATAGTCGATCAATCACTCTGGGACTTAAGTCTTCTCCTTTCATTGGACTTTCAAATAAATACAACTATTAAAATAAGTAGTCACAATAAGATTTCGGAACTAACAACACTCATATTGCTATACTTCTAGCCTAGACTCAAAAATCAGAGAGCACAAATTCATAATCAAGTTCCTAATCGTGATGCTAATTAATAATTCAACTCTCATATTTCACAAATTCAAGTCTAGGGTTAAGTCTCAAATAATTCAAGCATCATAAATCTAATGGTATTGATATAATAGAATACATCTAATATTTAATTTGATATATCAAAATATCAAAACTTGAATCATAATGTGATAACCAACCAATTAAAATCAACCCTAGCTAATTTACTGAACGAGTGACCGAATTTACAAAAGCAATTTTGAAAAACCTAACAGTGTTCCCAATGTCAAACACTCATTATCTAAATAATAGTTTCTTACTCACATTGGTTTCTTTTTAAAAAGAAAATACTTTGAAATTCTTAGCAGTAGTAATTAACTTTTGCAACCTTATATCACTAGCAAATCGTTACTATACAAATATATATATATATATATATCTAATCTCCTAGCAAGTAATGCATATACAAATAAACTTAGCCTTGTTTAAGCTTACCAGAAGCACATGACTTTCCTCCTCAACCTAGTGCAAGTTCGCCGAAATAAATTGACCAAGGCTCAGACTTAAAGTAGTTTAAACCCCATTAAATTCTTATTTATTTTTATACATGGCCATTGGTTAAAACCAAAACCAAATCAATCTAGTCGGTTTTAAATTTTTAAAACCAAACCAAATCAAACGAAAAAAAATAACCATCGGTTTGGTTATTGACGGTTTGGTTCGGTTAGGTTCGGTTTGATTCAGTTTTTCTGGTTTTTTCAGTTTGAAAGTAATAAATATTTGAGGATATACGTATTAGTACATGAACAATCCACTAAAAAGCTATTGTTGGTTCAATTAAGCAATTAAACAATACTAAAGTTATCATTACACGAATAAAGTGATTCCATTAAGAGAAGGTGTAAATATTTTATGAAAGGTATGATAGGTAAAGACTAAAGTAATGAATTTTAATGGACTTGGACTTATGATTGTAATAGATGGGCTAAAATTTACGTGTTGCGCTTGAGAAAATGATAAAGTTAAAGACTTAAGTTACTTAAAATTTAACAAATTATTTATATTTTATTTATGAATAATATATAAATAATTATAAAATTTATATATATCTAATTTATCAGTTCGGTTTGGTTATTTTTACAGTTATTTTTTAGTAAAACCAAAACCAAACCAAGTTGTATCGGTTTTTCAAAATATAAAACCAAACCTAACCAAATCAAACCAAATATCAGTTTTTTTAATTGGTTTAGTTCGAATTGCGGTTCAATTTGGTTTTTTAACCATAACCATGAACAACCCTATATATAGGTGTTCACGTCTTGGATAAAAACTGATCCAAATTGAAAAATCGAACCAAACTGATTAAATGAATCGATTTTATTTAAGATATTTTTTGGTTTGGTTTTAGATTTAAAATAAAAACAATAGTATTTGATTTGGTTATGGTTTTGTTTGAAAAACAACAAAAAAATAACCAAATCAAACCGATAAATAATATACATAAATTTTATTATTATACATACATAATATATTATTTTTTAAAAATAATTTTAAATATATTTTGTATGTATATATATATATATATATATATATATATATATATATATATTATTCGTCAAAAATTATTTATAATTTACTTATGAAAGTAAAAAAAGTTCAAGGTGAGAACATTTATCTTATTGGTTTCATGTATATGAATGTCTATGACAATTTTTTGTGGGACTGAAAATGTCAATGTGTCTTCCTTCTAGGCAAAAAATAGTGAATTTTGAAGTTTTTTCATACTATATTTAACGATCGAAAGTTTCATAATGTCAGTCATTCTAACTATTTTTCGTTTTGAATGGATTATTGTCAATTTTTTTCACGTTTTGCGTGAATTATGTCATTTAATTTTATGTATATGGTTAATAACCAAATAACCGAATCATATCGAACCGAAACCAATAACAACAAAACCGATAAATGTATATTGTATTAGGTTTGATTTGGTTTTGATAATTTTAAAACCGATTAAGTTGGTTGGGTAATAACCGACTCAAACCAACCCGTGAACATCCCTACCTGTATAGATAAGTCCATCATACGTATTAAAAGCGGAAAATATTATAGAAGATGATATCAAAATACTTTAACTGATATGAATAGTGGTAGTACAATAATTATAATAATAACAGTTTAAAAATAATTATTGTTATCCCATTATTTTTAAATATTTATCTCGATTCAAATATGTAGATTACAATATAAACACATTATATTTGACAAAGAAAAAGGATAAAGAAGAATAACAAATTAAACATTTATTTTATTATGCATAATAAAATTATCTATTCTAATTTGTATATTTTGATATAAGAGAAAATATAACTTAACTTCTTATTCTATGAACAAAAAAAATAATTTAATCCAAAGTCAAATTAGAGAAAAGTAAAGTAATTAAAATACAGTAGCAAAAAATGTAAATGCGGGGGATTGGGGGTATTTGGGGGTTTTCGGGGGGGGGGGGGGGGATTTGAACTATTTTTTAGGTTACAATGAAGTAATTAGATAATACACATATTATTACTATTTATAAATTTCAAACAGAAGAGATGGGAAAACAGTAATAAAAATTTAAATTATTTTTGACAATCAGAAAAAAGTAATAAAATTCTTCCCCATCTCATTTAACTCTTCCCTCCTAATTTATTTTTATATTTTTTTGTTTGTATTAGATATATTTTGACGGAAAAAAATTCTGCTTGCATATCGAATATAATAAATATAAAAGTTTTATGTTAAAAAAGTCTTGTGGCAAGTAAAGAAATACTATTCTAAAAATAAATATATACATCTAACACAAAATGATGAAAGAAATTGGAAGTGGAGAGTTAGCTGGGGTGGGGTAGAATTTTTTTATTTTAAAGAGTTAAAATAATATCTAAATTATTATTACGGTTATGGGAAATGGTGGAGTGATGTAGGAAAAATATTTTACATTTTAATTTATATAATTTTTTTTTTGGGGGGTGGGGGAATATTATTACTAATAATTTATTTTATTTTTGTCAAGGTAGAATGTTTTGTCCGTGTGGAGTGTTACGTGAAAATTTCTTAAAATAAAAGAGTGAGTATAGTACACACTGAAGAAAGTGTAATAAAAGAGAGAGAGGTGTGTTTACCAA
Organism: Solanum bulbocastanum; assembly: GCA_037074985.1. Lineage (NCBI taxonomy): Eukaryota > Viridiplantae > Streptophyta > Magnoliopsida > Solanales > Solanaceae > Solanum > Solanum bulbocastanum. Next base: position 30,410,989 of record CM073599.1, on the reverse strand, counting down.
ACAAATTAGTGGTAGTTTGGGTATGAAAGTTACGTTCACAATAGTTTAAGTAGGAAACTAAAAAAGGGAAATAATTTAAGTAAGTTTTGACACTTATCTCTTATTATTTTGATGGCCAAATTTATTTTTCCATTCATTTTCTTGTAAATTAATCATAAATACCCCAATTTTATTTACATACACAAAAGAACTATAATATAGGCAATATAATTATTTTTTAACTTTTTTTTTCCTCTTTTTTTCATTTACACTTCTTTTATTTTATTTTTCATTTTTCACATAAAAGAATAAAAGAGAAAAATGAAATAAGAATAAGAAACTCAAATAATGATAAGTTCGGTAAGACGGATCATTAAAACTCAAATTAGTTGTTGAATCAAAAGAAGTAAAAAAAAAAAAAATCACGTGTAAGAAGGATCAAATGTACCTTGAACATTGTTAGAAGGATATCTTGTCATGACCCAGACCGTCGTGATTGACACCCACATTAACCCTCCGGTGGAAGAACCGTTACTACAACCTAACTAACCAAATTAACGAAAACTAAAGCATTTAAAGATACATAAGCAGGTTTAAATGTCTAAAGGAAAAATAGAGAGTTCCTATAAACTCCGAAGTGTAACAAAACAAGTGCGGAAATAATTGCCTAGAACATGAAAGTCAATGTACCAAAACATCTACGAACGACAAGTCTAAGAAAATGGGTGCAACCCTAACTAAACACAAGAAATCTAAAGAACTAGTCTAAGTCTGAATAGAAATAGACAAAAAATAATGAGAACTTATGGCATCCTGGAAGAACTGACTCACCCTTGAATTTTATTGATTACTGATCTCCTAGATGAGGTCTATCAGTAGCCGCCTGAAGATGCCCTATACTCAATAAAGAAAGAGCAAGTGCAGTATCAGTACAAAGCCATAATGTACTGGTAGGATCACGTGAATATTCCAATAAGTGAAACATATACAAGTAACCACAGCATTATAAAACAGACATATACCGAACATATACAATATTAGTCATTATTTCATGATGAATGTACAATTCCACATTCTCAATAATACACATATATGCCAAGTCAATGGTCCTCTCATGGAACCCATACCTAAACTGTCAGTGTGCAAGATTGTGACACCCGTTCCAAGTTAGTGTGTCGGATCGTGGCACTCATTCCAATTTGTATGTCAGTATGTGACATTTGATCCCAGTTAGTGTGTCGGAACGTGACATCCGTTCCATTCAACAAGCCACGATCACAATCAAAATGTACATTCTCATAATCATACAAGCAAGTGTTCATTCATGACATACAATCATTCATTCATACTTATTTACGATTAGTGTGATCAAAAGTGCAACATTCGCATACATACATGCATTATAACGAAGCAATTTCTAACATATATCACACAAACATGAAATCACAACCATCACCTATATCGAACAAAGCTTGAATCCTCCTAAGAAACTTGATTCTTCCCTTTTGAGATTCTTTCTACTTGTTCTTGGTCTACAAATAATTAATACAACGCGAGGATCAATAAATGAGGACTAATTACCCGGATTATAACAAACCCAATAACCCAAGATCTAACCCATGATCCCAGTACCCAAATTAGGGCTTTTTCCACCATAATCCATAGATCAAAACCTTCCCCCAACAATAATTACCCAAGAAACTAAGTTCTACGGGTCGAAAAACGGATTACGGGATTAAAATCCTTACCTTTAGTGCTAGAAGATGTGGAAAAATGTCAAGAACTTGCCCTAGTTCATCCCTTAGCTCTCAAGAACGAAAATTGCAGAATAAAGACAATTTTGGGTTTATTTACGACGCCGCGACTAGCCTGCTATGGTGGACCCTGTCCCACCACAGTGGCAACGCCCTAGCGGCTTACACAAGATAGAACCTCAAAATTAGAGTTCCAAACCCCCATTTCACAACACACCTTCAACCCATAACACTAAAAAACTGGGGATACTTGTCTCGCATGTCTTTCTCAGTTTTCCAAGTAGCTTGCTCAACCGGACGGTGCTTCCATTGAACTTTCACGGACTTCATCTCTTTAGTCCTCAGCTTCCAGACATCACGTTTAGGAATCACAATTGGTTCCTCCTCATACTGAAGATCTTTGTCTAACACAACTGAGTCCCATTTTATGATGAAATTCCTATCACCATGATATCTCTTCGACATGGATACATGAAATGTCGGATGAACTCCCAATAGGTTAGAAGGTAATGCCAATCTATACGGCACTTCCCTACACGGTCAAGAATTTCAAATGGTTCGATGCATCGAGGACTAAGCTTGCCCTTCTTGCCGAATCTCATCACCCCTTTCATGGGTGATACCTTAAGAAAAACTTGTTCACTAGTTTGGAATGCCATGTCCCTTACCTTATGATCCACATACTTTTTCTGTTGACTTTGGGCTGCTTGGAGCTTAGCTTGGATGCTTCTTACCTTCTCTTGAGCATCCTTCACCAAGTCAACCCCTAAATGTTTCATGTCTCTAGCCTCGAACAATCCTATGGGTAATCTACATCCTCTCCCATACAACACTTCAAATGGTGCCATATCAATGCTTGAGTGGTAACTATTACTGTAGGAGAACTCACACAACGGGAGGAACTTATCCCAATGTCCTCTAAAATTGATCACACATGCTCTCAACATGTCCTCTAACACTTGGATTGTCCTCTCAGACTGCCTGTCCATTTGTGGATGGAAAACTGTACTAAAAGTGAGTTGAGTACCAACTCCTCATGCAATTTTCCCTAGAACTTGGAGGTGAACTGTGTACCACAGCTTGAGATGATAGAAAGGGGCACCCCGTGCAACCTTACTATCTCTTTTACATATACCTTAGCTAATTGCTAAGCATTATAATTTGTTCCGACTGGGATAAAATGGGCTGACTTAGTCAATCTGCCAACAACTACCCAAATAGAATCATATATTCCTAATGTCGTGGGAAAACCAACTAGGAAATCCATAGTTATCCTTTCCCACTTCCATTTCGGAATTGGCATTCTCTGAAGCAAACCTGCCGGCCTTTGGTGCTCATACTTTACTTGTTGGCAATTTTGACACTTAGCCACAAACTCTGGTATACCTTTCTTCATGCCAGGCCACTAATAAATTCGCTTCAAATCTCAGTACATCTTAGTCACACCCGAATGAATGGAATACCTCGCACCATGAGATTATGTCAATAAATTCTGAATCAAGTCGCCCACTCTAGGAACACAACTTCTTCCTTTAAAACTAAGCACTCCCCCACATTAAGAACTATATCTTGTGCCTTACCAATCATTGTCTTATTTCTAAGCTCATTCAAATTCTCATCCTCAAACTGTTTGGCCTTGATTTCCTCAATGAAGGTGGCTCTAACCTCAATGCTAGCTATCAGCCCACCTTTTTTTGATATGCCTAACTACATTAACTTAGATTCCAAGGTTTGGATTTCCATAACCAAAGGTCGCTTGGATATAATCAAGCAAGCTAACTACCCATACTCACCGCTTTTTGGCTTAGTGAGTCTGCCATTACATTAGCCTTACTCGGATGATACTGGATGGTCACATCATATTCCTTGAGTAATTCCATCCACCTTCGCTATCTCAAATTCAAACCCTTTTGAGTGAATACATGTTGTAGACTGCGATGATTAGTAAAAACCTTACACTTGACACCATATAGGTAATGCCGTTAGTTCTTAAGATCAAACACTACCGCTTCCAACTCTAAATCATGTGTTGGATAATTCCTCTCATGCACCTTCAACTTCCGCGATGCATAAGTGATGACATTCTTATCCTGCATTAATACAACACCCAAACCTGAATGTGAAGCATCATAATAAACAATAAAATTTTTACCTTTTCCCGGTAGTGCTAGAAAAGGTGCTGTGGTCAAAAGATTCTTGAGCTTTTGAAAGCTCTCCTCATGTTTTTCAGTCCATTCAAATGGTATCTCCTTTTTGGTCAAATTTGTCAAATTTGTGGCAATAGAAGCAAAGGTTTTAACAAACCGATGATAGTAGCTAGCTAGCCCCACAAAACTCCTAACTTCAGTCATAGAACTAGGCCGGACCCAATTCTTAATAGTTTCAATTTTTTGGGGATCTACCATTACCCCTTCATTTGAAACTACATGCCCCAAAAAGGCAACCAAAGTCAACCAAAATTTACACTTAGAAAATTTCGCATACAACTTTTGTTTCCCAAGAACACCCAGAATAATATGAAGATGGTTGGCATGCTCTTTCTTACTTCTTGAATAAACCAAAATTTCATCAATAAACACTATCACAAACGAATCAAGAAAGGCTTTGAACACCCCATTCATCAAGATCATGAAAGCTGCAGGTGCATTTGTCAACCTGAACGACATAACTAGGAACTCATAGTGCCCGTAGCGGGTCCTAAATACCATTTTTGGTGTATCCTCAAGCCTAATCTTTATCTGATGGTAGCCAGACCTTAAAACAATCTTAGAGAAAACTGATGCACCTTGAAACTGGTCAAAAAAATCATCTATTTGAGGCAATGAGTAATTGTTTCAAATGTTGACCCTATTCAATTGCCGGTGATCTATATACATCTTCATACTGCCATTCTTTTTCTTAACAAACAAGATAGGAACACCCCATGGTGAAAAACTAGGATGAATGAATCCTTTATCAAGAAGCTCTTGGATTTGAGCCTTAAGCTCTCTTAATTCTGCCGGAGCCATACAATACGGAGGGATGGAAATGGGAAAGGTACCAGGTTCCAAATTAATGCAGAAATCTATATCTCTATCTGGAGGCATACCATACAAATTCGTAGGAAACACTTCTCTAAATTTTGACACCATAGGAATAGACTCAATAGAGGGATACTTAACCTCAACATCCTGAATATGAGCTAAATATGCCAAACAACCCTGTCCCACCAGTTTCCTAGCCTGAATGGAGGATATGATCTTAGTTGGCTTAGGCTTGTACACCTCTTTCCACTCTAACTTTTTCCTACCCGGAATATCTAGAGTCACAGACTTAGTGTTACAATTTAACATAATATAATAGAGGGACAACCATGTCATGCCTAAGATTATATCAAAGTCAGTCATATAAAAAATAAACAAATCAGCCCAAGTTTGGAATCCCATAAACATAATAGAGCAAGCATGATAAACATGAGTGACTATGATAGACTCTCTAACTGGGGTAGAAACATGGATGTGGGCATCAAGTATATCACAAATCATATCAAATTCTGAGGCAAAACGCACGGACACATAAGAATAAGTATAAACCGGATCAAATAACACATTAGCTATCTGGTCACAAACAAGAATAGTACCTATGATCACTGCGTCAGAAGACTCTTCCCCATTATTGCCAGGAAAGGCATAACACTGAGCCCTGTCATCATGACGGGTGACTTCCCTGCCTTGCTGCGCTGTACCTCTGCCTGCATTACCATTTCCCCTACCACCACGACATCACTGATGTCCTTCTCGCCTACCTTGTGGATGCCCTCGACCATTTTTACCATTTCCCGCAGGTACCACTGCTCTAGTCTGCTGCTGCATGGAATCCAACATAAGCGGGTGAGGATAATCTCTCCTCATATTCCAAGGTTCTCCACAATTGTAACAAGTGTGATTAAAAGATGGCCTATTGCCCATCGAAGGTGCGACTCCCTAGATATCCTGAATAAAATTTTGAGGTGGAGTTCTCGAGTAATTACCTGTAGAAGTAGGCATAGCAGACTGAATTGGCCGGGCTGCAAGTGTCAGCTTCCCTGAACCTCTGGTGTAAGAACCCTGAAAGTTACATGTATTCTTAGCTTTCTTAACCAAAGTCTTAGCTTGACCGTCTCACCTTACCCCCTTCACTTTCTTTATAAAATTTGTTACCTCATTAAAACTTTCCCCGCAGAAGTCATGTGCACAGACAATACCTGTAACTTAGATTAGTCCCTTAACAAATTGACAGATCCTCTCTTCCTTAGTAGTCACCAATTGCGTAGCATATCTAGACAGAGCGTAGAATTTTGCCTCATAAGCAGCCACAAACATACCATCTTGCTCAAAAGCCATGAACTCATCTTTCTTAGGATCTCTCAAGGTCTGGGGGACATACTTTTCCAAGAACAGAGCATGAAACTGGGTCCAAGTGAGTAGGGGTAAAGCTGAAGATCTGTATTCCACATAAGCTCTCCATTACTGTTTAGCCTCGCCCTAAAGTTCAAAGGTCAGAAACTCTACTCCATGATGATAGACAATTCCTAACTTATGAAGCCTCTCATAACAATCTAGAATGAACTCATAGGCGTCCTCATTCTCGAAACTATGGAATATAGGCGGTTTGAATTTCAAGAACTTAGTTAACATCTCGTGTTCATAACCAGACCCAACAAAGGATGAAAGAAAGCATCAGTACCTACAGTTCCACCCATCTTGGGGATAATGATAGCAATAGGGGGATTGGCGGGAGCTTGAGTTGCTTGAACTGTGGAGAGAACTCTAGGACCAACCAATCCTTTTAGGAATGACATAATCTGTTAAGATAACACTGGCTTTAAGGGATGAATACCTGTAGTCTCACCTTACATCTCTTTCTTTTGTCCAACGTTCTCCTCATTCTCAACCTCGACATTCTTTTCTGTTTCTTCATGATATACAAAAGGAACCTCACTCCTAGGAGAATTCTCAACTGGTGCTCCATCCCTAGTAGGCACTACCCTTTCTCGACCTCTGCCCCTTGCTCTTCCTCTACCCCTGCCTTGACAGCGACCTCTTGCTGCAGATTCCTCAACTAGCACATTAATGGGAGCTACGGGCCTGACGCTGTTGAAACTAGTGTTAGCCATCTGCGGACAGAAGAGTGAAGGAGATTAGATACCAATTTAGATCACTATATACGAATTGGAGCCAAATTAAAGCACGAAAGGAGACAAGAGAAAATAGAGAGATTTACTAAAGTCCTATAGCCTTTCAAAGAAAGTAAAGATGTCTCCTTACCTTTCTGCAAGACTCTACTAGACTCGTTTTGGTACATCAAGATCAACAAACCTAGGGATCTAATACCAACTTTGTCACGATCCAGACCATTGTGATTGACACCTACACTAACCCTCCGATCGGAGAATCGTTACTACAACCCAACTAACCAAATTAACAAAAACTAAAGCATTTAAATATACAAAAGTTGGTTTAAATATCTAAAGGAAAAATAGGGAGTTCTCATAAATCCGAAGTCTAGCAAAACAAATGCAGAAATAATGCCCAGAACCTGAAGGTCAATGTACCAAAACATCTACGAACGATAAATATAAGAAAATGGGTGCAACCCCAACTAAACACAAGGAATCTAAAGCACTAATCTAAGCTCGAACAGAAATGGACTAAACATAACGAGAACTTATGGCAGCCTAGAAGAACTGACTTACCCTTGAATTCGGTTGATCACTGATTTCCTAGATGAGGTCTATTGATATACCGTGATTTTATAGTATTTTTAATATATTTCACTTAAGAGTTGTGTGTCCTAGGCCATTTTGTATTAGAATTAATGTTTTTATGTTATATATGCAGGAAATATGCTTGGACGAGGTTGAGAGAGACACCAGCTAAATTTCTGCAGAAGGAGTCATATACAGAGGTGACCTACAAACCGTAGGTCCAATCACGCTCCGTAGGTTGGTGGCATAGATGGAGCATCAGGGAAGTCTTGACCAAGTGTGGAACCACGGTGGCCATTAATGGACCGTAGGTCGACGTATGGGCACTCCTGCATGTCCATCATTTGTATCATAACGCCTGATTTCCAGTACTTGATGAAAAATTATAAGGATGGAACCACGAGAGGGGACCCACAGACCTTAGGTCAACCTACGATCCGTTGTGCAGGTCCATCGTTTGCATTTGAAAGTGAAGGTTCCAAGCTAGTGAGAATTTGTTTAAGTCCTGAGCTACGGAAGGGACCTACGGACCGTAGGTTGATCCATGGTCCGTAGGTCAGTCTCATCGATTGAAGCCGTGTCCAACATTTTATTTCCTTATTTCGTTTCTTTTGTGTTTGGGACTATGTTTTCTATAAATAGGGTATGTAAACCTCATTTTTGGGGGTTAGCTACTATTGTTTAACTTTAGTTCTTGGTGTGTTCTTGGGAATTAACTTGCAAAACATTAGCAATTTGATTTCCTATTTTCGGTTTATAAAGATTCTTGCTTTGAATTTCAATTGGAGATTTCGGGTTTCGTCTACTCATTAAGTAAGTTCACGAATTCTTCTTCTAAAAATATGAATTGTGTTCTTGCTACTATGGGTAACTAAATCCACAACTAGGGTTGTGGGAACCATGAGCGATTAACAAAGTATGAATAGTAACTAAGTAATTCTTGAATAGTCTTATTGGATGCATTGATAATTCTTTGGTTTTGAAGTCTTTTTAATGGTGCATAATGTTAGAACTCGCCTTGTTGCTACTTGCTAGACCAAGGAAGTAGTTAATAAGAAAAGAATTATCAACATAGATTTAGTGTGATACTACCTAATAGTCTAATGTCAATTGGTGCGAGGGTGAAAACTAAGCCATACATTGATGTGATGTCTAACATGAGGTAAAGTTAAGGGTTAGTAAATTATTCACACGTAGCTGGACCAAGGTATGGGGTGAAATTCTTTATTTGCTAGACTAAGGACTTAGAGATAGATAACTTACCACTTTGCATCTGTTACACTAGAAAGGATTACTATTACTAGGATTACCACGTTATGAGCTTATGGGGAACACTTACACCCTATTTACTTTCTCTCATTGATAACAACTAAAGTTCGAATCTTGCTTGCTTGTTCTCTAAACTATAATCAGTTATTTGTTACACAAAAACCCTCCTTTACTTGTCTCAGAAATAAGATGACTAAACAAATATAATCGTAAGTTAAGTTTAAGTCTAAACCATATTCCTCATGGGATCGACCCCAACCTCTAAGTTGGGTTCTTTACTTGATAACGATCACTTATACTTCTTTAAGGAGGTGTAATTTGAGCGTATCAAATTTTGGCGCCGTTGCCGGGGAATAAGGCTTTTAGATTAATTTTAACTACATTATTGAACTTTAGTCAATTATTTCCTATATTTACATCTTCTTTTGTTTTTGTTTTCTTCAGGTTTCTGCTCTAGTGTATGCTAAGTACACGGAGTCGAGGTGAACCACTGACCCCCTACGATCCTGAGTTGAGCAAAACTTTGAGAAGGATGAATAATCAAGGGGCCCGTGATAACCCAGTCATAGAGGAACCTGAGGACCATGTAAATAATGAGAATGTTTAGGTTCGGGGTGATAATCTACTTGGAGATGCATTGAGGGTGCAGGCCCTACCTGAACCAAGACTGCATGTTAATTATAGGGTCGAATTCAACACTGTCAAATCTGAAGGACCCATTATTCTCCCTCATCTACCTCCAGGGTATACATTTGTGGTGACTAGCAGTTTGATGCATATTCTTACAATGAGGGGTTTATTTTCCAGTATAGCTTCAGAAGATCCGTATGGGCACATGGCCAAGTTGAGGACTGTTTGTAAGAGTTGTGTGGGGCAACCAGAGTTGGATATGGACGTTATAGGGTTAAGAGTCTTCCCTCTATCATTGACTGGTGATGATGCTGTATGGTTTTCTGAGCTTTCGTACAACTCAATTCATACATAGGACTAATTGCACAAGGTGTTCATGGCCAAGTAGTTTCCGTTGTCAAAGAAGCTGAACTACAAAGATAAACTCAACAACTTCGTAGCACTACCTGGAGAGTCTGTGAATAGTTCATGGGACAGGTTCACTGCATTCATTAGAAGTTTTCCGAACCACCGCATTTATGATGAGTCACTAAAGAAGTATTTCTATAGAGGTCAATATGACAATGGTAAGGCTATGCTTGATACTATTGCAGGAAGATCATATGGTGAGTGCACTTTTGAGGAGTTCACTGAGAAATTAGAGAAAATTTCCTAAAATAATAAAGCATGGAGCACTCAAAAGTCAGACACTGGAAAAAGCTCTTTTATAGTTCAATCTGAACCTAGTCCATCTGCCGGCGACATTCGTAAGGAGATAGCTCAGATGAGGACAAAACTTAGGTTGGTGTTGAAACATGTTAGTGGAGGTGCAGAAAAGGTAAATGTGGTTAATTATTTGACTAGGACTCCACCACTACTGGAAGAGGAATGTTACTATGAGGTGGATGCTTACTTAGTGAATGATTAGAAAGGGGGTTTTCGAGTAAACGCCCAAGGTTCCAATTCGGATAATTGGCGCCAGGGTCAAGGAAACCAAGGTTGGAACTATGGTAATTACAATCGAGAGGGTCAATATGTCCGGGATGGGAACTACAGTCGTAACAACAACTAAAACTGGAATAACTATGGCAATAGGAATGATAGAGCTAGTCCTTATGTCCTTCCACAAAATTGGGAATCTGGAAATAGGGAAGCTGGGGGTAGTATGTCACGGATTGAGGATATGATTGATGAGTCCACAAATTGGACTCATTTAGGGCTATATTTTAATGGAAATTCTGTCCTCAAATGCTTATTTTATCTCAATATATGATGTAAACCCTTAAGTTTGAGGTATTTGAAGTTTGAATGAAAGCATGGACACTACGTCGTAAAAAAGAATAAAAAGAATGAACAAATGAAAGCCTTAGGATCAACATGTCGCCAAAGGGTCTTAGTTCGCCTTTTTTTCCAGTGTGCTGAGCCCTAAAGGAAAGGATCAAGTTGGCAGAAAAAGGGAGCAATCGATGCATCGCTGAGTAGTTTCGCAAAGTTGTACCATGTCGCCCAATGACCCAGAACATGAAGATGATGAAGGATGGTGCAATATGGAGATGAAATACACCGAAAGACGAATCACCGAGTTGATCAGCGATTTCGACTAACGATGCCGAATGATCCGCTGAAGCACAAATCTGTGAAAGCTATAAATACTAGTTAGAATTGTAGTTTTAAGTGTCTAATAATTATTATAGTTTTCATATAGAATAGTACTTTTTGATATACTTTCTCTAAGTTTGAGAGGATTTTGAAGACTTGAAGATCCAAAGGGTTTCATCTTCAAGATTTGGAGTTGGGCCTCTTAGATTCTTCAGTTTTGTCCTGCATAAAGACTTAAATCTTCATACTCAGTTGAATGCGAGCTCAATTTGGTATAAATTTCTATCTCATATACATGTGTGGCTAAAAACCCCAATTCTTGGGGTGTAATTTAGCGAATATGGGTTAGATTAGTTGTTGGGTCTTACTTGCTGATAGCCAATTTGTCGTTTAAATGTTGTTTTGTTTAGTGGTTGTGGATGAACTTAATGAGGTTGTAATTGCAAATATAATCTCATATATCTGTTTTCGGCTTGCTCGAGAGAGAGGTCGTAAAACTAAGACCACTAAATTGATGTCTAGTGTGAGTGGGTCGACATGAGGTTCAACTCGAGAGATGAACCCTAGTCCTATGTCCACACTTCCAACTTGAGAGAGTGAATGGGTTAAGGCGGAGGTTGTTCTTCATGCGACAAGTGGGTGTCCGAAAGGAACTCGCTTGAAACGGGGTAAGTTTCTCAAGAGAGAGCTTATCCCCCTTAAAGTCTAGCCTAGTCATAATTACTCTACAAGTTCTCTATCAAAAGCATGTACCCACTGATTTAGTCTATCCCGTATTCCATTCACATCCCATGAATACCCCTTTCATTACTTAGAAATCCCTATTTATTTTGATGTTTTTACTTACTAGTGACAAAACCTGACACTCTTGTGTCCCCCTTTAATTTATAATGTTTTTTTTTATCAATCCTGGCAATACGCAGTACACCAACGATACACACAACCAAACACATACGCGTACGAACCTTTACGTATCTTCTTCTTCGCAACGACCATAAAATCGATGCAAAACCAAGCAAAACTTATACTAATTCATCTCATTTATGTTTTAGCTGAATCCACTAATTAACCCAAATTTCCTATGTTTCAAATTCAATTGGCTATTTAAATAGGCTAGAATTGTAATTTTTTTGGTCAAATCTCAAAATCCTTGCATAAACACTATATTTTGCCACTTCTTGAATCAATCTTCAAAGGAAATTTGAGCCCAATTCACTCCTATAAAATGCACATTCCTTTGAATACCAAAAAATACCAATCAAATCCTAGCAATACACCGTACACCGATGATACACACAGCTAGACGCATACCCGTATGTGATAACGCTCAAATGTCCTCCTTAAAACCAATTAAAAGGGACAATGGTCGTAGTCAATAAAAAATACAACAAAGATTCGGGGTTGAATCCCATGGGAAATGGTATATCATGGAGAATTCCTATCAAGAGATTTGAATTTTAAAATTGTTCATTTGTAAAAGAAAGAACAAGTGGGTGGATACTTCCACCAAGTTCATATAAACTTTTGGTTATCAATTATCGCAATTAAACTAAAATGTTGCATATTTCAAGAGATAACAAGCAATCTAGGTGTGGGGATGGGAGATTGATGTCACATAGGGGTAATTGTGCTACTCTATAGTGATGAACATTCATGAATAGGCTAAGTCATCTTCATTGATGCTAATCATCTTTAGATCTCAAAGCATCTATGCATATAATCTCTCTTTGGTCTTACCTAAATGTCAATCTAAACAACCCAAAACATTAGTCTATTCTCTCTTTCAAGAACAAGGAAAATAGTCTCGACCCATAAGCTCTATTTTCAAGCAAGTTACATACATCAAACATAAATTACTAAATTTAGACTAAGTACCCACTCCAATTAGTCTCTTTTGAGCATCAGCCGGAGATTCGAAGTAAGAATTAGGTTGCAACCTTAAATTAACCTCATGATAATAAGACCAAATTCATGTATGGACAGCAGCAAAATAGAACATAGCACAATACCCACTGCATTAAAGCAACACCCAACCCCATAATTGCAATCCTAGATCTTGGGGTTTTAGCCACCCATCACAAAAAGTAAAGAGATTATATCTTCCATGGAAGATACCATAGGTAACATGAAATTAGGCAATAACGAGTAAACCCACTTTGGATTCAACTTCAATTTGTCAAGTTCAAGCACAAAGTTGTAAAACCCCAAAAGCTAGAAAAGTGTTCTTCAAAGGAAAAACTGTTTTCTCTCTAAACTCTTCACACACTATGATATTTTCTATTCTATGTCATCTGATATCTAATTTCTCTCTCCATTAGTCTATTTATAATTTCCCAAAATTAGGCCCAAAATTCCACTACTTGGCCTAGTTGGCATCATTAGTCAGGGTCGTCGAACTCGTTTGGTGCATCGCCTCTTACTCTTCAGCTCACCTTTTTATGCTATAGGCATCAGGTATTTTGAACCTCAGTTGGTGAACTTGATTGAGTCAACATTTTGCGTTTCGTGAATCGCCGAGTACCACCACCTTTTGAGTAGTCAATCTTTTCTTTCCATAATTTGAATTTGGGAGATGCTCATCAAGATCGACTTTCTTATTCGGCGCATCGCCTTTTCCAATGGAGTCCTTCAACCTGATTTGGCAGGCACAAGTACTATGCATTGTCATTTTGGGTGAGGTCGTACTCTATTGGAGATCCATCTTTCTTGTTAGGCGATCCACAATGTATGGTTTGCATTTCTTTTTGCATTATGGCCATTCTTTCAAACATCAATCCATGCCATGTCCAATTTCCTTCATAGCTGCAAATCATTAATATTTAATCAAAATAAGACTATTAGGCATTTAGGACACTAATTATTGAGCTAAATAGACCTTAAATGAGTGCAAATCTACCACTCATCAACACCCCCAATTTAAACTTTTGCTTCTTCTCAAGTAAATCAAGAACACAAAAAGCTCAATAAGGGTGTCTACAACATTACTCAATCAGACCTAACATGCAAGGGCCATAGGCAGAATACTCTCAATAACATGTTACCCTAAATCATGATTAAAAAGCTTCAAATGATGACTATACGGTCTCAACACAAGCTCAAGATCACTTTAGCTTCTTTTCTAATGCAAGACCATGTTTCAACAAATGCATTCAAGTGCCCTAACATTATGAACGATTCCATGCTCTCACAAAGCAAATTCAACAAGATGTACGAAATCAATGCAACTCTTACTATCTTAAAAGAGAAATACATGTAAGATTTGTCCCATAGATTTTCCCATTTTTTCCAATCATCATACAACCTAGTCCATGTAAGATCTCTAGGGTCTTTTAGGCTTGTAATGGGGTTGAGGATTAAGATATGGTCAATTTGGATTGGTGACTTTATCTTTTCAAAGCATTGTTGCAATCATCATCACATCTTCTCAATTTCTTTTCCTTCATTTTCATTTGAGACCTCAAACTTTGACTTGCCACTCACTTTATTTGGGATCCCCATTATTAAATTTACTTCTCTTTTTCATTTTAATTTTTCAAAAGCATCTTCATCACAATGACTCTTTTTTATAAGGAGAGGTTCCTTCTTTTTGTAACAACTTTCAACATTGAGTCTCATTTCATATTTCTTTTCCTTTCACTTGGCTTTCATTCTTCCTTCCATTCCCCCAACTTAGAATTTTGGCCTAACTTGGCTATCCAAACATAACAATGCTTCAAAAAGGATTTTCGATGAGGACAATTTCCTTCAAGAGGCTTTCTTTTGTTTTTTGCCAACAAATAGGTTAGGCTCAGGCCAAAATAGATGCACATCCTCACAAGGTGAGGATTGTGGAAAATTGGGTTTCATGTTCGAATTGTTGCCTAAGATCATGCCTCACATTAACCAAGATTCAAACAATTAGACTAAGGAAAATTCTAGGACACCACATACATGCTTTCAATTAATACCTCACCACTCATGAAACTTCGAAATACACTCATTTACCACTTCCCAAAAAGATCAAAAGTGTACATGCGATGTTCATTGCAACGCTCACATCAAAACGAAACTAGACAACAAAAGATTTTAAGAGATCGGTCGAAAGTGCGATCACATTGATTTCATTCTCACAACACCAACACTATACACCATGCTTATTTAGAGTACTATTCAAGACATTGATATTGAACATAATCGATCCTCAAACTATTATCAATGAAAACTTCAATCATTTCACGATTTAAAACTCATGGGGGGTTGAAAAATCAAGAGAGAATGAAATATAAACAAGAGATACACTTTAACCAAAAGAGAACTATAAAAACAAAACTAAAGTACTACTACAATCATTTAAAACTCAAAACAAACTACAATTAAAAGGGGGCTGATATGAGGCCAAAAATATATTTTCTTATCATTATTTGTCTCACATTTAGTTATTTTATTTGCCCTTTTTGAGCATGAATTTTATGGATTGTGCTAAATAGTGTATTTATTTGTAGAAATAAATTGGTGTAATGTTGAAGAAGTGTGGACTTAAAATGAATTAGAGATGAAAGGTTGAAGAAGGAAATCAAGAAAACAACTTAATGGATTAATTTCATTATAATAATATATAATATATAAAGTATAGTAGATTGAAAATTGCGAATCAGTTAAGGTCAATTGTGCCACGGGATAATTTCTGAAGGTAGTGGCCAACGCAGAGTTGAGGCGGTTGCACAATTCTTTGGTCTCCTAATTTTTTATGGATTCAATTATTTTATTTAGGTTTCTAACTCTGTAAATAGTCCACAACAATAATTATTAGGGGATATTAATCATTGGGCACCAAATATAAAGTTGTCAATATTCTTTAGGATTTTCTTCTTCTTCTTCTTCTTCTTCTTCTTCTTCTTCTTCTTCTTAGACAGTAGTAGCTAAAGACCCTTGTTATGGGGCTATGGCTATGGGTAATTTTTGAACATCGATTGTTTTGAATTAATGTTGGCTATCACTTTGAATTACTTTTGTATTCTTGTTTTAGTGTTCCATGCTTGATCACCATAGAAATAAATCTCTTGTCTACTCTTAAACTCATGATACGCTAAGGTAGATAGACCAAAGGATACATAAAGCTTGATCTTCAATTAAATTGAGTTGATTTGTGTTTAGGAGTGACGCTCAGATGAACACCTAGCTTTATTACGAAATAGGATGAAATATAAATGCTCGGCAATTAGGACTACCTATCTCCACTCAACGATGTAGTTAGACATCTAATTGGAGTAGGTGACTAGAGATGGGGAGACCATGATCATAAAATCAACCCTGTAAATCAGTAATTTGATAACTATAGTTAATTCATGCATGAGATGTGATACATGAAACCCTATACATGCTGCAGCCCTAGAATTTTCCAAATCACTATAAATAATTTTATTATTTCATTCCCGCATTCTTTTATTTACAAATAAAATTCAAATTGTTTTGGCACTCTTAAATAAATATTTAGACTATTATAATTTAGTAAATAGTTAATTTGACAAATCCTTTGGGTTCGATAATCCAGTTCTCTTAAGAGCCACTATATTACTTGCACGACTACGTATACTTGCGTGTGCAATTGGGACCAACAAGTTTTTGGCACCACTGCCGAGGACTTAAGAATTAGAAGATATTTGATTTGTCTAATTTTTGAAGTTAGAAAGCAAGTGTTGACAACTTGATCTTAAGTATTCATTTTGCAGGTTGTGTTGAATTTTCAAATTGAACGACGACCAAGACTTGGTGGAGCCTCTAGCTGAACCCGTATTTGTTTATAACCGGAGAAGGCAAAGATGACTCACTTACCTTATCCCTGTTGTTGCTAGTGAACCATTAACTCCGGTAGCAAGAGTTGAACAAGAAGAACCTGTAGTGATGGCCGAGATGAAAGTGAGAGACATGGCAATACCACGTATCACCACTGTTACTTCACGCATCCAGAAACCTAAAGCTGGTGGAATATTTGAACTAAAGCATAGCATGGGGCAACTAATGCACAAGAATGGATAGTTCATTGGTTTATCGTACGAGGATCCACAAGTTCATATCCAGAATTTCCTTAAAATCAGTGACACTTACACTCAAATTGGAATGAACTCAGATTACGTGAGGATCACCTTATTTCCCTTTTCTCTGCTAGGGGAAGCAAAAAGTTGGTTGAATTCTGAGAGCGCGAACTCCATAAAACTATGGGAAAATCTTGCACAAAAGTTCCTTATAAGGTTTTTCCTATATGGGAAAACAACAAAGTTAAAGAGTGACATATTAAGATTCTAACAAAAAGGAGGAGAAAACTTCTACCAGGCTTGGGACAGGTTTAAGTCTATGTTGCTGAGCTGTCTATACGTCATTAGGCAAACGAGGTGTTGGTCCACACCTTTATTGAAGGGTTAGAGCCCAACACTAAAATTTTACTTGATTCAGGTGCAGGTGGACAGTCTCTGGAGAAGACATACGTTGAGTTGTTCACCTTGCTAAACAGAATTTCACAAGGTAACCCCGAGTGGAATGGAGGAGGAGCCAAACCAGTAGTACAAAAGACTGCTGGAATGTTGGAAATAAGTGCAGTAACAACGTTAACTACACAAATTGTTGAGATGCAGAATATGATGAATACACACTTCAGCAACCTATCGCTAAGATAGAAGCAAGCTCAGGTAAATGCGGTACAACAACCACTTACATGGTGTGAGATTTGTGGAGGTGGATACCACAATGCAGAGGTGTGTAAGGCAAACCCAGATTTTTTTAACTTTGTAGGAAATTCACAATGTGGAGGAGGTCATCAGAATTGTGGTAACTCCTACAATCCTAGTTGATGAAATCATCCAAATTTTTCTTGGGGAGGAAATCAAAATCAGACTCAAGGTTAGAACCAATATAGACACCCATGGGAATGTATATGGTTATCAACAACAAGGCCAATGAGATCAGCCTAGTAATTGACAGAGTAGAATGAGCAAAGAGGATATGCTAAAGAAGATCATGGCTGATCAAGCTCAACTAGCAACTGATGTGAGAAATTATTAGTTAGCAACCCAAAATCTGGAGAAACAATTTGGGCAATTTGCTAGTGCTCAAAACTCACGACCATAAGGAGGTTTACTGGGAAATACTGATCCAAATCCCAGGCAGGTGAATGCGGTAGGTACACGTCGTGGGTTGCAGTTGGAGGAGTTGGCTCCAAAGAAGCAAAATGTTTAATCTGCAAGCAAAGAGGGTGTACCCAAGGAGAGTGAGACTGTTGCACAAGAAGAAAGAGTGCAACCAAGTTTAAAAAATAGAAAGAGGACAAATGTTTTGGTAAGTTCCTCTCTCTGTTAAAACAAGTTCACATTAACTTGCCTTTGGTAGATGTTTTGCAGGGTATACCTAGGTATGCCAAATATGTGAAGGAGATCATGGAAAATAAGACGAGATTGGCCAATTATGAAATAGTGGAACTTATTGAAGAGTGCAGCTCCAGAAACCAAAATAAATTGCCCACCAAACAGAAATATTTGGGCAACTTTATGGTTCAGATCACCATAGGGTATAGCATTCATGCGCGAGGGTTGTGTGACCTTGGGGAGAGTATATACCAGATGCCAACATCACTGTATAAGAAAATTGGGGTTGGGTAGTCCTAAACCTACCACCAATATCTTGCAGTTGGTAGATCGGTCAGTGGCTAGACCAGAGGGTATGGTAGAGGATGTCTTGTTCCAGATGGTATCCTTGATTTTCTAGTAGATTTTGTGGTGATAAATTTTAAGCTAGATCATGAGTTTACTTTCATCCTTGGAAGAAGTTTTTTGGCCATAGGGCGTACTGTGATAGATGTAGCAGCTGGTCAACTGACTATGCGGGTGCATGACAAAGTGGAAGTGTTTGATATCTACAAGGCATTGAAAATGCCAACTGTGTATGAAGAATTTTTTGCTATAATAGTGGTAGATCTTAAAGACTAAGCTCATTACATGGCATGCAAGGACCCGTTGGAGCCTGTGTTAGTGGGACATGATATTTATGGGGATACTGAAGCAGAAAAGATGGTACAATTTATGGATGTATCGAGTGTGGGCATATCAAGTGATTACTCAGAGCCGCTAAATAGGGTGTTGGGTTCTCCACCCAAATCGTCCATTGAAGAAGCACCTAAGCTAGAGCTAAAAACATTCCCAACTCACCTAAGGTATGCATTTTTGGGTAAAGATAAGACCTTACCTATGATTTTGTCTATGTCTGAACCACAAGTTGAAGCAATATTGAGTATACTGAGGAAGAGGAAAGCAACTTTAGGCTGGCAGATGTCTGAAATTCATGGGATAAGTCCAATGTTGTGTAGGCATAAGATTTACATAGGGGAAGGTCACAAGCCGAGTGCACAACACCAATGCAAACTCAATCCAATCATGAAGGATGTGGTAAGAAAAGAGGTGATCAAGTGGCTATATGTGGGGATAATGTATCCCATATCTGACAACAAATGGGTGAGTCCGGTGCAATGTATTCCCAAAAAGGGCGGTATAACAATGGTGACAAATGATAAGAATGAATTAATTCATACAAGCAAAGTAATTGGGTGGCGTATTTGGATAGACTATAGAAAGTTGAATGATGCCACCATAAATGACTATTATACTGTGCCATTCATTGTTTAGATTTTGGACAGACTGGCAGGAAAAGAACATTACTGCTTCTTGGATGGCTACTCAGGCTATAATCAGATAGTCATTGCATTAAAGGATTAGGAAATGACAACCTTCACTTGTTCGTATGGCACCTATACATTCAAACGTATGCCATTCGGATTGTGCAATGCACTAGCTACATCCTAGAGATGCATGATGGAAATATTCCATGATATGGATGAGGATTTTGTTGAGGTGTTCATGGATTAGGAAAAGTGCCACTTCCTGGTTCGATAAGGGATTGTACTGGGGCATAAAATTTTAAGAAATGGGCTAGAAGTTGATAAAGCTAAAGTGGAGTTCATTGAGAAGCTACCACCACCAATCACTATGAAGGGAGTCCGAAGTTTTTCGGGACATGTCGGGTTTTATATAAGATTCATTAAGGATTTTTCTAAGACTGCAAGACCCATGTGCAGTTTATTGGAAAAACAGGTGAAATTTGCTTTTGGTGAAAGTTGTTTGCAGGATTTTGAGCTGTTAAAGAAGAAGTTGATCGAAGCTTCTATTTTGATTATTCCAAATTGGGAGCTACCCTTCGAGCTCATCTGTGATGCCAACGATACAACGGTTGGTGTAGTGCTAGGCCAGTGTAAGGATAAGATGTTTCACTCCATTTATTATGTTAGCAAGAATCTATATACAACACAATCGAACTACACTATCACAAAAAAGAGATGCTCACACTAGTATGACTGGGCGTTTGGTCAGTTCGGTTCGGTTTTTCAATTTTTGGTTTGGCCAAATGTGAAACCAAACCAAATTGAGATAAATTCAGTTTGGTTCGATTATTATAATTTCGGTTCGGTTTATTCCGATTTGGTTTTTGGTTTAACCAAATTTAACTAACAGTGGCCTGTGACATACTGGCATATGGATAATTTTAGTAAATTGAAAAAAAAAGCTTCAGAAATGCAGGAATTGAAATAGCTATTAAAGACGGTCACAGACGAACCCTTTAAATAGCTATGCATTTTGTTCCCAGTAAATGAGTTCAAGAACACATTATGCACTTCACTATGTTTAAAACAGTCTTTACTCTTTACTGATCAAAAAGAATGTATAACATAGTCCAAACTATCCCAAATTACCATACGAGCCAGATAACCCAAACAAAATAATCAAAAAGAATGTATAAGATAGTCCAAACTATCCCGATTCCCAAATGACCATACGAGCCAGATAACCCAACCAAAATAAACAAGGAACATAGCTTTCTCCAGTATAGCAATGGATTAAAAAGCCAAATAAGCATACATATAAACCCACCACCTCTTTTGAAGTTTCTTACATAAATCAAACCTAAAAAAGAAACCACTCCGACAATTAACAAACCAGCAGACAAATAGGCAGCACCACAACAGACAAGTAGGCAGCACCGCAGCAGACAAGCAGGTAGCATAAAAATTTTTCTTATCCAAAACTGATAATTCTTGTCCAAGCAGTTCGGCAGGCAGCAATATTAACAAACTAGTCGAGAATAAGAATAAAAAGACTATCAAGAGTCAAGACAACAACACTACACAATTCAACAAACTTGTGCCTAGCCCTAAAATATAGTTAGTTACAAACTAAAGTCCAGCTGCTAGTAGGCAGCATTGCAATTTGCAACAACCAAAAGATTTAGAAAACTAACAAAATATTGTTGTGCAACCTCCAGTGCAATAGCTCCCAAGTTCCAAGTTCCAACAGATAGCAACCAAGAAAATAACAAAAGATTGATGTGCCTACGAGAAAATAGAATTCTTTAGACAAATGATCTACATTTCATAATAAAATATATAAAACTATCAAGCAAGTTACGTAAATAAATTCTTTACTTACCCGCTACCACGCATCACTAGTTGATAGTTGAACTTACAAGTTGCAATTATATATCAATAATACTAGATTCAGCTCCACTACATGCAAAATCTAAAACAATATGAAAGAATTTGTTAGTTGTTAAGAAACATAAGCAAGAAAATTATTTTCAAGATAATTAATACAAATATCAAATTCTTATCAAGTTCAAGTTGCTCAAGATACTCTAAATATTCCTCAATATTGATTGGAAAAGGCTCACTTCTATGCCAATATTGAACACAAATAAGAGATTGCACAAGTTTAGGAGTTAATGAACTCCCAAAGGGATCAAGAACACGACCTCCTGTGCTGAATGCACATTCTGATGCAACACTTGAAATGGGAATGACTAACATATCACGAACCATCTCCGCAAGAATAGGAAATCTCGGCTCATGAACTTTCCACCACATTAATATATCAAATTCATCACTATCTGGCTCAATATCTTCAGCAAGATATCTTTCCAATTTTGATTTACTACCTGAACTTCCACTAACTTCTTTATGCTTCTCAAATTGTTGTTTCGTTCTCATTCTTCCTCTATTTACACAGTTATCACAACCACTCACATTAGATATATTTGATGAGTTGTCAAATGAAGTGGGTGATGGTACATGTGACGAGCTTTTTGAGGATTTCTTAACATAATAATCAAACAATTTTTTTCATGTATTTTTTCATTTCTGAACATAGCTTGTCCCCTACTTCTTTTCCAAACATATCCACAATTGCAAATGGAACATAATCAAGCTTGTTACAGGGATCCAACACAGATGAAATAAAGATCATCTTGTTCATTTTATGTGGTTCACCCCAATACATTTTGAACTTTTCATTCATACTTTTTTCCATTTCATTCAAATTACCATTTTCATTTTCTATCATCTCTTTCAAAATAAGATTAAGTTCAGCAATTTCAACAAAGTGTGTATTGCTAGTGACATAATTAGAACCAGAGACCTTCAAAGTAAGTACATAAAAAGTTTCAAGAAATTTCACCATTGACATCACATTTTTCCAGTCAACACTTGTAAGAATATCACTTGTAAGAATATTTGCACTAGTTCCATTTTCATCACTAGTTCTATCATCATCTTCAGAAGAAACAGAACCAAAGGTACATAGATGATTCAAGTATCCAATATCATAAAAACTATATCTTTCAAATGCAAGCTCAAAATGTTGTGCTACATCAAGTATCGAATATGTAGAGTTCCACCTAGTAGGAACATCTAAACACAATGATTTCTTACAAGTAATCAAATAAGATTGACAACATTCTTTCAACTTTCTAAGTCTTGCGGGAGATTGTTTAATGTACTTCACGACTTGTCTCACTAGCTTGACAGACTTACCAATTTCCCTCAACCCATCTTGCACAATAAGATTAAGGATATATGCCATACACCTCACATGAAGATGGTCACCATCCATAATGTTAGTTCCCTAATTACACAATTGTTTAGACATTTCTTTCACAGTAACATCATTAGAACTAGCATTATCAACTGTAATAGTATACACATTATCCAAACCCCATTCAAGCAAACAATTAGTAATGCAAGCCACCATATCCTCGCCCTTATGACTAGAAATAGGACAAAAAATTATTATTCTTTTATGCAAAGTCCAATTTCTATCTATAAAGTGGGCTGTCAAACATATGTAATTGATTTTTTGTATAGAGGTCCAAGTATTTGTCATAAGACAAACTCTTGGATGTGCTTCTTTGAAAACCTTCTTCAAACGTTGTCTTTCTTCAAGGTATAGTTCATAACAATCTCTCGTCACGATTCTATGAGAAGAAATATGAAATTGAGACACTGTAACTCTCATGAAGTTTTTAAAACCCTCTTTCTCAACAAAACTAAATGGTAGCTCGTCAACAATTATCATTTTGGCTAAAGCTCTCCTACTTTGTGCTTGGTCAAATTTCCAACTGCTAATCACCCCTTTCTTTTCTCCCGTTGAAGATGGTAGAAAATTAATTAGATTTTGACCTTTATCTACGGTGTCACGAGGAAATTTAGGACATATTCTCATATGATTATTCATTAATGATGTACCATTACTTGATGTAGAAGCTGCATAAGGTTTCTCACAATACTTGCATTTGGCTTTCTTAGCTCCACTTTCATCAGTGAACTTGTCAAAATGCTTCTAACAAGCAACTCTAGGTTCCATGATTT
The DNA here is from genome assembly GCA_037074985.1 of Solanum bulbocastanum. Taxonomy (NCBI): domain Eukaryota; kingdom Viridiplantae; phylum Streptophyta; class Magnoliopsida; order Solanales; family Solanaceae; genus Solanum; species Solanum bulbocastanum. The sequence goes on along the minus strand of CM073599.1, from coordinate 30,387,339 downwards.
TTCTTTTATTTGAAGTATCAACATCAACTTCAACCTCATTGGGAGATGAGGTGTTAGGTGTGCTATCATTTGAAGCTTCACTTTCACTTATCCTACATCCAATTTGTGTCATCTTAGTTTGTAAAAAAAGTGAAACAAACAAGAATAACAACAATCAGAAAGATGCAGTACATTACAGTTCACAAATCACAGAAATAATCACAAAGTTGCATACTTGTATTGAATAATTAAACTCACGCAGTTCAGTTGCGGTTCAGAACTCAGAAGAACAATAATCACACAGTACATTATAGGGAAAACCTCTTTATGCAAATACAAACTACATGACTAAAACTGAAGTACAGGGAAAACCTCTTTATGCTCATATAAGCAGCAAAACTAAAGACAACCATAAAAGCATGGATGAAATAGATAAAATCCACTTTCCAGTTCTACACATATAGTCGCACTGTCTTCCAGAAAGAGAACATTTGAGTATGAACAATTGGTATAGTCAACAATATCTCACATGACCAGAAGCAGACTGCTAAAATTCTTTCTCAAACAAACTTATTAGCAAGATAAATAGGGAAAAGTCAGAAAACATAGCATCTTAATACCAATTCTTCCCTACTGACTAGTTGTAAGTTCATTTGACAAAGGAATGAGTACATGATTAGAACTCAATTTAGAAGGATTAACAGATAACCAATGTTGCTAAATACACATTAAAAATTGTATGGCGCGAGCGGCAGAATCTTGCAAACCTGTTGATAAGAAAGGGGATGAATAATTGCACCTGTACCACTGACTCTAAGAAGTGGTCAGGAGTAATTGATTTCTAATTAAAGAGGAGTAGTTGAGGGTGGCGCCGGTGAGCACTCAGTGTCAGCGAGGAGCCAAGAGCAGCGACAGGCTTGAGACAACGAGCTGAGATATGAGAGATGAGAGTTGAGAGACTAGCTCGGAGCTGCGGTGTAATTAAGAGTCTGAGATGATATGATAGTTGAAGCTTATGGACTATGGTCTATGCCCTACAGTGGTCGACTGGTCGCCTGGTGGTCAGTGGTCTCAAATTAGGGATTGCTAAGCCTAAATTCAAATTGGAATTTGGGCTGGGCATTGGCCTATTGCCTATTGGGCTGAGACTTGAGAGCTATGAGACTTGAGAGCTATATTTTTATTAAAGGAATGGGCTGGGATTTCATGAAGGGGTAAAGTCAAGATCAAGAATATATATATTTAATTTTAGTTTTCCGGTTAACCAATTTTTTAAGCTAAAAAACCGAAAACCGAACCGAAGAACTGAAATATTGAAAATCAAAACCAAAAATGACTTAAATAATCGAAAAACCAAAAACAAAATTTAAAAAAATTGGTTTGGTCAGTTTTTTTGATTTTAACCGTATTATGCCCAGCCCTACACACTATTGTTTGCTTTTGATAAGTTTCGTTCTTACTTGGTAGGCACCAAGGTTGTTTTTACATTGATCATGTTGCGATGAGGTATTTATTCAACAAAAAGGATGTGAACCAAGGCTGATTTGATGGATATTACTCCTGTAAGAGTTTGATATAGAGATTAAAGATAGGAAGGGGACTGAAAACCTGATAGCCAATCATTTGTCAAGATTGGAATGAAGAACAGATTCGTGAAGAATTTCCTGAAGAGCAATTGCTAGCCTTGGACATTGCACAAGTACCTTGGTATGTTGATATTGTAAACTTTCTGGTGAGTGGTTTATTTTCACTTGGGGCTTCAATACATCATAAGCAAAAGCTGAAACATGAGGCTCGGTTTTATATGTGGGGTGAGCCTTTCTTATTCAAGCAAGGACCAAACCAGGTGGTGTGAAGGTGTATAGCAGAAAAGGAGGCGATGTAGGTATTGGAGAGTTGTCACTCTTTACCCTATGGTGGGCACCACAGAGGCGAGCGCACGGTGCACAAGGTATTGCAATTCGATTTATTTTGGCCTACTATTTAAAGATGTTGCAATTTTTGTGAAGGGTTGTGATCAATGTCAGAGAATGGGAACTACTATTTCTAGAAGACATGAGATGCCATTAAGCAACATCCTAGAGGTTGAGATCTTTGATGTATGGAGGATAGACTTCATAGGATCATTCCTAGCGTCCAATGGTAATTAGTACATACTTGTGGTAGTGGACTATGTGTCCAAATGGGTGGAGGCTTTCGCTTTACCTACTAATAATGAAAAGGTGGTGGTGGTGGTGAAGTTCATCAGGAAGCACATCTTCACCAGGTTCATAACTCCTAGGGCCATGATAAGTAACGGAGGTAAGCATTTCATAAATAGTTTGGTACAAATTTTTTTGGCTAAATATGGAGTGGGACACAAGCTAGCCATAACCTATCATCAAACTAGCAATCAAGTGGAAGTGTCCAATAGAGAAGTATTGTGAATGGGCAAAGGAAAGATTGGAAGGATAAGTTAGATGATGCTTTGTGGGCATACATGACTGCATACAAGACACTAATAAGGACTTCTCCTTATCGAATGGTGTTTGGGAAAACATGTCACATTCTAGTGAAATTGGAGCATCAAGCATACTGGGTTATAAATAAGTTGAATCTAGACCCTGAATTAGCAGGAAAGAAAATAATAATACAGCCGCATGAGCTAGAGAAATTCAGGCTCCACGCGTATGAAATTCCAAGCTATATAAAGAGAATACTAAGAAATGGCATGACAAGCATATTTTTTCACATATATTTGAGCCTGGCAAATTGGTGTAACTATTCAATTCATGATTGAAGTTGTTCGTGGAAAAACTTTGGTCTAAGTGGAGTGGGCTGATTGATGTGGTGATGATGACCCAACATTGAGGTGTAGAGCTAAGAAACTAGGATAAGAACTCCACTTCTCTTGTAAATGGGAAAAGAGTGAAACACTATTTCGGGAATGACATTGATCGTGATCAAGAATCACTCAGCTTGAATGATGAGTGAGTCATGAGCTAGGTCGTGTCGCGACGTTAAATCAGGCGCTACACGGGAGGTAACCCGTGACCTCGTATAATAAATAAGATTTATGGCTTTCCATTTGTTATTTCAATTCATAGGAGTTAGTTTTTAGTTTAAAATGAAAAAGTTTGATATATCAAGAAAATACAAAAAAATGAGTCGTGCCACGACCAAAAATAAGGCACTAGATGTAAGCCAACCCATCGGGTTTGGATTAATGGATATTGTGCTTAAAACGTGCAGGGAACAGGAACTTGCCCCTATAGTGCGTCGCGAAAGAGTGCCCCAAATTTGATTTCGTTGGGAAATAATTAATCACGCGAAACAGAAACCTCCATAATGGGTGTGCGCCACAAAGCAAGGTAAGAATTTTTCCTTGCTAGGATTTAATTTTCTAGGGCGAGGTAAAACACTTCGTACCGTGCATGCATCACGGAGTACACCAGGAATTTTGGATTCAACGAGAATTAGTTTTTTGTCAAAAAAAAGGGAGCTTCGTAATGGAGCCACGTCATGGATGATGTCCAGAATTTTGATTTCAATGGAAATTAATTTATTTTCTTGAGGCAGAATACTCCGTAATGGAGCCGCGTCACAGAGAAGGTAAGTTTCTTTTGTGTATCATTAAAAAGACGGGTCTTACCCATTTTTCTTCAAAACACACGACCCAAGTCCCTTTTAGCCCTGATTTCTTCCCTCAATCCCCAATTTTCACCCCAAATAGCGATTATTCTTCCCTCCCCTTCTCCCTTTGTAATTTTTCAAGGTTCATTCCATAACGCGACGATAATTCCACCTCTTCCTCTCCCAATTCTCCTCATTTTCAACATTCAAGGTAGTATTTTATCGTCTTTTTGTGTGATAGTTGGGAATTTTTGCATGTTGTTGTTGTGGGTGAGTGTATTTTTTTTCTTGGGAATTTGGGGGTGTGATTGGTTGTAGATGGAAATGATATATGTTGATATTTATGGGTATTTCAAATTCTTGAGTAGAAATTTCCTTTGCTTGAGATTATTTTGTTATAGGGTGAAGACTGGTCATTTAAGCATGATAGGGTGAAAGATTTGGGGTTTGTTTGATGAATGAGATCGTGTGTTTCATGGATTTTGAGGGTATTAGTGTGAAGTCTTTAGTAACACTAGGGTGTACCTTTGAGTGGAATTGTGAGTTGTTGGGTCCGTGTCCTGGGATTGAGGTTGTTGTACTTGACTACTGTTGTGGTAACTAAATGCGATATGTGAATGTATCATTATGATGGTTTGTTTTGGCCTTGAGTTTCCGTGTTACCCATAAGGAAGGTAGAGTCACCCATGCCTTTCCGTGTATTGTTGGTTGTTTTTGCCTGAAATATATTATGTTTGCAGGCAATCTTGTTAGGTACTCAGCGACCCGGCAAAGAGGTGGTAACATCTAGCCAAAGGAAATGAGTCTGAAGTAGGGGGAATGTCCCTCCTGCACCAACAGTCCCACAGGGGCAAACTCGAAGGTTTGGAATACGAGCAGTGGTCAAAGAGGGTAAAGTGTGGTGGAAGAAACACACAGAGGCATGATACTTTCTTGAAGTGTGCATTGAAAGAGATAGTCTGGCACAGGAGTTTCCACGAATCATGAGGTACATCCAAGAACGTCATATGGAGTTCATTTTTGTTGAGCCAATCAAGTGCAACTTGCACATGGTCCTAGAGTTCTATGCCAACTGAGCGACGGAGTCCTAATTGCATTTTGTGAAGGTGCGGGGAGTTGATATCACTATCACTCCCAATGTTCTAAATGATATACTGGGAACTGCACCTGCTACTGACCCTTTGGTTCTAACGGGGTTGAACATTCGACCACCCTATCGGGCCATCCGACACACACTTTGTGGACCCCAGTCGATTGTTCAATGGACCAAACAGAGCGCAAAGAGGTTCCACCAGTCTCTTCCTTATGCACACATGAGTAGAGAAGCTCGAGTATGGTTGAAAATTGTCATGAATTTCTTGATACCTGGGCTACACTACACAGACATTACATGTGATAGAGTGTGCTTGGTTTACACCTTGATGACTAAAACTGAGTTGAATATTGGGGTAGTGCTGAAATCTTTCATAAGGAAGGCTTAAGTTCACAAATGGCGCATGTATGATTTTGGAGGTATCATTACTCGGTTGTGTTATGCTGCAGGTGTACCATTGGAAAGATTGGATTATATGGCACCACTTTTCCCAACGTCAGTGGATATAATGAAGACAAAAGGGTTTGACAATGAGTTCAGCCCACCACTCACCACACTACGGAGCTCCATTGCCGTGATGAGTTGATTATGGCTTGTATGGGCTGGAGATATTGCACTACCAAAATGGATGCTGGGCGTGGACTGAGAAGCAATTGGAGCAAGTTGAAAGGAGGTACTCGCTGAATGCACATGCCAAAACATTGCTAGGCATTAGTCCTGAGTTCCACGAGCATGTGGATGATGATATACCGATAGATGAGGACAGGCTATGCACTTGTTTTGATGTGGACTCTGATTCTAACACGGAGGAGGTTGAACCTACACAAGCCGATGATGAGGCCGAAGGCGGAGATACCATGGAGGACTGATCAGGGAGTGATTCACCTTACCTCTGTTCTTATTTTGTGATTTTGTGTAGCACTGGGAACAATCCTAATATTTCAAGTGTGGGGTGGGGTGTAATTCTCTATGTATTGTATATATTAGTTAAACATGGGTAGTGTGCTTTGTCTGTCTTTTATTTTATTTTTTTATTTGGGTTCCTTGGAGGTTTTTTCAGTTCTTTTGCCAAGGAGAGTCCCTTTGAGCCGTACAAAACACAAAAAGATTTTTTCTTTCTAGGATCGAGTGTAACACCCCATGTTCTACATGTACTAGTTCTATTTATATGACACTTATAAATTGCCTTGTGGTATAGTTATGGAATTGGTTTCCTGTAACAACTCATATTATGCATATGCTTGTTCTATTCTTGTGATACATGACATAGCCTTATAGTATAGGTGAGGGACCATGTTTCTTATATGATTAGCGTTGGTTTAAAATAGCTCGAAAGGTGATGTGATGCCTTGCACATTTTAGCATGTGTATTGCAAGTTAACTCCAACGGGAGTATTTAAACTCAAGACAGTAAGGTGGTAATTGAACTTAAAGTTGAAAGTTAAATGCTAAGTTAAAGCAAAAGGTATTAATATTTAAAAAATAGAATAAAATAAGTGAGCTACTTGCTTGACGTAACTAAGTTAGTAGGTGACAAGTAGGTGTATCACCTACTTTGACTTATTGACTTGTCCAAAGGACCAAGTAGGTGCATCACCTACTTGAGCTATATGGATCTAGTTAAAAAGGCAAAGGTTTATGGATCAGATTTGGGCCTATGCTAATGGACTCACTTGAGGCCCGAACTAAGTTAAATAAAAGGAAATTAAAATTAAAGCCCAGCAGCCAAATCTGCCAAGGCCCAATATATTTAAGCCCAAGTGAAAGCAAGTAGGTGCATCACCTAGTTTGACCTTTTGAGCTGCTTGATGTACACAAGAAGGTGCATCACTTACTTGACCTATTAGTGGCTGAAAATGGACCAAAAAAAGGAGGTTCTAGAGGATTACTTTTTTATGGTCAAGAAGGCTCCATATAAACCCAATATGAGCTGATCTTTTCACTCATTTTAACACACAAAATTCAAAATTTACTTCAACTATCTCTCTCTTTTCTCTCAAGAGCAGCCTAAAAATTCCTTCTAGGGTTCTTGAAGAAACCCTCATATCTACAAATCAAGGTAAGAGAAACACTTATGGATTTAGCTTAATTCTCCCATGGAGGACTAGAAAACATGTTATTCATGCTTAATTATAAGTACAAGGCAGAGGTTCCCACAAGCTACTGGTCACTTTCCTTAGTTATTAAGATACTTTTCTCTTCTTTTTTGGTTTAAGTGTGAAGAGAAGTTGAAGTTCTAGAGGAATTCAAGTTATAAGGTAAAGTTGCAGAAATTGAGGTAAGGTGACTACTCCATTTTCTTCCTCCTTGTGTTTGAGTTTGAGTGAGGAATTATGGGTGTGCTGTTATAAGAACTCAAGGGAGTGGTGAGTTCAATAATTGGTTGTATGATAAAGAATATTTGAGGTTGTTTTATGTGTATTGTTGTTAGTGCATCTTGGGTAATCTTTGAAAAGGATATATAATGTATGTATTGGGCAGAGAAGAAGGCTGTGGTGATACACATTATTTTAAGGGTTGTATGGGCTCATTATCCGTCAAAGTTAGCTACTGTTGTATAAGGCTCACGGCGTGATAGCTGCTAATTTTTATTTATCATGAATTATATTGTAGATTAAAACCTAAAAGGGGGAGGCTGAATCGTGATAGTTGTATTGGTTAGAGGATAAGGTATGTAGGGCTATTCGATTTCCTATTTCTTGGCATGAATCCAACACTTGTATTACAAAGCTAGCTTTCTAAGTGCCTTGGTAGTGACTAATCCATAGTTGCAGTTCCTACACCCTAGAGCATTAAAATGAATACTCTAATATGAGTTTATTACTAAATGTACGTGTTTACTCTACCAAGTATTAGCATGCAAGGTTTAAACTCATTTCATCGTCAAAGTACCCATGGCACGTATTCCCCTTATATAAATCAAAACGATCCTAGATTACACATGGTACATATGTTTATATGTTGGATATACATATATGTTACCTTTTCACATGTTTATATGTTCCCTTTATTGGTTATTACTCCCATTGTGTTAGACTATAATGTTACCTCACAATATCCTTACTTGCTCTATTGTACATTTTATATGTACTTAAATGGAATATGTATCCGTCCTTAAGTTGAATCTGTCCACATTCTCACTTGGTTCCACGTTTATGTATACCTTGCATTTGATATTAGTTAGTGAGTATTTGGCTATCATATAGAGTTCAAATATCTTGGTTGAATGTTAAATGTCTTCACTTGATATGTGCTTCAATTTGAGATGTCAAAATGCTTACTATGTCATATAAGCTCCTAAGTATTATGTTGGTGTCACATTTCCTTTCCATGTCATTGTCATTATCGTAAGTCCATATTCGTATATCTTCTACTACGGGCCCATAGTTCCAAATCTCAAAAATGATTATGACCACCAAATTAGCAATCTCAAAAGAGTTATGATCATCAAAAGAACAATCTCAAAAGAGTTATGAACATCAAAACAACAATCTCAAAGATTAAAGAATTTATGTGAAGCAATCTGTATAATTATGGGTGGCAGCCCAAGGGCAAATGCCTAGCATGGGTCCATCCCTAGGTGGCAGCTTAGGGGCAAAAGCCTAGCATGGGCCGATCCCAATTGGTATAGAAGGGTGGCAGCTCAGGGGCGAAAGCCTAGCATGGGCCGATCCCAATTTCTAAAATTATGAGGACGACATCCCAGGGGTTAAAATGCCTAGCATGGGTCATCCTTTTCTACCACTGATTAGCTGGTCATTTGTATCATATGTCTTATAAAGATTATAACGTACAACAAAGTAAAGAACAAAATGTAACATACACGATTCCACAAGTATAAGAAAATGTGGTCTCAAATCCTTATCTATTGGTATTTGATTTCACTTGAACTCTCATTTTACATATGGTTGTATTATGCCTTACATATTCAGTACATTATTTTGTACTGACGTCCCTTATTGGGGACGCTGCATTTCATGCTGCAGGTACAGTTACTCAACTAATAGATCTCCCCAATAGAAGCACATGATACTCAACGATTGCTGGTCAGCTCCAGGTTGATTTAGGGCTTTCCCGAGTCTTTACTATGCATATTTTCCTAGTGGTACAATCATGGATTCCAATAGAGGCTTTATAGACATTGTAAAGCTATCATATGTATTCATAGTTTCACTTGTTACATGTATCGGTTCAGCTAGGCGACATTTATTGTATACGAAACTTCTCATTGGTAAATCCATTTGCATAGTAGTTTACATTTTTATCATAGGTCACTTGTAAAGCATGTGTTCATATGGTACTTGTCTGCCTCACCTAGGGTTGGGGTGGGACATCAAGTCAGTCATCATAGTTGAGTCGCATTGCCATATGATAGATGGATGATGACCGTATTAAGGGGAATTTTCACTATTGAGTCGTAGGTATGGTATGTGTGTTGAAACTTGAAATTCCGAAAGAAAATTGTATGGAAGCATGTGGAAAATATATATATATATATATATGTATATATATATATATGAATGCATTTGAATTCTTGTACTTGATTGTAATGACTGCAACTTAAGCTTAAATATAACTTTTGCATGAACTGATTGCGTTGCCTGTGATTAATCCAACTTGATTAGAACTTGTTCCATAAGCGATGAGGCATTGTACTGTCCGTGTAGTGCATCTAATTTTAAAACTTTTCTGGCGTGTTATTGAAGAAAAATTGAAGTGTTGCTTTGTCTAGGAAATGATAATAGGCCTCCTTTAATTTGTTCAAAAAGCTTAGCCTTTTCAGATACTATCACTTGTAGCCTTATCGAGCCTGTAGCCTTTTATTAGCAGTCAGATTTTCACCTGACATCACTTTATTGAATCTCTAACTTGTTTGCACCCTGCTTGCCTAAGCATTGTAGCATAGACTGTTGTGGACTTAGTAAAACGGAAAGTGAAGAGGCAACCCGAAATAGACACAAGGTAAAACCCTCATTAAGAGAATAAAAGTATCATAAAAAAATTTGGTTCTTGGAATAAAAGAAATGAGGGGCAATTTGAGAAGTATGTAAATAATGTGTATTAGAAATGTTGAGAGAGGGCTGATAAATGAAGGAAAGGATGATGATGTCTTAAAAGTGCAAAGTTCTTAGGTAAGTGTAAGTCACTACTATATACTTATTCCTACCAATCCTTTTGCCGACATTACAACCTAGAAAATCCCTATTTGATTTTGTGCAAAACACGCTTAGTTAGTGAAGACGCACATAATGGGCAAGCTTATGGTTCTCAGTGCAAGCTTGTGTGCGAACTATTTCTTGGACTGAGGGGCACTTGTTGTATGAAAGATAGGTGATATCTAATGGTGAACATGAAGTTTAATGCTTTGGTTGCAAAAATTTGTCGAGTCATTACTTGATATGTATGATGTATGAAAGTGGTCAAGGCCACCTATAAATGAGAACATGCATGTTTGAACTGATAAAAGATCCTTGAAAGGAAGTGGCGGATGCACAAATACTAGTGTTAGGGTGTCTAGGTCTACAACTAATGTGGTAAGTTGTTTGAGGATGAACAAGACTCTAAGTGTGGGGTGGTGATCTTGGGCATATTTGTATGCCTAAGAACAAAATAACACCCACATTTTGGCCAAGTTTGGAATCATTCTTTACTAATTGATAGTAATGTCGAGTCATTTGAATTCATTTAGAGTAACCAACATGATTAGTTGGGTAAGTGAAGTTAAATGAAGAAACAAGCACTGAAGGCATTGGGAAGAACGAAAGGATCCAAGTAAAACAACAGCAAGAAAGGAGAATGAAAAATGAAGAACAAGGCATGTCAGTATCCTCTTCGTGTCGCGGAAAGGGATTTTATTTTTTGTTCGCAAAATAGAGTTGGAACGGAAGAATTCGTATTGTGCATGCGTAGCGGAGACGAGAAGATTTCCAAGAACTGGATTTTTGAGACCCCTCCGCGTTGCGAACTTTCTTGCCAGATTTGGTCGATTTCAATTAAATATAAATAAACTTAGATTTTTATTTTAGAAATTTTTCTTTTTCTGGGTTTGGAAGAATGACGACTTTGGGAGCTTTTTCATATGTTCTTGGGTTCATTCCTAAACTCTTCTATTTTTGATCTCTTTATGTTATTTAAACATTGCATAATCGAGATTCTTGATATGAGTAGCTAATTTCCCTAGTTCTAGGGTTGTGGCTATTGGATGATTGCATTTTATTGAAGTTTTTATGGATTGAAGTTAATTATCACATGAAGCAATCTTATGTTCTTGTTTTCATATTTCGTGTTTGTTACCACCAAAATAAACATCTTGTCTGAATAGAACTCCAGAGAGCGATAAGAGGATAGAATGTGGGGCATGAGGAGCATGATTTTCTTTTAAGAGTTAGAGTTAATTTGTATCTAGGATAGGGATATACCTAGGCTGTGATTGGTTATTAGACAGGACAAAACTGTAATGCTCGATAATTTGTCTACCCTATTCCCGCATAACGATGTAGTTAGGCTGCCATTTATTGTAGGCGTCGGGAGACCATAATCATATAATTAATCCTGTGATCATTGATTCAATAGTTAAGTAATATCCATTTAACAAGATAATGTGCATGAATCCTGAAGTAAGCTACAGCCCTAGACTTTACCCAATCATTGTTCAAACCCTTTTGAAATTGAACACATTAGTTAAGATTTTAATTAGATTTAAGATTATAGAATATTCACTACATTGTTCTTAATAACACTTGTTTCGAATTGAAAGTATTGGAAAGATCAAATCAATCTAATCTTGAGTCCCTGTGGGTACGATACCCGACTTATAGAAAGTGTCACTTTAATACTTGAACGACCACATACACTTGCATGTATGATTGGGTGCAACAAGTTTTTGCCAAAAACTTGGTGCTCCTAATTGCACACGCAAGTTTACTTGGTCGCGCAAGTAATATAGTGACTTTTAAAAAAACCAGATTATTGAACCCAAAAGACTTGTCAATTAAATATTTACTAAATTATACTAGTCTAATTATTTATTTAATAGTGCCAAAAAAATTTGAATTTTATTTGTTAAGAAAGAATGCATGAATGAAACAATAAAACTACTTACAGTGATTTATAAAATTCTAGGGCTGCAACATGTATAGGGTTTCATGTCTCACATCCTATGTATGAATTAACAACAGTTATCAAATTACGTATTTACAGGGTTGATTTTATGATCATGGTCTCCCGACCTCTAGTCGCCTAGTCCAATTAGCTGTCTAACTATATTGTTGAGTGGGGATAGAAACTCCTAATTGGCGAGCATTTATATTTCATCCTGTTTTGTAACCAAGTTAGGTGTTAGTCCGAGCGTCACTCCTAAACACAAATCAACTCAATTTAATGAAAGATTAAGCTTTATGTATCCTCTGGTCTATCCACCTTAGCATCTCCCGAGTTTAAGAGTAGACAAGAGATTTATTTCTATGGTGATCAAGCATGAAATACTAAAACAATAATACAAAAGTATTTCAAAGTGATACTAACATTAATTCAAAACAATCGATGTTCAACAATTACTCATAGCCATAGCCCAGAATAAGGGTCTTTAGCTACTAATTTCTAAGAAAAGAAGAAGAAAAGAACCCTAAAGAGTATTGACAGCTTTATATTTGATGCTGTATTATTGATCACCTAATAATTATTTCTTTGAACTATTTACAGAGTTAGAAATCCTAAATAAAATAACTGAATTCAAAACAAATTAGGAGACCAAAGTACTGTGCACCTACCTCAACTCAGCATTGGCCACTGCCTTCAAAAATTGCCATGTGGCACAATTGACCTTAACTGATTCGCAATTTGCAATCTACTTTACTTTATATATATTATATATTACTACATTGAAGTTAATCCATTAAGGTGTCTGCTTGGTTTTCTTCTTCATCCTTCCATCTTTAATTCGTTTTAACTTCAAACTTCTTCAACTTTACGCTAATTTATTCCTATAAATAAAATACACTATTTAGCACAATCCATAAAATATATGGTCAAAAAGAACAAAAAAGAATACTAAATGTGAGACAAATAATGAAAAGAAAATATATTTTTGGCCTCACATCAACACCCCACACTTAAACTTTTGTTCGTCATTGAGCAAACATTAAAGATCATCTCAAAAAATCATACTAGGAATGCTATCAATTTGGTTATTACAAAAAATTAGGTCATATACAAATTTCAAAACATCAAGTAAACTTCTCAATCATTATGCAAGACCTTCAAATAAACAACAAAACTCTAACCTCCTATCCTCAAGGAAGGACTTTGCACTCATCAAATTTAAGTTTGCTCACCTATACTCATCAAAGAAAGCTAATAAAATCACCTATCTATCATGAAATACGTGCCCTCACAAAAAGAAATAGTCCACACAGTCAATTTAAAAGATTGAATATAAATTAAGGACTTAACATCAAGGAACAACTCTCACACTCACAAATAAAATTCACATGTATGCATAGGCTTGCCAATTATGTACATCTCCACTAATTAAGCATGCTTGAATATAATCAAATATGACTTTAACAGGTTGTAATGTAGGCTAGGGAACGGATAGGAAAACTATATAATAGTAACTTACAGTTCCTTAAGCACTTTGCAATTTTAGACTTCATCACCCATTATTTTCTTCTCTTTATTTTCAGCCCTCTGTTCAACAATTATTTCACAAGTCATTCTTCATCTCAAGAATGCTTCAATCATTTTTTTCTCTTTTTTCAAAGGATTTTTTTTTTCCTGTCACATTCTTTTGTTCCTTTTTTTTTTCATGTCACATTCTTTCAAAGTGGGCTTTTAAGCACTTTGTGGCTATCATTGATTACCTTTTCACTCAACTATCCATTTTTCTTCAGAATTAACAATTATAATAAGTCTATGCTTAAGGAAGCAAGGTGAAAAAACTAGGGATTCAACAAAATAGTTTATGACAAATTATGACTGCCAACAAAAGGCTACAAGCTCAAAAGGCTAACTAGTGATATCATATCTGAAAAGGCTAAAACTTATCAGACAAATCAAATAAAGCCTATTATCATCTCCTAAACAAAGTAACACTTTTTATTTCACTTTAATAACATGCAACACAAGTTCTAGACTAAGATGCAAAACATGGAATAAACAAATTCTCACCACACATGGCACAAGAATCAATCAAGATGGATCAATTCCATTTCTAAAAGAGACACATTCACAACAAACTATAAAATAAAATAAGTTATATACAAAGTCACAACCATGAGCTTAGGTGTCAAAGAGTCTGCATTTTTTTTTATCAATCATGCATTCACAAGAAAGTACTATTCAAAAATTGGACCTAAATACCAAGCATCACACCACTCAAAAGGTTCTTTTCTTTTCCCTAAAGAAATTGAAAGAAAACTTATTCCTAAAAAAATAAAAGACACTTGGTTCAAAAGGACTATCCTCAGGAAAAGAACCGAAAATAAAAGCCAAGGAACCCATCCTAAAAAGAAAAGACTCAATAAAATAGTAAAAACTAGGAATTTATTCCTCCAATCCACACTTAAAAAGATGCTCTGTCCCCAAAGCATGAAATAAAATTTGAAACAAGGGTTTGAAAAACACCCTGAGGCCTTTAGGCCTAGCTAGTACCATGTTCTCTTAATTTTCATCAAGGGTCGAATGCATCCCACACTTAAGCTCAAACATGCTCCTTCGCTTCAAACTTTTGGGAACTCAGACTTTCCCTAATCTGCAAAATCAAGACCACAAGAAAAAAAAGTGACACTAATAAAAATAAAATAAAATAAAATAAGAAGCACTTACTAATTGAGTTGCCTCCCAATAAGCGCCTAATTTAACATCGCGGCACGACACAAGTAAGTTCACCACTTTTCTTTTCATTTTGAACTTATGAATTGTACCCCTAACTTTGCATCTATGATTCTGCTCCTCTCTAGAGGTGGTGGTATAAAGATAAATGAACCAAGTAATATACATTGCATCTTGCACTTCTTGGCCCTTATGTGAGGAATGTCGTTTTGTCAACGTGGACTAAAAAACTTTAGGATGTAGGGGCCTTGTACCTCATCTATACACACATCCATTAGTTCAGATGATATAGAAAGTATTTTTAATGAGATTCAAGTTTCCTCAACTCCAAAGCAGCATTATTTACAACATTCTTGCTTTGGTACTCTTTCTCAAATGTGGCATCTTCAAGAAAATATGATTGCATTGTATCTCCTCTCATTTTAGATCTTCAATTTGACTTCTAAGTGCCTTTTCAGTAGCACAAAATTCATAATTGGATTGTTGAGCGTCAAATGCAGCAACCTTTGCATTTAATTAATTGCTTAGGTTCTGAGTATGCAAGAAAAACATATCAACATCTTTAATGTGCTTCAATTTTGTATCTATAGGGTGTGACATCACATATATGACTCTCATATGACGCTCTTTATAATCCTTTATTAATTTCCTGCAAGTTTTCATACTATCAAAAGGAACAAAGATTATTAACATCATCATGAGAGGGTTTTGTAGTAGGGTAGCAACACACGGTACAATCAACCCACAATCCATTACAAAATTTACAGGATAGAAATGGTGCCAACAATTATCCCTCAGGAATATAATGACATTGTTGCCAAAAGTGGGCTCCTTTGCAATAAGGACAAGGTCTTACCACACATGAATAATCCTCATTCATCCCAAGAAAGCATTAATTAGTAGAAAAAAATATGTATCAAAATAAATAAACAAATAAATAAATAAAAAGAAAAAGAATAACCTAGAATAATAGTTAATTTCTAAGTTCCAGTCAGTGGCGCCAAAAGCTTGTTGAGGCCAATCGTACATGCTAGTGTACGTGGCTTTTTAAGTATTAAAGTGGGTCTTTTTAAGAGCCAGGTATCATACCCACAGAGACTCAAGATTAGATTAATTCGATCTTTCCAATAGTTTCAATTCGAAACAAGTGTTATCAAAAACATTGAAGTGAATATATCTATAATCTAAAATCTAATTAAAAGCTTAACCAATGTGATTCAATTTGAAAAGGGTTTGAACAATGATTGGGTAAAGCCCAGGGCTGCAGCTTACTTCAGGATTCATGCATATTATCTTGTTAAATGGAAATTACTTAACTATCGAATCAATGATCACAGGGTTAATTATATGATTATGGTCTCTCGACCTCTAATCACCTATGATAAATTGCAGCCTAACTACATCATTGAGCGGTGATAGACTGGACCAATTACCGAGCATTACAATTTCATCTTGTCTAATAACCAAGCACAGTCTCTAGGTATATCCCTATCTTAGATATAAATTAACTCAAATTTTTAAGAGAAAATCATGCTACTCATGCCCCACGTTCTATCCTCTTATCTCTTTCCTGAGTTCAATTCAGACAAGATGTTTATTTCAGTGGTGATCAAGCACGAAGAAAATAAGAACATAAGATTGATTCATGTGATAATTAACTTCAATCCATAAAACTTCAATAAAATACAATCATCCAGTAGCCATAACCCTAGAACTAAGGAAATTAGCTACTCATATCAAGAATCTCGATTATGCAATGTTTAAATAACATAAAGAGATAAGAAAATAGAAGAGTTTAGGAATGAACCCTAAGATCAGATGAAAAGGCTCCCAAAGTCGTTGTTCTCATAGCCTAGAAAAAGAAAAAAAATTCTAAAATAAAAATCTAAGTCTATTTATATTTAATTGAAACTGGTCAAAACTGGCAAAGAAGCCCGCGACTCGGTGGGGTATCAAAAATCCAGTTTTTGGAAATCTTCTCTTCTCTGCGATGTGTGCACAATACAAACTATTCTGTCTCCAACTCTATTTCACAAACAAATAACAAAATCCCTCTCCGTGTCGCGGAGAGGATACAGACATGCCTTGTTCTTCACTTTTCATTCTCCTTTCTTGCTGCTTTTTTACTTGGATACTTTCATGCTTCTCAATGCCTATTTCAGTGCTCGTTTCTTCATTTAAGCTCATCTACACAACTAATCATGATGGTTAGTCTAAATGAATTCAAATGACTCGACACTACAATCAATTAGTAAAGAATGATTTCGAACTTGGACAAAATGCGGGTGTTATTTGATTCTTAACTACAAGAAAGAAAACATTTCCCAACAAAAAATGTTGTTGCCATATATCGAATTTTGTTGCCAAAACAACAAAAAAGTTGTTGCAATAAATGCCAATGGGAAAAGTTTGTGCAACGACAGAAAAATTTGTTGCCAAAACTAACTTAATGCAACAAAAATAATTTGTTGCCTTAAATTATATTTTGTTAGTAAAAATTCGTATAGTTGTGGCTTATGAACTTTTTTGGCAACAAAACTTAATGTTGCGAGAAATTATTTTTTGCCAACAACATTAGTCGTTGTAAAAACTTGGATGAAGGACAGTTGATAATATCTTATGCAAGCTTTTATAGCAACAATAATTTTTATTGCCATAAATAATATAATTTAAGCACACCATTAGCAACAACTTGTGATCAATTGCTATATACACAATATATATATTTTTAAAACAAATATAATTGATGAATATATAAATTAAAATTTATATATATTTGCAAAGAACAATACATGTAATGATGTACTAAATATATACAACTTCAAAAAACTAAATACTCCTAAACGTATGTGTTTTATCGTACAAGACCAATAAAAGAATATAAGCGAGGTCTTTAAATTCTAATCCGAATAGTAATCAAAAAAACATTCTTTCAATAGCTTTGCATTACATGAATCAAATCGTCAATAATGTTGATTTATACATATTCATCCTGCAAAGAAAATAAATATGAATACATTTTAGTAAGGTTAATTAAGTATGCAAGTATTGATATAAAGAGAAAAAGAGAGAACCACATAATTTTAGTCTACTTACAGTACACTGCAACTATCACATCACTTAAAGCTTGCATTCTATAGAGTGGTTGGGTAGAAACATTCAGCTAAAGATAAAATTACAGCCCAAGTTCTAAAAGTTTCAAATCAAGAGAAGTAATACAAATAGTAATGAATAAACATTAGTTTAAAATCAGTCAAAAATTCCTCACAAAAGCTAAATATTTGTCCAAACAAACGTATGCATCAATAACTACTAAACACACCTAGTAGAGAACTTTTCAGAGGAGAACAAACCAATGTCTATTAAGTACCAAAGAATAGTATCTAGTTAGCAAAACAAAGTGTGCTTTGACTGTCCAACTAAGAGTTTGTAGTTAAAATTTTCCAGTATCTTTGAGGGTAGACTTTATCCTCTAAATATAATTTTGAGCTTTATTTATCCTTTAAATTTACAAAACATGAGCAACTTTAATCCAACTAAAAAACCGTGGCTAAATCATTTAAAAGACTAAAGAAACAAATGCTACTCACATGACAAGATAAAAAGAAAGTTCTAGCTTGGGTCTTCTTCCATGTCGTACTTGAAACATTGTTACAACGGTAAAAAGGAAAATCTCTTGGCATCCTTATAAATATATATCAAATATGAAGCTCTTATTTTATCTTGTATTTGATATGATATTAACCACTGCATAATCTTTAGCTACACAAGATAGTAGTTAAAACTTGAAACTTACTGAAGTTTGTTTTGTAGAAGATATTATGGCAAGTTTTCTTTGATGTGTTAGAAATAATGTTTTTAAGACTAATAAAATAACAAAATAAAAGCTAACTTGTTCTTATTTCTCATCGTTGGCTCTTGTAATATCTTTAACACTTAGAAGCTATGTTGCTTGGACTCTTCAATAATGTCAACGGGTGTATGTCGGATTCACTAAAAGTAGTGTATTTTTGGTGAATTAGACATGAATGCGACATTAAAAATGAAGAGTCCACACAACTAAGCTTAGAAGCTAATTCTACTGTAGTGTGCTTGTTCTAAAGCCTTATCTAGTTATGAAAATAATATGATGTACAACTATAAACATCTAAAAATGTATTCAAGCTTTAAACTTTTATACTTACACATTTCAGTAGTTATAAATTTGAGGCACCAGATGTAGTTGCTGCCATCTCTTAATATTATTTTTACATTTCTTTAATCACTTAAATTTAGAATTAAAAGATTTTATAAGGAACTCAAAACTCTTAGAACCTCGGGTATATGTTCACTTAAAAGCAAACAATTAGGCAAGAGATTCTTTTTAAAAATTGTAACTGCAAATATCAAGAAGGCTAGGTAGAAGTGTTTCTGGAAAAACTTGGAAAATTTATTGACTTAAGGGCTGAAGTTAGTCAACAAGTAGTATGCCTCTAGAAACTAACATAAGTGTGCTCTCAGTTAGGTTCAATAGTCCTTTATGTATAGTGGTTGAATTATCTTGGTCCTTCATATATTTCATTTTATCCAAATAATTCTTAATGTATACTAAAAGAGTATCATTTTGATTCATATGTCACGGACTTAGAGTATTGGCTAAAGCTCCGTGCGGCACTTGACAACTTACTCACTATTCTTTCAAGATCTTGTAAGCTCAAGTAAGCCTTTAGGACTAAGATCGCTAAGAGAATGAAAGAAAAGACTTAGAGAATTTTGGAAGAAGGATTTTTGTATTGCTTGGAGGATTGCTACACTTTGTTTGCTTGGTTGATTTACAAATGAGAGCCCCTCTATTTATACTACTTCCTAGGGGGCTAAAGTGTAAATAAAAATTACTACACAAGTCCCTAAATATTTACACTTTGGTCCCTCTCTAGAATTCTCTATACTTTCTAGGAATTTCCAAGACTTTCCAAGAAAATATCTAAGTTCTTCTAGAGAATTCTAAGGAAGGATCTAGGTTCTCCCATATCCTTCTTGAAAATCTAAAGGATTCTAGAGTTTTCCGCAAACCTCTCCTTAACTCTAGAATCTTCCGCCCCTATCCGGACGCAAAATCGAATTGGCTAAGTGGCGGGACGTGACACATAGCCCTAAAAACTAACTGAAAAAATAAAAAGCTTGTTAAACTTAACTGTGGGTCCCACACTTAGTGAACCCTTCTTCCTCCATCATCTTTTTCTGCCATTTTTTCTCCTTATTCTTCTTTCTGTTGTCATTTCTTTTACAATTTCCACTGCCAAATTCTTCTCATACTCACAAAAGTTTCTTTAAATTTCAAAAGAACAATTGTATGATTTTTATTTTCTATCTTTGTTTGTTCAATATTTACCCTTTTATTTTAAAAATAGAATGAAAAAACAATGCTTGAAAAACTTACTAATTTTGAAAAGGTTAAAACGAAAAGATAGCTATATCCCCCATAGATCACTTTAATAAGAGAGAATAACTAGTTACAACTTAAAAAGAAATTATTTATGGCGATCTCCTCGGACAGAAAATAGAGACTTTTATCCAATTTACTTAGTTCACATTTGTTTTGGTAATCTTGATTTTCTTCTTCTTATTATGTATGAAAATAGAATTTTTAGAGGGAGATAAGAAATGGGTATAGTGTATATGGAGCATGATCTCAAATGGTGAAAGAAAAAAGTTAAGGAAAAGGGTGTGCTTGTGGTGATGGTAATGGAGCAGATTGAGGAAGAAGGGTCTCAATTCCAAGGGACCCACTGTTGAAGTTAACAAATTTTTTAATCTTTTTGGTTAGTTTTGGGGTTAAGAACTAAAATGATTATCATTTTGTTTACATTAAGGACTATTTAGATAAGATGATTTATATAGAGGATCAAAATAATTTAATCCTTATATATTAAGGACCATTTTGATCATTTTCTCAATAATTTACGATAGAGCAAGATAAGACTAGTTAGATGAACATTTACACATACAACGAAGATAAGAATGACTTTGTGACATGAAGTTACAAATTAAGAATGACTTCAACATTTACTACAGAACATACCAAAACTTAATCAAGCAATTAACATATTCATTTATGCATACAACCAATAAAATTATTTGACATGAATTAATTGAAGTTCACTTACCTAATTGTCATCCATAAGACTTGTAAGAGTTGCCTCATCTGAACTATTTGAATTAGCAAAGATTTTAAAAATTGTATCAGAAAGTCCATTCTATTAAATATGGTACAACAAAATTAAAGTATAGCACATAGTGATACTACCTATTTAGCATGCATAAGAATGAAACACCAAACCTGATAAAAAGTTATATTGGGTGTTAGCTATTTAAAAATTTCAAGTGATATAAGTTATCAACAGCTTCCTAGATCTTGCTTGCTGCAGCTAAATTTTGTTTCTGTTCTTTATTTGTTCACAAACTTTGTCAGGTTCATTAACAAGAGGGTCGAGTCTTTAGTTTTTTTTGTAAAAAGTTGTAATAAAGAAATCACAGAAGCAGAAACTGAACCACAATTTAAGACCTACTAAATTTGGTAAATTATCAGCAGGTCATTTTTCTAGAGTATTAGATCCTTCTGGTAAGGGTGTGGAACTTGTACAAATAATAAGCGACCAAGTACCAACCTAATAATATTGATGAGCATACCATAAATAGTATGAAAACAATCTAAGTTGTGCGGACACTTCACTTTTGATGCTGCATCCGTGTCGGATTCTCCAAAAATACACTCTTTTAGGCAAATCCAACATGCACCCCTTGACATTTTTGAAGAGTCCAAGCAACATAGAAAAGAACATATTTGTTTTCTCGTATAAAGACTGAAGCCCTGGCCCCCTGAAATTTAGACAACATATAGACAAAAAGCAAAAACTATATATGAAAAGAAGAGGCTAATCTAGCTTCTGATAGACTCAGAAAAGAGTTTTTGTAGGTGCACCATAATTGTAGAGACACTCAAAGTAAGCTAAAAGTAAAGAGAGAGAGAGGGAGGTTGAAGCTAAGAACTATGTGAAGGACAGTATTCCCTCACAAATTTATTTGAAGAGACCAAATTATCCTCTAGAGTCCTCGTGTCAAAAGAAAAGTGAACATAACTTAGAAGAGGCTGAATCAGACAACATAGTTCTTACACAAGAATATGAAGAACCCAACAGTGTGATATGTCTGGGAGGAAAAGACTTGGATTAAGCAACCAACGAAGCACATATGGAAAGAGATACAAACAATGCGGTTCTTAATTGGGGACGGACAAAATATGTTAAATTCCAATGAAAATATGAAATCAGATGGTTTAAATGATAAATATTTTTTGTGGAGTGTGAAGTAGAGGAAGGTATAAAATCAAAAATTGGATCAAATCAGATTACTCTATTTTTTTGGATTTTATTTTCCATTCTTTAGTTGATTTTGGGCTCTTATTGTTTAAAAGGCTAAAAAACTAAATATTGAACCTCTTAAATAATCAAAACAAATTTTCCATTCTCCCAGTCTCAACATATTCAATGTATATTACCATCATGGAATAGTAGGCATAGTTATTGAAATAATTGTCACAATAATAAAAAGAAAGATGACTCTAAGCAAGCCTTTCAACTACCTCTACTATCAAAGTTTGTTCTTAAAACCCATGTGCCTGCATTTCATTACTGACTCTAAGCAAGCCTTTTATAAATGATAAAGTTTGGATATTGTGAAGCATTTCAACAGTTCTATCAAACTTTAACTACCAAAATTATTATTTCTTCACGCATCCTACTTTAGTAACCCCATTTGGCTTTTACCAAAAACATTTTATTGATCCTTTTATGGAGTTAAGAGGAAGATAGGATAAGAACGGGTGACATTTTCATTAGATTGGATCATGCACCTAATTAGTTGGTGCAATCTGAAGTTAGAATAGTTGGACTACAATTTAACCTGATATTGTACATCAAACATGTGGTTGGAGTTTGAGGCGGATTCACAATTTACATTGTATGAGTTCAGTCTTAAGGTTATGAATTTTATTTACAATAAACATCTTATAAGTAGTTCTATTAAAGTTGAATTCCAATACCCATAAACCCAAAATAAAATCAAACTTTTCCTAGTCCAAAAGTTTTGAGCTTCTATCATACAGAGAGAAGAACTTCACAAACTCTGAGAAGGAGCCACAAATTAAAAAGTACATGATAACTAAATTATTAGCAAGAAACCGCCAAACTAAATTGCAAAGGATAACTCACCAAACATTGGGCTGAATGCAGCAATCGAGCAAGAAATTTCAAGAGAAGAATTCTAGAGGAGAGATCAGTTAAATAATGAAAAGAGAAAACCTAGCATCCCTTTTGGTGGAAAACTGAAAAGCTGCTAAAAATTGGAGGAAATAAAATTGAGTTTTTCGGCGTTTTCTTTTGGTGGAAAATTAAATAATATAATTATTTACAGTTTTGCAAAATTAAGTGCATTATTAACAGGAAAATATTATTGTTGTCAAATATTTTATGGGATAGCACAACAACTGAATTAAGTTGTTACTATTTATTAAATTAGGCAACAATATTTAAATTGTTGGTAAAAAGTTGTTGCGACTTATTAACATTTAAAATTTATTATATTAACCGTAGCATATGGCAACAAAATTAAAATGTTTGCCAATAAAAAGAAAATTGTGGATAAAAGTTACAAGATATAGCAATAGTTAAATCAAGTTGTTTCCATTCATTCATATTAGCCAACAATAATTTAATTGTTGCCAAAAAGTTGTTGCTAATTCTATATTTTCTTGTAAAGGCATACAAATATGCCCAAGATCAGGGACTATTGGCTCAGAGGTCCTCACCCCACCAAAAAATGTAGAAGTGTCCTCAATGTAATATAAACAAAAGTACGGGGAGGCCGAGATAAAATGACCCCCTTAACAGGCTATGTCTGTGGAGCATTGGAGTCTCAAGCGTTAGGGACAACTTAACTCGGGCATCAATGCATGTCTCAACAATCAAAGGGTTGGGGGAGTCTGAAGTGACTCTACTAAAACCAACCTCTAAAGTCTCCCGAAGGGATCTCTCTAGGGCTACTTGAAGAATGACCTCCTCAGTCTCCTACAACTCAGTCAACATCTCTGCAATCCCATTATCTTCGTCATGCAACACCTCCTTGTCCTTCTCCTTAGCTAACTCATCCTTGGCCCTCTCACTCTCATCATCCATAACATCAATACTCACAACAATCCCAAGCTGCTCATTAGGGATTGTTATAGTGATCAGTATCTCAAGCATGGAGGCAACTACATTCGATAGAAAAGCATGAATATGTCTATAGAATGCAGCTGAACCACCTCTACTCGCACGATATCAAGTTCATCCCTCATGGTGTCTAGTGCACCCGAGCTACCCTCGGCATTCTCTCAAGGCTTTAATCTTGCTGTGATATCATCCAACCTTACACTATGGTTCACAACCATCCCCTCACACTTAACCACACTATTGATCAGTGGAGCTAAGGCCTTTTCAGTGGCCTGATCAATCATCTTGGGCATGTCCGTTTCAACCCGAGTGGCTCTAACATTTGGCTATCCATCTTGTAAATCAATGCTTGGGTCAAGGGGGACTAATATCATGAGAGAGGGGAGGTCTCACAGCAACATCAACAAATATAGATACAGAGGTTGTAAGGCAAGTATTAGATGAAGTGTAGAAATATCTTCCTGCTCCATAGAATGAACACGTTTTCTAGCCTCAGTTGTAAGTGTAGTGGGATCAACCATGAGCGTCCAGTCTGGTGGTAAAAGGTTCCTCCAAGCCATATAATCTCGAAAGCATTCAGCCTCAAACCGTTTGATAGCACTAGATGAAGGTGGTGTGATCCTCACATCTATAGATGCCCGGAAAGAAACTTTTGCCCTCTCATACATCTGCGTAATCAGTACCAGAAATGGGAGCATATTTGATTATGCCTAGACCTCATCAATATTTCTCCCTCAATGATGTCGCATACATTGATCTTTTCCTTCTCAATGATTATGCCCACTAGAATTGCCTTTGGGTGCTTGAGTATTGACCTTTTCTAGGATTTTTCTAGGAGGACATGATATTGCTACTAAGGAACCTGAACTAGTACCGTGCCATAATGTTTAGGTCCTTTTTCTATATCTTCGCCCCTTCAGCAATCCAAGAGGGAGAAAACTTATAGGATAATAGAGGGCCCAACAACCCTTTAATGCATCAAGACTTTTATGCATCCGGGTTATGTATTTATCAGTATGGTTGGATGGGGTGCATAACACTATGTTGATTTCATTTGCATGATATTGCACCATTTTGCCCCTCACTTCCACTTTGTCTATAGTCTTCCAAACAATGCCCTTTCTCCTCTTTGGCAATGTCTTAGCATAGGTATCATAGAATTCTCGCACCCACTTTTGGCACATAAGGTCTTCTTACATTAGTGAATTGCTCCAAGTCGTGAAATTTTATCATTGCCCATATTTATGGGTAGCCACTCATGATTCCATTAATTGAGAGTTTCCATTCCTCCAAAATAGTTCATTGTCCTTCCACCTTGAGCTTATTCAAATCAAGAGAGCACGAGAATCATGGTGAGGATCTTATGGAGGTTATACTAACTTGGAGGGAATGTTCACCTACTTTATGGAAATATGCTTCCTCACTTTTTTACCCCTGCTGGTAGGGGTTTGAGGATTTTTTTATTAGTCACGAGGTGCCTTTGAAGGCTCATTAATAGAGATTACCTTCTGCTTCTTTAGAGGAAGAGGAGGAGGAAGAGGAAGAGAAGACTCTCTATCTGACTGAGTGTCGGATGAAACCACTTTTTGCCCTTGGTTCGTGCCATTTCCTACAAAGACACATTCAAACATAGGATCCATGAAGTTTAGTTGAAATCAAACACATATTGAATCAAATTTCAAAAACATTCCTCAGGCTCGCCTAATAGGAAGGAGGATCACCAAACAGGATCAACGAGCTCCGTTGAGCTCACCGAATTGGATAGTAGCAATTATCCCAAGATTCATGCAAAAAAGTGAACTCAATGCCAACTTGATGATTCACTGATTCTGTTTCAGTGGGCTAACACAAGTCCACTAAAAATTATAGTGCAAAATGGAAGGACATATGTATCAAAGGCGATATCCTTTCCTACTCGGCGATTCGCCAAACGGGTTCAGTGCAGTAAGACAAGCCCGCCAGATGAGAAAGTACCCAAGGTCATTTATATGCTAAAGAAGGTGAACTGGGGCTTATTCGTGGATTCGTATAACCTCTTTGGCAAGCTAAGACAGGCCCACCTAATAGGAAGTGTTCTGCCCAATGCCTAATTTTTGTAGCTACTCCAACATACACAACAAATACGAGTTTCCCCCATTATTACAATCCACCTATATGCTTAGCTACCCTTGGGTACTAAGATTTCCCTGAGATATTGCTAAGTATTGCAGTAATTGACGATTGCCCTTAAGAAAGTAGTCACCCTCTCAATCATTGGGAGAAATCATGCAATTGGGTCAACACTAGCTAATCAAACATCACCCACATCTAACTGGACTCAAATCAAACACATTTAGCAACTCTATTTGAAACTTCAACAAAAACAAGATTCACATTTGATAGTCATACACAATCACATATCTCATGGGCATAGTTTAAATCATACACTACAATACTACCCATCAAAATCTAACACATACTAGCAGTTAAACTACACAAGTCCATACCCCACATGCAATTCAAGGCTCAAAAATCTCAAAAACGATTTTGAAACCAACCTCAATAGTGGCAACAATTGAGAAAATGAGGGATTGGGGTTGGGTTGATAAGACATCCAAGAAAATGCAATCCACGAACTTTGAAAACACTCAACAAAGACTCACTATCACTAAAAGGAGGCAAAGTAAGAGAAAGGAGCGAAAAAGACTTCAGGATCTCAAAGGGTTTGATTTTTCAATTTGAAAAGAACATTGGTTTTTTATTAACGTGCCCGTATGGTGATTTCGACTAATATTGTGGAACGTTTTTGGAAAATTTTCATTTGGAGCTTAAGCTCGCCGAACACGCCTAAAGTACCAAACCTGAAGACTGCTTTGGCAGGCCCGATGTAGTATGAATAGTGCACTTTAGCGAATCAACCTTTGTAGTTCTGATCGTCAATTTTGATAGTACACTTTTCACCTGTTCAAGCTCAAAAGGCGGACAAGAATGAGTCCACACAATTACTTCAGCGGATCGCCATTTGGGTATTAACATCGCTTATGCTTTCCTTTTTAACCTTGAAACCTCTTCTCAACCTGCACTCACAATGCACATTATTCGAAAGTAATAAATAAATAAAAAAAAACAAAACTAAAGATGAGTTGCCTCCAAATAAGTGCCTTATTTAATGTCATAGCACGACAAAGTTCTCATTCTCATAAATCATTCTTGGGGTTCAGGATGGTATAACTAGGAAATGCTCCCTTTTGCCATGGATTAAGATGAGTGACAATTTGGCCCAATTGGGTCTCCAGTTGCTTGATAGAAACTGAGTGAGAAGTCACCGTCTGGGATAAAGTGGAGAAGTCATTTTTCAAATCCTTTAACACTTTATCGAACCCTTTAACCTTATTGTAGATCCTTGTTAGAATGTCTTTAGTTTGGCTTCCTTCAGGCCCAGCTGGTTCTTTAAGGCATGGATGATAATAGGGAGGCACATACCTATATTTTTCCATCTCCCTATCTCTCCAATTTCTACCCCTCTGGTCTTTCCAAACACCAACTCTATCCTTATTCCAACCTTAGTTCCTACCCTTGTTGTTGATAATTGGTGTGAAAACCCTCACTTGATTTCCTAAGCCTCATTATATAATGCTTCAAATTTGGCACTGTCCACTATTATTTCAAACCATATTTACCGACTTGGTTCCACCTCCCATGACATGTTTAAATCATTAATCAAGCTGGGTCATCATTTTGGACATATTTTCGTCTTTTTCATGGTCTTCTTGAATTGTTCTTTGCTTAAAGTCACTTGTAGAGTAGGCACTTAGTCCTCACAAGTGTACCATGCTCGGTTAACCTTAGTCATATCATCAAGCAACAATGCAGCCACATCATACAATTGTTTCATTAATCCACCTTGGACTAATTGATCAGCCACATCGTTATTAACTGAATCAAGGTTGTAATAGAAGTATTGCAACAACAAATTGTCCGGAATGCCATGCGTTGGACATTGCAAAAGAACCTTCTTGAACCTGAACCACGTCTTATGTAGAGGCTCACCTTCAATGCATTTGAACTTTTGGATATGGGTTCAAAATTTAACCATCTTTGAGGGTGGAAAGAATCTCTCCAAGAAGGCATCATTTTTCTCTTCCCACGAAGTGCTGGAATCATTTGGAAACTTGGCCAACCATTTTGTAGACTCTCCACTTAAAGAGTATAGGAATAACCTCAACCTTACGGACTCTTGAGAGATATTGTTGAATACAATGTGTCCACATGCCTCCCTGAAATTCCTAGTGGTTCATAATGATCCTCATGAACTAGGCCCCCAAAAATTCCCGTTATCTACAGAAATTATATCATAGTTCCAGTGATGTGAACACAACTTTCTCGATTGTGGGAGGTATCCGGATTGCTCTCGCAGTTTGAATGACATTTATGTGCATATCATTCAAATCAACAAGTTTTCATTTTGTCCATAGTGACTATCATTTCCACTTCCATGGTCACTCATTGAACAAACCTGGAAATCAACCAACAACAACACCAAAAAACAATCTACTACAACTAAACAAAATAAAAATCTAATTTCTCAATAAAAATTCTCAATTACCATTCCCCGGAAGTGGCACCATATTTGATAATGCTCAAATGTCTGCCTTAAAATTAATTAAAAGGGACAACAATTGTAGTCAATAAAATACCCAATGAAGAGTCGGGGTTGAATCCCGTAGAGAATTGTATATTTTGGAGAATTCTTATCAAAAGATTTAGATTATAGGATCATTCATTTGCAATAGTAAAGAAAATTTGGGTGGATACTTCTATTGACACTCAAATCACTCTCCAAAACCAATTAAAAGAGTGAGCGATCATAGTCAGTAAAAATTAAACAAATAGTCGAGGTCGAATCCCACAGGGCATAGTATATTGTGGAGAATTCCTTATCAAGAATTTTGGACTTTAAATTAGCTCATTTGAAATAGTAAGAATAATTGGGTGGATGGTACCACCAACTTAATATAAAGCTTTGTTTCTCAATTATCGCAATTAATCTAAAGTATCGACGAAATCAAGAGTTAACAAACATTCTAGGGGTGCGGGGATTGGGAATTGATGTCACATAGGGGTGATTATGCTTCGCTATGGGGATGAACATTCATGAATAAGCTAAGTCATCTTCATTGACGCTAATCATCTTTCGATCTCAAAACATCTCTGCATAGAACATCCTTTTGATCTCATCTAAATGCCAATCCTAAGCAACCCACAACCTTACTCTAATCTCTCTTTCAAGAATAGGGAAAATAGATTTGACCCATAACCTCTCTTTCAAGCAAGCTTCAGACATCAAACCTAAATTGCTAGTATTGAACTAATTACCCACTCCAATCAATCTCTTTCGAGCATCAACCAGAGATTGGAAGTAGGAATTAAGTTTGCAACCATAACCCTTTAGTTAACTCCATGGTAATTAGAGAAATTTCATGCATGCACATCAATAATACAGAGCATAACATAATACCCACTACATTAAATTACTACTTGACCCCATTTGAGAACCCCTAGATCTTGAGATTTTAGCCACCCATCATCAAAATTAAAGAAATTATACCTTCCATGAAAACAACCATGGGTCACATGAAATCAAGTAATTAAAAGTAAACCAACTTTAGATTCAATCTTTAACTTATCAAATTAAGATTCAAAATTGTAAAACCCTAAAAGGTAGAAAAGTGTTCTTAGACTCTGTCTACTCAAAAAATCTCAAACTCCTAGAAACCCTACTACAAAAACTTTTTATTTTGGGCTATATATATTTTCACAAAATTTGGCCCAAAAATCTCATGTGGCTGAATCGACGACATTAGTCGAGTCCATCAAACCTACTCAGTGAGTCTCCATTCACTCATCAGCTCGCCTTGTAATACTCTAGGCTTAAGATGTTTGGACCTCATTTGGCGAACTTGATTTTGAGTTAGTCTTTATCAATTGGCAATTCACCGAATACCACCTTGGTTCATCTTTGGATGATTCAATTTTCACAGTGCACACGATTGCTTTGGGCAATGTGCATTAGGACCGTCATTCTCATTTGGTGCAGCGCCTTCTTTACTGGAGTCTACTGACCTTCTTTAGTAGACACAAGTGTTATGCATTGTCATTTTGGGTGAGGTCGTACTAAATTGGTGATCTTCCTTTCATGTTAGGCAATCAACAATGTTCACTTTGCAATTCTTTTCGTATTTTTGTCCATTCATTCAAACATCAGTCCTTAGCTTGTTCGATTGCCTTCATAGCGGTAAATCATCAATATTTGATTAGAAAAGGACATAGTTAGGAATTGATGACACTAATTATTCAGCTACATGGACCTTCAATGAGTTCAAATCTATCATTCATGAACATCCACCATGTTTATATAAACCTTGGTTATTAATTATAACAATTATTTTTAAATGTCAAAGAATTCAAGAGTTTACAAGCAATCTAGGGGTGCGGGGGATTGGAAATCGATATCATATAGGTGTAGTTGTGTTGCTCTATAGTGATGAATATTCATAAATGGGCTAAGTCATCTTCTTTGACGCTAATCATCTTTCGATATCAAATCATATATGCATAGAATCTCCTTTCAATCTCATCTAAATGCCAATCAAACAGCCCAAAACCTTATTCTATATTATCTTTCAAGAACAGGGCAAATAGATCTGTAACACCCCGTAAAACCTAGTATGATCTAGCTAGGGCTTGACTAAATCTAGTAGGTTGAACTAGAGCCTCACATGTTAGTTTATAGTAGGAAACTTGTTTAAATGATGAAAAATGGCTTTTAAAGTTAGTTTGAGGATATTAGAGGTCAAACGTCAAGAAACGACTATAACGTCTAGAAACTAGCCATTTGAACTAGTGAGTTGATGGGATCTTGTCGTTGAAGTTTGGAGTGTTCATACTTAGATGGATATGTTTAGGGGTTAAACGTCCAGGTACGACTCCCCAAAGACCACTCGAGGGGTCCTTGAGGAGGACCCAAAATAATCCTCCAAAGCTGCCTGGACAGCATGGTTTGTTTCTTTTGGTGGTGACCTACGGAGGCAAACCACGCCCATTAGACCATTCCATTATCCGTGGATAGACCTCGTGGTGGATTATGGCATGTTAGACCTTGATGTGACTCTTAGTATTGATGGGTTACATACATGGTGTGTTTTTATTGTTGATAGGGCCCAGATGGTTAGAAGCATATGGGACTCTTGTATGTGTATTGGCTATCACCTTTTAAGAGGGCAATCTAGTAAAAATGCTTCCTTTATAAAGATCTAGTACTTGTTATGTCATGCGAGAATGATATTGCTAGATGTTGAGGATTGTAGACTTTTGCAAAGATGGCAAAATGTGAGTTTGGTTATGTCTTTAGGAGTGCTTGAAAGAAGTTTTCTTGAGGGTTGTAGTGAGGGCTTCCTCCTAAGGAAGGGATGGTGTGCTTAGAAAGCATGACTAGTTGAAATCATGACATCCTCATCTCTTTCTTTCATTCCTATTCTAGCGTTAGACAAAGAGTTCCTAGTTGGGCTTATGTTATGTTTAGGAGTCATGTGTGATTTATATGATCTCATGATTTCCAAATGATGTGCATTTTCTTGAAAATTCATGTTTTAAGACAATATGAGTTTTCATGTCTTGCGTTCCTCATGTTGATGGGCAATTAGAGTATGTAGCCTATGTGATTCATGAGTTAAATGGTTTAAATGTGCTTTTAAGAAGTAATTGCATAGTTGGATTAAGATGATATGATAAGCATGATTTGAGTTGGAGAAGGAAATTCCTCCAATGAAATGAAATATGTCTAAGTTACATGCATAATGAGTTTGTAGAGGTAGTCCCTATTTTCTCATGTTATATGAAGTATGTTTGAGATGGAGATTCTCTCCTAAGTTGTGCCTTGTGTGTAATAGTGCATACTTGACTTCATGATATGAATTAATAAACATGCTTAGGTGTGTTCTTATGAAATAGCATGTTAGCTCCTTATATGGTGTTAAACTTGCTTGGAGAGTGGAGGAGGTAGTACCGCCCATGTTTATGTGAATTAATGAGGTTTGTGCATTTCCTAAAAATAGAAAAACCTTGTGTTTTGAATAAAGATGAGTTTATGTGAATTGCTTTCCTCATGTTATAGTGCATTGATTAGGAATGATCTATTGTACTTTGTGAAGATAAGATTTTTGAACATGAACCATGATTAGGAGGTATGCATGTGGTATATATATGGAACTACACTCATGACTCTTTGACGAGTTGCTTGGCATATGTGGGGGCATGGGACTTCATATGTGCACCGCAAGTAGTTTTGTTGAAGTGTTAATGAAAGGGGGATGGAGTCATTATGGTAAGATGCTATGTGAACTCTAAATATACATGACATGACTTGTGACTATATATGAGATTACTTATGAGCATGTTTTAGATTGAAATTATGAAATTCCTCTTTAAATGAACGTTATTGAAAATGGGAACTTGTATATGAGCTATATGATGACATATTAACATGTTATGACTAGGAGAAGGTAGTTCCTCCTTGAACATAACTAAACATGATAATGTCATGCATATGGATTGATAGATGTAGATTCCTACTTCCTTATATTTGCATTGACTATGTTGTATTGGAGTTAAAGTTCTTCCTTTTTGAAATGATTCTCATTGTGTGGGGTGTGTCTTTGAGATTTTACATCAATTTGATGATTACATGCTTGTTGGTATGCTGGTTATGAGTCTTTGATTCATTAAGATGTTTTAAGTGTCATTTACGGATGAGTGTTCCCAAGGAGGGGATATTGTAACACCATGTAAAACCTTGTAAGACCTAGCTTGGGCTTGACTAAATCTAGTAGGTTGAACTAGAGCCTACATGTTAGTTTATAGTTGAAAACTTGTTTAAATAATGGAAAATGTCTTTTGAAGTTATTTTGAGGAGATTGGAGGTCAAATGTCAAGAAACGACTATAACGTCCGAAAACTAGTCATTCTAACTAGTGAGTTGAAGGGGTCTTGTCGTTGAAATTTGGAGTGTTGTTTGAGGGTGAAAACTTGTAGAAGTGACTCTCATACTTAGATGAACATGTTTAGGGGTTAAACGTCCAGGTACGAATCCCCAACGACCACTCGAGGGGTCCTTGAGGAGGACCCCAAAACAGTCCTCCAAAGCTGCCCGGACAGCATGGTCTGTTTCTTTTGGTGGTGATCTACGGAGCAAACCACGCCCCGTAGACCATACCACAGTTCATGGATGGACTTCGTGAGACCATTTCAAATATAACTAACAATTGGCTAAAATAAACTCATTCTTATTCTTTTCTTCTTAACTCTTTGGGCCTGCAACAGTTAGAGCCACAGTACCAAACCACGGAAGCTAACCACGGCCAGTATATTAGTCTACGGTCCATAAAAGGCTGTCCGCATGCTGGGCTGTGTGTTGGTAGTTTCGTTTCGAGTTAGGGGTTAGTTAATTGATTAGTTAATTAAGTGGGGGTTAAGGGAGGTCGTTTAGGTGGTTAATTAATGACTTATATAAACTTATAGGACCCTAAACTAATTCATTAATTCACTTCAACTAAATAGCCCCTAATCAAAACCCAATTCCCTTTCTCTCCCAATGTCTTCTCTCCAAGAACACCATTGAAGACCAATGAAGAAACCAACCTAGGGGCTAGACTTTCTGTAAGGATTTTCATGGGTTTCTACACCTAAGGTATAGTGGTTTTCATCCATGGGTAGCTATCACCCATGGAGCCCTCTAAAAAACATTTAATTTAATTCTAGAAATCTTCAAAACCTAGGGTTTCAACTCAACCCCGTGGATTCCTTTCTAAGTTGTATTTAAAGATTGAACTATGTTTATTATTGGTAATACTACTGATTTAAGATGGTTTTAACTTCAAAAATAATGAATCCATTAGTTTTCCCCCAACCCTAGCAATGGATTTTCTCTACACAATGAATGTTGTTAGAAGTTGATTCAATTGATTGAGTTAGAGATGTTTATGAAGTAATTACATGATCTAAGTATAGTTTTACATGCATTCTTGATTACATTATGAATCTAAGATGAAATTGACTTGGTCTAGGGTTATGTCATGAAAAAGGCAAATTGAGGGGGTTAGATGTGATCTTCTAAGGTTGATGAATTTCTTGATGAATGGCCTTAGTTTAGATCACCTCGACATGAATGGAATATGATATAATCTTGTAGATATGAATTACCTTGAAAATGATCATATTGGTTATGTTGTTGGATTATAATGTTCTTCTATCTATTGTGCCAAATCGAAGATGTTAGACTTGATCTCTACACTTTGCCTTGAAGGGCAATCTATGAAGGTGTGTTATGTGAAGTTATTATATATGAACGGATCAATCCACTTATGGTGGGGATGTTTATTTGTCAAGTATTCTAATTATTAATTGTTGATCCACTTATGGTGTAGGTGCTTACTTGCCATATGTATTGTAGTGTTATAGATAAGGTCCCTCTCCCCTACAACCCCAGATATGACTAAGTATGATACAATATGAATACGAATGTTATGTTATTATTATGATGGTGTTGCTATGATGAATGTATCCATGTCTATTGTAATGAATATTAGATATGTTGATTTACATAGTCTAAGAAACTTAAATGCAATATATGTGAATCGTGCATGAGTTGGGATATTATGTACATGTTGTGACCCCATTGAGAAGGGAGGTGTCTATGATGATAATGTTGTTGTTGTTGTGCCGTTGTAAGGACAATCATGCGCGCACACACAATCCATGCATTAACATGAATATGATGTATCAATAGTGTTAATTGAAAATGTAGTTCTCATATGCACCTTTACTCATTATTATGCATGAAATGTACATGACCATGATGATCCTATTGTGTTGATTGAAAGTCTATTCTCATGAGAACACATGATCTTAGTGTGAAAGTTATACTCACATACTAATGATGATTCTAAGGTTGAAAGTTAGTTTTCACCTTTAATGAATCTATGAGCTATTTAGTGAGCTGTATTGAACGAAGGGTAAATTATGCCTTCACACATGTAGATACAATTCCATACTAACTATGTATAATTGGGAAATAATTCTTAGTACCGAGAGGATATGAACGATGAGAAAAAGGCCCGGGTTGGGTCATCTATAGTGAACTCATGAGATTGAAGCTTCTCCGCTAATGCAATAGGTTAGGTTTCTGGTACCAATCTCCCTATCCTATAACTTTGTGCCAAATGTATGACTTAGCTAGTGGTTACACTTAGATGCTAAATATAATTAGTTCTACCTTTGGCAAGTAAGAACGTCTTCTTTTGGTGTGGGGTTACATGACACCGTATTCCATGTATCTCACATGGTTTATGTCGGTTATGGCAACTTTCCCCTATAATAATGAAGTTAATGAATGAGACATGAACTATACTATGGCTTCTTGGTGAGTTTACTTAGTAGGAGTGGGGGTATGAGACTTCACTCTCACATTGCACAAGTAGACTTAGTAGGATGTCATGGGATGGTTCCTTTGCATTATGATGAGATTCTAATGCATGTATGTATATTGAAGGGATAGTTGTTATGCATGAGTTTCCTTGTATTTGAGTAATGTACATGACTATTTCCTTAATATGTGGATATTGCATATAATAAAGTCTAAAGATGTAATGCATCACTAAGATAGATTCAAAGGAGTACTTAGCAGGGTTGGTATTATGGGATGCTAACCCCACATTGTACAAGTGTTTCCCAGAGGTTACTAAGGTAATGGCTATACCATGAAATGAGTATGAATGTGATATTGGATTTGTGTTGTACATTGTAAATACATGTTAGTTACTATACATTGCACACGCGTGTTTAGAGGTTTCTTATGTGATGATTATTTCATGATATGGTAGTCTTGGTATTTAATCATGTATCCTTGTATAATTGGAGGCTACGTATTGTGAAGATTGGGATTGTATTATATTGATATTGGAGACTATGCTTGTTGTTATAATGATATTTCTCAGGTTATAATGAAATGTATGTGAGTTGCCTTATTAGTTGCATTCTCCAACTATTTCAAGGATGATGTTCAAAACTAGCGTAAAGCATGATTTCAAATGAAATGTTCCTTTCCATGCATGTTTTAATGGTTTTGTGCATGGCTACCATACTTAGTACATTATTGTGTTAACCCATATTTCTATGTTTTCTACAATATAGGGTGTTGGTTCATGGATATGGTAGTTTTGGTTCAAAGGGCTTAGAGTAGGTGATCCTCTAAGCCATTTGATGAGTCCTCAAGTTCGGGGACCAACATCATAATTAGTAGATATCTTTGTAGTTTCTTTTATTAGTTTTCATTTTAGAACTATGTAAGGGTTTTATCCCTATATGTCTAAGTATTTTATTGTATATATGGCCAATGAGACAATGTTTAGACTCCATTCTATTTTGAAAAACAAAAAAATGACTTCGTTTGTTGAATAAAAAGTTTTAATTTCCACATTATTTCTTATGACATTATGTGTACCGTTATGCTAAGGGCTTGTATGCGACCCCTTCGGGGTCAACTGCTCCATGTTACGTCTAGGGGGTAACCCTGGGTTGTGACAAACTTGGTATCGTAGTATAATGTTTTGGGATAATTTAGGTTCATGTCTCATAGGCCACGTCAAGTAGAGTCTTGTTCATAAGTGTGAAGCATGCCACATTTATGAGTAAGAGGCTATAAGATGCTTAAGATTCCACTTTTGCATTACTCTTGACTCGTGCCATAGAGCCTAAATCTATAAGATCTCTCTCTTATCCCTTATCTGGTGGTTCTCAAGATGTGACTATTTAAGACGGTGAATGCTTCTATGCTTGAGGGAGAAAAGGATTAGAGGTGACGACAATTATGGCAATATGACTTGGTAAGACTTGATGGTGAATATGGATGGAGTCCTATCGTATAGATGAAATTGCCTTATGGATATAGGTAATGTTAGCAGAAAGTCATGATGAACTTTATTGTATGTTGAAATATGTGGGGAATAATGTGCTTAAAGAACAAGGTCGTTGAGTATCCTTGATGTTCATGAGTTAGGTTTTCTTGAAATCTCCCCTTATGAGGTGTAGTGAGTTTGAGAAACTTAGAACCGGAGTGGTAGACTCATATGAGACCTTGAGTGATATTCTAGTGAAGGCCTTAGAAAGGGATGCTACTAGGGTTTACTTGGAAGACTTTTTGGATGGAGGTACCGGTATGTTGGTAATTTCATGTGAGAATAAGTGCTATGTTGAGTTTCGGTATTACCTCATCTTGTATGATTCCTTATGAGGTTATGAGGCTTAGAGTTCCCTGGATGAATTTATAGAGCCTTTTTCAGATTTTACCCTGGTTAACAATTTAAAGTTAGTAGAAAGGGTTTATGGAGGATATCCTTTACCTTGTTCCCTAGAAATACTCTAGTTGACTTGGTGGAACTTGGCATGTTAGACCTTGATATGACTCTTAGTATGGATGGGTTGCATATATGGTGTGTTTTTATTGTTGATAGGGCTAGGATGGTTAGAAGAATATGGAATTCTTGAATGTGTATTAGTTATCACCTTTTGAGTAAGATGGTAATCTAGTACAAATGCTTCTTTTATAAAGATCTAGTACTTGTTGTGTCATGTGAGGATGATATTGCTAGATGTTGAAGACCATATACTTTTGCAAAGAAGGAAAAATGTGAGTTTTGTTATGCCTTTAGGAATGCTTGAAAGAAGTTTTCTTGAGGGTAGTAGTGAGGGATTCCTCCTAAGGAGGGGATGCTGTGCTTAGAAAGCATGACTAGTTGAAATCCCGACATCCTCATCTCTTTCTTTCATTCCTATTCTAGCGTGAGACAGAGAGTTCCTATTTGGGCTTATGTTATGTTTAGGAGTCATGTGTGATTTATATGATCTCATGATTTCCAAATGATGTACATTTTCTTGAAGATTCATATTTTAAGACAAAATAAGTTTTCATGTCTCATGTTCCTCATGTTGATAGGCAAATAGAGTATGTAGCCTATGTGATTCATGAGGTGAATGGTTTAAATGTGCTTTTACGAAGTAATTGTATAGTTGTCTTAAGTTGATATGATAAGAATGATTTGAGTTGGAGAAGGAAATTCCTCCAATGAAATGAAATATGTCTAAGTTACATGCATAATGAGTTTGTAGAGGTAGTCCCTATTTTCTCATGTTGTATGAAGTATGTTCGAGATGGAGATTCTCTCCTCAGTTGTGCATTATGTGTAATATTGCATACTTGACTTCATGATATGAATTAATAAACATGCTTAGGTGTGTTCTTATGAAATAGCATGTTAGCTCCTTATGTGGTGTTAAACTTTCTAAGAGAGTGGAGGAGGTAGTTCCTCCCATGTTTATGTGAATTAATGAG
Organism: Solanum bulbocastanum; assembly: GCA_037074985.1. Lineage (NCBI taxonomy): Eukaryota > Viridiplantae > Streptophyta > Magnoliopsida > Solanales > Solanaceae > Solanum > Solanum bulbocastanum. Next base: position 30,349,154 of record CM073599.1, on the reverse strand, counting down.
GTCTGTGCATAAAAGAAAAAAAAAAAAAACTTGTGTTCTGAATAAAGATGAGTTTGTGTGAATTGCTTTCCTCATGTTATAGTGCATTGATTAGGAGCGATCTGTTGTACTTTGTGAAGATAAGATTTATGAACATGAACCATAATTAGGAGGTATGTATGTGGTATGTAAATGGAACTACACTCATGAGTGTTTCTTGGCACATGTGGGCGCATGGGACTTCATGTGCACCGCAAGTGGACTTGTTGAAGAGTTATGGGGAGAGGGTGATGTCATTATGGTATGAAGCTATGTGAATTATAAATATAATACATGACATAAATTGTGAGCATGTTTTATATTGAAATTAAGAAATTTCTTTTTAAATGAATGTTATTGAAAATGGGAACTTGCGTATGAGCTATATGATGGCATGTGAGGATGTTATGACTAGGAGAAGGTATTTCCTCCTTGAACATAACTAAACATGATAATGTCATGCATATGGATTGATAGATGTAGATTCCTACTTCCTTATATTTGCATTGACTATGTTGTATTGGAGTTAAAGTTCCTCCTTTTTGGAATGATTCTCATTGTGTGTGGTTTGTCTTTGAGATTTTACATCAATTTGATATTACATGCTTGTTGGGATGCTGGTTATGAGTCTTTGATTCATTAAGATGTTTTACGTGTCATTTAGGGACGAGTGTTCCCAAGGAGGGGATATTGTAACACCCTATAAAACCTAGTAAGAACTAGCTAGGGCTTGACTAAATCTAGTAGGTTGAACTAGAGCCTATTTGTTAGTTTATAGTTGGAAACTTGTTTAAATGATGAAAAATGTCTTTTGAAGTTATTTTGAGGAGATTGGAGGTCAAACGTCAAGAAACGACTATAACGTCCGGAAACTAGTCATTCTAACTAGTGAGTTGAAGGGGTCTTGTCGTTGAAATTTGGAGTGTTGTTTGAGGGTGAAAACTTGTAGAAGTGACTCTCATACTTATATGGACATGTTTAGGGGTTAAACGTCCAGGTACGAATCCCCAACGACCACTCGAGGGGTCCTTGAGGAGGACCCCAAAACAGTCCTCCAAAGCTGCCCGGACAGCATGGTCTGTTTCTTTTGGTGGTGATCTATGGAGGCAAACCACGCCCCGTAGACCATACCATGGTCCATGGATGGACCCCGTGAGTCCATAATTAGTTTCTCCTTGGGCCTGCAACATTTAGAGCCACAGTCCCAAACCACGGAGGCCAACCATGGCCAGTAGATTGGTCTACGGTCTGTGGAAGGCTGTCCATACGTTGGGCTGTGTGTTGGCAGTTTTGTTTCCAGTTAGGGGTTATTTAATTGATTAGTTAATTAAGTGGGGCTTAAGGGAGGTCGATTAAGAGGTTAATTAACGACTTACATAAACTTATAGGACCCTAACCCAATTCATTAATTCACTTCAACTAAAGACCCCCCAATCAAAACCCTATTCCCTTTCTCTTCCATAGTCTTCTCTCCAAGAACACCATTGAAGACCAATGAAGAAACCAACCTAGGGGCTTGAAGATGGAGGATTTCGATTAGGATTTTCATGGGTTTCTGCACCTAAGGTATGGTGGTTTGCATCCATGGGTAGCTATCACCCATGGAGCCATCTCAAAAGCTTTTAATTCACTTCTAGAAATCTTCAAAAGCTAGGTTTTTAACTCCACCCCATGGATTCCTTTCTAAGTTGTTCTTATAGATTAAAACATGTTTATTATTATTAATACTACTGATTTTAGATGGTTTAAACTTTAAATCTAAAGAATCCATGAGTTTTCCCCCAACCCTAGCTATGGATTTTCTCTATGCAACGAATGTTGTTAGAAGTTGATTCAATTGATTTAATTAGAGTTTTTTTATGATGTAATTAAATTATCTAAGTATAGATTTACATGTATTCTTGATTACCTTATGAGTCTAAGATGAAGTTGACTTGGTCTATGGTTATATCATGATAGAGGCAAATTGAGGGGTTAGATGTAATCTTCTAGGGTTTCCGAATTTCTTGCTGAATGACCTTAGTTTAGATCACCTCGACATGAACAGGATATGATAGAATCTTGTAGATATGAATTACCTTGAAAATGATCATATTGGTTATGTTGTTGGATTATGATGTTCTTCTATCTATTGTGCCAAATCTAAGATGTAAGACTTGATCGCGACTCTTGGCCTTGAAGGGAAATCTATGAAGGTATGTTATGTTAAGTTATTATATATGAATGGATTTATCCACTTATGGTGGTGGTGTTTACTTGTCAAGTATTCTAATTATTAATTGTTGATCCACTTATAGTGGAGGTGCTTACTTGCCATATGTATTGTAGTGTTGAGATAAGGTCCCTCTCCCCTACAACCCTAGATATGACTAAGTATGATATCATATGAACATGAATGTTATGTTATGATTATAATGGTGTTTCTATGATGAATGTATCCATGTCTATTGTAATGAATATTAGATATGTTGATTTACATGGTCTAAGATCCTTAAATGCAATATAGGTGAATCGTGCATGAGTTGTGATATTATGTACATGTTGTGACCACCTTGAGAACAGAGGTGTCTATGATGATAATGTTGCTGTTGTTGTTGTTCCATTGTGAGGAAAATCATGCACACACACACAATCTATGCATTAACATGAATATGATGTATCAATGGTGTTAATTGAAAATGTAGTTCTCATATGCACCTTTACTCATTATTATGCATGAAATGTAAATAACCATGATGATCCTATTGTGTTGATTGAAAGTCCATTCTCATGAGAACACATGATCTTAGTGTGAAAGTTATACTCATATACTAATCATGATTCTAAGGTTGAAAGGTAGTTCTCACCTTTAAATGAATCTATGAGCTATTTAGTGAGTTGTATTGAACGAAGGGTAAAGTATGCCTTCACCCATGTAGATACAATTCCATAATAATTATGTATAATTGGGAAATAATGCTTAGTACCGAGTGGATATGGATGATGAGGAAAAGGCCCCTCCGCTAATGCAATAGGTTGGCTCATCTATAGGAAGCTCATGAGATGGAAGCTCTTCCGCTAATGCAATAGGTTGGGTTTCTAGTAGCAATCTCCCTATCCCATAACTATTTGCCAAACATAGGACTTAGCTAGTAGTTCCACTTAGAAGATAAATATAATTAGTTCTACCTTCGGCAAGTAAGAACGCCTTCTTTCGGTGTGGGGTTATATGACACCGTATTCCATGTATCTCACATGATCTATGTCGGTTATGGCAACTTTCCCCTATAATAATGAAGTTAATGAATGAGACATGAACTATACTATGACTTCTTGGTGAGTTTAATTAGTAGGAGTGGGGGTATGGGACTTCATTCCCACATTGCACAAGTAGACTTAGTAGGATGTCATGGGATGGTTCCTTTGCATTATGATGAGATTCTAATGCATGTATGTATATTGAATGGATAGTTTTTATGCATGACTTTCCTTGTATTCAAGTAATGTACATGACTATTTCATTAATTTGTGAATATTGCATTTAATGAAGTCTAAAGATGTAATGCATCACTAAGGTAACTTAAAAGGAGTACTTAGTAGGGTTGGTATTATGGGATGCTAACGTCACATTGCACACGTGTTTCCTAGAGGTTACTAAGGTAATGTCTTTACAATGAAATGATTATGAATGTGATATTGGATTTGTGTTGTTCATTGAAAATACATGTTAGTTACCATACATTGCATAAGTGTGTTTAGAGGTTGCTTATGTGATGATTATTTCATGATGTGATGGTCTTGGTATTTAACCGTGTATCCTTGTATAATTGGAGGCTACGTATTTTGAAGATTGAGATATGTATTATATTGATATTGGAGTCTATGCTTGTTGTTATAGTGATATTTCTCATGTTATAATGAAATGTATGTAAGTTGCCTTATTAGGTGCATTCTTCAACTATTTCAAGGATGATGCTCAAAAATTGCATGACGCATGATTTCAAATGAAATGTCCCTTTTCATGTATGTTTTAATTGTTTTGTGCATGGCTACCATACTTAGTACATTCTTGTGCTAACCCATATTTCTATGTTTTGTACAATGTAGGAGGTTGGTTCATGGAGATGGTAATTTTAGTTCAAAGGGCTTGGAATAGATGATCCTCCAAGCCAGTTGATAAGTCCTCAAGTTCGGGTACCAACATCTTACTTAGTAAATATCTTAGTATTTTCTTTTATTAGTTTTCATTTTAGAACTATGTAAGGGTTGTATCCCTATATGTCTAAGTATTCGATAGTATAGATGGCCAATGAGACAATGTTTAGACTCCGTTCTATTTTGAAAAAAAAAAGGACTTCGTTTGTTGAAGAAAAAGTTTTAATTTCGGCATTATTTCTTATGACATTATATGTATGATTATGCTAAGGGCTTGTATGCGACCCCTTCAGGGTCAACTACGCGATGTTACATCTAGGAGGTAACTCGGGTCATGACAAGATCCGACCCATAACCTCTATTTACAAGAAAGTTATAGACATCAAACCTAAACTGCTCTTATCCCACTAATTACCCACTCTAATCAATCTCTTTCTAGCATCAACCAGAGATCGAAAGTAGGAGTTAAGTTTGAAACCTTAATCTAGAAATTAAACCCATGCTAATTAGACTAAATTCATGTATGAATACCAGCAAAATGGAGCATAATTGTTTTAGGTTAACTTCAAGCGCCCATAACTTTTATCACGTAATAATTTAGGTTTCCCGTTAGATATCAAATCAAAGTTCTTTGAGTCCTCTTTCCAACGCCACAAAGTTTGAAAAATTCCATGCTCAGATGAAGGAGTTATGCATGCTTGAGAACAACCTCTCTACTTAAGGCATTTCATCCATTTTAAGAAGGGGTGTTTTGGTCTTTTCTTACCCCAAAAGGCCTACACACATTTTACCACCCAAGTTAAGGGATCTAATCATGCTCTGTCAATCTTTGACATTCCAAAAGCGTTTAGGGATTTCAAAGTAAGTTCAAGAGGAGAAAGGAGAAAGGTTTCAAGTTTCTTTCAAGCACTTGAGGTTTTTGCCAAGAACAAGTGTTCTTCGAGGTGTGTAAGCTTTCATAGTGTTGGGTTTTTACACCGTCATGCCAATTATGTAAATTTCATCCATAAGTTCATTCTTAAAGTTTATTGATTGAGATTCTTGATAAAGTTCTTGAGGTTTTAGCTTCATTCTTTAATAATACAGTCTTGTTGAATTCTTCAGGTTAGGATCTTGTGAATGAGTGTTGTTCTTGATAGATTTTGTGTGGGTTTCATAGAAAACATTCTGGGTTTATGAAAATTCTTGAAATTGGGCAATGGAATTGCATTGGGTATGAATTGAATCTGGAACAATATTTGCGCCTAGGTTCGTGTCACGGAGGCGCTTTAAATTTTCAGTATCCAGTCGACCACCCACTCTCCTCATCGTGGAGAGGATACAAAGTTTCTATCTCGAGATTTATTAAGCGACCAAAAATTAAATCCCCCTCCGCATCACACCATTTCTCCTCAAATTATATCTCCGCTCTCTTGTTACACTAATTATATAAGCCTTTATTAATCATTGAGAGATCCTATATCCTAATCAGAACTCTTAAATTCACATTTCAAATCAAAGTAAAGTTGAGAGGAAATTTCAAGAGAGTCTTTTAAGTAATTTTGAGAAGTCTTTCACAAGTATTCATAACTTTATTTAAGAATTGAGTAAATGAGTATGAGAATGAGATGAGTTGACTTTCATGTATCAAAATGATTATAAGGGGACTAAGTATTCCCAAGAGTAATACTTTTACATTAAAGAGAGAAACATTGATTTTAATAAGTTTATGTTGAGTCTTGAGTATTACCTCTTTAAATAGGATATTTTGAATAAATATCTCAAATTGAGGAAGAATTATGTTTTTAAACATATGAGCATGAGTTATATATTATTGGGAGTAGTGTTGAACACAGTTATGGGGATGAGTTCAGACAACTAAAAATCCTCATAAACCATCTATGCCAACATGGGTAAAGGGTCATACATTTTAGATGATTTCTTATTTCTTTTAAAGCATAACTTAGTGGATCCACTTAGTTTAGGTGTTCTATACCCCGATAAGGTATAGGACAGTTTTGGTAGCGTGGGGTATTTTTATACATTTTGAGTCATTATCTACTATTTTAAAGGCTTTATAAATTGCATATTATTATTATTGTTTTCTTATTGAGTTGAGTTGAGTTTAGTTGAGTTGAGGTGAGTATGTCTTCCCTTTTTGTTAGTTTAGTTATATCTTTATGTTTTTGTTTTCCTCTTACATACTTGTACATTTAATGTACTGATACCATTCGGCCTGCACATTTCATGATGTAGATACACGTGTTCAGGGTCATCAACCGAAACTTTATTGATCCCTTCGCATTCCAGCTAGCTTTGGTGAGCCCCTTGCTTTTTGGATTGCTTAACATTATGGTTTTGTTTGGTTTGGAGGTCGTGGGTCTTGTCCCGACTTCCCCTCACAGTATTTTGGCACTTCATAAACAATAGTAGTTAAGGTGTCTTTTCCCATTTCCCTTGTTAATGTTTTAAAGACTTTGAGTGTTGCATTTATGTTTATTTGAGTATTCCAGACAGTTTTGAGTTAAACTATCATAGTAATGAGAGCTTATGAGTTAATCTTTGTAGTTGAATTTCCTATGTTGTTGAGTAAGTCTTGCGGAGAGTATTGAGCCAGGCCAAGGATTGTCTTGGGGACTAGCGATGGTTCTCGAGTGCCGACTATGTCTAGGGTGTATGCTCGAGGCGTGACAAACATAGTATCAGAGCATAGAGTTCAAGAGTCCTAGGGTGTCTATGAAGCTGTGTTTGTAGAGTCCTATTTGTCGGTGTGAAGCGTTCCACAACTATAATTATGAGTCTACATTTTACTTCCTTCTTACACTTTTTTGTGCGACAATGTTCAACGCTATAAATGTTTCCTTCTAATTCATGCTTGCGCGTATCTGTAATATTTCAGAAAATTAGTAAACTAAACTAGAGCCTAATGTGTAAAGTAGTAGCCTAATTGGGGTTTAACGTAAAGATTAGAGTCGTAAAATAACCTTCGGTATACAATATAAGTGTTTTTCAGTGTAGACGTCATAGTACGACCCCCCCAAGGACCAACCAAGGTTCCTTGAAGAGGACTTTGAGACAGCCCATAAAGTTGTCAAAAGGAAGCCACCCACGAAGGGAATCCACGATCCGTGGATGGACCCACGCCCCTAGGTGGGGGTTATGGGTTGTCACGACCCAAGGGTACACCCTAGACGTAACATGGCGTACTTGACCCTAAAGGGGTCTCATATAAACCCTTAGCATAATCATAACATAAGATACTAGAAAGTACAGAAAATTTAAAACTTCTTTAAAACTATACAATTAAAAACATTTTCATAAGCATGCGGAAGTCTTGACTAACTCTTTGTGTCAAACCATCTAGTTAAACTCATGAATAAAAGTCTTGGGACGCAGCCCATATAAATTCTAAAACATAAGAAATGATATAAAAGGGAAACATGGGTTTGTCCTCGAAGATATGAGGACTCACCAAATATTCAAGTCTTCTTGCATCTTAGAAACCTTGCCTCCAAAGCAACTCAATCTCCAACACCCTTATTTTATTAGAATGTAGGCAATATGCATTAGTACAAAATGTACCAAGTATGAGAGCTAACACAACAACATAAGAGCATCTCAAAATGGTTAGTCAACATAAGACATAAGCGTAAGAGATAATCACACAGCCATAACATAATCTCCAACATATGCATCATATACTCATAAGCCAACATAAGACATAGTAATTGAGCACAGGAGATAAGCCATATTCATATAAACATAATTGACTCTTAGTAATCTATACCATAATAGCACCATTCTCAAGTAACCTCAAAAGCATACAAGTGCAAAGTATGAATAGCATCCCATAATACCCCTTTTTAGTCATCATAATCATAGTCTATATACATGGTCAACTTTTAAGCTTCTTTACCATAAGGGTATCATACTCCTAAGTAACCTCAAGGCACACTTGTTCAATGCATGAAAGGCATCCCATAATACCATTCACACTAAGTATCACCTTGAAGTCAACATAGTCATACTTACTCTCCTTTAGTCTCACTCTTTAGCTTACTTCATATAGACAAGGGAACTACCATCTTTAGTCAAACATATTATGGAAGGCAACTATAGAACAACCCTATTCTAAAATACATTACTCATAAGAACTCTTTATTGAATGACCCTAAGTCATACTTGTGCTATGCATGAATACCATCCTATAATACTACTCTTACAAAGTACTACCTTTAGGTCCTCATACTAATACTTCTTGATTTGGAACCTAGTTCCTCTCTTTAACTTTAGAACACTATGAGGTACTCTCTTAAGCACATCTTAGTTCATTATTATATTGAACCTTGTGTAATACTACTTATAGCAAGTCTAGGTTCATCATCTACATTGACCCTACGAGATACTACCTTAAGCATGCCTAAGTCCATTCGTACTCTTGAACCTTATGAAGTACTTCATTAAGTAAGTCTTAGTTCAATTATGCTTTAGAACACTATGAGATGCTTCTTCAAGCATGTCTAAGTTCATTGGATATGGAGATTGCTACTAGAAACCTTAACTCAACTATGTGAAGGCTCCTATCTCCTCAGGCCTAACTTTGGGAAAACCCACACTCTACTCCGTAAGAGTTCCCCCTTTTAACTTGGATAGTCCTCACATCAACTTGGTGTGGTTCTCCTTTCTACTTGGAGCCTAGACACTATCTTGTGTGAAACTCCCTCTTATCTTCAATATCCACTTGGAGCAAAGCATACACCCCAAGGTTTACTTGTTAAGCCTTGCTTAACACTCATCTTTCAAGGAAGGATGTCCTTGACAATCAATCTATGTTCAAGTGGTTCTATCACTTCATGCCTTTGAGCATTGATAAAGTAGATTAGGAGAGTGTAGCCCTTTCACCACAAAGTCACCTATTAGACTTCTATTCTCTTTTAGATTTTACTCTCAAAGCCATTACATCAGTAGTTGATGACATTAGCTTTACCCTAAAGTCCTAGCTGTCATGATCACATACCTTACTCTCAAGGTTTCCTTCTTAACCTCTTATTTATGTCTAGGTTTCAAGGTATTTTGGTCACATATTTCATTACTAGGTGATTCTAGTTTTAATTGATCATAAAGGTTTAATTCAAACTTTACAAGTCAAGATCAATCATATTTAACAAGGCTAGTTCAATTCATGATTATATGATCCTAACTTTGATCAATTACTACTCATGACATTGATTTAGGAAGATTATTCATGAACCTTCAATTTCATCTCTAATGGAATAAACCCACAAAACATGTAACTCATCAAATAAACTATGTCTAACCATTGAAATCACCCAATTTCATCATAATATCACAATTCAATGCCAAATTAACCATAAATAAGTATTATCCAACCCTTTGGAATCATACCCAACTATACCCATACATTGGAAGTAACCTTAGCTTAGATTGACGTTCTTTTTCACAAATTAGGGGATTACTAGTGGGGCTCTATGGGTGGAAGAACCCATATATGAAAAGCTAAACATACCTTAGTTCAAAGCCCTACTAAGCTTGCTTTAATGGAGAATTTCGACCTAGCCTCCCTTTCCTCTCCTTCTTCTTCTTCTTCTTCTTCTTCTTTGGTTTTCTAGAGAGAGATATATTTGAGCGGAGAGGATTTTGGGGTGTTGATTTGGGTCTTGTGTAAAGTGACTTAAAATGGGAGGCTAATGACTTAAAATGGTCTAAATAGGTAAAAAAAAAAAAAAAAGACTCATATAAAATGACCCCATTAATTAACTAAAAGTGTTGCAATTTACTAAACTAACCCTCACTAGGTAGCCATGGTGCTAGGCACCATGCCCCTCTTCACGAGCCTTCAAGGGCACCACGGCCCGTGGTACCTTGACCAGTGTCTCTCCTTAACTTACCAAACTTCCTCATAATCAAGGCATGATCACAAACCTTCCCACAAGCCGTGTAGTGGCCCGTGGTCCCTTTGGACAGTAGCCAAGCATCAAGGCTTCAACTCCATAAGGCAAAGGGGTCTTCACGGACCCCTTCACGGATCGTGCTTAGGACTACTGGTCGTGAACCCCTGGGTAGTAACTTGCCAAGGTTGGGCATCCTTGGCCCCTTGGCTTAGGCTTGCCCTTTTGCCTTGGCACTTTCCCTTCTCATGCTCAACCAAACTCTAGATGGTCTTCTATGCTATGAGGTCTAACACGTACCCTGACGTTCAACTACTAAACTCCTTATTCCAAGCACGTAAAGTCTCATCTACGACTCTAATTCTCAACATCACACTCTAGAACCCTAGCTTTTGGCTCTATTTTAGTCTACCAATTTCTGGGGTGTAACAATATCTCCCCATTGGGAACATTCGTCCTCGAATAACGATTCTTAAAACTTATTAAAAGAAACAACTCTAGACTAGTAGCCCATTATGCTGATGTTTGCGTAATCAAGACACAACTTTCGATGCAAGTGTCTACGATCGTACAATAGTTTAGTAACCCAACCAAGGGTTGGGATGGTCCCAAGAGAGTGGTTTTGAGAATTTAGAGAAAAATAAAATTTAGTTCTAACAAGTCCTAGCTAAAGACATTATTGAGTAAAAACATTATAAATTAAAAGGGCGGGGGGGGGGGGGGGGGGGCACTAGAGTGTCAATTAACAATAGGGGGTTTTTGTCACTAGTAAGTATAAACAACAAAATAAACAAGGGTTTCTAAGAAATGAGAGGGGATCCTTGGGATGTGATGGGAATGCGGGTTAAGCTAGATTATTGGGTACATTCTTCCAATAAAAGATTCATAAAGTAATTGTGACTAGCCTAAGCTTTAAGGGGGGATAAGCTCTCTCTTGAGCAACTTATCCCATTTCAAATGCATTCCTCTCGAACACACATTTGCTACATGAAGACAAGCCTACGCCTTAACCCACTTACTCTCTCGAGCTGAGTGTGTGGACATGGGACTAGTGTTCACTCTCTCGAGCTGGTTTTAGTTTTATGACCTCTCTCTCGAGCAAGCTGAAAACACATAAATAAACTTGTATTTGAAACTATAAATTAATTAAATTCATCCACAACCACTAAACGAAATCACATTTAAACTACGAATAGACTATCAACAAGCAAGACCCAGTAATGATCTTAACCCATATTAGCTAAATCACACCCCAAGAATTGGGGTTTTTAGCCACACATCAAGCGATATATATTTTTACATAAATGAGCATGCATTCAAATGGATATGAAGATTTAAGTCTTGTTACAAGCCAAGAATGTAGAATCCAAGAGACCCAAGTCCAAATCCTTGGAGATGAAACCCTCTTCTTCTTCTAGTCTACAAAACCTCTCAAACATAGAGCAAATTATCAAAAAGTACTATTCTAAGTGAAAATTATAATAATTGTTCCACACTAAAACTAAAACTCTAACTAGTATTTATAGTTATCACAGATTTATGTTGCAGCGGATCGTTCGGCATCATTAGTTGAAATCATCGATCAATTCAGCCATTCACCATTTGGTGTAGTTCATTGCCATCGTGTACTAGCCTTCAGTATCGTCCCGCTCCAGGTCATTAGGCGGCATGGTACTGCTTCGCAGAACTGCTCGGTGATGCGCCTACTGCTCCCTTTTTTACCCGACTTGATCCTTTTCTTCAGGGCTCAGCACACTGGAACAAAAGACGAAGTAAGATCCTTCAGCGACTTGCCAAGTGGAGTCGGCGATCCTCACGCCTTCATTTCTTTGTTCTTTTTAGCCTTTTTCCATCGTAGTGTCCATGCATTCCTTAAAACTTCAAATACCTGAAACTTAAGTGTTTTCATTAGCTATTGAGATAAAATAAGCATTTGAGGACACAATTTCTATTAAAATATAACCCCGAATGAGTCCAATTTGTGGACTCATCAACAAATGAAACTTAAAATTTTGCTTGTCCTCAAGCAAACTCAAGTTCAGCCATTTGAAAAGGGTGTCTCGAATAGTGCTACACAAGACTCAATCATAAATGCACACAATAAGACTCAATTTACTTATGCAAAGATCAAATGTGCACACAAAGTTTCAAGTTGCGACTCACCAATATCACTAAATCTCATGCTCACAATACATGCTTCAAATGCAAGTTCAAGCTCAACTATAGTGTTCAAATGCCCTCACACAAAGAATGATTCCATATTCACACAATTGTTTCACTGTGTAAATCTTTGGAATTAGATGCAACGCTCACACTCACAAAGAAGAACATAATGAATAATTTCACCCACAGGTTTGCCCATATTTTACAATCAACATTTGCTTCAGCTCACTAAAGATCAAAAAGGTCTTTTCAAGGCTTGTAATGGGGTTGAGTGCAAATGTATGGTCATTTAGGCTCAATGAATTTAATCCTCATTAGATGTGGTGCTCACAATACTTCCTTTCCTTTCTCATTCATCATTTTCATTTAGTGCTTATAAGTCATCCTATTATTTACTTTTGAGAAAATGGTCTAAACCCCCCCCCCCCCCAACCTATACCCGAAATCCCAACTACACACTCCAACTTCACGGGTGTCTTATTACCCCCCTAAACTTCATATTTGCCTATTTTCTACACACTTAAACTCTGACCTGTCATAGGAGGTGAGAACACCTCCTCTAGGCGCGTCATAAAGTAATTTTGACGAAAATTTACTCCTTCTCCAACGGTCATCTTCTCCATCTTTAAATAAACCATTATTTATTCTCCCCACCATTAACCCTTGTATTTTTTTATAAAAGAATCACAATTTTCTCTCAATATTAAGTAAGGTTTAGTTGTTAATGTTCATTTCTACTTCAAATTTTGAATTTAGGGTTTGAAAACTACTCTAATTTCTTATTTAGGTCTCTAATTTGAATTTTGAATTTTCTCGAAATTCATCAAAAATGGCAAATGAAAACTTGAATAAGCTTTGTATGGATGAATCAGACCCAATGCTCAATGCTCTAGTGAGATGCAAACACAGAATTTTGCTGAATTTGCAAACTTCTTGGTCGAAATTAAATCCGGGGAGAAGATTTTGGTCTTGCTCATGCTATGATGTATGTGTTTTTTCTTGTATTCTTGCTACACTTTATTTTGAAAGATGCTAATGTACTATTTTGAATTATTTTCAGTCTAAAAATTGCAAATTTTTTCGATGGAGGGACAAAGAAGAAGTGGATCCAAGGTCAAGTTTTATCCTTCCAAGATTGGTGAACAAAATCAATGAGTTGGAGCAAGAATTATGTATTAGACAGGTTTATATTGACAACTTGAGGAACTCTAATTTGTTATTGGAGAGGAGACTCAATAGATGGTTGAAATGGTGTAGGTTCAATAGGAAGATACTTTTGTGGATTTTGATTTGTGTTGTTGCTATGTTCATCAGCAACCAGTAGTTCAAGTGTTGCATATTATTTAGATTTCTATTTTGATTTGTGTTGTTGCTATGTTCATCAGCAACCAGTAGTTCAAGTGCTGCATATTTGCATTTCTATTTTGATTTGTGTTGTTGCTATGTTCATCAGCAAGTAGTTCAATGTATGTGTGTCATTTTGTATCTATGATGTCAATTGAAGCTTGTATTAATATTCAACATTTCATCAACAACCAACAACTTAGTCATTTATTCATACTTCAACATAGACAACCCAACACCATTTGTAAAACACATAACCAACACATGTAAGCACACTTGAATAGTCATAATGTCATATTCAAAAGCCTCACATATGGCAAAATTTACCAACAAACAAACTCCAAAATATCAGGCCATTAATACAACATGTATGAACTAACTTAAAAGTGCTTAAATACATCAACATCACTACAATTTTCATGACACCTTTGACTGTGAAGAAGTGTCATTTTGACTTGAACTACTTCCCATTGTCTTCTTTCTTTGCTTCTCTCTAAGCTCATGAAGCTTGCTTGTTGAGATTGTAGCTTTACCATTCCATTTCAGCTTAGTTGTATTACTTGGTGTATAACCAATGTCACCAGTTACATTAGATGATCTTGTCACTTTTGCTTGTCCAGTAGAGTAGATCTTACTACTTGGCATGCCAGGCTATAGTAAAATTAGGATTATATCAATATTTAAGCTGTTTAATTAAATAAAATTAGGATTATAATTCAATATTCAAGCTGTTAGCGTATATCAAAGACTCACATTCATGACTTTAAAGCCATTTGTAGCTTGGAACACCTATTTCCATGACTCTTGGTCTTTTCTCTAGAGATGTGTTTCCCCTGCCCCTACCTCTTCCTCTTTTAGTAGTACCAGCTGTTGAAGATGATGCATGAGCAGAAGAGGTTGCAGGAAAATCAGTAGGTGCAGTAGGTAGGGGAGGTGCAGTAGGTGCTACTGGTGATGTTTTTTTTGGTCTTCCTCTTCCTTTTTTTAGTGGAGGCTCACCTTCTGATGGTGCTAATGGAGTTTTCTATACATATAAGAGAAAAAGTAAGTCATAAATTAAGAAAAAGTAAAACAAGTTCAAATATTACCTTTGGTTTGCCTCTTCCCCTGCTTGAACCTGTTGGTTCTGCCCTTATTGATGCAGTAGGTGATGGTGCACTTTGTCTTGTTGATGATTCAACACCTTCTCTTTGAGGACACCTTCTCTTGTTATGGCCTTTGACATGGTATATACTGCATGTCATTGAAAGTCTAGTCCTAGGAAGCTTCCCAGATGTCTTAGTTTCTCCAGCTTCTTTTCTTCTTGCCTTAGGTGGTCTACCAGGCATGTTTGTGATTTCTGGTGGCTCAATAGTAGGGTTTGTAGAAATTGGCCACATCTCTATGTTTGTGAGTGGTTCAATAACATTAGCATAAATCCTTAAGTAAGTTTCCTTACTGTAGCAGCTGTCTATATAGTTATAAAGAGAAAACTTCTTAAAGTATAATGCAGCCACAGCATGTGCACATGGTATGCCCCTTAACTGCCACACCCTACAACTACAAGTTCTCTTAGCAATATCCACTTTGTGTTGATAAAGTCCTTCTTTCACTTCAAATCCAGTAGCTCCATTAAACTCAATGGTACAGTCCATAGACCTACTAATGTTCTCCTCTAAAACCTTCAGAGCCATTGGAGAGAAATTACACTTCCAAGTACTTGGGAACTCCCTTAATTTGGCTATTCTTGTCATCATCTTCACTCTTATTTCTTCAAGCATAGTAATGATGGTCTTGTGTCTAGCAGCCAAGATTCATGCATTAAAACACTCAGACATGTTGTTGTCTACAGAGTCACACTTTACTTCAGTATTGAAGTAAACTTTGCACTAAAAATTAATGTTGTAGTACATTAAGTTATCCATCATTTTTTCTGGACCTAACAACTTCATCTTCTCTATATTGTTCCTTAATTGACACTCAAATGTACTCTTAGCTATCTTCCAAAATTGTTGTCTTCTTTGAAGACCCCTCCAATCCTTAGCCCAGTTAGCTAATATGTGCCTAGCACACATTCTATGTTCACACTTATGTAATAAATTTGTAATTGCTACAGACATTCCCTGCAATAGATGATGATTAGGTCATAATTATACATATAAATTGAAAATTACAAAATAACTTCACATACCTTTTGCATATCTGTAATCAAGGTAAGACCTTCACCATCTCCAAGTCCCAAATCATCCCTTATGCACTTGACAAACATGGTCCATGTGTGTTTGTTCTCCTTTTCAACTACTGCCCAAGCAAGTGGCAAGATCTGATTGTTACCATCTCTGGCCACAGCAACTAACAGTTGGCCTTTAGAAACACCTTTAAGGAAACAACCATCTAATCCTATGCACTTCCTACAATGTATCCATGCCTTCTTTAAAGCATCAAAACAGATGTAAAAACTCTGAAATGTTGATTTTCCTTCTTCATCATGTTCACTAACTTTTACAACACAATTGGTCCCTGGATTGGTCCTTAACAATTCATCCTTGTAGTCAAGTATTCTTCCAAATTCCACAACATGATCACCCATTATATCTTTTAACACTTTAGCTCTTGCTCTTCTCACAATAGTCTTGCCAACATGAAGTTTTAACTTTTTCCTAATCATCTCCTACAACTTGAAGACTCTTATGTTTGGTTGCTCAATTATTCTTTCTCTGAAGGCTTCAGATAAAAACTTTGCATTGCACAAGTAATTTCTAGTTGTCTTATTGCAAGTATGCTTTGGATTGTAAGTTTTTATCATGAAATTATTTGTTGTTTTGTCAAGACATCCAAACAAAAGCCATGGACAACCATCTTTACATCTAACTCTAACTTTCTTTGGCTCATTCACCCACTTCTCCACCTGAACCCTCCTTCTAACTGCATATTTAGTTACTGCTTGTCTAAATTCTTTCACATCTTTAAACATCATGCCCAACTGCCACACAACTTTCTTTGCAGTAGGATCATGAATGATTTTTTGAGTTTTTGAACTCCTCTTTGTTGACAACTTTACCCTTCTTGATCTACCAGATTCATGTTCTTCATCATTACAACACTCATCTTCATCTAACTCAAAACTATCCTCATCAGAACTTGCAAAGTAAGGCTCATCACCTCCTAGCCTTCCTTCATGACTTACTTTACCTTTTTCAGTTTCAACAAAACCTAGATCTGGTCCAGCTTCACGTATTGGTACATCTTCATTGTCAGCTGTTAGTCTTTCCCTTCTTTTCCTCCTTTGAAAACTTCTATTTTCAGCCCTCAACTCCCTAACCTCCTCATGTACATCACTACCATACTCTTCCTTATCATCATCTCTAACTAATTTAGCTTCAGACTCAACACTATCCTGAGTTGAATAATCAGAACCCTCTACTTCTTCTGGGAAATCAGGTCCAGCAGGACCAACATCTATATCATCATCAGTAGCACCATCTGTAGTAGCAGTATTGAAAGGAGGTGTGGTAGTGAAAGGAGGTGTGGTAGTGAAAGAAGGTGAGGTTGAAAAAGTAGCAGCAGGGTCCTCACTGTTTAAATGGTCTTCACCTACCCCAAATTTAAAGTTTTCACTCTCACTAGGCCTTGTATTAAAAGCTGAACCAGATTCTCCCATATCCATATGACTATTATTTTCTATTAACATGGGCCCCACAATTGCCTCATCAACCAAATGACTAACAAACACCTCTACTTCATCCCCATCTTCCAAGGAACACATCATGTCTAAAATATCCATATCGTTATCAACATCTACCAAAATGCCACTATTAGGTGCTTTAATACTAAAAGTTCAACTTGTACTATATCCCAATTCTCTAATATAGTCTTTCAACTCAAAATATGACATTCTATCTACATCAACACTCAAAAATTCTGTAACTTTTCCACCATTATATATTGGTTCCCTACTACTTAAATATAACACCCCACCATGGTACCACCTTAGAGTAATCAAAGTAAACCCATTCATCTCTTACCTGAAGGCAATTAAAAAAAAAATAGAATAGTAATTATAGTACTTAAAAACGAACAGAATACAACACATTAGCAAACGAACATAATACAACACAGTACTTAGCTTCTCTATGAACATAATCTGTGAACATAATACAACACAATAGCAGACTAGCAACTTCTCCATGAACATAATAATAAGACGAATAGAATACAAAATTACGTGACTTAAACGAAAAGGGAAAAACCTAATTTCATGTAAAATGTGGTATAATATGGTGTAAATGAACTCCTAACACTATAATCGTAAGCAACACATAAGATTTCACACAATGTTGCTATTAATTTCACGAATCAACAGAAACCCTAGGGGATAAATCACAAACTCGAAATAAGGGATAAAGAACTAACCTTTTGCTAAATCAGTTGATAAACTATGAAATAAAGTTGACAATACACAACAAAATCGTTCAATGATAGCAAAATCCTTTGATGATCATCAGAAAATCATTGCTAATGGAGAGGATTGAAAATAAGAAAGGAGATTTTTTGTTTTGTTCTTTTATGTTTTAGGAAATGGTAGAAAAAAGGAAGAAATTGGAGTTAAACAGGCGGGACCCAGCGCGTGGAATCACGCGTGCCTAATTATTTGGTTTTGTGTTCATGTCAGCATTTAAGTGTGTAGAAAATAGGGAAATATGAAGTTTAGGGGGGTCATAGGACATTCTTGAAGTTGGACTGTGTAGTTGGGATTTCGGGTATAGGTTGGGGGGGGGGGGTTTAGACCATTTTCTCTTTACTTTTCAAAAATTGTTTGGAAACTCCCTTTCATTTTTCAACTTTATTCCACAACTTCTCTTTTTCATCCTTTTTCTTTTTCTTTTTTGTCTATCTTTTTTATATGGAGGGGGTTCCATTTTCCTCAAAACCATGGGTAGGAGGGACTTTCCTACACTTCTGGATTTGTCCTCTCTTTTCACCACACCCCCAACTAAGGCTTTTGGCCTAAGTTGGCTACTCAAACTAACCACATCTTCATGATGATTATGGGTGATGGATTAAGAAAGGTCTAGTTTTCATCAAGTTTCTGCCAAGGAAAGGTAAGGCTCAAGGGGTGTTCAAGAGAGAATCACACGCTCACAAGGTAGGTCACAAAAGAGGTATATGTCAAATTGGTTCACACTCTTTGAAGTTGCCTAAGATCATATCAAGATATAACATCACTTAGTTGACCAGACCAATGGGGAAAATTCTAGGATCTATCATGTATAGTTCACAGGTAATCTTATCACATTAGGCATTAACACTATAAGTTAAACAATACTCCACACTTTCATTAGTGTACAATGATCATCACAAGAGAATCAATTTGATACAAAGCGAGTCATAAGGAGATGCAAAGAGTTCACATATTGTCTATTCAACTTCATTTGGCCTCATTGTAGCCGTACATTCATGTTTGTTCCATTGAGACTAGTATTCCACTCATCGATATTTATTGGAATCGAGACTCAAATTTTTGCAAAAGAACAACCACATTCATCACCCGAGGGGTGGCAAAAATGTGCGAACCAAATTTTTTCGAAAGGGTCAAAATCATTTTGCAATTTAAAACAAAAGGAGCCACAAGCTCAAATATCCACAAAAACATATTAAACACAATTTTAAAATAAAACGGCACAAATATATACACAAAACACAAATAATAATGGTAGTCGCATAAAAGGTAGGCTACGCCCATCATAATACAAAAACTATCTATCCTCAAATGCATAAAACAGTAAGTCAAGGTCAAATTAGAGACAGACAGAGAAAGGGCTAGAGAATAATCCTAGTTAAGCATCCTATCCATTTGTCGGAGCGGCATGTTTGATGTGGGGATGTTAAGCTGACTAGTGAGTGGTTCCTTAAACTCTCCATAACTTTGCTAGGCATCCCAATAAGTCTAGTCTCAACTCATGTTCTCGAATGCTTCACAGCCACCCTTTTGACCAATTGAAAGTGCAATCCATGTTCCGAGCATAAATTGATAACTAGAGCACTTAGGTAATACAAGAATATATGGAAATTAGTATGCAAAGATGCAGTTGGAGGAATGAAAGTGCGTAAAAGTGAACAAGTTGTAGAATTTTAACCCTTTTTCCTTGCAAACTATCCAGTTCATGCTCATTCGGCGGCAGTAGTCTTGATTGCTGAGTCAGTCGGCGTTTCGCCGAACAACTGTTTACTTCACCGAGTTTTATAGAACTTCCTAAGAAAATTTGGACGTTAAAATGGTGGTAAACATCGGGGTCGCCGATATGGTTGGCGATTCGCCAATACTTTTCTGGTCTCACCAAATTTTACAGACTCCAATTTGAAGCTATCTTGAGTCAAATGGCGGAATTGATTTGGTGTGCCGACCTCTTTGGTGACTCGTTGACTGGACCTATTGCTCACCACCCAACACTTTATCTAACACCTTCTCACACTTCAACTTGTATAAATGACACAGTATTATTTTACCAATACACAAATATAAAATATTAAGGGGTTTTAGGTTGCCTCCCAAAAAATGCCTTAGTTAACGTCGCGACATGACGCAAGTCAGCAACTATTTTTCATCCTCAGAGTCACCCATGTTGTAATTAGGCGAGTCCTTAGCGAATGGTGGGCAATTACATGATATCAAATGGCCGATTTGAGCATCATGCAGTTGAATAGTCATGGAGTGAGAGGTTGACGCTTCATTTAGCATTTTGATGTTTTCCTTCATCTCATTAAACACCTTCTCCTATGCCTCAATTTTTTGTTTGAATGAGAAAAAGAGCTTCGTTATCTTGCACCCCTCCCTGCTTCTTCCTCTGACTACAATCTCAAAGGGAGAAGTGCTCTTCTTTTCCTATGGATTGTACTTCTAATTCCGTGATTCGGTTGGATAGAGCATCCAATTGGGTGACTAGTGCGTCCCAATCCTGCTTCTTTGCTGGTTTCTACCATGCCATAAAGGAGTTTTGCTACGACTTCATAAGGCTAGTATAGCATGCTGCCCTCGTAAAGTTGATCAGCTACACTTCTATTCCTGGGTCCAAGACCCCTATAGAAGCACTCCAGTAGCGTCTTGTCTGTCATCCCATGAGATGGGCATGTTGCAGCACCGCTTGAAACTTCAGCCACATTTCCTGAATTATTTCATCCCCCACTTGTTTGAATGTCAGGAGGTTGACACTCAAATTTAACAACTTCAAGAGGGGATGGTCTGTGCGGTATCCATAATGATCATCCATTATTATTTCCCTGTTTTGATATTTAAACAAGCAAAACAAAACTACAATTTAGATTAGTAAAACTAAAACTAAGAAGAACCAAAAATTCTTCTTAAATAAGAATTCCCAAATAATACCACTCCCCGGCAGCGGCTCCATTTTGATGTCTGCATAATCAAGACAAAACTTCTGATGCAAGTGTCTACGATTGTATAATAGTTTAGGAACCCAACCAAGGATTGGGATCATCCCAAGAGAGTGGTTTTGAGAATTTACAAAAAAATAAAATTTAGTTCTAACTAGTCGTAGCTAAAGACATTAACGAGTAAAAACATTGTAAATTAAAGGGGGCAGGGGGCACAAGAGTATCAATTAACAATGCGGGGCTTTTGTCACTAGTAAGTAAAACCAAAAAAATAAACAAGGGTTTATAAGTAATGAGAGGGAATCCTTGGGATGTGTGGGAATACAGGTTAAGCTAGATAATTGGGTACATGCTTCCAATAGAAGATTTATAAAGTAATTGTGACTAGGCTAGCTTTATGGGGGATAAGCTCTCTCTCGAGCAACTTACCCTATTTCAAATGCGTTCTTCTCAGACACCCATTTGCCGCATGAAGACTAGCCTATGCTTAAACCCACTCACTCCCTCAAGCTGAGTGTGTGGACATGGGACTAGGGTTTACTCTCTCGAGCTGAACCTCATGTCGACCCACTCACACCGACCATCAATTTAGTGGTTTTAGTTTTACGACCTCTCTCTCGAGCAAGCTAAAAACCTATAAATAAACTTGTATTTACAACTACAAATTCATTAAATTGATCCACAACCACTAAATGAAATCACATTTAAACTACAAATAGACTATCAACAAACAAGACCCAACAATGATCTTAAGCCATATTCGCTAAATCACACCCCTAGAATTTGGGGTTTTAGCTATACATCAAGAGATAGAAATTTATACCTAAATGAGCATGCATTCAAATGAGTATGAAGATATAAGTCTTGTTACATGCCAAAAAATGAAGAATCCAAAGAGTCAAGTCTAAATCCCTGGAGATGAAACCCTCTTCTTCTTCAAGTCTTCAAAACCCTCTCAAACTTAGAGAAAAAATAATAAAAAAGTACTATTCTAAGTGAAAATTATAATAATTGTTCCACACTAAAACTAAAACTCTAACTATTATTTATAGTTATCACAGATTTGTGTTGCAACGGATCATTCAGCGTCATTAGTCGGAATCATCGATCAATTCGGTGATTCGCCCTTTGGTGTAGTTCATCGCCGTCTTGTACCAACCTTCAGCATCGTCGTGATTTGGGTTACTGGGCTGCATGGTACTGCTTTGCGGAACTGCTCGGTGATGCAACTACTGCTCCCTTTTTCCGCCGACTTGATCATTTTCTTTAGGGCTCAGCACACTAGAACAAAAGGCGAAGTAAGACCCTTCGGTGATCCTCGGGCCTTCATTTCTTCGTTCTTTTCAGCCCTTTTATTCCTTTTTGCGACGTAGTGTCCATGCTTTTCTTAAAACTTCAAATACCTGCAACTTAAGGATTTTCATCAGATATTGAGATAAAATAAGCATTTGCAGACACAATTTCTATTATAATACTGCCCTGAATGAGTACAATTTGTGGACTCATCACATGCATGCAACATATCTAATGCATATAAACATGGAGGAAACTTTCAATTCCTACCAAACATACTCAATGCAGCAAAAAGGAAGTAGGAGCTTCATCAAACAACCCATTTATGCATGACATTCTCATAACTAGTCATATTCAAGGAGGACTACCATCTCCTAGTCATAACATGTTCAACATACTCTCATGGAGCCCATATGCAATTTACTCTCAAAAGCATTCATTTCAAAGAGGAATCTTTCAACTCCAAAACTAAGGCATGCTCAAATACTCATCTCATGAAGTCTATATGCAACTCTAGTCAATGCACTACAACATGAGGAAAATAATGCATATAAGTCATGTCTTTCAAGACCTAAGTATTTTCATGAATATGCACATAAGGAAATCATGGCAACACATAAGCATACAATAACCTTACTAAATAGGTACGCTATCTCCCCCTTGGGATCAAGCCTACACAAGTTCTTCTAAACATAATTCATAACATAAGGCAACAATAAAGCATCATTCATACTTAAGACAACTTCAAGCCCATCATAAAAAGTCATAAAAGATAAGAAATCTAGAAATTTACTAAAACATAAACACATATCGGAAGGTACATGAGGAGATCACTTTTGATCTTTACTAGATTAGAGAGCATAAAATCTATTCTTCTTTTGAGGCTCCTCATCAACACCACTAGAGTCAACTTTCTTACCCTCTCTTCCTTTAGCCTTAAGAACCGGGCAATCTCTTACTTTGTGCCCATCCTTCCCGCACCTATAGCAACCATCCATGAAGGCTAGGCACTTACTAAAATGATTCCTCCCACCCTTGTTGCAACTAGTCTTAGGAAATGGAGAGTCTTCGCTGGAGTACTTTTGTCTTGATTTAGACCTACCTCGCTCATCATACTTAGCATTGGGAAAATTCCCATCATTGGTTCTAGATCTTTTCCCCTCCCTATTCATTTTCTTAAGCTTTTGCTCCTCAATTTGTTCGGCATGAACCATGAGACTTGAAATATTCATACTAGGGATATGCATTGCTGAACAACACTCATTTTCTACCAATTTGTACACTCCCATCATGAATTTATTCATTCTAGCCCTTGAGTCCACCACTAAAGTTGGAGCATACTTGGATAGTTGGGTGAACTAAAGAGCATACTCCTTTACACTCATACCTCCTTGACGAAGGTTGATGAATTCTTGCATCTTTCATTCCGTCAACTCTAGGGGAAATAACCTATCTAAGAATGCTTCTTTGAACCCTTCCCACTCTATTGGGCCTTCTTCTACCGACCTACTATCTTTCCATTGTTTATACCAAATTTGTGTTGTGTCCCTCAATTGATAAGTGGCTAGTTTCGCTTTCTCAACTGTAGTCATGCCTATAGTGCTATGAAGAGGCACCTCTTATTCATCATTGTCTTCCTCATCCCTCCTAGCATTAGCCCTAGTATTTGCCATAACCTGAAAAACCATAGGGCAAAGGTTAGGAGAAAGACCTACTAGATCTAAACTCTATGTCACGACTTTAGATAATGAAGAAATGAGATTTCCTAAGCATCCAATAGCCTCCTATTCATAAATGTGGTGCACTTCATATTTATGAACAGGACCTTACTAGATGTCATGACCCAGGGGTACCCCCTAGATGTAACATGGCATACTTGACCCCGAAGGGGTCTCATACAAATCCTTAGCATAATCATAACTTAAGATAATAGAATAGTACAGGAAAATTTAAAACTTCTTTAAAACTATACAATTGAAAACATTTTCATAAGCAAGTGGATGTCTTTACTAACTCTTTTTCTCAAACCATCTAGTTAAAATAATGAATAAAAGTCTTGGGACACAACCTATATAAAGTCTAAAAGGTAAGAAATAACATAACAGGGAAACATGGGTTTGTCCTCGAAGCTATAAGGACTCACCAAATCTTTAAGTCTTCTTGCTTCTTAGAAACCTAGTCTCCAAAGCAACTAAATCTCCAACACCCAACATTTGATTAGAATGTAGGTAATATGAGTTAGTACAAAATGTACCAAGTATAAAAGCTTACACAACAACATAAGAGCATCTCAAAATGGTTAGTCAACATAAGACATAAGCATAAGAGATAATCACAAAGTCATAACATAATCTCCAACATAAGCATCATAAAATCATAAGCCAACATAAGACATAATAATTGAGCATAGGAGATAGGCTATATTTATATAAGCATAATTGACTTGTAGTCATCTATACCATAATAGGACCATTCTCAAGTAACCTTAAAAGCATACGAGTGCAAATCATGAATAGCATCCCATAATACCAGCCAAGCCAAGTACCCTTTTTTAGTTATCTTAATCATAGTCTATATACATGGTCAACTCTTATGCTTCTTTACCATAAGGGTATCATACTCCTAAGTAACATCAAGGCACATTTGTGCAATTCATGAAAGGCATCCCATAATACCATTCACACTAAGTATCACCTTGAAGTCAACATAGTCATACTTACCCTCCTTTAGTCTCATTCTTTAGCTTACTTCATATAGAAAAGGGAACTACCATCCTTAGTCAAACATATTATGGACGGCAACTATAGAACAACCCTATCTTAAAATACATCACTCATAAGAACTCTTTCTTGAAAGACCCTAAGTCATACTTGTGCCATGCATGAATAGCATCCCATAATACTACTCATGCTAAGTACTACTTTTAGGTCCTCATACTAATACTTCTTGATTTGGAACCTAGTTCCTCTCCTTAACTTTAGAACAGTATGAGGTACTCTCTTAAGCACATCTTAGTTCATTATTAGATTGAACCCTATAAGATACTACTTATAGCATGTCTAGGTTCATCATCTACATGGACCCTATGAGATACTACCTTAAGCATGTCTAAGTCCATTTATACTCTTGAACACTATGAAGTACTTCATTAAATAAGTCTTAGTTCAATTATGCTTTAGAACACTATGAGATGCTTCTTCAAGCATGTATAAGTTCATTGGATATGGATATTGCTACTAGAAATCTTAACTCAACTATGTGAAGGCTTCCATCTCATGAGACCTAACTTTGGGAAAACCCACACTCTACTACGTACGAGTTCCCCCTTTTAAATTGGATAGTCCTCATATCAACTAGGTGTGGTTCTCCTTTCTACTTGGAGCTCGGACCCTATCTTGTGTGACACTTCATATCCACTTGGATCCAAGAATACACCCTAAGGTTTACTTGTTTGCCTTGCTTAACACTCATCTTTCATGAAGGATATCCTTGACAACTAATCCATGTTCAAGTGATTCTATCACTTCATGCTTTCAAGCATTCATAAATTAGATTAGGTGAGTATAGGTCTTTCACCACAAATCCACCTATTAGACTTCTATTCTCTTTTAGACTTTACTCTTAAAGCCTTTACATCAATAGTTGATTTTATTAGCTTCACCCTAAATTCCTAACTATCATGATCACTAACCTTACTCTCAAAGTTTCCTTCTTAACCTCTTCTTTCTATCTAGGTTTCAAGGTATTTTGATCACAAGTTTGATTACTAGGTGATTCTAGTCTTAATTGATCATAAAGGTTCAATTCTAACTTTACAATTCAAGATCAATCATATTCAAAAAGGTGTAGTACAATTCATTATTATATGATCCCAACTTTGATCAATTACTACTCATGACATTGATTTAGAAAGATTACTCATGAACCTTCAATATCATCTCTAATGGCATAAACCCACAAAACATGTAAATCATCAAATAAACTAGGGTTAACCATTGCAATCGCCAAATTTCATTATTATATCACAATTCAATGCCAAATTAACAATAAATAAGTATTATCTAGCCCTTTGGAATCATACCCAACAATATTCACACATTGGAAGTAACCCTAGCTTAGATTGGGGTTTTTCTTCATAAATTAGGGGATTACTAAGGGGGATTTATGGGTGGAAGAACGCATAGATGAATAGCTAAACATACCTTAATTCAAAGCCCTACTAAACTTGCTTCAATGGAGAATTTCAACCTAACCTGCTGCTCCTCCTCCTCCTCTTCCTGCTCCTCCTCCTCCTCATTCTTCTTCTTCTTCTTCTTCTAGAGAGAGAAATATTTGAGTGAACAGGATTTTGTGGTTTTGATTTTGTATTGTGTAAAGTGACTTAAAATAGTCTAAATAGGTAAATAAAACTCATATAAAATGACCCTATTAATTAGCTAAATGTTTTGGAATTTACTAAACTAACCCTCACTAGGCAGCCATGGTGCCAGACACCACACCCCTCTTCACGAGTCGTCAAGGGCACCACGGTTCGTGGTGGTGCTTGTGGTAACTTGACCAGTGGCTCCCCTCAACTGACCAAACTCTCACAACCAAAGCATGACCACGAGCCTTCCCACGAGTCGTGGTCATGACCATGGGCAGTGAAGTGGGTCGTGGTCTCTTGGACAGTAGCCAAGCTTCAAGGCTTCAACTCCCATAACGCTAAGGGGTCTTCATGGACCATGGTCAAGACCACTGATCATGAACCCCTTGGGCAGTAGCTTGCTAAGGTTGGGCAGCCTTGGCCCCTTAGCTTTGGCTTGCCTTTTTGCCTTGGCACTATCCCTTCCCATGCTTAACCAAAATCTAGATGGTCTTCTAAGTTACGAGGTCTAATACTTACCTTGACGTTCAACTACTAAACCCCTCATTCTAAACATGTAAAGTCTCATCTACGACTCTAATTCTCAACATCACATTCTAGAACCCTAGCTTTTGCCTCTAGTTTAGTCTACTAATTTCCGGGGCGTTAAATGGGCCAAGGCTGGACCTTACCCTATTTTCCTAGCCCCAGACCATCGCCCACATTTGACCAGTATGGTTCGTGGACCCACCCAAGGTCCGTGGGAGAGGCAGTTTTTGGTCATTAGTGTTTAAGTTGTAGGTTAATGGAGGAACTTAGAATTAATTAATTAATTAATTAAGTAGGGTCATTTAATATTAATTAGAATACATATATAAAACTAATATACCTTGAAACTAAGGGAAATAATTCATTCTTTCAAGACCCCAAAATAAACTCTTTTTCTTCCAAATATTTCTCACTAAAACCTCCGTTGGAGAAGAAGAAGAAGAAGAAGTTGAAATATAGGGCTCAAGGACTCATCTTTTCTACCCAAATTCATGAAGAATCTTCAATACGGTATGGTAGTATTTGATTCATGGAATGCTTTCATCCATGAAGTCCTCAAACTTTCAATTTCAAAGTAGAAAATTCTCCAAAGCCTAGGGTTATCACTCCAAGTCATGGATTTTTTCTAAGAACGTTTTCAATGATGTAATTGACTTATATTATTATTGAATTTCTATTTTATGGTGGTTTTATGATAGATTCTCCCATGGATCCATGAATTCCCCATAACCCTAATTTATGACTTTGTGATGTGGGCGAATTGTAGTGAGGTTAATTCTATGAAATTGTACTTGTTGTAATTTAGTTATTCTAATCATGTTATCACCCATGTTTAAAGAAGTAACCCTAGATGTGGTTTGAAGAATGTGATCCTTAACTTAAGAAGGGTAAGACATGGACTTTATGCCAAAAATATGGGCTTCATTTATATGTACTTTATGAACATGATTATAGTCTAATTATTTTGTTAATTGAATGTTCATCCTCATAAACACATAATTTTCATGATGTGAAAGTTCTTCTCACTATATGATTATTCTAAGGTTGAAAGTCCATTCTCACCTATGAATCTATAAGTTATTTTATGTATTTTGTTGGATGGAGGGTTTAGATACTCCTTCATGCATGTACATTCAAATCATGACTAAACATGTAATTGTGGGAAGTAATGCTTGGTGTCAAGTGGATAGTGAATATGAGATAGAGGCTCTCCCATTAAGAAAGGTCGGATTTCTAAGGTTCATCTCATGAGATGGAAGCTCCCCCGTTAAGTAAGGTTGGGTTTTTAGTAACAATCTCTGTATTCCATAACTATGTGCCCTCATAGGTCTTTAGCCAGTGAATCCACCTAAAAGCTAGTACATTTATTTCTATCTTAGGCAAGTTTGACACCTCTTTTCGGTGTGGGATATGACACTGGATTCTATGTTAAGCTCACATGGTGTATGTCGGTTAAGGATTATTCCCAATGTAATTAAAAGGTGAATTAGTAACTATGGTTGCTCAAGGAGTTTTACTTTGAATGGGTAGGATTATGAGATCTTACTTGTGCATGGCACAAGTAGACTTTGAGGGTACTAATAATGGGTTTCTATTATGATGTGATGACTTATACATTGAATATGCTTATGACTTGTGCTTTTATACCAATTTTCCTGATTATTCTCAAATTTGATAAAGTCCATGCTCTTTAACTAAATTGTACCTTTTAGCATATTTTCAAGGTTTTGTGCATGGATATATACTAACGCATATTTGCTCTACATTTTTTCACAATGTGTAGGTTCCAGCATTTGAGGTGATCTTTCATCTTGTTCAATGATTGGATTGACTATTCTATAAAGCTTGTGGTGAGTCCTTATGGATCCGAGGATGAATGATGTTTTGTTGTTCCTTTCATTTCATTGTATTTGACTTTCATATTTCTATTGTAAGGGTTGTGACCCTATTTTGAGAGTTCGATTGTAATAGATGGCTAAATAAGACAATGTATAGACTTCCACTTTGCTTTTATGAAAACTCCTTATGACTTGTGAAACAAATTGTGCTTTACTCTTTATTGTTCTTTACTTATGTGAAGAGATGCTAAGTGGTTTACGTAGTGCCTTTAAGGGCATTGTGTGCCTTGTTATGTCTAGGGGCTACCCTTGCATCGTGACTAACTTGGTAATCATAGCAAAAGGTTTAGAATGATTCTAGGATGATGCTCATAAGCCACGTCAAGTAGGGTCTTGTTGATGAGTGTGAAGCTCGCCATATTTATGAGTGAGAGGCTATAAGTGTTAGGAAGTTTCACTTCTTTCATTATTCTATAGTTGTGCCTTAGAGTTTTAACTCTATAAAATCCCCTCTCCTAATCATTCTATTGTGTTTTCCAAAAATGAATACATGAGGGCTAATGCAAGAAGAGCGGAGGATGACAATGTGAATGAGGAATCTCTTCAAGGTAATCAAACTACTCAAGTCAATCAAGCTCCGAATGATCCTCTCGTTATGATGGATGTGGAGATTAGGTCGGCTTTGCTAATATAGACCCAAGCCATGACGGTGCAAGCTCAAGCCGTGACAACTCAAGTCCAAGCCAAGATGGCCTAAGCCAATAGAGATATTTGGCATCGATGGAATCACTAATATGAATTCTATGGCTTCGAGGTTGAGGGATTTTACTAGGATGAATCCCCTCGAGTTTCTTATTCCAAGGTGGAAGAGGATTCCTAAAGGTTCATTGATGAAGATTGCAAGATACTTGGTGTTATAGGGGTGTCTTTGGAGGAGAAGGTGGAGCTAGCGGACTATCAACTAAAATATGTAGCTCAAATTTGGTATGAAAACTGGAAAGGTGAGAGGCCAATAGGAGCGAGTCCCATAGATTGAGAGGTGTTCAAGAAAGCATTTCTTGATAAGTTCTTTCCCCTAGAGTTGAGGGAATGAAAAATACAAGAGTTCATAAACCTTCAACAAGGAGGGATGAGTGTGAAAGAGTATTCTCTCAAGTTCACCCAACTGTCAAAGTATTCTCCAATCATAGTGGCGGACTCAAGGGCTAGAATGAATAAGTTTGTGATGGGAGTGTCCGAATTGGTCATCAATGAATGTCGTTTGGCAACACTTATCCCAAGTATGAATATTTTAAGTCTTATGGTCCATACCGACCAAATTGACGAACAAAAGCTCAAGAAAATGAATAAGGAGGTGAAAAGGGCTAGAACTGATAATGGGAACTTTTCCAATGCTAAGTCTGATGGGCAAGGTCGACAAAAGTTGAACAATGGTTTTCCAACCAAGGTTCCTGTAGTTTTGCCTAGTGGTCAATGAGGATAGGGTGTCTAACCCTAAGCCTCAAGTTAGGTAATGACAAGGGAACTACTATGGTAAAGCCTACTTGTGCCAAATGTGGTAAGAAACATGATCGGAATGTCTAGCCAATTTGGGTGTTTGTTATGGTTATGGTAAGAGTGGCCATCAATTAAAGAATTGCCCAAAACTTACGGCTAAGGGAAGAGAAGATAAGCAAGCTCCTCCAAGCAATTCAAACTCCAATGCTAAAAAAAAAAACCATTTTTATGCTCTTTTTTCCTGAGAAAACTAAGAAAGTTCCTCGGATGTGGTGACTGGTATGTTACAAGTCTTTTCTATTGATGCATATACTTTGTTAGACCCTGGTGTCACTGTCCTTTGTGACACCTTTTGTGGCCATGAAGTTTGAAATACTCCCCGAAGTGTTAGTGTAGCCTTTCTCTATTTCTACCATAGTTGGTGAGTCTGTAGTGGCTAAGAAAGTTTATAGAAGTTGTCCCATTTCTTTCTCTCATAAAGTCACTTTGGTGGATTTAGTGGAGTTAGACATGTTAGATTTTGATGTGATTATGGGTATTGATATGTTGCATGCATGCTATGCCTCTATAGTTTGTAAGACTCTGGTTGTCAAATTCCAATTTCCAAATGAGCCAATTTTAGAGTGGAAAGGGGGGAATTGTATCCCTAGAGGTCAATTTGTTTCTTGTCTCAAAACTAGGAAAATGATCTCCAAAGGGTGCATTTACCATCTTGTTAGGGTGAGGGATGTTGAGTCTGAAACCCCTTCTCTAGAGTCAGTCCCCGTGGTGAATGAATTTCTGAAAGTCTTTCCCAATGACTTACCGGGCATTCCTCCCGAGCGGGAAATAGATTTTGTCATTGATCTTTTGCCGGATACACAACCCATCTCTATTCCTCCTTATAAAATGTCTCCGGCGAGTTGAAAGAGCAATTGAAGGATTTCCTCAACAAGGGATTTATCCGACCGAGTATCTCTCCATGGGGTGCGTATGTGTTGTTTGTTAGAAAGAAGGATGGTCTCTTAGAATGTGCAATAACTACCGCCAATTGAACAATGTGACCATAAAGAATAAATATCCTCTTTCGAGAATTGATGATTTGTTTGTTCAACTTAAAGTGGCAAGTTACTTATCAAAAATTGGCCTTCATTAGGGCTATTAACAACTTAGGGTGAGAGGGGATGATATACCCAAGACGACTTTTCGAACTAGGTATGGGCACTATGAATTCCTTGTGATGTCATTTGGCCTAACTAACGCCCCGACGACATTTATGGACATAATGAATAGGGTGTTTAGGCACTACCTTGATATGTTTGTGATTGTATTTATTGATGACATTTTGATCGATTTAATGAGTGAGGATGAACATATAGACCATTTGAGGATTGTATTGCAAGTCCTTAAAGACCACCAATTATATGTGAACTTTAGTAAGAATGAGTTTTTGTTGAGGTTTGTAGCCTTTGTCATATTGTGTCAAGCAAGGTTATTGAGGTAGATCCTAAGAAGACAGATGCGGTCAAGAGTTGGCCTAGACCCCTAACTCCTTTCAATATATTAGAAGCCTTTTGGGTTTGACCAGCTACTATAGGAAGTTTGTTGAGGGTTTTTCCTCCATTGCTTCTCCGTTGATGGCCTTGACTCAAAAGAAAGCTAAGTTTAAGTGGTCGGAGGCTTGTGAGAAAAGCTTCCAAGAATTGAGAGACAGACTTACTTCCACTCCTGTGTTGACCTTATTGAAAGGTACCGATGGTTTTGTTGTATATTGTGATGCCTCTATAGTGGGGTTGGTATGTGTGTTAATGCAACATGGTAAGGTGATTGCCTATGTTTCAAGGCAACTTAAGGTTAATGAGAAGAATTATCTGACCCATGATCTTGAATTAGCGGTGGTAGTATTTCCTTTGAAAATATAGAGGCTTACTTGTATGGGGTCCATGTAGATGTCTTCACATATCACAAAAGTGTTCAATATGTTTTTAGCCAAAAAGACTTGAATCTCCGACAAAGAAGTTGGTTAGAACTTTTGAAGGATTATGACGTGAGTGTCCTTTATCACCTCAGCAAAGCTAATGTGGTGGTGGATGATCTTAGTCGATTGATCATGGATAGTGTGACTCATATAGAGGACGAGAAGAAAGAGTTAGTTCGTGATGTGCATAGGTTGGCCCGATTGGGTGTCCAACTAATAGATTCCCCTAAGGGTGGTGTCATGGTTCATAATGTCTCGAAATCATCCTTTGTGCTAGATGTGAAGTCTAAACAAGACCTTCATCCTATATTGATGGAGTTGAAAGAGTCGGTATTGGAGAAGTCCGTTGAGGCTTTCTCCCAAATGGGAGATGGGGTACTTGGTACCAAGGTGGATTATGTGTTATGGATGTCGATGGGTTAAGAGAAAAAATTTTAGATGAGGCTCATAGTTCTCGGTATTCTAATCATCTGGGAGCCACCAAGATGTACCGTGATTTACGAGAAGGCTATTGGTGGAATGGTATGAATAAGGATATTGTGGGATTTGTAGGCAAATGTCCTAATTGTGAACAAGTTAAGGCTGAGCACCAAAGGCTGGGAGGTTTGTTCCAAAATATACCAATTCCCACTTGGAAGTGGGAAGAGGTAAATATGGATTTTATTATTGGTTTGCCTCATACTCGAAGGCAACATGATTCTATTTGGGTCATTGTTGATAGGATGAAAAAATTAGCCCACTTCATTCCTGTCAAGGTTTCCCTTTCGGCAGAAGACTATGCAAATTTGTATATAAAGGAGATAGTGAGGTTACATGGAGTTCCTTTATCCATCATTTCGGATCGGGGTACTCAATTTATTTTATATTTTTGGAAATCATTCCAAGAAGGGCTTTGTACTAAAGTGAAGCTTAGCACCACTTTCCATCCTCAAATAGATGGTCAAGTGGAGTGGACAATTCAAACTTTAGAGGATATGTTGAGGGTGTGTGTTATATATTTCAAGGGTAATTGGGAGGACCACTTGCCATTAATAGAGTTTGCCTACAATAATAGTCACCACTCAAGTATCAGTATGGCTTATTTTGAAGATTTGTATGGTAGGAGATGTATTTCTTCGGTTGGTTGGTTTGAAGTAGATCATATTGCTCTTATTGGTTTCGAATCAATTTATGAAGCTATTAAGAAAGTTTGGCTCATTAGAGAGAGGATGATAACGACTCAAAGTAGGGGAAAGTCTTATTCCAATATGAGAAGAAGGGACCTAGAATTTGAAGTAGCTGATTGGGTCTATTTGAAAATCTCACCCATGAAGGGTGCGATGAGGTTTTGCAAAAATGGGAGCTTAGTCCGTGGTATGTAGGCCTATATAAAATTTTGAAGCGAATTGGGAAAGTTGCCTATGAATTGGACTTGCCAAGTAAGTTGGCTTTGGTTCACCCGGTATTTCATGTTTCTATGCTTAAAAAGTGTATTGCGGCATCGGTGTCCATCATTCCTTTAGAAAGGTTGGGCATTGATGAAAATCTTTCCTATGAAGAGGTTCCAGTAGAGATCCTTATTCGGCAAGTCAAGAAATTGAGAAACAAGGAAGTAGCTTATGTTAAGTTTTTATGGAGAAATCATCTAGTTAAGAGTGCTACTTGGGAGGCCGAGGCCGATATGAAGTCCTAATATCCTCATCTCCTTCCTTCTACTCCTACTCAAGCTTGAGGTAAGTAGTTTCTCTAGAATTCCCTTGTTTTGGAAGTCACGTGTGAATTAAGTGTTTTCCATGGTTTCCTTAGATTATGCATGCTCTTGATGAAATTCATGTTTAATAAGAAAGTGAGTTTTCATATTTCTGTTCCTTATGTTTTTGTGCATTTAGTATGAGTTGACTATATGACTTCATAAGATGTGTTGATGAACATGCTTTAGTATGCTTTTGAGAGAAATTGCATATTAGCTCTATGAAGTTGTGTTGAACATTATTTTAGTTGGAGAAGTGAGTTCCTCCTATGAAAATGAGAAATATTGAGCTTCGTGCATGTTGGGCTGTTAGATATAGATCCTACTCCCTTGTATTGCATTAATTATGCTTTGAGATGGAGTTGATGTTTCCTCCTTTGAATTTATGCATTATTTTGATGTTTCATACATAATGGACTGCTAGTCTTGAGTCTTTACTTCCGTAAGGTGTCTATATCATCATTCGAGGATGAATGATCCCAAGGGGGATATATTGTAACATTCCAGAAAATTAGTAAACTAGTAGCCTAATTGGGGTTTAACGTAAATGTTCTAGTCATAAAATAACCTCCGATATTCAATATAAGTGTTTTTGGGTGTAGACGTCATGGTACGACCCCCCAAGTACTAAATAAGGGCCCCTTGAGGAGGAACTTGACACAACTCAAAAAGCTGTTAAAAGGCAGCCACCTACGAAGGGCATCCGTGGATGGACCCACGCCTCATAGGAGGGGTCGTGGGTCACGGATGGATGTTACCCTATTTTCTTAGGCCCAAACCATCACCTACATTTGACCAGTATGGTCTGTGGACCCACCCACGGTCTGTGGTTAAGGTCTCGTGGGTGAGGGCAGTTTTTGGTCATTAGTTTTTAAGTTGGGGGTTAAGGGAGGAGCATAGAATTAATTAATTAATTAATTAGGGTCGTTTAATATTAATTAGACTACATATATACACCTAATAGACCACTAAACTAAGGGAATTAATTCATTCTTTCAAGACCCCAAAATAAACTCTTTCCCTCCCAAATATTTCTCTCACTAGAACCTTCATTAGAGAAGAAGAAGTTGAAATATAGGGCTCAAGGACTCATCTTTTCTACCAAAATTTGTGAAGAATATTCAATAAGGTATGGTAGTCTTTGATTCATGTAATGCTTTCAGTCATGAAGTCCTTAAACTTTCAATTTCACAGTAAAAAATTCTCCAAAACCTACTGTTTTCACACCAAGTCATGGATTCTTTTTAAAAACGTTTTCAATGATTTAATTGTCTTATATTATGATTGAATTTATGTTTTATGGTGGCTTTATGATAAATTCTCCCATGGATCCATGAATTCCCCATAACCCTAATTTATAACTTTGTGATGTGGGTGAATTGTAGTGAGGTGAAATATATGGAATCGTACTCGTTATAATTTAGTTATTCTAATAGTGTTATCACCCATCTTCAAAGAAGTATGTGGTTTCAAGAATGTGATCCCTGACTCAAGAAGGGTAGGACATGTACTTTATGCCAAAAATGTGGTCTTCATGTATATGTACTTTATGAACATGATTATGGTCTAATTATTGTGTTAATTGAAAGTTCATTCTCATAAACAGATAATAATCATGATGTGAAAGTTCTTATCACTATATGATGATTCTAAGGTTTAAAGTTCATTCTCACCTATTGAGTCTATGAGCTATTTTATGAATTATGTTGGATGGAGAGTTTAGACACTCCTTCATGCATGTACATTTAAATCAAGACTAAACATGTAATTGTGGGAAGTAATGCTTAGCACCAAGTGGATATTGAATATGGGATAGAGGCTCTTCCATTGAGAAAGGCCGAATTTCTAAGGTTAATCTCATGAGATGGAAGCTCCCCCGTTAAGTAAGGTTGGGTTTCTACTAACAATCTCTGTATCCCATAAATATGTGCCCTCATAGGTCTTTAGCTAGTGGATCCACCTAAAAGCTAATACATTTAGTTCTACATTAGGCAAGTAGGACACCTCTTTTCGGTGTGGGGCATGACACCGAATTCCATGTTAAGCTCACATGGTCTATGTCAGTTAAGGCTTATTCCCAATGTAATTAAAAGGTGATTATTAACCATGATTGGTCAATAAGTTTTAATTAGCATGGGTTGGAATATGGGATCTTACTTGTGCATGGTATAAGTAGACTTTGAGGGTATTCATAGTGGGTTTCTATTATGATGTGATGACTTATACATTTATAATGCTTATGACTTGTGCTTTTATACCAATTTTTATGACGATTCTCAAATTTGATAAAGTGCATGCACTTCAACTAAATTGTCCTTTTTTAGCATATTTTCATGGTTTTGTGCATGACTATCATACTTGGTGCAATTTGTACTATCCCATATTTCTTCAACATTTTTCCATTAAGTGTAGGTTTCGGCGTTTGAGATGATCTTCCTTCTTGTTCAAGGCTTGGATTGACTATTCTCAAAAGCTTATTGCGAGTCCTCATGGATCCGAGGACAAGTGATGTTTTGTTGTTTCTTTCATTTCATTGTATTTGACTTTCTGATTTCTATTGTATGGGATGTGACCCTGTTTTGAGACTTAGATTGTAATAGATGGCTAAATGAGGCAATGCCTAGACTTCCACTTTACTTTTATGAAAACTCCTTAAGACTTGCGAAAAAAATTGTGTTTTATTTCTAATTGTTCTTTACTTATGTGATGAGATGCTAGGTGGTTTACATAGTGCCTTTAAGGGGCATTATGTGCCTTGTTGCATCTAAGGGGTACCCTTGGGTCGTGACAGTATCTTTTTAGTTCATGCCTCTACGAAGAGCTTTTCGAGGACATCTTTCTAGGAGGAATGCTGATCCTCAGGATCAAGGGGTTCCCAATGCACTGGAACTGCTACCCACTCAAGGAAAGGTCACAAATGTTGACCTCTGAGATGTTATCCAGATGTTGAGTCAAGTTGTCACAAATAAAGCTGGCCAAAAAGGAGTGGTCCGCTAGGATGTGGCTGACACATCCAGCATCCTTGAGAATGAATCCTCGAAAGAGCATAGGGTCAAATGTCACTGAAGATCCAGAGAACTTTGTGGAGGAATTACAAAAGGTGTTTAAGGTTATGTGTGTTGTTGAAGCTGAGCGTGTAGAGTTAGTTGCAGACCAACCCAAGGGTGTTGCTAGGATCTAGTACGACAAATTGAAAAATGGCATGGATGAAGGGACACCAATTGTAAGTTGGGTTGTGTTTGAAAGTGTCTTCCTAAGGCATTTCTTTCCTCACGAGCTAAGGGAAGAAGGTGAGGGAATTTCTGTGCTTGAAACAAGAGTTTATAAGTGTGCATGAGTATAGCCTCAAGTTCACCAAGTTGTCATATTATGCTTCGGAGATGGTGGCAGTTATGAGGAGCAGGATGAGTTTGTTTGTGTCTGGGTTATTGCGAGTTAAAGTAAAAATGGTAAGGAAACTATGTTGACAGGAGACATGGACATAGCCAACCTTATGATCCATGTGTAACAGGTTGAGGAAAACAAGTTGAAAGATAGGGAAGAGTTCCGCAGTATGCGAGCTAAGATATTAGCTTCTGATTCTGGATAACAAAAGGTAGGAAATGCGAGTCAGTCTTTTTTAGCAAAAGGCAATTGGGCTTGCTCCATCTTCAGCTAGTGCACCTGCACCCAAAAATAGAGGTGAGTTCAGGAATCAGAATTTGTAAAACTCTAGAGCTCGACCTACTCAATCTCAGGGTAGTTTGGCACAAGGGGTCAACTGGACTCCTACATGTGCTAAGTGTGGTAGGAACCACCCAAGAGCGTGTCGTGATAGTTCCACTGGATATTGCTAGCACTATGTGAAGGTTGCCTGTGAGCACCCGTCTCTCCTCAGTTATGGTCCGAGTTGGTTTCTGCTACCTATTCATGTACATCCCATCATAAAATATTAGGTATATCATAAAACATATCATCAATTTGGCTTAGTAGAAAGATGGACCGGCTCAACCCTCGAATGAGGCAGGTCATGGACCTCTTCGGTCATAGTAGCGTCAGAAGTCAAGGAAGCCACTGAATCAAAACTGGAGCAAGATTGGGATGCCCTATTATCGTCTCCCAAACTTTGTGCCCCCTCCTTAAACTAGGGGCATCATCATGGCTAAGAGACTTCTCCCTCCCTGACGCCACGATTATCTCAACTTTTCTAGCCTATTGCCTCTAGTCCTAGGTGTCATAGGAGAGTCTCCAGGACTATCCGGATCAAATTCAAACCCGCTAGACTCATCAATATGCTCAAGTAAGGGTGCCACAAATTTGGACTTCTCTTGCCGTTTCTATTTCTGTGTTAATTTGGGGGCATAATACCTATGGAAGACTTGTTAGTACTCAAACTATACATAACAACATAGGAGGAAAAAATAAAAATAAATAAATAAACTATGAATCTAAAAACAATTCAGAAAAAACATATTTTTTTTGTGACCTATGGTTGATTCTTAGAGGCCATAGAAACACCTATAGACAGTAGGATCCAACCGTAAGTAAGGAGGTCATATTTTTAGGTCCCAAAAGTTGAAACGATGATTCACCAGGATGGTCCGTCAATGGAGCAATGGATTGTAAGCCAAATCATCGTTCACAACCTAGGTTACTGGTTTGTGCTTTTGACTGAGGAATCCAAACCTACTATTCGTAGGTTGGCATACCAACCGTAAATCAAGGCCGTCAGTCACCACTGTTAATGTTCCATCCTCAATTTCGTCCAAGATTATAATTTTAACATTTTGACTACCAAATTATTAGACATGTATTTCAACACATTTTCATGTAATTCTATCATTGCTAGGGTTTTAGTCATTCAATTTAAAACAAGACAAATAGTCAAATCAAAACCCTAAGTCAAGAACTCAAGTATAAGTCATTTACACACAACATTACACCAAAAATCAGTGACACTCACAATACTTTTATCCCAAGGGTATTATAACTAATATTATGAGATTTTAACAAACAATTTATACCCAAGGTCAAGTAACAACTTTTTATTTCGACTAAAAAATCAATTGTTTTTGTTCGAAATCAGTACCTTTTAGGAGAAATTCAAAGATGAGTGAGTGTGTCCTCTTATTCTTGACAACTAAACTTGCTACATTCCAGACCTTCGACCTTTAATTTTAGGAAAATAAAATTAGGGGAAGAATGGTAGAGAATGAGGAAAGATAAAGAAAATGAGAGAAAGGGGGAGATATTGATAGGGATGGAAATGAATGTGAAGGGGTGGGATAATGAAGGGGTAACTAATTTTGAAAAGTTGTAACAACTGTGTCACGCCCTAAACTCAAGGGTCTTCTGGCACCTGATGCCAAAACTTAGTCCTAAGCCGAACCTGCTGAATCACTAGCTAAAGGCAGATGGTAGCCACACACAGTTAAGAAAACAAATAAGTATATCTCGGCTTAAAAATAAGCCATCCGCTGGTCAGGCCCCTATGAATTGCTCTACAAGGAAAATAGTTACTCCCAACAGTGTATATAAAATAATAACAAGCTTGTATAGAAACCTGTTTTGGTTGTCAAGGCCACCATGATATCTAGAAAGCATAAATGCTATGTGACCCATCAAAACCACCGTGATCTTTATACAAAAACAAAAAACAGGAATAGATTTAAACAATATTCCAGGAACCTATCAAACATTATTCGATTATAAAACAAGGCCAACGTAGCAAATAACGTGACTAACAACACAACACACTAGTATGCAAGCCTCTACAACTATAACATTTGGACGAGACAGGGCCCCGACCTATCCAAAATCTTCATAGAGAAAAATTACTGAACCTCTAGAGCTTTGGAAACCTCTTGAAGAAAGGAGTCCACCAATCTGCTTGAAAGGTGGTTGGGCAACTTGACGGGTCTCTCTTGTTGTCACTTAGGACCTATATACATGAATGTAGTGCCACCAAGTATGGGGAGTCAGCACAACAAAATGTACTGAGTAGGTAAGGTAAATTGAAAACTTAAACTAAAGTATAAGTACTGAATGAAAAGCAAAAGGGTGAAAGCAAAGTACAATACCTTAGCTCCCTATATCTTGAAAATGTAAGCATATAACAAGCAAAAATGTGACCAGTCTCCCATTATCGTCCTAACAAGCGCAAACAATCACTAAATACCTATATTAGTCCCCTTACCTAGATCCCAATATTGATATAATCTGCACTGTCTCAATTTACAAGTTCTATGAATCAATGTAAATCTGAGGCTCTTTGGTACAATACATATATATTGCTCCATAGGTATACCATGAATCAATGCAAATCTGAGGCTTTGTGGTACAATACATATATGTTGCCCTATAGGCACGGTCTACCTAACTTGTAGGCTCAGTCTACCTGGCCGGTAGGCATGATCTACTTGACCCGTAGGCTCGGTCTATCTGGCCCGAAATCTCTGTCTACTCTGACCGTCGGCTTGGTATAATGTCACAACCTAGGGGTACCCCCTAGACGTAACATGGCGTACTTGACCCCAAAGGTGTCTCATACAGGCCCTTAGCAAATCATAACATAAAGTGTTAGAACAATAAGAGTAAAAACACATTTAGTTCAAATGTCTTTATAAAAGAAAAGCGGAAGTCTAATTTGTCTCATTTAGCCATCTATTATAATTCATGAGTCAAAATAGGGTCGCAGCCCCAACAATATATTTAGAAATAGAAAGTACTAAAAAGAAACTCAAAATGAAATTCCCCATCCTCGAATCAGGAGGACTTACTACAAGCAAGGAGAATTTTCAATCCGAGCTTGAAATAAAAGATAACCGCCTTAAAAACCGGAACCTAAACTTTGGAGAAAATGTAGAAAATATGGGTTAGTACAAAAATGCATTAAGTATGTTAGCCATGCAAGAAATCATTGAAAACATTCTAAAAGGACATTTTGGTTGAAAACCATGCACTTTACCAAGTTTAAACTCATCATGAATACATTGGAAAAGCATAAGTCATACTAGGTAAATCTCCTGGAGTAACTAAGGTCTATAAATCATATTCTGGTCCATAGTAACATATTAGGGAATAAGCCTCAACCGAGATAGACCACATGAGCTAAACATGGAATCTGTTGTCTACCCCACACTGAAAAGGCGTGTCCTACTTGCCTAAGGTAGAACTATACTCTTAGCTTAGGTGGATTAACTAGCTAAAGACCTATGAGGGCACATAGTTATGGGATACGGGGATTACTACTAGAAACCCAACCTCAACTAACGGAACAACTTCCATCCCAAGAGATTGCTATTAGGAAAACCCAACCTCAACTAACGGAAGAGATCCCATCTCATATCAATATCCACTCGATGCTAAGCATTGATTCCCATAGTTTATATATTAAGTCTTGACTTATGTTTATAACTATGGAAATATATCTTGACACTCAATCCAACATAATCATATTATAGCTCATAGATTGATTAGGTGAGCCTAGTCTACCAACCTTAGAACCATCATATGTGACAGGCCTTTGACTTCATATCATATTCATACATAAATGTGTTCATGAGGATAACAACTCAATAAAAAACAACTAGATCATGATCATATTCACTTTACTCTGAATGTGTTCTTATAGCCTTTACATAACCCTCGAAATCATGCATAATTCACATATCTTTCCCCTTCAAGGCCACAATCCATCAACACATCCACAATTACTACAATAGTCATGAATAATAGCATAATTCAAGTAACCCAAATATAACAAGTATAATTGCATATCATCCCTCAAAAATCAACAAATCACATCATAAGATCCAAATTTGGGAAATTAGGGATTTCATGGGTACTCTGGGGAATTCATCATAAATCAATAATAAATCATCAATTCAATCATAATACATCATAAATCAACCGTTAAAAACTTTTTTGGAAAGAATCCACAAGATTGAAGTCACACCCTAACTTTGGGGAAATCACTAGTTTTAAAATTGAATTTGAAGGGACTCCTTGGATGGAAATTATCTAAGAATGAAGGACTACCATACCTTAGCTATGATTCTTGAAAGAAGTAGCCTTGATTCTTCAAGCCCTAGCTCCACTTTTACTCTTCTTCTTCCTTGATTTCTATAGAGAGAACTTTTGTGTAGAAGATGAACTTTGGGGTTTTGATTTGGGTGTTTGGAAAATATGAAGTAATTGGGTGTATTTTGACATAAAAAGCTTTCTATATTTGTATGAAAATAATACATAACGACTTCATTTGGATAGAGCTTGAAAAGGAAATACCGAAAATATCCCTCACTTAAAGTTTGTTGCCCAAGGCTTAAGGCCCCCTTCACGAGCCATCAAGGGCACCACGGCCCGTGGTGGTGCTCGTGGTTCTTTGACAAGTAGCCCCCTCAACCTTGGTAAATCCCCAGGAGGTGAAGGCAACTCCACGAGCCTTCCCAAAGTTCGTGGTCTTCACCCCAAGCCGTGAAGTGGCTCGTGAAAGGGAGGCTTACTTGGGGCAGCCTTGTGAGTTGCCTCACCAACCACGGGTGGCTCCATGACTCGTGGTAGCCAACATGGGTCCTGAAGTATCTCGTGGTCATAGTGGGCAATGTTTAGGTTCATTTTGGAAGCCTTGGACTCCTTGCCATGGCCCTCACCCTATTTCCTATGCCCTTGACCTTGTCCCTTGACGATAACCCTTACGTTTAGGCTCTAGTTTAGCCTACTATTTTCCGAAGCGTTACATTATCTCCCTTCTAGGAACATTAATCCTCGAATGGCGATCTAGACACCTTACGAAATTAATACTCCAGACTAGCATCCCATCATGCATGCAACATAAAAATAATGCACAATTTAAAGGAGGAAACATTAACTCCATCCCAAACATATTCAATGAAAAACAAGGAAGTAGGAAATACATCTAACGCTTAAAATAAGCATGAAACTCAATATTTCTCTTATTCATAGGAGGAACTACCTTCTCCAAGTAAAATAATGCTCAAAACAATTCCATGGAGCCAACATTCAATTACTCTCAAAAGCATACTAGAGCATGTTCATTAACTCATCTCATGAAGTAAAATATGCAACTCATACTAAATGCACAACAATATGAGACACATGAATCATAAAAATCATTTTCTTACTTAACATAAATTTTGTCAAGAAAATGCATCACATAAGGAAATTATGGAAAAGCTCATATAACACAACGACCTTCCAAACACTAAAACTCTATAGGAAATAATTACCTAGAGCTTGAATAGGAGTAGAAGGAAAGAGATAAAGGTATTGGGGCTTCATATCAACCTCAGCCTCCGAAGTAGCACCCTCAACTAGATGATTTATCCATAAAACCTTCAAGGAAGCTACCTCCTTATTTCTCAACCTCTTGACTTGATGATCTAGGATTTCTACCAAAAGTTCCTCGTATGAGAGACTCGCATCAATTCGCAAACCTTCTAAAGGGATAATCGATGTCAGGTCTCTAATACACTTCTTAAGCATGGAAACATGGAATACTTGATGGACCGAAGCCAACACATTTGGCAAATCCAACTTATAGGCAACTTTTCCAATACGCTTCAACACTCGATATGGGCCCACATACCAGGGACTAAGTTTCCCCTTCTTGCCAAACCTA
Organism: Solanum bulbocastanum; assembly: GCA_037074985.1. Taxonomy (NCBI): domain Eukaryota; kingdom Viridiplantae; phylum Streptophyta; class Magnoliopsida; order Solanales; family Solanaceae; genus Solanum; species Solanum bulbocastanum. The sequence continues at coordinate 30,305,409 of CM073599.1, read as the reverse complement.
ATCACACCTTTCATAGGTGAGATTTTCAAATAGACGCAATCATTAACTTCAAATTCTAAATCACTTATTCTAATATCGGCACAAGATTTTGCCGACTTTGGGCCATCCTCAACCTCACCCTAATGAGTCAGACCTTCTCAATTGCTTTATAGACCAACACAGGACCAATAAGAGCTATTTCACCTTCGAACCAACTAACCGGAGACCTACATCTCCTACCATACAAGGCTTCAAAAGGAGCCATACCAATACTTGAGTGATACCTATTGTTGTAGGCAAACTCTATTAATGGCATGTGGTCATCCCAATTACCCTTGAAGTCTATGACACGTGCCCTTATGTTTTCTTCCACACTGTGCATAATAAGTCTAACAATAGACAATCCTCTACTATTGCCTCCTTGACTTTTAGGGTTGGAAACACTATCATTGTTGAACTTTAGGGGAGCAATAAAGGAGCCTTGGTTGGTGAACCTTGGTTTGAACCTTTGTCAACTTTGCCCATCGGACTTAGCATTGGAGAAATTCCCATAAACGGTTTCAGCTCTCTTTACCTCCCTATTTTTGTCTTTGAGTTTCTCTTCCTCCATTTATTGGGCATACACCATGAGATGTGAGATATCCATATTATCATGAAGCATTGCCAAATAAAATTCTTTTCTCACCGATCTAGACACACCCTTCAAATACCTACTCATTATATCCCTTGTATCTTCCACCAAAGCCGGAGCATACTTGGACAATTGTGTAAACCTTAGAGAATAATCTTTAACGCTCATACCTCCTTGATGAAGGTTGATGAACTCTTCCACCTAGGCTTCCCTCAACTCTCAGGGAAAGAACCTATCAAGGAATGCCAATTTGAACACTTCCCATTTAATTGGATCCTCTCCGACTGGCCTAATGTTCTTCCATTGAGTATACCACACTTGAGAAATATTATTCAATTGATAAGAGGTTAGCTCCACTTTCTCTACTGAAGTAACCCCCATGGAACTCATGAGGGTTCATTCTAGCAAAATCTCTCAATCTAGAAGCCACGAAGCTCATATTACTGTTCCTAGGAGCAATCACCACTCTATTGGCTTTGGCCGCTATGGTTTGGGCTTGAGTTGTCATGGCTTGGGTCAATATTAGAAAAGCCGACCTAACCTCCACATCTGACATAGCCGAAGGATTAGCCGGATCTTGGTTAACTTAAGGAGCTTGATTACAATGAAGAGTTTCCTCATTCTCATTGTTACCTTCCATTCTTCTTACATTAGCCCTTCATGTATTCATTTGTTGAAGACACAAGAGAAGTCTTAGAAGGAAGACCTTTTACAGTTAAACTCTATGTCACAACTTAAGATTAGTGAAAGAAGTGAAATTTCCTAAACATCTTATAGCCTCTTTTCCATAAATGTGGCGCGCTTCACACTTATGAAGAAGACTCTACTAGATGTGGCTTATAAGACATCATCCTATAATCTTTCTAAACCTTTCGCTCTGACTGCCAAGTTTTTCACGACCCAAGTGTACCTCCTAGCCCTTAGCATATCATAACATAAAGTATTAGAACAATAAGAGCAAAAACACATTTAAGTACAAATGTCTTTATAAAAGAAAAGTAGGAGTCTAATTTGTCTCATTAAGCCATCTATTACAATTCATGAGTTAAAATAGGGTCACAACCCCAATAACATAATCTGAAATAGAAAGTACTAAAAAGAAACTCACAATGAAATGCCCCTTCCTGGAATCATGAGGACTCACCAAAAGCAAGGAGAATAGTCAATCCGATCTTAAAACAAAAGATAACCATCTTAAGAACCGGAACCTACACTTTGGAGAAAATGTAGAAAATATGAGTTAGTACAAAAATACACTAAGTATGATAGCCATTCAAGAAATCATTGGAAACATACTAGAAGGTCATTTTGGTTGAAAACCATGCACTTTACAAAGTTTAAACTCATCATGAATAATTCAAAAAGTTTAAGTCATAAACCATATTAAAATGCATAAATCATCATCTCATAATGGCAACATATCATAAGTACCCTCAAAGTCTACTTGTGCAATGCATGAGCAAGATCCCATAATACTACCCATACTAAGTAAAGCTCCTTGAGTAAGTAAGTTTTATAAATAATATTCTTGTCCATATTAACATATTAGGGAATAATCCTCAACCGACATAGAGAAGGGCACATAGTTATGGGATAATGGGATTGCTACTAGAAACCCAACCTCAACTAACGAAAGAGCTTCCATCCCAAGAGATCGCTATTAGGAAAGCCCAACCTCAACGAATGGAAGAGCTTCCATCACATATCAATATCCACTTGGTGCTAAGCATTGATTCCCACAATTTACATATTAAGTCTTGACTTAAGTTCATAATTATGGAAAGATGGCTTGACACTCAATCCAACATAATCATACTATAGCTACTAGATTAATTAGGTGAGACTATTCTTTCAATCTTAGAACCATCATACGTGACAAACCTTTCACATCATATCATATTCATACATAAATGTGTTCATGAGGATACCAACTCAACACAACAACAACTAGATCATGATCATAATCACTTTACTCTAAAAGTGTTCTTATAGTCTTTACATAGCCCCCATAATCATACATAATTCACATATCTTGCCCCTTCAAGGCCACAATCCATAAATACATCCACAAATACATCCACAAATACTACAATAGACATGAATGATACCATAATTCAAGTAACCCAACTATGACAAGAATAATCGCATATTATCTTTCAAAAATCAACAAATCACATTATATGATCCAAATTTGGGAAATTAGGGATTTCATGGGTTCTTGGGGGAATTTATCATAAATAAATTATAAATCATAAATTCAAATCATAATCCATCATAAATCAACCATTAAAAATGTTTTTGGAAAGAACACACAAGATTGAAGTCAAACCCTAGCTTTGGGGAAATCACTAGTTTTGAAATTGAATTTGGAGGGACTCCTTGGATGGATATTATCCAAGAATGAAGGACTACCATACCTTAGTTATGATTCTTTAAACAAATTGAGTGATATATCCTTGATTCTTCAAGCCCTATCTCCACTTTTACTCTTCTTCTTCCTTGAGTTATTGAGAGAGAAATTTTGTGTAGAAGATGAACTTTGGGGTTTTGATTTGGGTGCTTGGAAAATATGAAGTTATTGAGTGTATTTCATCTTAAAAATCTTTAAATAGTTGTATATAAATAATATAAAATGACCTCACTTTGATAGAGCTTAAGAAGGAAATACCAAAATTATCCCTCACTTAAAGTTGGCTGCCCAGGGGTTATGACCCCTTTCACGAGCCGTCAAGGGCACCACGGCCCGTATTCCCTTGACCAGTAGCCCCCTAAACATTGAAAAGCCCCCATGAGGTTAAGGCAACCGCAAGAGCCTTCCCACGGTCTATGGTCTTCACCACGTGAAGTTGCTCGTGAAGGGGAAGCTTACTTAGGGCAGCCTTGTGAGCTTACTGCCTCACCAACCACTGGTGGCACCACATCTTGTGGTGGCCACCACCAGCCGTGAAGGCCCTCGTAGTAATGGTGGGCAATGGCTAGGTGCGTTTTGGCAGCCTTGGCCCCCTTGCCATGTCCCTCACCAAATTCCCTTGGCCCTTGCCCTTAACTCTTGACGATAACCCTCACGTTTAGGCTCTAGTTTAACCTACTATTTTCTGGAGTGTTACATTATCTCCCCTTGGGAACATTCATCCTTGAATGATGATCTAGACACCTTACAAAATTAAAGACTCAAGACTAGCAGCCCATCATGCATGCAACATAAAGATAATGCACAATTTAAAGGAGGAAATATCAATTCCATCTCAAACACATTCAATGCAACACAAGGAAGTAGGAACTACATCTAACAACCCAAATATGCATGAAACTCAATATTTCTCTTATTCATGTTAGGAACTACCTTTTCCAACTAAAATAATGCTCAAACTAACATCATGGAGCTACTATGCAATTACTCTTGAAAACATACTAGAGCATGTTCATTAACTCATCTCTTGAAGTCAAATATGCAACTCATACTAAATGCACAACAACATGATGCACGTGAATCATAAAACTCATTTTCTTACTTACATTTTTTTTTTATCAACAACATGCATAACATAAGGAAATTATGGAAAAGCTCATATAACACACGCGACCTTCCTAACACTAAAAACTCAATAGGAACTAATTACCTAGAGCTTGAATAGGAGTAAAAGGAAAGATATAAAGGCATCGGGACTTTATATCGGCCTCAGCCTCCCAAGTAGCACCCTCTACTAGATGATTCATCCGTAAAACCTTCACGGAAGCTACCTCCTTATTTCTCAACCTCTTGACTTGATGACCTAGGATTTCTACCGAAACTTCCTCATATGAGAGACTGTCATCAACTCGAAAACCTTCTAAAGGGATAAAGGATGTCGGGTCTCTAATACACTTCTTAAGCATGGAAACATGGAATACTTGATGGACCGGAGCCAACTCATTTAGTAAATCCAACTCATAGGCAACTTTCCCAATATGCTTCAAAACCTGATATGGGCCCACATACTAGGGACTAAGTTTCCCTTTCTTGCCAAACCTAATCACACCTTTCATAGATGAGATTTTCAAATAGACCCAATCATTAACTTCAAATTCTAAATCCCTTATTCTAACAACGGCATAAGACTTTTGCCGGCTTTGGGTCATCCCCACCCTCTCTCTAATGAGTTGGAACTTCTCAATAGCTTCATAGACAAACTCTGGACCAATAAGAGCAATTTCACCTACCTCGAATAAACCAATTGGAAACCTACATCTCCTACCATATAAGGCTTCAAAAGGAGCCATACCAATACTTGAGTGATAACTATTATTGTAGGCAAACTCTTTTAATGGCAAGTGGTCTTCCCAATTACCCTTGAAGTCTATAACACATGTCGTCAATGTATCTTCTAGTGTTTGTATGGTATGTTCTGCTTGACCATCGGTTTGAGGATGGGAAGTCGTGCTAAGTTTAATCTTAGTACCAAGCCCTTTTTGGAATGACTTCCCAAAGTGTGAAGTAAATTGAGTACCCTGATCCGAAATAATAGTTAAAGGACCCCATGCAACTTCACTATCTCTCTTATATACAACTTGGCATAGTCTTCCACCGAGTGAGAAATCTTGCCAGGAATAAAGTGGTCAGACATTGTCATCCTATCTATAATGACTCAAATGGAGTAATGTTGCCTTTGAGTGTGAGGAAAACCCACAATAAAATCCTTATTGATCTTTTCCCACTTCCAAGTGGGAATTGGTATATCTTGCAATGAGCCTCCTGGACTTTGATGTTCAACCTTAACTTATTGACAATTTTGACATTTGGCTACACATCCCGGAACATACTTTTTCATCCTGTTCCACCAATTGACTTCTCGGAGGTCACGGTACATCTTGGTGGCTCTCGAATGGATAGAATATCAAGAACCATGAGCTTCTTCTATAATTTTCTCCTCAAAGCATGAACATCTGGACCACATAGTTGACCTTGGTACCTAAGCATCCAATTTCCACCTTGGGAGAAAGCTTTAACAAACTTTTTGAGTACCGAATCTTTCAATTCAACGAATATAGGATCAAGGTGCTGCTTAGACTTCACATCCATCATAAAGGACGGTACGAAATAATTATGGAACATGACACCACCCTTGGTAGAACACACTAGATGAACAACTAGCTGGGAAAACCTATGCACATCACGAACCAATTGTTTCTTTTCGTCCTCTACATGAGCTACACTATTCATGGACAATCTACTAAGTTCATGCTCTACCACATTAGCCTTGTTGGGGTGGTAAATGACACTCATTTCAAAAGCCTTCAAGAGTTCTAACCACCTTCTTTGTCGAAGAATAAAATCCTTTTGACTAAGAACATATTGAAGACTCTTGTGATTCGTAAACACATCATCACGCACCCCATATATATAATGCCTCCATATTTTCATGGCAAATACTACTGCCGCTAATTTAATATCATGGGTCGGATAATTATTCTCATGCACTTTAAGTTGCCTTGAAGTGTAGGCAATCACCTTACCATTTTTCATAAGTACACATCCCAACCCCATTCTAGAGGCGTAACAAGACACGACAAAACCATTGGTACCCTGCGTTAATGTCAACATCGGAGAGGAAGTAAGCCTATTTTTCAACTCTTGGAAGCTTTTCTCACAAGCCTCTGACCACTCAAACTTAGCTTTATTTTGAGTCAAAGTCGTCAATGGAGAAACAATGAAGGAAAATCCCTCAACAAACCTCATATAGTAACTGACCAAACCCAATAAGCTTCTAATTTCAGAAGGAGTTACAGGTCTAGGCCAACTCTTAACAGCATCCGTCTTGTTAGGATCCACCTCAATACCCTTTGTTTGACGCTATGTGACCAAGGAATGCTACGGACCTTAACCAAAACTCACACTTGCTAAATTCTGCAAAAAGTCATTGGTCCTTAAGAACTTGCAATAGAATTCTCAAATGGTCAACATGCTCATTCTCACTCCTTGGATAGATCAAGATATCGTTGATAAATACTATAAAAAAAATGTCAAGATATTGTCGGAAAACTCTATTCATTATGTCCATGAATACGCCAGGGCATTTGTCAACCCAAATTAAATAACCACAAATTTATAGAGACCATACCAGGTCCTAAAGGCCATCTTGGGAATGTCAATCCCTCTCACCCTTAGTTGGTGATAACCCGAATGAAGGTCAATTTTGGAGAAATAACTAGCCGCTTGAAGTTGATCAAACAAGTCATCAATTCTCGAAAGGCGATATTTATTCTTGATGGTCACTTTGTTCAATTGACAATAGTCAATACACATTCTAAGGGACCCATCTTTCTTCTTAACAAACAACACTGGAGCTCCCCATGGAGATATACCTAGTCGGATAAAGTCTAACAAATCCCTTAGTTGCATTTTCAACTCTTTTAACTCCGCTGGAGCCATTCTATAGGGAGACATTGAAATAGGTTGAGTATCTAGTAGAAGGTCAATACCACAATATATTTCCCGCTCGAGAGGAAAATCGGGAAAATCATTGGGGAAAACTTTTGGAAACTCACTTTCTACTGGAACCGACTCTAGAGAAGGGGTTTGATTCAACATCCCTCACCCTAACGAGATGGTAAATACGCCCTTTGGAGATCATCTTCCTATCTTTAAGGTAAGACACAAATTGACCTCTAGGTAGAATTTCCCCCCCTCAATTCTAATATAGGCTCATTTGGAAATTGGAACCTAACCACCTGAGTCCTACAATCGATAGAGGCATAACAAACATGCAATAATCCATACCCAAAATCACATCAAAATCTAACATGTCTAACTCTACTAAATCCACCAAAGTAACTCTATGAGACAAAGAAATGGGACAAATATAAACCCTCTTAGCCACTACCGAGTCACCAACCGAGGTCGAGACTGAAAAAGGTTCTACTAACACTTCAGGGATTATTTCAAAATTAAGAGCCACAAAAGGTGTCATAAAGGACAAAGTGGTACTGGGGTCTAACAAAGCATATACATCAATAGATGAGACTTGTAACATACCGGTAAACATATCTGGGGAGCTCTCTCAGTCACCTAGGGATTGGAGAGAATAAAAGCAGTTTTGCTTTTGAGCATTAGAGTTTGAACCGCTTGGAGGAGATTGCTTGCCCTTTTTTTCCTTTGTCACTAGTGTTGGACAAACTCTCATCTTGTGGCTACTCTTTCCCCAACCATAGCACCCATCCGAACAAACTAGGCAATTGCCCTCATATTTTCTACCACACTTTGCACAATTAGGCCTAGTAACATATAAATGAGCCTTGGTTGGAGAACCATTGTTTGAACTTTTGTCGACTTTACCCATCGAACTGAGCATTGGACAAATTCCCAACACCGGTTCTAACTCTTTTTACCTCAATTTTCCTGTCTTGGAGTTTCTTTTCCACCATTTGTTGGGCATACACCATGAAACGTGAGATATCCATATTATCATGAAGCATTGCTGAACGACATTATTTTCTCATCAATCTAGACGCACCCGTCAAATATCTACTCATCATATCCCTTGAATCTGCCACCAAAGTCGTAGCATACTTGGACAATCGAGTAAATTTTAGAGCATATTCTTGAACACTCATACCTCCTTCACAAAGGTTGATGAACGCTTCCACCTTGGCATCCCTCAATTCTCAGGGAAAGAACCTATCAAGTAATGACGATTTGAACACTTCCCATTCTATTGGACTCGCTCCTACATGCCTATTGTTCTTACATTGAGTATACCACACTTGAGCAACATTCTTCAATTCATGAGCTGCTAGTTCCACTTTCTTTAACGAAGTCACCCCCTTGGCATCAATTATTTTATAAACCTCTTCCATAAATTCTTGAGGGTCATCTCCCACTATAGAACCATAGAACTCGGGAGGTTCATTCTAGAAAAATCCCTCAATCTAGAAGCCATAGAACTAACATTAGTGTTCCTAGGAGCAATCACCTCTCTATTGGCTTGGGCTGTTATTGTTTGGGCTTGAGTTGTCATGTATTGGGTCAACATTAGAAAAGCTGAGCTAATCTCCACATCCTACATAGCCGAAGGATTAGCCAGAGCTTGGTTAACTTAAGAAGCTTGATTACATTGAAGAGCTTCCTCATTTGCATTGTCACATTCCGTTCTTCTTGTGTTAGCCCTTAGTGTATTCATTTCCTAAAAACACAATAGAAGGGTTAGAAAGAAGACCTTGTAGAACTAAACTCTATGGCACGACTTAAGAGTAATGAAAGAAGTGAAATTTCCTAAACATTGTACAACCACTTATTCAAAAATAAGGTGTGCTTCATACTCATGAACAAGACTCTACTAGACGTTGCTTATGAGACATCATCATATAATCATTCTAAACCTTTTTCTCTGATTACTAAGTTTGTCACGACCCAAGGGTACCCCCTAGAAGTAACATGGTACTTGACCCCAAAAGGGTCTCATACAATCCCTTAGCATATCATAAAATAAAGTATTAGAACAATAAGACTAAAAGCGCATTTAAGTCCTCATGTCTTTATAAAATAAAAGCGGAAGTCTAATTTGTCTTATTTAGCCATCTATTACAATTCATGAGTGAAAAGAGGGTCACAGCCCCAACAATATAATCCCAAATAGAAAGTACTAAAAAGAAACTCAGAATGAAATGCCCCGTCCTCGAATCATGAGGACTCACCACAAGCAAGGAAAATAGTCAATCTGAGCTTGAAACAAAAGATAACCACCTTAAGAACCGGAACCTACACTTTGGAGAAAATGTAGAAAATATGGTTTTGTACAAAAATGCACCAAGTATGATAGCCATGCAGGAAATCATTGAAAACATGCTAAAAGAACATTTTGGTTGAAAACCATGCACTTTACCAAGTTTAAACTCATCATGAATACATTGGAAACACATAAGTCTTAAACCATATAAAAATGTATAAATCATCATCTCATAATGGCAACATATCAAAAGTACCCTCAAAGTATACTTGTGTAATGCAGGAGTAAGATCCCATAATCCAACCCATACTAAGTAAATATCCTTGAGTAACTAAGGTCCATAAAACATATTCTTCTCCATATTAGCATATTAGGGAATAATCCTCAACCAACATAGAGCATGTGAGCTAAACATGGAATCCGGTGTCTAACCTACACCGAAAAAGGGTGTCTTACTTGCCTAAGGTAGAACCATAATCTAAGCTTAAGTGGATCCACTAGCTAAATACCTATGAGGGCACATAGTTATGGGATAAGGGGATTGCTACTAGAAACCCAACCTCAACTAACTGAAGAGCTTCCATCCCAAGAGATTGCTATTAGGAAAAGCCAACCTCAACTAACGGAAGAGCTCCCATATCATATTAATATCCACTTGGTGCTAAGAATTGATTCCCACAATTTACATATTAAATCTTGACCTAACTTCATAATTATGGAAAGATGTCTTGATACTCTATCCAGCATAATCGTACAATAGCTCCTATATTCACTAGGTTAGACTAGTCTTCCAACCTTTGAACCATCATATGTGACAAACCTTTCACATCATATCATATTCATACATAAATGTATTCAAGAGGACAACAACTCAACACAACAACAACTAGATCATGATCGTATTCACTTTACTCTGAAAGTGTTCTTATAGCCTTTACATAGCCCTCAAAATCATGCATAATTCACATATCTTTCCCTAACAAGGCCACAATCCATCAACATATCCACAATTACAACAATATACATGAATGATAGAATAATTCAAGCAACCCAACTATAACAAGCATAATCACATATCATCCTTCAAAAGACAACAAATCACATCATAAGATCCAACTATGGAAACTTAGAGATGTAATGGGTTCTTGGGGGAATTCATCATAAATCAACAATAAATCATCAATTCAATCAAAATATATCATAAATCAACCATTAAAAATTTTTTTGGAAAGAACCCACAAGATTGAAGTCAAACCCTAACTTTGGGGAAATCACTAGTTTTGAAATTGAATTTGGAGGGACTCCTTGGAGGGAAATTATCCAAGAATTAAGGACTACCATTACTTAGTTATGATTCTTCCAAAAAATTGAGTGAAATAGCCTTAGTTTTTTAAGCCCTAGCTCCATTTTTACTCTTTTTCTTCCTTGAGTTCTAGAGAGAAATTTTGCGTAGAAGATCAACTTTGGGTTTGATTTGGGTGTTTGGAAAATATGAAGTAATTGGGTGTATTTTGAGTTAAAATGATTTATATAGTTGTATAAAAATAATACAAGATGACCTCACTTTGATAGAGCTTAAAAAGTAAATACCAAAAATATCTCTCACTTAAAGTTGGCTACCCAGGGGTCACAACCTCATTCACGAGCCGGCAAGGGCACCACTAACCGTGGTCCCTTGACCAGTAGCCCCCTCAGCCTTCAAAAGCCCCCATGAGGTGAAGGCAACCCCACTAGCCTTCCCACAGTCCGTGGTCTTCACCACGAGCTGTGAAGTGGCTCCTTAAGGGGAGCCTGTATTGGGGCAGCCTTGTGAGCTTATTGCCTCACCAACCACGGGTGGCACACGGCTCGTGGTGGCCACCATGGGTCATGAAGGCCCTTGTTGTCATGGTGGGCAATGGCTAGGTGCATGTTGGCAACCTTGGCCCCCTTGTCATGGCCCATACCCAATTCACTTGGCCCTTGCCCTTAACTCTTGACAATAACCCTTACGTTTAGGCTCTAGTTTAACCTACTATTTTCTGGAGTGTTACATATAAGAATCAATTTATATGCTCCAGAACTTTACAATGTTGGTGTCTATTGAGGACAAAAAAAGCTCATAGGTGGAAGGCAGACGATAAAACATCACATCATAACAATTAATCATAATTAATGAAAAAAAAGCATAACATGCTTTTCTAGGCTACTAAGTAAGGAGTAGAGTGTCACCGATATACATTATATCATATGGTCATAGCCAACTCAACATGACATGGCTATAGGTCAAGTAATGATAATACACCAGCCACAACAAGCTTAGGCCATTAGTATCATGCTAGAAGATAAATAATATCCTTAGCATACCTTTCAACCAATGTCCAAAAGTTTTCTTTATAATGCTTAGCCAACCAAAGTAACGTAATAATGTGAAAATGAGCAACGCCGTAAGAACAAACCATATGTAATTAATAATACGCTAATGCCGCACTCAAGACCAGAAAATTCCAAATAATGAAATGAAGCCTAAATTAACAATAATCAGCAGCTAAATCCATTGAATACATCCCAACAACGTCTCGAAGGAGCACATTCTCCAAACGCAACATAACTATGCGTACTTCTCGTTGTTCAATCCAACAACCATCGTACACGACTCCAATAAGAATCATACCAATACCCAATAACCTCCAACACCTTAACACAATAATTAAAATACAATAACAACTAAACCAAATATGACAAAGGGGCGGCCCACAACCAAAATGTCGATAGCTCTACTATGTGGCTCAAAAAACAGTAAAAATGATACTACGACATGGAACTATAAAGAAGTGTTATAAAAATAAGCTTTCCTCAACCAAAACGTCTTAAATAATATACAAAGATTCTGCCTCTTTGCATCTACAACAACTGGAGCTCAAATCAACCAGAAACTCATACCACAACAATGAGCTTTGCAATGCAGAGAAACTTCTGTTAAACTTTCGAGTTGAAAGAATCAACACCCATGAAGGATTTAGTAGGTTGAGTTCTGATTTTTCTGGATTTTTTTATCAGTTCTAATGAAAAAATGAAAGAGATGGGTGTAATTAATGAATAACCGACACTTCGAGGTGTCTGCTTTTGCAGTCCTACAAAAACCCGCATATCTCTCAATTCTGAAGTCGTATTGATGAATGGTTTAGTGTGTTACTAGACTTGTAGACCTTCAGTTTCATAGGTCATGGGTATTGTAAATTTTAATATACTAGGATAAAATTTCTGAGATATCTAATGCTAAATTACATAGAATTCCTCAAGGATTTACAATAACATTTGTGGAGTTTTATTTTGTAGCTTCCTTGAACTTAAAACTTAACATACAAACATTGTGCACTAAAAATAACTCATTTAATATCCTTCCTAATATTGTGGGTAGTCTTAGACTTACTCCAAGTATGGGTTAATTACAACGTTCAAACAGACGGAGTGTCACATCCTTCCCCCCTTAGGGACATTCATCCTCAAATGATGATTACAATTGCGGCATCATAGCAACCAATATATGAACTCATATAGCGCATAAGTAACATATCATATACTCATATGTTAGTCTACTCATTTGAATGAACAGACAATGCGAGATATTGGGACTTCATGTCCTCCTCAGTGTCCCACATTAGCCCTGACATTACACTTTGCTATAACACTTTTACCGAAGGTATATCCTTATTTTAAAATCTTCTTATTTATCAATCTACTATGGAAAAAAGTACTTATTCATAAGGTATCTACTTTGGAATTTGAACATCTATTATCAATGCTATACATGTTTGATCTCCAATATACATCTGTAAAATAGAAACTTGGAAACTTGGTGTACTGCCTCTAAATTTTGAGTAACTCTAGCTCATAGGAAATTTTTCCTATTCAGTGGAAGATGTGATAAGTATCAGTATACATAGGGCTCAACTTGTCCTTTTCTTAAATCTCATAATTCCTTTCATAGGAGAAACTTTCAAAAAATCTTATCATCAGCATAAGACTCTAAGTCTCGCCTATCAACAACTGCTCTATAATTAGCGTAACCTTTTCCACGACCTGCAACACTAAGTCTTGTCCAAACAATCCTAATTATCCAACCTTAAATCAACCAAGAGGATATCTACATTTTCTTCATGTCAGACATGAATTTTCTTCTTTGGTAGAACGACAAATTCAAAGGCACCACATCGCTTGCCAAATAATTTGCAAAATCTACATACCAAGGGATAAAAGTAAAAGAAGCAACCAAAACATATTTGTCTTGGAAAGTAAAATCTATCTCAACTCCATCAACAACTTTGAATATAGCCTCTTACTATAATCTGGAGAAGTGGTCAACCATTTGGTTTTCTATCCCCTTTCTATCTTTTATCTCAAATTGAATTCTTGCACCAATAGTAGTCATCAAATAAGCCTCTGTTTTACATCCTTCTTTTCCGTAAGATACCTCAATACTGAATGATCAGTGTGCACAATGAATTTAGCACCCAAAAAATAGGATCTGAACTTTTCAAATGGGAAGACTATAATAATCAATTCATGTTCAGTGACTGTGTAATTCCTTTGAGCAACCTTTAGAGCCTTGCTCGCATAATAAATGGGATGAAGAATCTTCTCATAACATTGCCCCAAAGCTGTGAAAAGTGCCACCCCACTTGCATAACATGCAACTTCAAACAATTATCCCCAATACAGTGAAATAATGATTGGTGCAGCAGTTAACTTCTCTTTCAGCCTCTTAAATGCTCTCAAAAAAGCATCATCAAACTCAAATTTCGTCTCCTTTTTGAGAAGCTTGAACAATGTGTGTGCAATTTTTGAGAAATCTTTAATAAACCTCCGACAAAAGCCTAGATGCCCTAGAAAAGATCTAACACCTCTTACAGATGGGTGGTGGTAACTTCTCAATAACCTCGACCCTTTCTCTATCAACGTCAATGCCCTTTTTTGAAATTCTATTGCCTAGAACTGAACCCTCTTTCACCATAAAATGACATTTCTCTTAGTTTAGCACAAGATTGCATTCTTCATAGCGTCTTAGAACTTCACAAAGATGTGCCAAGAAATGCTCAATGAGTCACTAACCATAGAAAACTCATCCATAAATACTTTGATTATGTCTTCCACCATATTAGATAATATAGACATCGTGAAACATTGAAAAGTCACTGGCGCATTACACAACCCGAATGACATCCTCTTGAAAGTGAATGTCCTATAGAAACAAGTGGAAGTAGTCTTCTCTTGGTCCTCCCAGGCTATGGAGATCTGATTATATCCTAAATACCCAGCCAGACGATCTAATATTTGATCCATGAACGACATTGGAAAGTGATCTTTCTCAGTTCATGCATTCAACTTGCAATAATTCATACAAACCCTCCAACCAGGAGCATGCCTCATTAAAATGAGCTCATTCTTCGCATTAGGAACCACAATGATTCCTTTTTTCTTTGGCTCAAATTGAACCGAACACCCCACTTACTATTACTAATCAAATATACTACCCTAACATCTAACCACTTGACGATTTCCTTCTATACAACCTTTTGCATTGGCAGATTCAACCTCCTTTGGTGCTCGATATTGGGTTCGCTAACAGACATGAGTTGAATCTTATGAGAACATATACCTAGTGGAATACCAACAATGTCAGCAATAGTCCATCCTATCGCACTTTTGAACATTTGTAGCATGGATATCAACATCTTCACTTACCCTTCATTCAAGTCAACAACAATAATAACTAGCAAAGTACTAGTTTTGCCAAAGAACACATACTATAAATGAGATGGAAAAGCCTTTATCTCTAATTTAAGAGGCTCATCAATAGATGGTTTTGTATGTGGAGTATCTCATTTCTTCAGATCCAAATCCAGCTTCTTTGGTTGGTGAAGAGTGAAATTTAACCCTTCATGTGCAATCACTAACTCATCATATTCATCAATACCATTTACATCAAAATTCATGATCACAACAACTAGCACTTCAGTACCCAAGCTCTCCTAAATAGACATCTCCATTTCTACCTCAACAGTATAGTTCACTACAGACACCAACTTAAGATCACTTGATGCTTCATTGTTTTGCAGATATTGAATGTCACCTCTTCATTGTTCAATTGAAATTCATCTGCACTTTTCCAAATAAAACCAACCAACACATGCCCAGTAGCAAGGAATGATCTCCTAAGATGATGGAGACCTCAAAATCAACCTTGTATTCCAATATCACAAAGTCCATCAGAAATATGAACGCCTCAACTTTCACATGGACATAATTTATCACCCCAATTAGTTTCTTAACCGTTCTATCATCCATCAGTAGCCACATCGCAGTTGGGTTGGGGGCTCCTAAGCCTAACAACTTGTTCACATACAGAGACATCAGATTTATGCTAGCACTCAAATCACATACAACTTAAGTGAAGTGCAATATACCACTAGTATAAGGAATTATAAAAGCTCCTGGATCCTCCTTTTTCTACACTATTGAACTAGTATCAATAGTTCTACAATGTTGCAACTTATCATTCCCTTCAAAACTAACAATCCTCTTCTTAGTCACCATATCATTATTGAATTTAGCATAATGAGACATTTGTTCAAGTGCCTCAATCAAAGGAACATTTTTTAATAACTACTTTTGCATGGCTATGAACCTTTGATATTTTCATTCTTTCGTCTTCTTAACCAATCTTTGTGGGGATGGAGGTGGAGGTCTCGGCACATGGATGATCTTTTGCATCACCTTAGTGTCCTTCTCATTCTGATCTTTAGGCTCCTTAACTATATCAACTTCATCCTCTTTCTACTCATTTGTACCGTCCACTCTAGTCAGTGTAAGAGGGTCAATAGTATGCTTTCCACCCCTAGTAGTAATTTCCATAAAATGTTCGTCATTCCTTGGATTCAAAATAGTATTGTTGTGAACTACTTTGTGTTGGCGTAGATTCATACTTGAAGATAGCTAGCACAATTGTTGCTTGATCTGTTGAATAGATTTTGCATGTGACTCAAACTTTTTCCCAATACATGATAAATCATTTCGTATCTCCTTCACACTATATTTTGAGTCAAACCTTTTCATCATCTTAGCCATCATATCCTTAATTTGATTCAAACTCGATCCTCCATCTCATTTTCCTAGTGGAACATAAGAATCACTCTTATCATTTTTGTTATTGTACCCATTCGTATTGTAATTTTTCTCATGATTATAGTTCCCATCATGGACATTGTTCCCTTCATGATTATAGTTATCGTAGTTCTGACCTTGATTTCCTCGACGTTAGCGCAAACTATCCTGATTGAATGCTTGGGCGTTTTTTCAGAAACCCCTTGTTTGATCATTCAGAAGATTTGCATCCTTGTCATAAATATACTCATCAACTGGTGGTGCTCTAGTATTATAGTTCACTGCATTTACTTTCTCAGAATTTCCACTTATATTTTTCAATACTATGATAACTTTGTTCTCAACTATGCCATCTACTGACAAATATCATCATTGGACTTGTTTTATGTGGCTTGTATTGAAAAACTAATCCTTCCCATAGCCAACGTTCTCCACACCTTATTATTCTTGGAGATCTTTTCAAGTTTTTCAACAATCTCTTCAAACATGTTTGCTCGTTATGATCCTCAATAAATAGTATATAGCACAACCTATATAAGTATTTTTAAACCCTAAAATCCCTCATTCAAGTCATTCCCTCAAATCCCAAAATAAAACCCAAAACTCCTCTAAAACATTCTCTCTCTATAAGTTGGAAGAATAAGGAAGAAGTAGAAGCTAGGTCAAGTTCAAGTCTCCATTCTTCCAAGCTTGGTAGGATTTGTAATAAAGATATGATGACTTATTCATCCATGTAATCCTTTCATCCATGGATCCCCAATGAATTTCCCAATTTAGAAGAATAATTCCCTAATTCAAGCAAGGGTTTCTTATAATGTTATGTGTATTGATCAGATTCAGTGGATTATGATTGGTTATGGTTGAATTGATAGGATTAAATGTTTTTAGGATGAATTTACATGTACCCACTCCTAACCCATGTCTACAAAGATGAAGTTGATGAAATTGGGTTTTATGCCATGAAAGGGGAAATCTAGCATTTACAATTAATCTTCCAGAATTGTTGAAACACATTGTAGAATGATTGAAAGATAAGTCTATAGACATGAATGGATTAAGATTAATATATACATGATGAGCCATGATTAGTAGAGATAGAGATTGGGGGCTATATGATGAAGTATGATTAGATTGCTTAAGATTGAAATGTATAATTGTGAATTGAATGAGTTCAATTATATATGATGAATTATGACTTGTAGGCTTTGATGATTAGAATTGTCTTGAGACTAAGGCATGTATTATGAAAGATAATTAGTAGAGATTTTAGACTAAAGCTAATATGATGAGCTATGATGATTAGGGCTTTGAGAGTAAAGCTTACATAATGAATGTTGATTGTAGGTAGGAATGTTGTTGAATGATTTACCCACATGATCTATATTAAGAATGTATGCATGTTGATTGAAATCTATGTAAATGCTTTAAGGACACTTTGAGAGTAAAGTGTCAATGATTATGATATTTTTTTTGTGCTGATTAAAAGGACATTCATGAACACATATGAACATAAATGTGAAAGGCTTTCTCACATTGAATGATTCTAGGTTTAAAGGGTTGCTTACCTAAAATGAATCTAGACTAAAGACTAAAATTAATGAGGCAAGCGGTGATTACCCATGACCTCTAGATATGTAGGATATAAGGTGATTTCCCATGTTCTTTACAACATAGTAAGAGGTGACTATACCTTCTCTAATATTGGACATGGATGCAAGTATCCAAGATCCTTTGTAATGAGAAAGTGTGGAGGCGAATACCTTAATCATATGATGATTGGGCATGGAGGCGAATACCCGTGACTTATATAAGCAAGGCAAGAGGCGACTATCCATTGGCCTTTAAGTTAGGCAAGAGGCGACTACCCACGAGCCTTTATTAGAAGGAAAAAAGGTGATTACCTCGTGTTTATAAAAGAAAATCTAACGATGAGAATGAGAGATGATGAGCTTGTAGGATGGCCTAAGGTGGCCTACTATGATCAGTGAGACTACTTGGAGATTACCCATGTCTCAGCTAAGTATGCTTGAATCTCATTCCTTGATATGTATGACTAGAGGTGATGACCTATGTATTGAGTAAGAACAAGTTGAGGTTTCTGAAGAAGTGTTCCTCTTATACTATGATGATGTATGCTCATTGAATATGCTTATGACTTATGTTGTTATCTCTTCTGCTTATGGTATATGTCTTATGTTGACTAGTGCCTACGTTAGCCTACGTTATGCTTATGTTGATGATTTATGCTAGCTATTATATTTAGTATATTTTTGTACTAACACATACTTTTGCCTACATTCTTATAAAATGTAGGGTCCGGCGATATGACTTCCATCCTCGTTGTTAGGATCTTAGTAGAACAAGTAAGTGAAGATTTGGTTAGTCCTCATAGCATCAAGTAGTTGACCACATTTCCTTTGTCTTTCATTTTTATGCTAGAACTATTGTATGGGTTGTGTCCCTAGGACTTTCTTGTATTGGATAGTTTGAGGCAAGTGCTAAAGACTTCTTCTTCATTTTATGCAAGTTTGATGTTATTGAAAATGTTTTAAATTTTTGCAACATATTGTATTACCTTTTGTCATGATATGCTAAGTGGCTTTTATGAGGCCTCTCGGGGTCTTGTACACCTTGTTACATCTAGGGTGTACCCCTGGGTAGTGACAACTTTGTTAATTATAGCACATGATTTAGAATGGTTCTAGGATGTCTTAAAACCACCTCTAGTAGAGTCTTGTTCATAAATGTGAAGCGCACTACATTTATGAATGAGAGCCTACGAGATGTTTAGGAAACTACAAACTTCACTTCTTTATTATTCTAAGTCGTGCTATAGAGTTTAAGTCTATAAGATCTTTCTGTTAATCCTTACCTGATGGTCTATAGGATATGACTACTAGAAAGGCCAATGATAGAAGGGTGGAGGGAGAAAATGTTGATCAACAAGTTCCTCCTTATGCTCCGATTGACCCATTGAATGAGAATGTAACAAATGAGGAGTTTAGGTCAGCTTTTCAAGTGTTGGCTCAGGCTGTGATGGACCAAGACAATAGAGAGGTGGTAGCCCCCGTGACCCTAAATGTGGGTACGATGACAACAAAAGTGAGAGACTTTACAAGAATTAACTCTCCCAAATTTTATGGCTCTAAAGTTGAGGAAGATCCTCAAGAGTTTATCGATTAAGTCTATAAGATACTTGCTATTATGGGAGTAACTCCAGTAGAAAGGTGGAGTTGGCCGCTTATCAACTCAAAGGGGTTGGTCATATTTGGTTCAATTAATGGAAAAAGGCAAGGTCGGAAGGAGCGGGTCTCATAGAATAAAAAGGTTCAAGAGTGCTTTTCTTGATTGATTTTTCCATCTTGAGATGAGACAGGCCAAAGTAATTGATTTCATTAATCTTCAGCAACGTAATTTGAGTGTTAAGGAATATGCTTTAAGGTTCACTTAATTATCAATGTATGCTCCCTCTATTGTGGTAGACCATAGAGCTAAAATGCATAAGTTTGTTTTGGGAGTGTCTGATTTGGTTGTAAAAGAATGTCGCATGGTTATGCTTGTCTATGACATGGATATTTCTCGTATTATGGTTCATGCCCAACAGATCAAGAGGAAAATCTTAAGGAGAGGTCTATAAGGCTTAAGAGAGAAATAATGGATGATGGTAACTTCTTATATGCAGGGCCGATGGACATGGTTGTTCTAAGTTTCGACAATGGTTTTCTAGAAAAGGTTCCTCTAATGCTCCTAAGTTCAACAAAGAAAGGGTGTCTAACCCTAAGCCTCAAGGCAATGGTAATGGGCCTTTATTGCCAGATTGTGGTAAGTATGGGAGAAAACATTTAGGTGAATGTCTAGCAGGTTCCAATGTTTGTTTTGGTTATGGTAAAATGGATCGCAAGATAAGGCATTGTCCTTCAGTTACTAAGCATGATGGAGATAGTCGTAGGTCTCAACCTAATTAATCATCCAAACTTAGGGGTTCAGGTGAAAATACCTCAAAGAAAAATATGTTTTATGCTCTCCAAGCTAGAGGTGAACAACAATGTCCCCCAGATGTGACTATCGATATGTGTTTTATGCTTTAGTAGATTACGGTGTTGCTTTGTCTTTTGTGAATTGATAGGACTAAATGTGCTAGACTTTGATGTTTTCTTTAGTATGGATTGAATACATTATTGTTATGTTTTATTGATAGTAGAACCCGATGTGATCATCATTCGTTTTGGGTGTGTTGAAATGATTTGATGAATAAGGAGTTTAGATAATACATTAATATGTTAAGTTAGTAGACTCTTATGAAGGGTAGTAGTATAGTTTACCATGGTTTAGAATCATCTTGTATGATGGAAGTGAAAGCCTAGTGATAACATGATATGACCTTAGAACTAAAAGCAGCGGCGCTTAGAAAGTCTGTTTAGGCTTCCTCCGAAGGGGGAGATGATGTGCTTATATAGCAAGGTCATTGAGTCTTCCTAATGTTCATGATTTGGGTTTACTTGAATTTTTCACCTTTGAAAGGTGTAATGAGTTTGGGAAGTTTAGTCCCCGTTTAATAGGCCCATATGAGATCTTAGACTGAGAAGTTAAGAAATAGAAGGACAAGAAAGTTAGTTCCGTGAGAATATTATAGAGGGATCTTTTAGTTGATGGTGCTACTTGGAAGGCTGAGGCCAATAAGATGTACTGATATCCTCATCCTTGTTCCTTCTACTCCTTCTTTAGTTTGAGATAGAGAGTTCCTCATGGTTTGTTCTTTGTGTTAAGTCATGTGTGTATTATGTGTTCTCCATTTCCTCATGTTGTAGTGTATTGAGTATGAGTTGCCTATTGATTACATGAGATGAGTTGTGAAACATGTCGTAGCTTGAAGTTGAGAGATTCCTCCACGGATGAATGTTATAAGTATAGATGACATATAGGCTACATGAGATTGTGTTGAGCATGCTTGTAGCTTGGTGATGGTAAGTTCCTACTTGAACATGAGAAATGTTAATATTAAATGCATTTTGGGTTGTTGGATGTAGTTCCTACCATCCATGTGATGCATTGAGCATATTAAGGTTGGAGTGATGATTCCTACTTGGTTCTATGCATTTAGATGAGTTGCATGCATAATGGGTTGCTAGTCTTGAGTTGTTTCCCTTACGAAGTGCCTATAACGTCATTCGAGGACGAATGATCCTTAGTTACAGATAATGTAACACCCCAAATTCAAAATAGAGGGTTTAGAATGTTAGAACTTCAAGGTGCCTCCTCACAAGGACCAACGATGAGAACATGAAGAGGCCCCCAAAAAAACTGCCTGAGGCAGTGAACCATGACCAGAACCCACGCCCTGTAGATGGGTCCACAGCTTGTGGCTAGGGGTCCATCGATGGCCCAAATTCTCTATCAAGACCACGCTCGACCAAGACCCACCGTAGGTCCATCCATGATCCGTTGGTGGGGTCTCGTAGGTGGGCTTGTACGGATGGTTAAGTTGAGATCTTAGGGGTCTTTTCTAATATTAATTAAATTAAAGTAGTGCCATTTTGCCTAAGTCTAAAACACCTATATAAGACCTATATAAGTAATTTTAACCCCTAAAACCCCTCATTAAATTCATTCCCTCGAATCCCAAAAGAAAACCCAAAACTCCTCTAAAAATTTCACTCTCTAGAAGTTGGAAGAAGAAGGAAGAAGTTGAAGCTAGGGCAAGTTCAGGTATACATTCTTCAAAGCTTGGTAGGCTTTGTAATCAAGGTATGATGGCTTATTCATCCATGGCATCCTTTCATCCATGGATCCCCTATGAATTCTCAAATTTAGAAGAAGAGTTCCTCAATTCTAGTTCGGGTTTCTTCTAATTTTATGGGTATTGATCCAATTGACTGGATTATGATCGATTATGATTGAATTGATAGGATTGCATGTTTTTAGGATGAATATACAAGTAGCCATGCCTAACCCATGTCTAGAAAGATGAAATTGGGTTTTACGCCATGAAAGGAGAAATTGAGGATTTAGATGTAATCTTCTAGAATTGGTAAAACACATTGTATATTGATTGAAATATAAGTACATAGACATGAATTGATTGTGATTAATGTATTCATGATGAACCATGAGCCTTTATTAGAAGACAAAAAGATGATTTCCCTTATGTCTATAAAAGATAAGCTATCAATGATAATAAGAGATGATGAGCTTGTAGGATGGCCTAAGGTAGCCTATTAAGATGAGTGAGAGTAGTGGGAGATTACCCATGTCTTGACTAAGTATGGTTGAGTTTCCTTCCTTGATATGTATGACTAGAGGTGATGACCTATGTATTGACTAAGAACAAGTTGAGGTTTCTTAAGAAGTGTTCCTCTTATACTATGATGATGTATGTTCATTGAATATGCTTATGACTTATGTTGTTATATCTTATGCTTATGGTATATGTCTTATGTTGACTAATGCCTATGTTATGCTTATGTTGATGATTTATGCTAGCTATTATATTTAGTATATTTTTGTACTAACACATACTCTTGCCTACATTCTTATAAAATGTAAGGTCCGGCGATATGACTTCCATCCTCGTTGTTATGATCTTAGTAGAATAAGCAAGTGAATATTTGGTTAGTCCTCATAGCATCGAGTATTTGACCACCTTTCCTTTATGTCTTTCATTTTTATGCTAGAACTATGGGCTGTGTCCCTAATACTTTCTTGTATTGGATGGTTTGAGACAAGTGCTAAAGACTTTCTCTTCATTTTATGAAAGTTTGATGTTATTGAAAATGTTTTAAATTTCCGCACCATATTCTTTTATCTTATGTTATGATATTATAAGTGGCTTGCATAATGCCTCTCGGGGTCCTGTACGCCATGATACAACTAGGATGTACCCCTAGGTCATGACACGAATGAGAACGACGATCCTGATGCGTATCGCCCAAAGCAACAGTGTGCAAAAGAAATATTTACAACCTGAAAGGTGAACCAAGGTGGTTCTCAGTGAGTCCCAAAATTTGAAAGGGTGACTTAATCGAGTTCGAGAACTGAGATTCAAACACTTGAAGCCTATAGAATAATAAGGCAAGCTGATGAGAGAAGGTTGATTCACCGGGCATGTTT
The DNA here is from genome assembly GCA_037074985.1 of Solanum bulbocastanum. Lineage (NCBI taxonomy): Eukaryota > Viridiplantae > Streptophyta > Magnoliopsida > Solanales > Solanaceae > Solanum > Solanum bulbocastanum. The sequence goes on along the minus strand of CM073599.1, from coordinate 30,281,847 downwards.
GGTGAGCCCGACTAGCGTCACTTATTTAGTCGCGCTATGGATTTTTTGGCCAAATTTTGGGAAAATATTAATAGGCCAAAGGATACAAAATTTAGAGAGTTCCATTTTGATCTTAAACAGTTCTCTTTTGAGAATCGAGTTGAGTGTTTTTAGATAACTTTACCTCTAAAGAAAAATTTTCTAGCTTTTGAGGTTTTAGAACTTGGAGTTTGAATTTTATAAATGAAAGTTGAATCAAAAGTGGGTTTACTCTAAATTGCTTGATTTCAAGTATCCCATGGCTTCTTTCATGAAAGGTTTAATTTCTTTGCTTTTTGTGATGGGTGGCTAAAAATCCAAGATCTAGGGGTGGTCAAATAGGGTTGGGTGTTTATTTAATGTTGTGGGTACTGTGGTATGCTCTATTTTGTTGTTGTTCATACATGAATTTGGTCTAATTAACATAGGGTTAACTTAAGGGTTAAGGTTGCCAACGTAATTCCTACTTTTGCTCTCCGAATGATGCTAGAAAGATAATAATTGTAGTGGGTAATTAGTTCAATACTAGCAATTTAGGTTTGATATCTGTGATTTGCTTGAAAAAAGGTTATGGGTGCCCTGTTCTTGAAAGATAGAATAGAGTAAGGTATTGGGTTGATATGATTGGCATTTATATGAGATTGAAAGGACATTTTATGCATAGATACTTTGAGATCGAAAGATGATTAGCCTCAATGAAAATGACATAGCCTATTGATGAATATTCATCACTATAAAGCAACACATTTACCCCTATGTGATATTAAATTCCCAACCCCGCACCCCTAGATTGTGTGTTAACTCTGAATTTCATCTATACTTTATTTTAGTAGCGATAACTGATAACCAAAGCTTTATATTAAGGTTGTGGTATCATATACCCGGTTGTTTTTACCATTACAAATAAGCTAAATTAAAGTCCCAATTTCTTGATAAAGAATTCTCCACGATATACCACTCTCTATGGGATTCAACATTGACTATTCATTGGAATTTTACTTACTATGATATTTCATTCTTGTAATTGGTTTTGGAGAGTGATTTGAGTGTTATCACACACCCTCATCGGGTAAATTTAAAATAGGAGCCGAAGTCAACAAGATGTTATGATCTTGGAAGCGCTCCTCACACTCATAATACCAATAACGGTTCACTTACTGCCTAGTCAATCTGGTCAAATGAGATACAATAGTTAAGAAGCTCTGAACAAATCTCCTATAATAACCTGAAAGTCCCAAAAAAACTCTGAATCTCGATAACTAAAGTATGCCTAGTCTAACCTCTAGCTACCTCAATATTTGATGGATCCACCTGAATACTCTCCTTTAACACCGGGTGTCCTAGAAATGCAAAAGAATCAAACCAAAACTCACACTTTGAGAACTTAACATACAGTTGCTTTTACCTCAATCTCTGGAGCACAATCCTTAAATGCCGATCAAGGTCATCCTCAGTCTTGGAGTACACCAAGATGTCATCAGTGAAGAATATCACAACAGAATCCAAATAAGGTCGAAACACCATGTTTATCAACTCGATGAGCGTTGTAAGGGGTGATAGTCAAACCAAAAGACATCAAACGAAACCCATAGTGCCCATAACGAGACCTAAAATGGGTCTTAAGGATATCATATGCCTTAATCTTTAGGTGATGCTCACCGGACCTCATATCAATCTTAGAAAGCAAGGATACCCCCTAAAGTTGATCAATTAAGTCATCAATACAAGCAAGCATATACTTGTTCTTCATTGAGACTTTGATCAATACACATCCTTATGGATCCATCCTTCTTCCTCACAACAAATATGAACACGCTTAGGAGACACACCAGGGTGGATAAACCCCTTGCTCAACATGTCTAATACAAATCCTTCAACTCCCGCAACTCTGTTGGAGCAATGCAATAAAGAGGAATAAAGATGGACTTGATGCCCATCTTTAAGTCAATAGTAAATCAATATCCCTATCCAGAGGAACACTTGGAATATCAATAGGAAAAACATCAAAAATCTATCTAACCTCGAGCACAAAATCCATGTGAGACGGCTCAATACTAGTATCCCAAATAAAGTCCAAATAGGACAAACACCCTATATCAGGATATCTATAAGCTCGAATAAAGGAGATAACTTTGCTAGTGTAAGAACCACTAACAATCGTCCACTCAACTCTTGAGACACACTGCACAACTAATCTCACAGTCATAGCATAATAATCAAGAATATCATGATGCGGGGAGAGCCAATCCATACCCAAGATAATATCAAAGTCTACCATCCCCAAAATGATCATGTCTATCCAAGTAACATACTCGTCAAAAGAAACGTGGCAGGACCGATACACTAAATCCACCACTAAGGACTCACTCACTAGTGTAGAAACACGAATATACATAGGTATGGTAGCAGACATCATATCAAATCCAAAAGCAAAATAGGTAGACACATATGAGAAAGTAGACCCTAGATCAAAAAATACAGCCACACATTGTGATAAAACAAAGACAATACGTCTAATAAAATCATCCAAAGTTTCAGCCTCAGGACCATAGGAAAATCATATCACTGTCCCTCTTAATCACCACCAGTTAAGGTAGTACCCCGATCTCCACTCTGCTGATTTATAGCACCCCTACCAGAAGCCTTACTGATAACTCTAAGCTATACTTCATCTAATTCTAAGTGTAAGTGGTCACTATCAAGTATAAACCCATTTAGGAATTGGGGTGGATCCCACAAGGAGTGATACGGTAGAGAATTCAATTAGGAAGAAAAAACCTGTTCTAATCATTTGTAGAAGTATAGATCTCGCAACATGAAATAAATCATGAAGTTTTAATGATTAATTTCAACTGGGGGGAATTTAGTAACCAATTTGTGACAAAGAACAACAAACACGGGAATTGGAAACAATAGAAATTGGACCTTAGGAATGTGATCAGTCGAATGATATTTTCACGTAATGGGTAATTAATAATTGCTTAAAGTTGTTGAATTTCAATGAGCAGGCTAGGTTTTTACTACAATAGCAATCTGTGGATCAACTGTTATGTTTTAACTGAGTTCTCTCGAACCTCAACAATCTTAACATTACCAAACAACCCAATTCCTTAATTAACACATTTTTGGAAGTTAGGTTTGAAAAGATGCAAGCAAACCCACTTTCTCAAGCTAGATCTTGAAGAAGCAATCAATACAACTATCAATCAATCATTCTACTCTAATACCTCTTTCTTAAGCAAGAATAGAGAGCTAAGCTAAAACTGAATTTGCAACTTTAATTCATCAATTAAAACATAAACAAAAAATTGAACCCACTTCAAAACAACATTAAAATCAATAGTTAATAACACCCATTAACTAAGGGGTTTTAGCCAAACATAATGGAAAGTAAGAAATCGTTACCAATGAAATTTTCCATCTCAATTGTTAACGATCTCCAATACCCAATGTTGAAATCAAAGCTAAAATCTTACAACCTACAATTCTAGATACCACACTTATTTAAGAATGTTTAACAATGTGAAAAATGTAAAAACTCTCAAAGACTTTGGAATACACACTATGGAAACTTTGAACTTCTTTTCTGGATTCAAAAAATGAATTTATATGTTCCAAAAAACTCAATGCGGGGTCTAGTTGGTGAGGTTAGTCAAGCTCGGCAATCAACTAGGTGAACCACCGAGTTGTGCTTCTTATAGCGTTTTGCCCAGACTCCTACAATAAATTGCTCTAGAAGTCTAGGCGAGCTGAATTGTGATTGCCGACCCATTCGGTGAGTAGTTGAATCATCCTTTTGGTCACCTAAATAGTTTTGATCATGGGCCGCTTTGCTCAAACTTTTGGCAAGCTGGAGGCTCACTCGGCGACTCCCCGAGTGGCTTTTGCGAGCTCCATCTTTTCTTTTCTTCAGCTTTTCCAACTTTTTCGCTCTCTTTCGCTTCGTAATGTCATGGCCTTGACCTTAAGCCTTCATCTCTGCATATTAACACATTAACATCAGTTATGAACACAAAATAGGCATTAAGGACACTAAATCAAATAATACTAGGACACTGAATCAAATAATACTAAGCACTAAATGAGTTAAAACTCCCGACTCATAAACACCCCCAACCTAAAATTTTTCTTGTCCTCAAGTAACACCAAAATCAATTAGGTCAATAGGGTTGTCTACAAATAGTACTCCATGAGACTCTACATGAATGCACATAAGGTTCAATATACACCTGCAATTTTCAATTGTGCACATCATCGATTAGAGTTCAAATTCACAATGCTCATTTCAAATGCAAATTCATGCTCAACAAGATTATTTGAATGACCTCACATAAAGAATGATTCTATTCTATTCACAAAGATTGTCAAGGAATACCATTTAAGGAATTCAAATTGTTCTCATACTCTTAAATAGAAAAACATGCACAATTCTATACATAGGCTTGCTCGTATTTTCCAACCAACACATCACTTGGCTCATGCAAGATCAAAAAGGTCTTACGAAGCTTGTAAGTTGGTTGAGGGTATAGGTATGATCATTTTGGCTTAGTGACTTCTACCTTCATAAAGCATGGCTTAAAGTTCTCTTTGTCCCCTTTCCTTTCATTCTTTTCATCTTCACAACTCATATTTGACATATTCAAAGCACACAAATTTTTTGGCATAGCTCATCAGACACCCCTTTTTTTCATAACAATTTTATCATTTCTTTTTCTTTCTCTCCTTTTTCTTCTCTTTTTTTTACATCGAGGAGTTCCACCATTTTCTTCAATACAAACTCTCAAGCGTGAATTTCATGAACTTCTTGATCAATATCTTTCCTCCTTCTTACCACACCGCAACTTAGGCTTTTGGCCTAAGTTTGCTATTCAAAAAAACCAATGCTTCATGAAGGTTTTAGGTTGGGTGGACAAGGTCATTTGGGTTCATGTTTCATCCAAAGAAAATGTTAGGCTCAAATAACTCCAAGATAGGTTTACACACTCACAAGGTGGTCACAAAAGTATACAAATTAGGTTCACTTTCAAAATATATGCCTAAGACCATTTCCTTCATTCATCAACATAGTCAATAGGACCAACAGTGCAAGTTATAGTCATCACCATACACATATTTAAAGTAAACCTCACCACAGATGGCATTCAAACCAATAATCGATAAATACTCAACAAGTTAAGCTCACGTGCAACAATTATTTCAAGACTCACTTTGACAATTGACTAGTCACAATCAGATGCTAACAGTTCACACATGACATATGCAATTCAAATTGCCTCATAGGACTTGCACAAACATATCGTTCATCCTGAGAATTATTGAAGTCATCCACATTGATCACAAACGACACTCAAATGTATAATCAAATCACAAAAAAAAACAAAATCATGCAATCAATAGAGAAGCCAATAAAATAAAACCAACGTTCATTCACATTCCATCAACCAGGAGAAGTTTAAATAAAAACAGTAAAATAGCAAAATATCCAACGGACATAATAAAACAAAATATAACCAAAATGTTAGGTATAAGAATACCTTCACCCTACCAAAACAAATACACATTGTCCTCAATGTGCAACAAAGAACTTAAATGTATCAACAGTAAATGAAATGAAAAAAGAAGGGAGAATAACAACCCCCCTATCAGGCTAAGCCTGAGGTGAGTTTTGCAACTCTGGGTGGCCTCAATGTGGGCATCAGTGTCAGCTCAACTCTAGATATGGAGGGCTATGAAACTAACTCCTTTGTGGGTTTAGAATTGCTCAAGCCAATTATGGATGTGTCACACAATGAAGCCTCTGTAGCCACCCTACCAAATCATGCTATATATCCTCAAACATCGCTTTATCATGAGCTCCTAGCTCCTCTTCATTCTTTTCATGTGTGTTGGACTAAGTATCATCATCAATATCTATGGTTATAATATTCAGAGGGATCTCAGAAATAGCTAGCATATTAGCATTGGGTTCCTCGGGCACATCTATATTACCCCACACTAGCGAGATATCAGTGGATTTATGCTGATCCACATCACATTATAGACCGATAATATAAGCCTTCAAGGCTTTCACATTTGTAGAGACACAGTCTGACATCTCTCACACCTCCACCAGAATAGTAAGAGTATCTAAATATGCCCCGTAGGCCATGATCATATTTCGCAGTATCCTCAAATTCTCCCAGATAGGAGACAATGATGATGCTATCTGGCAGTTGATCATGGAAGCACGCGACCTCAACCCTCGTAGCCCTTACCTTGATCGATTAGGCAAGGTTTCCCATCTTATCGGTCACAGCGTGTGTCAAGGGTGATTGGAAATAGGAGTAGGGGCAGGTGTGGTAGAGGTGTAAGAGTTGGGTATACTTGTCGTCATAACTGGTGGTGTAGACTGAGTAGTATCTGCCTTCATGGCCTTAACATCGACTATTGGAGAGGTCTCCACTAGAGCCTTTTTCCTCCTCTTCACTTCATCCTTTGTGTACTCAACATTAATCCTCCAAATGTCGATTAACGATAGTCACCTCTGTGTTGCAGAATGAGAGTCTCACTAATGTTTTGTGCGGCACTTGACAACTTATTCACGAATCTTTCTCGATATTGTAACCTCAAGTAAGACCTTTGAACTTAAGATCACTAAGAGAATGCAAAGAAAGACTTAGACATATTTGGAAAGTTTGGAAAAAGGCTTTGTATTAAGTTGGAAGATTGCTTAAAGTTGTTGGATGCCTTACAAATGAATGCCCCATCTGTTTATACTACAACCTAGAGGCCAAAGTGCAAATACAATTTACTTTACAAGTACCTCTAATAATTACACTTTGGTCTTTGTTTAGAACACTCTACATATTCTAGGATATTACAAAGTATTCTTAAAATATTTAAGGGGTTTCTAGAGTCTTCTAAGGAAATTCTCTAGGGAGTTCTAGAGTGTTCTACTAACGTCCCCACAACTCTAGATTCTTCTCCCTTATTCTAGTGTCGAATTTAAATTTTGAAGTGATGGGGCATAACACTGTCCCCCACCTATTGATGCGATGGCCGTGTCGCATCATCACTGCATCGGCAACCAAGTTTTGCCTTCTCGTACATAGGATCAATAGTCCATTGACTCGATCAATGCCCTCGCACAACTCATTTGGTTACTTTCTGATCTCTTTTATCTCGGTTTTATGATCTACCTCCTTCTTAGGAGACACGTGCCTTGGTGGCTTATTTGGCATCACGACCTTGTTCTTTTCTAGAACCTTCTTCGTTCATGGTGGCAAGGACTCTTTGGCACCATTGTCTTCTTCCAAACTTGCAGTGGTGTCTATAAATGCTGACTCCTTGTTCTTAGGGCCACTTACGAGCTGCATGGTTGTTAGATGGAATTGTTTTTCCATCTTCGATACCTTAGCCAGGGGAACCATACATGATCCTCCTTGCTCCATAACTAGAAGTCATTGGAGGTAAGGATCGATCACCACGTGGCACTCTTGGAAGAACTCCTTCCCTAGAATGATATCAAAGTGGTCTAAGGAGCGATAGTGAAGTTTGTCTTACCTTGCCACTGGCCCATCATGATGCTTACTCCATGTGCGACTCCACACACGGGAGTTAGTAGTGCATTGACCGTTCTAAGTTGGGTGTTACTTGGACTGTAACTCTGCCCCAACTTTGTCACTGCCGTCTTGGTCATTATATTGACCTCTGCACCCATGTTGACTATAGAATGAACGAGTCTTCCATTGATCATGATGTCGACATACTGCGGCCATATTGTTTCGGCTTCCCTAGTTGATTGGTGATAGCTTCGCATAGTCCTATCAAGTCCAACTACGTCGTCTCTATGCCTTGTCCATGCTCTTGTGCATCTTTCTCCTTCCGCTCTCACAGGATAACACCAAGGCTCTTCAATTCAGGGCATCTTTCATAGCCATGTGGCCCACCATATATGTAGCAACCATTTCTCTTTGTAGGCTTTGTCTTCCTCTCGTCATCGCTTTAACGTCTAAACGTCTTGGCATCGGACTTATAGGTATCATGCTTCTTGGGATGTAGTTGCTGCCCTTCGACTTTGCCACGATCTACCCCACCATGGTCATGACTACCTCTCACTTTCTCTCATCTGGCTTTATTAGGCTTGTCATGTCTGAATTCTACAAAGCTTCGGCCTACGTGATGACTTCATCTATAGTCTTGACTTGTCGGCATTCCAACTCCATTCTGGCCTAATTTAGCAATCGATCATGAAGTGGAACAACATATCATCATTGTGAGGTTAGGAATCTAAAGTGTGAGAGTGGTGAACTCCTTTACGTGTGCGTGTATGCTGTCTGTTTGCTTTAATTCCTTAAACTTGCATTTCACCTCATAGATGACATTGTTAGGGAGTAAGTCTTTTCTGAACTCATCTCGAAATTGCTTCCAATTGTTGATGGTACACGAACCCTTCCCTATTTCACATTCTTTGCACCTCCACCATAGCATGGCCATCTCCAAAAGATACAATGCAGTGGTGTTGATCTTACTTTCGTCACTCTTCACCCTGTTGCACTTGATGTAATTCTCCAAATTCCAAAGGAAATTCTCTACTTCTTGCACGTCACAGACGCCTTTGAATAGAGGTGGCTTGGGAGCCTCGACCTTGGCCTCCCTATCTTGCTCAAGTGACGATGATCCTCCAACTTCCACTCCCTTCTTGAGTGCTTTCATCTTGGCCTTCATGGTCTCAATCATGCTCAACGCCTCCATGAGCCGACACTCCAAGGAAGTGATAGCCTTCTTCATCTTGAACTCGGCATACTGGCGTCCCTTCAACTCCTTATAGATGTTCTCGGTCTTCTCAAGGGTGAAGTCCTCAAGAGTTTTGAACTTGCCGTTGGCCACATTCATGCGCCGGTCTAATATCCCACAGCCTGCCTCACCACTTCAACCCTTGCGACCTACTCCTCTTCGTTGGTGACATCAATGGCCTCCTTGCTAAGTTCATCGTCACTTGCTTTGGTGGTCGAAGGTGGATGAGATGTCAGTGCCTCGCTTGGTGTGGGATCAAGCAGCATTTCCTCATTACTCTTTTGGTGCTTCTTTCCCTTGCGATTCTTCTTATTACCATCAAAACGGACATTGGTGGTGCTCGCGGCGTTCACGTCTCCTTAGTTAGCCATTCCCTTAGTATCAAACATCGCTCTGATACCACGTGGTCACGGACTTAGAGTCTCACTAATGTTTCATGTGGCGCTTGACAACTTACTCATGAATCTTTCACGATCTTGTGAGCTCAATCACCACTCCTGCATCCAGTGAGGGAGAGTAGCATCGCTCAGCAATGGGGTCAACCACCCTTTTAAATATTCCAGGATCGTTGTCTTGACCATGTCGGCCAAATAATTTATGGTGTGCATAGTGCAGTCCAACAATTCGTTGATGTCGGTCTCATTGCACTTTAATTTCTTGCCCTGCAGCTCTACTTAGTCTGTTCTTGCCATCGAACCATCATTCTTCTTCCCTTTTGGGATCAACCTTGCATAACTCAAAATTCCAGAATCCATGAAGGAACAAATAGGTTTCGAGGCCTGGTGAACTGTTGGAACTTGTGGAAATATAGCGTCTCCCACACATTTTGATATATGTCTACAACACCATAGGTAGAAAAATGCTTCTCCTCTAAAATGGTCTGCAACCCAGTTGCTATCAGGAAATTAATAAACCATGGCGGATGTGCTGGACTAAAGGAACTTGACGTGCTTGTATAGTTACAAATGTTGGAGGAGTCGGGAACACTTAAAGTCTAGACAATGGATCATGAACAACTTTAGAAAGCAGTTCGATACGGCTCTACTTCAGCAACCCTCCCTCAATTGTTGGTGTATGCACAGGAGTCCTAGACCTTGCAACATCCTTCCTTTTAGACTCGATGGAGGTAAAATAAATGGAGTCGATGCCCATGATGTCCTATGAGCTTGAGCTCGAACTTGAATTTTCCACTACCATTTTATTCCCTTTACTCTTCATATTCCCCTAAGGAGGCTTCAAGACGAGTGGTCGGGGGAGGTGTGACCTCCGCTGCAATTACGACCACTTTTTCCTTTTTCAGGGTGCTGGACCTCTCACAAGAACCTTTGGTCTAGCCATATCTTTAGAAAACACAAGAAAAAAAAAATAGATATTGTTGCAAAGGGTTAGAAAAATGTCATTTTCAAAAAGAGTGTAGGAAAACTTGCTAATCCACTTGGTAAGTCGCCGAAGCCATTTGACAAAAAGTAGAGAGCTCGCCATAAGTTCCTAAAAACAACAATAGAATTTAGTATAAAATGGCAAAATCATAGATAATTCAGAATAACCCAGAGTTCATTCGGTGACCAGAGGTAGCTTCATCGAATTTCACATAAACAATCTGCCAAAAAAGAGTTAAAGGAGAGAAGGAACTCATTCAGTGAGTCATAAAGTACACTCGGTGAGAACACTCATTTCAGTGAATGGTACAGTGTAAAATATTAACAGAGAAGGTCAAAAATCCGATGAAGGGGGTCAATTAGCAAGCTATCAATTCACTCGGCGAGCACGACTCAGCTCACAAAATGACCCAACATGCCAAATTCATGACCAAAATTATAATTCTCAACGCACATCCTACGAAAACCAATTTCAAGGGAAATTTCATGCATTTCAAGCCTACCAACAACGAGTACTTACCCTAGGGTACCCAGACTTCCCCCAATTGATCTACATTCGACCAAACAATGATTTTTCCCTTAATAATGATGTCATCATATCCATCGTTAGGAAAATTTCAGTTGTTTGGTGGAACATGGGTTACTCAGACTTCACTCACACAAAACCCAACACGCAAACCCTGAATTGACACAATTTAAACTCCAACTCAAACTAACTTAGGCTAAACAACATATAAGGCATGCTTGAATTCTAAATATATACTAGCAAACAATTTAACATTAAATCAAAGCAAATAATAGATCTACGAACTACGCAAACACATGATCGACACAAAATTTGCAATTTAACAAGAAGTTTGGACAACCAACCTCAATTTCAGACAGGCGACTCTAAGGCAAAGAGAAAAATATGATCTAAAATTTGATTGTTGTGCAAGAATTAAAAAGTTCAAAATGAGGAGAAAATTTGAATTTAAAATGGTTGGAAGGCCTTTGACCCTTCAATTCGTGTCTCACTCGGTAAGGCTCATTAACACCATCGATCCTCTCAACATTTCACCGAGTGGAATTTAGTTTGCCGAAATGAATAGAAACTTGGCCATCGAGTTGGTCTGTAAGGCAAGCTACATTAGGTTCGCTGAGCCACTCGGTGATTCTACGAATGGACTTTAGCTTGCTCAATTGCCCTTTTCCTACAAAATTTGAATTTCAATCTACACATCTAACAAACATTATTCAAAGAAAAAAGTAAAACTGGGGTTGACTCCCAAGAAATGCCTTAATTCTCGTCATGGCACGACATGACCATGTGATCATGCCTCATCTTTTGGGTTTACCAAGGTATCACTAGGGAGACCCCCTTTCGGTCTTGGAATTAAACGGGCCAAGATCTGACCCATTTGAGTTTCAAGATGCTTAATGGAAACCGAGTGTGAAGTCACTGTTTGATTTAGAGAAGAGACATCACTTTTCATCTACTTGAGTGCCTTGTCTTATCCTTCCACCTTGTTCAAAATAAGAGCAAGCATATCTTCCGTCTGAGGCTTTCGGGAGCATCCCTTGGTTCCTTCAGCTTTTTATGCTCATGAGAAGGCACATAACAATCTTTTTCACCTTCTCTATCTCTCCAAGTTACACCATGTCACGCCATTCGTGATCTCGATCTCTCCAACCATCATCGTGATCTTTACTCCAACCTTAATTCCTACTCGCCCTTGGATAGCATGGATGATAACCCCACGCTTGGTTCGACAAGAATTGTAACTCTTCAATGTACATGGCCTTAAATTGTATGTCATTAGGATTCACACCACTATTAACACCGACCGTATTCATAGCAGTGTAACTACCTCCCATAACATGCTTCGTCAATAGGTCCATTTGGGTCATTAGCTTTGCCATCTTCTTATGTTGTTCTTGGTTCTTTTCCATTTGTTCCTTTGTCATCCCAAGATTCAAAGGAGACATCTGATCTTCCCTTGTGTATTATGCACAATAAATTTTTGTCATCTCATTAAGTAGGATTGATGGTATGTCAAATGGTTGTCTCATGATTCCATCCCAAATGAGTTGATCAGTGACACCATTGTTTATCGTGTCGGGACTCGGATAAAAATATTGCAATAACACATCATCTGGAAACTCGTGAGTCGGACATTGAAGCAACAACTTTTGGAACCTCAACCATGTTTCATGAATAGGCTCACCATCAATCCGTTTAAAGTTCTGAATATTATCCCTCAATTTGACCATCTTCGAGGGAGGGAAAACCTTTCATAAAACACCTTTATGAGCTCCTCCTAAGAAGTGATTGATTCCTTTTGTAGTTCAGTCAACCACTTTGTTGTTTCCCCTATTAGAGAAAAGGGAAACAAAGATAGTCGGACTGACTTTTGGGTGATGTTCTTCAAGGAAAAAAGTCCACATTCATCTAGGAAGTTTTAGATTTCATCCATTTGAAACAGCTGCTTCGATGTGTTGGTCATATAAAGCACCACATTTCCCATAGTTGGACGCAATCAAATAGCACCTGCACTTCCCACTTGATCTACATTGGCATCGGGCAAGTTTCCGATGTCTTCATTGTTCCCGAGTTGACTTGTATTGCTCCCATTCACACTTATTTATTTATCTATTTTGGAGAAATCAACAAGAACAAAAATAAGATAATTTGACTACAATGAAATTAGTTCACAAAAACACTTCAATAAAAGAATTTTGAACACCACTTTATGACAGTGATAAACGCTCAACCATACCTCATCCAATACTAGGTGTGGGCAATCGTAATCTAGTATAAACCTAACAAAGAGTTATGGTCGAACCCACAAGGAGTGGTACAAGTTTGAATTCAGTTACGAAGTTACAAATGTAATCTAATTGGTGGTAGGAATAGAAATTATCATAAACATTTAGTTAAATTGAAAGGGGTGACAACACATGTCAGATAGGGAAAATGGTTTGTCAATTAACAACTTAAACAAATACGAAAGCAGGTGTTTCAACAATGCTAAGAGGAATTCTTGAGGAGTGATCGGTTATAGGCTAATTTCACTATGTAGGTAATTGAAATTTGCCAACAATAGCCAAAACACAGTAGGTAGGCTAGACTATAGGCGCAATAGCCTTCTCTTGAACAACTATTACGATTCAAGCCCGTTCTCTCAAACCTCGACAAGATTAATAATAAGAACAACCCAAACCTTACTTTATCTACCCTCTCGAGCTAGATAGGTAGAATCGAGCATAGGATTCACTCTCTCTAGCTGAACCCACTTCAACCAAACAACATAATCATTAATCAAAAACCTTAGTTCGAAAACTTCTCTCTCAAGCAAACCCAAAACTGTAAGCTAAAATTGCATTTGCAACTACAATGCATAGATTAATACACAACTATCGATTAAACCCACTTAAATTAAGCATTTAAATCATTAAATAACAATGCCCATAAGCTAATTAAGTCAATAATCACATGATCACACCCCATAAATTGGGGTTTCAGCTACACATCATAGAAAAAAGAAACAATTACCAACTATATTACCCCTGATCTGGGTAAAATTTTCCAAGTTTCTACAGTGCTTAAAATTGAATTAATTCAAAAACCCAAGTGCAAATCCTCAAAACTAAGTCTCCAAAGCTTCAAATTCTCCAGTGGGAACTCAAAAACTCCAAGAAAACTAAGACTCTCAGGCTTGTGGAATCAGTACTCCCTTCTTTTCTTTTTAAATTTCAATTTATAGTTTCCCAATTTTTGGTCTTCAGGACCATTAGGTGAAGTAAGTCGTGCTACACCAACTAGATTGGTGTTCCACCCTTTGCTCCATTTTATCACCGGTTTGCATTGGCCATTAGACTTCAAGGTTCTGTGACTTTAGGCGATCAAGGTTGATGGCGCCGAGTTGGTCGGCGATCCACCGATTGTCCATTTCTATCGCCAAGTAGGTTTTTCTCCAAGGCTAGTATGATGAAAATTTAAGTAAGATAAAGAGCCACTCGACGGCTCATCGAGTGGTCTTAGGGATTATCAGGACTGCCTACCTTTAACTTCTTCAACTTTTTGGTTCCTTTTTGCTTTGTAATGCCCTTGCCTTGCTCCTTAGCCTTCTTTGCTGAAAATAAAAATTTTAACATCATTTTAGAGCATAAATTGGGCATTTGAGGACACCTCAACCATGAAAAAAAAAGCCCTAAATGAGTCGAAATGACGGACTCATCAACACCTCCAACTTAAAATTTTGTTTGTCCTCAAGTAAAACTCAAGATCAATTAGTTCAATAAGGATGTCTACAAACAGTACTGCTTAAGACTCAACACAATTGCTCACAAAAGGTTCAAACTACATATAGAATGTTTAATTGTGCACTCAAATTTTGAAATTGTGACTCACCATTATCAAGTATACTCAAGCTCACAATGCTTTCTTCAAATGAAAATTCAAGCTCAACAAAAGTATTCAAATGCTTATACAACAAGGATGATTCCATATTTCACCCAAAATTTCTCAACAATTTAATATTGCAGAATCAAATCAACTCTCGCGCTCACAGAGATGAGCACATGCATGAATCCACCCATAAACTTGCCCTTACTTTCCAATCAATAATCATTTAAGCTCACTCAAGATCACAAAGGTCTTTTTAAGGCTTGTAATGGGGCTAACTATAAAAGTATAGTTATTTAGGTTTAGTGGCTTCTGCCTTCATGAAGTATGGCTTGAAAATCAGTTTTTCTCCTTCTCTTTCACATTCAAACATGTTCATAATCAACCCCATTATTCAACTAAACATGATTCACCCAATACCCCATTTATTTTGCTTCTTTCACAAACTTTATTTCACAACACTTCTTTTCATTATTTTTTTTATCTATCACCATTTTTATTTCCTAGTTTCTTTTTTTATATGGAGGGGTTCCATCTTTATTAAAACAATCCATAAAGGGGGAATTTTTCACACTTCTTGACTTTTCTCATTTTATACCACACCCCAACTTAGGCTTTTGGCCTAAGTTGGCTATTCAAATGAACCAAAACATCATGAAGGTTATGGGTAATGGGACAAAGAGGTCAAAGTTGTTCAAGTTTCTTCCAAAGAAAAGGATAAGCTCAAAAAGTGCCAAGAAAAGTTCACACTTCTCACACGGTGGCCACAAATAGGTATATTATCAATTTGTTTCACTCTTCAAAACGTTTCCCTAAGATCGTTTCAATGCTAGTTTAAACAATAAATCGGATGAACGTGGTAAATTCTAGGTGTCAGCAAGCACAATATTCAAGACAACCTCACCACACAAGGCATTCGATACAATTATCAAGCAAGACTCCAAACTTTCAAGATATCTTGCAATGTTTATCACAAGAGACTAAATCGAGAATCAACTAGTCACAACAACATGCTAAAAGTTCACATATTGCCTGTGTAAATCAGTTTGCCTCATCGTAGACATACATTCATGTCATTCAATTAAAAGCTCTATTCAAGTCATTGGTATTGACCTCAACCGATACTCAAATTTGCAAGAGAACAACCACAATAACATACAAAAGAGGTAAAAAATTTAAATTGGTCATATATATATATATATATATGCATGTACGTATGCATGTATAAACTCAAATAGGCTCCAATATTCACAAAACCAAAACACAAAAAAAGCCAATATTCACAAAAGCAGCGCAATAGAGGTAGGTATGGCAATACCTCACCCCGCAAACAAAATAAGTAGTTGTCCTCGAATGCAAATAAAAATAGAAATAGTATAAAAATAATAGAGAAGGAGGCAAGAAGATCCTCTTGCCTGGCTAGGCCTGGGGTGAAGTCTACATATCGGCAACTCCCTTTGTCTGGGCATCAGTGCCCGGTATCTCATCATCCTTGGCTCCACTGGAGCCCACCTAGAAGTGTCCTAGAGAGATGCCTGCCTAGAGGTATCAAACATTTCACCCTCCAAGTCGGCCAATTCTCGTAGACAGTCTCCTCACGAACATCAAGTTGCTCCTCATTTGTCTCCACCTTGGACTTAACCTCAGCGTCATCAGCTTTAACCTCATCTCCGGCAGTAGCTGGAGGAACCCCAAAACAAGATGGAACTTCAATTATCGGCATGTCGGGAATCTCTACGTCCCAAACGGCATAGTCAAATAAGTGGACTTTAGGTGTTCAACATCCTTTCACAACCTAGTAATATTAGCCTTCAAGGCTGTCACAACATCCGCAACACCCTGACTTTAGTAACAGGCCTCAACTCTAAATGTAAGGGCATCCAATGTGAACTTGTGGCCCTCAATCAACACTTGGTGCTCCCTCAAATCATCCCTAATAGGGCTAATGGAGCAGTAATTTCCCTCTCTATCAGCCCATGCAGTAGCCTCAACGCAAAAGCCATACGCATTAGTTGAATGGGCCAGATAGCCCATCTAGTGCAGCATGTCATGGGTGATAGGGGGCCTAGAGGTAGCAGCAACAATAACAAAAGAAGTAGTGGGAGAGGGTGCAGTAGAAGAACTGGGAGCCTTAGAAACAGATGGGCCAGATGAACCTGAAGGCCTACTAACATATGGAGGCATGATTGCCTCTGTAGGCAACATATCAACTTCAACATTCGAGGATATATCCATCGGTGCTGCCCTTCTCTTGTCAGCCTCATCCCTCATGTACTCGACCTTAATATGCCGTATGTCAGTAGAAGAGATAAGTGTTACCTCAACATCCTTCTTCTCATCTCTTGGGACACTGGTCCTTATGCACAACTCGATAATCAACACTAGAAATGAGAGTGAGGTCTAACTCCATTTGGCCTTCATGGTCATCTTCTGCACAATCAACAACCCCAAGTTACCCTTCTAATGAGCAATAATGGACCCTAGATAAGCTTCATTCGAGTGTTTGAGGATGGACTCATTTTGGGATGGCATAATTATGCTACTATGAACCCAAAATAGTATCCCGCAGCAATATTTAGGTTCTTCTTTTCTATGAGTGCACCTGCCTATATCCACCTCTTTGAGACATTAGAGAGAAGGGGTGCCAGCTAACCCTTAAGATCATCCAGGGTCTTTTTGTTGACTAGATCAATGTAATTATGCATAAAGTCTTATAAGCACCCTAGGACAACATTTATATCTGAGTAGCAACATTTGACTTTCTTTCCTTGAACCATCACAAAGTCCACCAGTTTGAAAGCACTTGCCTTCTTCTTTCCCTCTAGCACTAGCTCTTTGTAGGCCTAAGGGAACTTTCGGACCCAAGTAAGACTGTAGGGGCCTTGGAGTTTTGTAAACACCTCTAACTTGTGGAACTTGATATTGCTCCCTACCTCTGGGTACCTACCCACCACACTGTCGGTAGACAATCCCTTTTCTTCTAGAATGGTCATCACACCTTCGGCCTTTAGTCGGTTGAGTGACTGGGGAGGAGGACTCTAAATTGGTGGTGCTGGAACCATTGTTCATGCTGGAGAAGGAGCTAGAGCTTTGGGAGGAGAAGTAGGTGTCAGAGGCATCGGGATCCTAGATGGATCGTTTAATGATTTGGAGCGTAGCTCCTCTCTCCTGGCCTATAACAATTAGTCATCTTCTAGCTCATAGGTAGAAGCTATAAAATCCTCATCTGACTGACTCTCACTGCCAGACGTAGTGAGGTGTGTGGCATACACACCCTTCACTACCAGAGCTCTCCTCTGCTAATGTCAAATCTACAGGCCCTTGCCCTTGCCTTTACCTCCCTTTGGAGGTAGTTTTGTAGCCTTTGACGAGAAACAGCAGCTTTCTCATTAATTGTGTTTCCCCGTGGCCGCTTTTAGGGAGGTATGTCTCTACCAACAACTTTGGGTCTGGCCATTCCTGCAGGACAACGTACAAAAAATAACAGACGTGAGAGTGTGAAAGTTAAAATATAGGAAAGTGAAAGGATTTTTGAAATTTAAACCGTTTGGACTTTTAAAACATTTCAGTTCAGCTAAGTAAGTCGCGTCCGCTGATCAACTCGGTGATGCGTCGAGTGGTATTTTGGCTTACTGAGTTTTACAGAACTTCCCTGCAATTTATGGGTTCAAACAACAATTAAAGTTAGATTTGCCGACCTCTTTGGCAAGTCTCCAACTCAGCTTTTGGCTCGCCAAGTTTCACTGAATCTTCCATCAACCTAGGTGATTCAAACGGCGGTCCAAATCAGGCACGCCAACCTATTTGGTGTGTCACCGATTGGACTTTTAGCTCACCTATTTCCCATTTTCCAACACTTTCAAGTTTTAAACCTGCAAAATCAACACTTGTTATTCAAAAGAAAATTTTAAAAGTATCAAAATATTGGGTTGCCTCCTAAGAACAACCTTATTTAACGTTGTGGCATGAAGGACATACCAATTCAAACTTGTTTTTTGTGATTGACCATTGTTTCCCTAGGCAACCCTCATTTTGGCCTTGGATTCAAATAAGTCTAGATTTGACCCATTTGTGTCTCCAACTATTTAATGGAGACTAAGTGAGAAGTCAATGTCTGATTGAGTGTAGAGACGTCATCCTTCATCTCATTCAATACTTTGTCCGACCCTTCCACTTTGCTGAGAATGCATGAAAGCATATCTTCCGTACAGAAGCTCTCTGGGTCATCTCTTTGATATTTAGGCTTTTGACGTTCATGAAGTGGGTCGTATCTTTCCTTGTCACCATCCCTTTCCTTTGAAGTAGCATTATGGTCATGCCATTTTCTATCACGGTCTCTCCTTGATCATCTCTATTCTAACCCGGATTTCCACATGACCTTGGATAGTTCGGACGAAAACCTCCTCCTTAATTTGCAAGGAAGTTTACTTCCTCATTAAAAAATGCCTCAAAGTGTGATTCATCCAGGTTTGCTTCACCAACACCCACAACATTTACACTCTTTAACCTACTCCCCATCAATTTTTTTGACAAGATATCAAGCTAGGTTATTATTTTGGCCATGTTTTAGTCTCTCTCTTAGTCCTTGTCGATCTACTCTTTTGTCATTCTAAAGGTGAAAGAAGACAATTGGTCCTGACGAGTACACTATTCCCTGTTGATCTTGGTCATGGCATCGAGAAGTTGGGATGCTGTCTCATAAGGTTGTTGCATTAAACCTCCTATAACAGGTTGATCAACAACACCTTTGTTCACTGAGTTAAGACTCTTATAGAAGTGTTGTAACAACACATTTTTGGCAGCTCATGAGTCGGACATTAAAGTACTAACTTTTGAAATCTCAGCCACGTATCGTGGATTGGTTTACCTTCCAAGCATTTGAAACCTTGAATACTATCTCTTACCGTCATCGTCTTTGACGGGGGAAAGAACCATCTGAAGAAAGCTACAGTAAATTCATCCCAAGTGGTGGTGGAGTTCCTCGGTAGATTAGCTAGACATTTGGTAGCTTCACCCATTAAAGAGAATGGGAATAACGAATGACGAACTGATTCTTGTGATAAGTTTTTGAACAAGAATGGACCACATACGTCCACAAAGTTCTGAATATGCTTATGGGAACTTAATGGGCCTGCCCTCCATATAGTCCTTTCATTTGCAGGAGTTGTATCATTATGCTAGTGACATGGAAGACTGCATTCCCGTCAAATAGAGGTAGATGTATAGCACCAACACCACCCAATTGAATCGGGTCATTAATATTGTTCAGATTTCCAATATCATCTTGGTGACCAATTTGTCTACCATTGCTTCCATTCATGCCCATTTCTTCCTCTGTTCAAACAAGCCAACACAAACACAAAACCAAGTAAGTTGATTCAACAACAACACAAAAAGATCACAACTCAAACATCAATAATAGAATTCTAAACACCACTTACTAGTATCAGCGCCATTTTTTGATAAACACTCAACTACACCTCATCCAATACTAGATGTGCGCGATCGTAATCTAGTATAAACCCAACGAAGAGTTAGGGTCAAACCCATAAGGAGCGGTACAAGTTCAAATTCAGTTATGAAGTTACAAATGTAATCTAATTGGTGGTAGGAATAGAAAATATCATACACATTCAGTTAAATATAAAGGGGTGACAACAAATGTCAGATAGGGTAAATGGTTTGCACCTAACAACTAAAACAAATAGGAAAATAGGGGTTTCAATAACGCTGAGAGGAATTCTCGGGATGTGATCGATAATAGGCTAATTTTACTATATGGGTAATTGAAATTTACTTACGATTGCTAAATCTCAGTAGGTACGCTAGACTATAGGTGCAATAGCCTTCTCTCAAACACATATTACGATTCAAGTGAGTTATATCGAACCTCGACAAGCTTAATAATAAGAACAACCCAAAACCTTAATTTTTCTACACTTTCGAGCTAGATAGGTAGAATCGAGCTTAGGATTCACTCTGTCGAGCTGAAACCACATCAACCCAATAAATATAATCATTAATGGAAAACCTTAGTTCTAAAACTTCTTTCTCAAGCAAGCCCAAAACTCTAAGCTAAAATTGCATTTGCAACTACAGTCCATAGATTAATACACATCAATCAATTACACCCACTTCACTTAAGCATTTAAATCATTAAATAACAATACCCATAAGCTAATTAAACAAATAATCACATGATCACACCCCAAGAATTGGGGTTTTAGCTACACATCATAAAATGAGAGAAACAATTACTAACTATATTATCCATGAGCTGGGTAAAAGTTTCCAAGTCTCTACAATGCTTCAAATTGAATTAATTTAAAAGCCTAATTGCAAATCCTCAAAATTAAGTCTCAAAAGCTTTAGACTCTCCAATGGGATCTTAAAAACTCAAAGGAAACTAAAACTCTCAGTCTTGTGGAATAAGAACTCCCTTCTCTTCTTTTTAAATTTAAATTTATATTTTCCCAATTTTTGGCATTCAGGACCATTAGGCGAAGTAAGTTGCACCTTGCCAACCAGGTCGGCGATCCACTCTTTGCTCCATTCCATCACCGATTTGCATTGGCCATTAGACTTCAGGGTTCTGTGACTTCAGGCGATCAAGGTTGATGTTGCCGAGTCAGTCGGTGATCCACCAATTGTCCATTTCTGTCGCTAAGTAGGTTCTTCCCTAGGGCTGGTACACTAAAACTATAGGCGAGCTAAAGAGCCACTCGTTGAGTGGTCTTGAGAATGACTAGGACTGCTTTCTTCAACTTCTTCAGCTTTTTTTCTCCTTTTTGCCTGGTAATGTCCTTGCCTTTCTCCTTAACCTTCTTTGATGCAAATAAAAATTTTAATATGTGTTTATAGCATATATAAATTAGGCATTTGAGGACACTTAAACCATGAAAACAAAGACCTAAATAAGTCTAAATCTCGAACTCATTAGGCAAATACGCCATTTTGATAATGCTCAACTACACTTCATCCAGGTCTAAGTATAAGTAGTTTCTAATAAATATAAACCCAACTAGGAGTTTGGGTCTATTCTAGAGGGAGTGATATGGTAGAGAATTCAATTAGGAATTAAAAACATGTTCTAGTCATGTTTAGAAGTAAAGATTTCACAACATGAAATTAAATTAAGAAATTTCAATGATTAATATCAAATGGGGGAATTCAGTAGCCAATTTGTGACAAAGAACAACTAATTTAGGAATTAAACAATTAGAAATTGGATCTTAGGAATGTGATCAGTCGAATGCTAATTTCGAGTAATACGTAATCACTAATTGCTTAAAGTTGTTCAATTTCAATGGGTAGGCAAGGTTTTGAATACAATAGTCATCTCTCGATCAATGATTATGTTTCAAGTGAGTTCTCTGGAACCTCAACAAGCTTAGCATTAACAAACCACCCAATTCCTTATTTAATCCACCTTTCAAGCTTAGTTTGTAAAGAAGCAATCAAACCCAATTTCACAAGCTAGATCTTAAAGACGAAATCAGTAACACTATCAATCAATTATTCTACTCAAATACCTCTTTCTCAAGCAAGCATAGACGGATAAGCTATAATTAAATTATACCTTCAATTAATCAATTATAACATGAACAACTAACACTACAAGAAAAACCCTTATTTAAGACCAATATTTAGGGACGGGCTAATAATCCTCTCTCTAAAAGTATATCTATTGGGACGAGATTATATTCTAGTCCTTATTTGTATAGTCTACTGCAAAGGTATTAAATTTGGTCACAAAAGAATTTATAACTAGTCCCAAATGGTAATTGATGGTCTTTAAGAGGGAGATATTTCCCCCCAAACTTAGCAGGAGTACTAAATTAATAAAACACAAAAGCTATTTTAACAAAAACATAGGCACCAAAATTCTAATGTTGAAAGTGTAAAATAAATAGAAGGAGCATTCTGTCTTCTCAAAAATATAGCGCAGTTGGTCCCAAAGTTGCCCTAGCTAGTTCTCTCTCCAGGCGAAATTCTCTACTCTAATCTCAACGTTGAAAACTTTATTTTTGTCACAGCTCTGCCCTAAAATCAAAGCACGTACCATTGTTTCTCTGTGGAATGTAAAGTTTCATTGCGAGCAGCAGACTTACATGTTGGTTGCTCTTTTATTTCCAGAGATTTTTTGATAATGTTTTTACTTGTTGTATTGAAATTGCTCTTATTGTTTCTCATCTTTTCAAGGTTACTTATTTCTTTATTTTTGTCGCAGCTCTGCCCTAAAATCGAAGCAAGTACCATCGTTTCTCTGTTGAAGGTAAAAATTCCATCGCAAGCAGCAGACTTACAGGTTTGCTGCTCTGTTTTTTTTTCAGAAGTTTGTTTGATAAAGTTTTTACTTGTTGTATTGATGTTGCCCTTCTTGTTTCTCATCTTTTCAAGGTTACTGATTTCTTAATCTTGTATCTTTTTTTCGTACAATCAGTGAAAACATTATTGGGTTGAGATTTCTAATAGATAATCTGATTTTCTGATTTCATAATTTAGTTTTATATAATCAGTGTTTCGATGCTTTGTGAGCCAAATAAGGACTTGTTCTGTTATTCCTATTGAAACTGTTATTTAAATCTGTAAAGGTTTCGACTAAATTGTTATTTCTATTTTTTTATGAGGAATAAAAGATGTTATAACGTGAAATGAAAGTGACAATACGGATGTTGATAATTCTGATGGAAAGTTAGGTAGAGTGAAAGCTCCGAGACAGGGAAAAAATCTTGCTTCAAAGTACTGACATATAAAATAAAAAAGACTATGAATATGAGTTACCAATTGTCTTTTATCAATTTTGCATAGCTTGAGTACGAATTTCCCTTCCTTATACCTCTGCGATGTCTCAATAGCGTGTTCATACTTCTAGCGCAATACCTTGTTGCAATCTACACAATATAAGTCAGCAATTTAGAATAGATCGAGTATGAATTTCCATTCCTTGTACTTCTGTGATGGCTCAACAACTTGTTCATACTTCTAGCGCAATACCTCGTTCCAATCCACACAGTATATGTCAGCAATTTTGCATAGCTCGAGTACAAAATTTCCCCTCCTTGTACTTCTACGATGGCTCAACACCTTGTTCATACTTCCAGCCGAATACCTTGTTGCAATCCACACAGTATATGTCAGCAACTGGTCAAAGTTATCTTTCAATTCACGAATTTTGCTTTCTGTCTCTAACCGAGTAGTACGCTCCTCCTCCAACTGCTTGTCAAGACTATGCATGGTATTGTTCATCTTAGATTCAACTATTTCAGTTATTCGCTGGTGTTGCTCCTTGAAAGAGAAACTCTGCAGTTGTTCCTTTAACTCATCAGCTACCCCTTGCTTTAAATCTCCGAGTAAAGAACTAACCTCCAATGAGTCGTTATGAAGCTTCATCTTCTTTACTTCTCAAATAATTCACTCGTATATGGTTTTCCACCAGTTGTTTAAAAGAAGTTCCGTCAATTGTTCAGCTTACTTCGCTGGATTTTATGTTTTATTGTCGAAAAACACTTGTCTATGCCCACACATCTTAATAGCTTCCTTTAAATCCTCAGAGCGGGAACAGTCTAAGTGATCATTCAAAGAGTCATTATCTTCGAGCTTATCCCCTCCATTGTAGACCACAATTATGTAATCACTAATTTTGGTCCTAAAGAGCTTCTTAAAGTACTGGATAGCAACCTGTTCTTTTTTTGAAAAGCTAGTTTGTACAACAAAAAGAACAGCGTGGACACCATCATCAGCCAAATCAATGCATTTACCAATTTCATTTACAACTAATCTAGATTCAGCATTAAAATCAAATCTAGGGGTATTGATCACATCAAGAATCTGCCCATCTTCTAATCGAGTCCTCTGAATCTCACAAGTTCTTGTAACACCACCAGAGCTAGACCTCAATTGGAATGCATTTCTACTAAGAATGCTATTGTTTGTGGCACTTTTTCCTTCACATTTACACCCAATCATTAGTACTATCTGAGCTTCATTTGCAATAAACTCCCAATCATCACTGACTGAATTTCCTCCTATCTTATCTTATCAAATCAAATTACCTTAAGCAACAGGTCACCTAGAGAGAGTGGGGCTCTTGTTATACCTGTAATCCAGTTCAAATTTATATAAATGTATTGTTTCTTTTGTTAGTTTAAGATTACCGATTTCTAATTCTGTTATCGAAACAAATTACCTTAAGATTAGCGATTTCTAATTTTGTTAGTTCTTTCTGTATGCATTACTTTGAGACTGCGAGTTACTCATTTCGAAATATAAAATGATGCTAGTAAATTGTCCTGAACTATTGAACAAAAGCACAACGATCGCTTAGTGATATTCTTACATATAGTAATTGCCTGTAGTTTCCAGAAACCACCCTGAAGTAACCATCTGTTAAATTATTGGTATCGAAATTTCCAACAAATTAGACGTATTAGGCTCATGCTCATTTTGAGTTCCAGTAGATATGAAGCTTACATCCATCCACCAACATTCTTCTTATTAGCTTCAAGACAAATGCACTTGAGCCTAGTGGAGAGAATCTTTCCATTTATTTTGTAACTGCATTGTAACACATTTTTTCTTATTATTTTGTACTTTTGGATGTTTTTACAGGTTCAAGACTGAAAGTGAGAACAGTTCAAGTATGAAGAGTACTATGAGATATACTTTTGTTGCGCCTGGTTCTCTTGGAAAGGGACGAGGACGAGGACGAGGACTTAAATCCTTGGGTGAGAAAGGGAATATGCCAACTAAGAAGTTATTTTCTCAATATAATTATCTTGTTAAGCATTACATCCAAGAAACTGAAACAAGTAAGATATATTTATTTTCTTAGTTAAATGAAAAATTGTATTCAACCAGTAATCGTTATGTACAAACTAGCTACTTGGACTTTCTTAGTGTCTATTTGAAGTTTCATGCTCGTTAAACTCTGTTATGGGTTGTTTCCAATCATGACATACAATTTATTTCTAATCATCAAATTGTCTGTTCTCTTCTCTGCTCGTGAAATTGTTCTTTTATATAATTTTTAGGCTCAGCTCAAAGAAATGGTTTAAGCCGATCCACTCTACCTAGCATAGAGATTGTTGAAAAATGTTGTGGACCTCAAACTCGTAGCCATGTATTTGGATTTGGGGGTGGAGTAAAGGCAAAAGACTTGAAAGGTGGAACTTCTTTGAAGGCTGAATTATTGTCTGCGCTACATTCAACTCAAAAGGATAACGAATGCTTGAATGAAGAAAACAAATCCATGAACGAGGAAAACAAATCCTTGAATGATTGCTTGTCTAGCTTAGAAGATGAGCTGAAAGAAATAATGAAAATGAAGGAATTATTTGTTGCTCAACACTCACATGTCCAACCTGCGACATCTATCATTTCAACTAAATGACCTCTACTTTTTTCTACTGACCAAGTAAGCACCAAGATACCTGACTTTTTAGTTTATTTTGTTGATTTGCATATAGTCATTTTCTTCTAAGACTAATTCTAGCAAAAAAATGATGGTAATTAATCTTTTCGAGCTAGAAGATAGTACCTAGAATTGTTTGAATCCACCTCCATTCCTACTAGTTTTCTTGTTCTCATTGTCTAATATCTTAAATAGAACTAGCTAGTACTCAATCAAACAGAAGTATAGATACTTGTCCTTAGAAAGTAGAAACTGATGTCATGTCGGCTGGTTGTTGTAGGTTTTTCATAATGTATGTATAGTCAAGTAGCTTGATGTTTGGACTGAAGAGTCAATGTTGGATAGGGCCAGAGAGTTGAATTTTTCGTAAGTCACTACAAGAAATGGGTAAAACTTTATATGCCTACTCAGGTGCTGAATCGTGTGAGATTGGGATAGTCCCACTAATTTTATTATCACTTAGATCAAGCCATAACAACTTAGATAAATTGTCAATTGATGGTGGAATTGATCCATTGAAGCTGGTAGAAGTTGAAGATCTAACAAAATGTTGTTAAGAAGACAAGAAGTAAAGTCAAGAAGAAGCTGACTGATGCTAAAAAGAACATGATAGGAAATCAAGAAAACCTTAAGTTAACTGGCAATTTTTCATTTATAACCAGAATTGTACAATTACAACCAGAGCAATATTGGACTACCTGCTCACCCATAAAAACTAATAATCTACTAATGTATAGTCAAATAATACAAGTAATTATTATAAATCAGTGATACATTCCTACTAAGTCTAGGCAGAAACTAAGGATAGGCGTTAAGTTGTTGTAGTGTAATCTGCCACTTTGCTCTAGTTTGACTCTTGATATGAATATGGATTACGATCTCCTTCAGCACTTCATTAGCTATCATTCCTCCATTCTCAAATCTGATCCTGTTCCTTTCTCTCCAAATCACATACATACCAAACACACTACTTGCAATTTCAGCTCGTCCTTCCTTCTTCTTTGCCATCAAACACATCCATCGTTGCTATAGAGTCATGAACAATGAAACACTATAAATAGACAGTTTCTTCAAAGCAGAGAAATTCATCAAATACATTATCAGTTTTTGTATTTTCAGCAATGGGATTCTTGAAAATCCTTTTTGTTTTCATCTTTTATTCTTTGCCATGGCCGACTATTCAGAGTGATATTGAGATTTATATAGTCCATGTTGAATTCCCTGAAAGCTTAATTTCTACTCAATCATCGTTAATGAATTTAGACAAGTATTACCTTTTTTTTTTTCCTAAAACTACAACAATCAGCTCAAGTTGAAATGAAGAGGCCGCTAGCATGATATATTCCTATCATAATGTGATGAAAGGCTTTGCAGCAAGATTAACTGCAGAGCAAGTGAAGGAAATGGAGAAGGAAC
The DNA here is from genome assembly GCA_037074985.1 of Solanum bulbocastanum. Taxonomy (NCBI): domain Eukaryota; kingdom Viridiplantae; phylum Streptophyta; class Magnoliopsida; order Solanales; family Solanaceae; genus Solanum; species Solanum bulbocastanum. The sequence continues at coordinate 30,254,459 of CM073599.1, read as the reverse complement.
ACAACTTTGTCTCTGCTCAAAAACAGAGGATTTTGTCCTTGCACACTTAGAAGCTCATAATGTGTACTTCATTAAAATTTTCTGCACACTGTCTTTCTCCATTTGTTAATTTCTGCACTGCTGCTTTTTTGAACAGCCACTTTATATGTTAAATTTTCTGCACACAAATAGTATTTGAATTATTGGTAAATGCGTCTCAATGATTTTCTAATTGAATTTTGTTATGTTCTGCAGCTTTTGTGGATATTTCTAGATAACAGCTGGTGAAGTTTTTACTCCTTTTTGGGGTGAGCGATCTACCTAATTCTAGTATAAAATTGATATGTATAACAATAGTTATTTATCATTTTTTAAAAATTTGAACTTGCATATTTTGAAGGTTGAAGTTTCAAGTCAAGATACAAGCTTAGAAGAAATGCACAAGCTTGTTATTAATTTGCTATGAATGTTATGCAAATTCGATAGTTTATAGTCTAAATCGGATGTTGGCTATGAATTTTAAAGAGCACAATGAAACAAACATCATGAGATGTTGACCAATTTATTATGATTGATTGAACTCTTTATCTCTATCTTCTTGTTTTTGTCTCTCTATATATTCTTTTTGAATTGAAAGTTTTAGTAGAAATTTGGTATTTCTTGAAGAATTTTTTTTATTGTGATGTCAACTGATCTAGGACCATTGATGGCAAATATAGGACAACAAATATCTCGTCTCTAAAGAATAATCTAGGACTAGAAGTGATTCTCGTCTCTAAAGAATAATTTAGGACTAGAAATGATTCTCGTCTCTATAATAAATCAAGGACCAAATCATTCTTGTCTCTAAAGATACTCAAGGACCAGGTCATTCTCATCTCTAAAACTATTCAACGGCCATGACAATATCGTCCCAAAAGCTGATTAAGGACCAGAATGTTCTCGTCTCTAACGATTACTAGGACCAGGTATTCATGTTCGCTAAAAGGATTTAACGACTTGAAAATAGACTTTCCCAAGATATATATTCTGTATTTGAGACCAGATATGTAGTCTCTAAAAGGATTTAACGACCATATTTTTTCCCGTCTTGATTACCATTTAAGGACTAGTATTTTGTTCCCATCGTAGAAGATCTATAGCGACAAAGGCGGTTACGACGGGTGGCGACCAGCATTTTCTGGTCTCAAATTCGCATTTGGGACCAGATTTAGATTATCAGGGACCAGATTTCCCTTCCTTAGAGGCTGTTTTTCTTGTAGTGTAATTGAACCCACTTTAAAACAATATTTAAAGTAGCAGTTAATAACAGCCATTAGCTAATTAATGCATTCAACTACATGATCACACCCCTAAGGTAAGGGGTTTTAGACAAACATAGCGAGAGCAAGAAATTGTTACCTGATATGCCTAAATTACACCTCCCGAAAGAAGTATAAGTGGTCTTTGTGAAATAAAGAACCTAAATTTTTGGTTAGGGTCGATCCCATGAGGAATATAGTTTAGACTTAAGCCAACTCACAATTATCTACTTTTAGACAAACTATTTCTGAGAAAAATAACAAAAAGAAGGATTTGTAAATAAAATAACAAATTGTTGATTTTGTATCACTTAGTAACAAGTAAACAAGATTTGCAGTGTTGAGATATCAATATGAGTTGAAAACTAGGGCATACATGTTCCCCACAAGCTCTTAATGCAATATTCCTAATAATAGTAACTCTATCCTAGTGTTTGACATGCAAGGCTGATAAGTTGGGTATCCCTAAGTGATTGTTCCTCCAAGTAGGGAATTTCACCATGCAACTTGGTCCGTCTACAAGTGTATGCTTGACTAACCCTTACCTTTACCCCAGATTAGCCCTACTATCAATTGATTAATGTATTAATGCTTGTTTCAACTGATTAAGGTTAGTCTATCAGATAGCAACAAATCCTTAACTAAATCTCTGTTGTTTTATCCTTTTCTCACTCATTACGTCATTGGTCCCGCAAGTAGGAACGAGGCGAGTTCTAATGTAGGTCATCAATAAAATACATCCTAAACGAAAGGATTAACAATACATGCATAAGCACTATTCTAGAATTACTTATTTACTAGTCAAACTTTGTTAATTACTTATGGTTCCCACAACCCTAGGTGTGGATTTAGCTACTCATGCTTGACAATTCATAATTCATGTTGTTAATAAGAATAAGAATCATGAACTTACAATAAAAGTAAATGAATACCGAAAACTTGAATTGAAAATCAAAAGCAAATTTTATAAACGATCTTCTAGAATTACAGTTGCTCAAGTCTTGCAAATTAACTCCAAAAGCATAGAACAAAATTGTCTAATAATGGCTAACTCCAAAAAACAAAAATAAAAATTTGTTTCTATAGTAGACAAGTCCTAAACAAAATAGGAAAAAGAAAAAAGGAAAATTTATTCAGGTGTGGTTTTGATCGACGGCATGAACAATGAACTGTTGATCTACCTACAGTCCGTGGTTCACATCCATGGTTCAACACTCGGTGAAAATTTGAGGATTTTCAAATGTAGGTTGCCACCTAAAGTCCATGGATTGGACTACGGTCTGATGTTCCTCTATGGTTCAAGTATTGGAACTCAACTCTCTGATCAAAATGACGTTTCTGCAGGATGGTCCCTTATTCATTCTATAGGGAGTTGTTTGCCTTCGTGGTTCCACACTTAGTTCGACTTCCTTTAACTCACATCCACGCTTACTACCTACAGCCTGTCACAAGAATGACGGTCCGTGGTTAGGCTCCGTCGACTACTACTGCTACCACTTCAATTCTTTTTATCTCTCAACCTCTTCTGAGCCTATTTCCTACAAAAATTACATAAAAACCATCATATCTAATAACAAAATAACCAAGAATCATGCAAACTTAAAGTGAAATATATCAATAATACCGTAAACTCACGATATATCAATAGCCTGAACATAAAATTATTATTTGTCCTTAAGCGACACAGTATCTCTAAAAGACACTCATCTAGAAGAAAACATACAAACTCAAGCAATCACATGGCTTTCTAAATCACTGCTCTCCCTTAGTGAAAATATTTTCATTCATACTCAATAAGCTAACTCATGCGGATCAAAACATGACATAGACATACCAATAAATATCGCTACATACAATTTCAACAATCACAAACGTACCAACCAACAAAGTAGCTAGTACCCTTACCATAAAGAAATCCTTTTTTGCACAAGATCTGATATTTTAACTTTAAGGATTCAATAAACACTCATGCTCAGAAGTGAATTCAAATACAGTTAGTGCTCAATACCATAAGCTTGCCCTTTTTTCTCATTTCATAAACTCTCCAGACTAGTCAATAGGATCACTGTAAGACTTTATTAACTTTTAACGTAGGCTCAAGGTCGAGTAGGATACATTTGTGTATTTTTTGTGACTTTTCTGCCCTCCTTGACATTACATTGGGTATTGACCTCTTTTTTTAACCAATTTTGACATCTTTTTGTTTTTTGCTCCTTTTCTTAACTAATGTACGCACAGATATGACTTGGAATATTTCATTCTTCTTTTCTTTTTCACTTTTCTTTGCTTTTGTTTTACTTCTTCTTTCTTTTTTGTTCAACATTATTGTTGCTCTTTTTGTTTCTTTTGAATTCAATCACACCTTTTTCTATCCTTTTTCTTCTTCTTCTTCATACAAATCTTTTCATACTCTTTTACTTCAGTTTCCTCTTTCATAGGCACTCTCAAGTTATATAATTTACATGAGTTGTGGTGCACAATGTCCTAGGTCGGACCAGGGTCGGGATTAAGGTAACTTCTGAATTAGCCACCTTCAACTTAAGCTTTTGGCCAAATTTAAGCTGCACAATTTCAAAGGAAAGGTGAGTTAGGCACATTGAAAGAGGTGGTATTCGTTAGGCTCAAACATTTGGATCAAAGAGAGCATTTATTTCTTTTGGTTTGATCCTTTTAGGCTTAAGTGGATTGATTTGAATAAGGGCCTATGATCATATCCAATTACATCCTATATTATCTTAACAGGACCACCATGCAAGTTCTAGATTGGCTTATACTGAATGAATATACAAAATCACCTCACAAACACCTGGCACATTGTTTTATTAATTAATTATTAACGCACCCAATTCAAGTTATCGCTTGGTATTATGTTACATAGAGTGCCAAGACATTCAACTTATTAAGCCTACATATATACCTCATTTCAAAAAAATTAGACAGGTATCAATTTCCAAGTTCATATGACGTCATGCTTTAATACTTTCAATCTACCTCTAAACTTTTACACACCTAAACATGCCGATTCAATCGAAATATAAAACAATCCCTTGGGGGAAAATAACACCGATAAGAAAACCCTAAAAGAGGGTTATGAGTTGGGTTACTCAGACTTCACCCTAATGCATAAGCGTCGAAGAACCCAAAAGAGGCGGGTGGGTTCGATTTTTGGAACCCGCTGGATTAACAATTAGCACACCCTCAGTAGCGCCCTCAACAATAGTGATAACACCATGAGTAGTGCTTATTGAACCAGATGGGCTAACATCTATCTCACAGGCTCTCTATTGCCTCAGCTCCTCATCCAAATAAGACTTTCTCTGGGTGGCCTCCACCTGCTGTTGCTCCCTCTTGCATGATGGTCATGCCTCCTCAGCATTAGATGTATCTTTGGAGAAGCCAGTATGCTTCCCAGCCGTACGGGAAGAGTGAGGTGCAGGAATCTCATCACCAAACAGAGCGCTTAGTACCTAATCGTCTACCTTTAGTATAGGTATGGCCTCAGGGATAGTCTCATTATGAGATAGAAAAGCATCAATATCAAAATGGAGACTAGCTAACTCCATTTGGGAAGTGGTATTCTCTACAGTGGGCCCATGCCTCTCTAACACCCGTAGCTCAAATGTGTCAAGCCTCTTGTGGACCTCCTGAATCTTCACGTCCATCATCCTCTCCATATGTGCCTCCGACTTCTCCACGCACCTCTGCATCTATATTTGCATATGCTGCAGTAGTGTGGCCATCTGAGTCTCCAATTTCTGGACTTGAGCTAAAGGTACTAGAGTGGTCCTTGAAAGGGAAGTAGCTCAGGACTAGCTTGTAGCCTAGCTGGTAGCGGTGGAAGGGGGAGCCTATACCTCATCTTTAGTGGCTAATATAGAAGTGTCCTAAGCCTATGCTTCCTCGACCTACTCAACCACTACAACTAAGTCAACACCAATTGAAGGAATTTCAACTGGTGTACTCTGACGTAGGGAAACGGGGTTTGTGTCATCCTGGATCAGCCCAAATCCACAATCTTGGTCGCCTTGACCAACCTATAATAGTACCATATCAGCATAGTTGACTCTTTGCATAAGCAGAAGATCAGGAAGGGGAAAGGCAAAGTTTTGGTCCTTCGAAAGTCCCTTTCATGAGTTTCTGAATGGATGATCTGGGCAAAGTTGATCTCGATCCCTGCGAGTAGTGCAACACGCATCATTGCCCGATCCCAGGTAATGACATTGTCCATCTGTGTAGGTGACCAGAATTACACCCCAAAACTCAAAGTCACCCTTCTAATAGGAAACTACATATTCTTCACCCACTCGATGCTCTCTCCCTTAGTAGAAATGTGTTGGGCCATCCAAGGAAGTAGTGACTCCTTATGCTCCGAGTCTTGGAAAGCTCGACCCTAAACTATCCCCATCCAATAGCCAAACTCCACTGTATCGATAGGCTGAGCGTGGGATGGGCCATAAATAAATTAGCGAATGGTAGTCTCAGAAATGTCGACTGGGGGTCCCACATCATGGTGGTCAGTAGATGAGGCTAAGTCAACGCCTTTACTCGTGGTGGCAAGGCATTAGTAACAGTGGTTGTATATGATGCATAAAACTCCTGCACAATCTCCTCACTATATTATCCTGGATTTTTTTCAGCCATCCAGTGACACCTATGCTGCTCGAACAAAGCATGGATGGTGGTAAAAGTGTGGAGGCTCCCTCTCAGAACCTGACACTTCTCAGTGATCAAACGGGCCACCTTCCAGTATTCATTCAATGCCTTTCTGTCTGCATATATATGGAACTGCCACTCAACGCACCACCTGTTCGACTCTGCGGGGTTGTGTAATGGCTCAAATCTAATGCAGAGAGGGTCTTGAGCATCCCCTATGCTAAAGTCATTGAAGGCAAAATCGGATGTCCCACTAGAACTAGAGCCGAAATATGACTCAGAGCCAGACCGCGACTCTCCTGCAGGTGAGACTCCCTCCTTGGATTGGAGGCAGAATCTCCGAGGTACATTCATCCATACTCGATTCATCAAGTAGACGCAGGGATAGGGCATTTGATTTAGACTTGCCCTTCCTTGAGTACACGTGTGCTTGTTTTGGTGCCATGGTTTTTGTGGAAGTCTAGTTAGTACTTAAAGAACACAAAAAGACCCAAGAAAAAATTTTAGAACAAGATTAGGACATAGACAAAAAGTAAAAAAAAAATCCTAGGCAGTGATTATTTTTGGGACTTATGGACCATCGATTGAATGACGGACCACCCCATTTGTAGGTCAGGTGACCCATATTTTGAGATTTTCATGTGGAACCCCAGATGTACAAAGAGGTCCATCGATAAAACAATGGACCGTAGTCCACACAATAGCCTATTTTTTCTGTGCATTTGATTGATGGACCATAGCCTACGGTTCGTAGGTTGAACCATGGTCCGTGGGTTGAGATCGTTGCTCAATGTTTTATGCAAGCATGGATTTTCAATTTTTATTAACCAATTTCAACACACAATCAACACCTACACTATGTCTAAACATGTATTTCAACATGTAGAGTGGTAGTTTATCATCCTTAGGGTTTCGATTATGCAAAATTCAACTTCCCTGGCGGAGACAAAGAAACCCTAAGTCAAAAGATTCAACTAGACATTTTACACCCACTATTCAAATCAAAATAACAACACACTCACACACTATCGTCCCAAGGGTAGTATCTAAACTCATTTACAATAATTTTTCATGCGATTATCTACCGAAGGTCAAGTGTAACTTTGTGACTTCAAATTTAAACAATGGAAACAAATTCAATGTTCTGGTGAAATCGATTACCTGACAGGTGAAAAAAGTTGGTGAGTGTGTAATGCAGTGAATCCTCTTTATGACACAAATAAACTTGACACCGAACCCAGACATGGATACTTTTGTGGAAGAGAGAAGTAATGGAAAGAAAAACGAATTGGGAGATGAAATAGATTTGGGGGAAATTGTGAGGAAAGATAAATGGAAGAAGAGGATGCATGGGAGTAAATGGGGTAGTTTACATGATTATTTTTTGGTATTTTAACGGATTGAAATGGTTTGGGAGAAGAGGGAAATGGGAGTGTATTTAAAATAGAAAGGATTTTATTTTAAAAGGGGTCAGGGTTAGGTCGATTGTAACCCTAAATTGGACTCACGAAACCCCATTGATGGTCCGTGGGTCAATCGATGATCCATCGATGGGTTCTATGGTTTACTCTGAAACTTAGTGAAATTCAGAAAACATACATGGGATGTACGGGTGCAATCCACAATCCATGGAGTGAATGACGGACCATCGATGGGAACCATACACCACTGCACCAACTTGATTTTTGGAGATTTCTCCTTTCTTTTCTTCCCTACACACGTAGCAAACATTAGGACTCTCTTTTTGTATTTTCTAGACACTCTTTTGACAAAGACCCTATCCTACCCTTGTCTAACCAACACTTAAACTCATAAACTAATAAAATCTATCTAGAAAGTTGAAAGTTAAGAACACTCCACTATATTAAAAAATTCCTATAGTTGGCTAGATTTTACATCTTGGGTTTTCCTCCCATGTAGCGATTGATTTAATATCATGGAATGACGCAGACACCTTGATTACTCAAACTTCATCAAGACCCTACTTTTTTATCAACTCATTGACACCTTCTGATTTCCCCAAGTAGATCTTTATCCGCTTACCATTCACCTTGAACCTTATGCCTTCCTTGTTCTCAAGTTCAACCACTCCATGTTGAAATACTTGAGTAACCTTGAATGGCCCGGTCCGCTTGGAATTGAGTTTGTCAGGAAACAAGAGCAACTTTGAGTTAAATAATAGCACCAGATGACTGGGAGAAAAGTTACGTTTTTTTATCTATTGATTATTGTATTTCTTCATCTTCTCCTTGTACAGGACTGAACTTTCATATGCATTTAATTGAAACTCATCATGCTCGTTCATCTCATTCATTCTTTGACTCGATGCGGTGCCCCAATCCAAATTCAGCTTCTTGACTGCCCACATCACTTTATGCTCTATCTCTACAAGCAGATGAAAAGACTTCCCATATACAAGTTGGTAGGGGGACATACCTATGGGTGTTTTGAATGTAGTGCGATAAGCCCGTAGAGCATCATCAAGCCTTCTTGATCAATCAGTGTTGTTGGCATTTACAATATTTACAAGGATTTGCTTTATCTAGCGATTTGACACTTCAACTTGGCCACTCGACTGCGGATGGTAAGGAATTTCTATGCTATGACAAACACCATAATTCTCAAGCAACGACTTGAAAAATTTATTACAAAAGTGAGCACCTTCATAGCTAATGATTGCCCTTGGTGTACCAAATCTGGAGAAGATATTTTTTTTCAAGAATGTGGTGACACTCTTTCCTTCATTGTTTGAAAGAGCAAATGATTCCACCTATTTTGATACATAGTCAACCGCCACAAGAATGTACTTCATCCCATTTGAACTAACAAACGGACCTATGAAGACAAGAACCCAAACATCAAAAAGCTCAATCACTAGTATTGGGTTCATTGGTAGTTCTTGGTTTCTCGAAATTCCTCCTTCATGCTGGCAATAGTCACTAGCTTTGTGAAATCATGAGCATCTTGGTGGATGGTAGGCCAGTACAACCCACACTGTAAAATTTTATGGGCAGTTCGGATATCATTATAGTGCCCACCAATAGGCGATGAATAACATGCCTCTAATATACTCATCATCTAAACCTCAGGCACACAGTGGGAAATAATCCCATCTGCACAAATACGAAAGAAATTAGGCTCTTCACAAAAGAATTTCTTCATATCAGACACAAACTTTTTCCTTTGGTGGGATGATAAATCCGATGAAACCAAATCCCTCGCCAAGTAGTTAGCGAAGTCTGCGAACCAAGGGATAAGATCATAAGAAGCAACCAATACCTGTTCATTAGGGTATGCATCATTAATCTCCACTCCATCATCAAGCTTGATCATAGCTTCCTCTTCTAATCTGTACAAGTGATCGGCAACCTCATTTTCTTTTCCACTCTATCTTTCACCTTAATACTGAACTCTTGCAACAATAGCACCCATCTAATCAATCTTTATTTTGCATCCTTATTAGCCATAGGATAACTCAATGTAGAATGGTCAGTATGCACAATAACCTTGGTACCTATCAAATAGGATCTAAATTTTTTGAATGTTAAAAGCACAACAAGCAGTTCTTGTTGCGTCACAATGTAGTTCTTTTGAGAAACATTAAACACTTTTCTTGCATAGTAAATAAGATGATGAATTTTCTCTTGCCATTGCCATAATACTACGCCAAGCACCACTCCGCTTGTATCACACATAACTTCAAACGGTTGTCCCCAATCCGGTGAAATAATGACATGTGCTGACACTAGTTTCTTTTTCAACTCCCCAAATGCTCTAAGACAAGCATCATCAAATTCAAACTTAGACTCCTTCTTAAGTAGCTTACACAATGGGCGTGCAATTTTAGAGAAATCCTTTATAAATCTCCAGTAGAAACCTAAATGCCCAAGACAACTTTTAAGACCTTTTAGAGAGATGGGTCGTGGGAGATTTTCTATTACCTCAACTTTATGTTTATCAACCTCAATACCTTTTTGTGAAATTTGATGACCCAGAACTATACCGTGTTTTGTCATAAAGATGCACTTTTCCCAGTTGAGCATAAGATTGCACTCTTCGAACTGTTTTAGAACCTCGTCCAAATGGGTCAAACAATTATCAAATGAGTCACCAACTACCGAGAAATCATCCATAAATACCTCAATTGTTTGCTTCACCATATCCAAAAATGTCGACATCATGTAACGCTAAAAGGTCACCGAAGCATTTCATAACCCTAACGACATTCTCTTTAACCTAAAAGTACCATAGGGACAAGTGAAAGTGGTCTTCTCTTAGTCTTCCAAAGCTATGGAGATCTGATTGTAGCCTGAATACACATCTAGACAACAATACCGACCGTTGCCAGTGACGTGATCCAATATCTGATCCATGAACAATATGGGGAAATGGTATTTCCCAGTCTATGCATTAAACTTGCGATAATCCATAAAAATTCTTCAATCAATAATTTGCCTCATTGGAACAAGCTCATTGTTAGAATTGGGAACCATAATAATTCCTCTTATTTTGGCACGTATTGAACTGGACAGACCTAATTACTGTCAGAAATAAGCTATACAACTCTAGCGTCTAATAAATTAATGATCTCTTATTTTAAAATATCTTGAATTGGGGGATTCAATCTCATTTGGTTCTCAATACTTGGCTTGTTGTTCGGTATGAGTTGAATTATGTGAGAACAAATGTCCGATGGGATCCCAAAAATGTCTACAACAGTCCATCCTATAGCCCTCTTAAACTACTTTAATATCAATATCAAAGCCTCCATTTTCCCTTTACTCGAGTCAAAAACAATAATTACAGGCTAAGTGCTATTTTGTCTCAAGAATACATACCGCAAGTGGAATGGAACCTTAAGTTCCAGTTTTGGAAGTTCATCAATATATGATTTTGCAGTTAGGGTGTCTCGATTCTTCATGTCTAATTCTAGCCGCTTTGTTTTGAAACGAAACTGGGACCTATAAAGTGCACAAACTAGCTCATCATAGTCATCAATACCATCACTGTCAAAATTCATCATCACAACTGCTAGTGCTTCACCAACTAACCTTTCTTAAATTGATATTTTTGATTCTTACTCCACAATATGATTGACCACTGATACTGACTTAAGATCACATTCATGCTTCATATACCAACAGATGTTAAAAGTCACCTCTTCATTGTTTAGTCGAAACTTCATTTGCCCTCTCTCTATATCGACCAACGCATACCCAGTAGAAAGAAATGGTCTACCTAAGATGATTGGAACGTCAAAATCAACCTCACAAACTAGTATCTTATAGTCCACTGAAAAGACAAATGATTTCACTTTCACAACAACATCTTGGAGCACTCCAATAGGCCTCTTCACAATTCTATCACCCGTAAGTAAACGCATGGCAGTCAGTTTGGGAGCTCCTAAACCCAACTTTTTTATAGATCAAAAATGACATCAAGTTAATGTTGGCACCCAATTCACACAAAGGTTTCGCAAACTGCAGCATTCCAATAGTACAAGAATAGTGAAAGATCTGGGATCCTTTTTCTTCTGTACAAGTTGCCTTGTAGCAATGACACTACAATGTTTCAACTTTTCTTCATCCTCAAAAATGACAACCCTCTTTTTGGTCACCAACTCTTTCATGAACTTTGCATAACCAGGCATTTACTCTGAAGCTTCTATTAACGGGATATTTATGGACAATTTCTTTAACATAGCAATGAAGCTACGATATTTTCTCTCTTCATAATTTTTCACCAACCTTTGTGGGAAAGGAGGTGGAGGTCTCGACATGGGAACAACTTTACTTGTCACCTCCACTTCCTTTTTAGCTTCAACTTTAGGATCCTTAGTAACCTCAACTTCATCCTCATCCTTCTCTATCATTCTTTTCACCTCTGTTGGCATAGGAGGATCTATAGTATGTTTTCCTCCGCATGTAATGACTGTCATGCACTGACCATCATTTTTTGGATTTTGGATGATGTTGCTAGGAAGTGTTGTTGGATAACATGGGTTCACTGTATCTCTGACTAAACTGTTGCTTAAATTGCTTAATTGATACTGCATGAGCGTCCTTTTTCTGACCAATTTTGAATAAATCACTCAGCATCTCCTTCATATTTTCATCTGTCACATCAAATGTCTTCATCAACTTCTGTATCATATCTTCAATGGGAGTCATACTTCTACTAGCCTCACTATTACCAGGTGGAACATAGGGCCATTTCTTCACGGATGTCATCATTTGATTGACTCAGTGCAGTTTTGACACCAAACGTGCTTCTACTAGTATTTGACTTTGTAGTGCTCTAAGCCTTATTTTTCTTGGAGATCCTCTCAAGTTTCTCAGAAATCTCTTTGAAAGTTCAGTCCCCATAAGATCCTCTAGCAATAGTGTCTAGCATAGCCTTTCCATTGTCATCCTGTCCTCCATAAAAGTACTCATTTAGTGACTCATCATCAATGTGGTGGTTCGCCACACTCCTGGTGAATCCAATGAATCTATCCTACAAGGTACTTACTATCCTCTAGGTAGTGCTATGAAGTTATTTAGTTTATCGTTGAGATTTAACTTCTTGGACACCGGAAACTATCTCGGCATGAACACCTTATACAGTTGGTCCCATGTATAAATTAAAATGTATGGCAACTCGAAAAACCACATAGTACCATCTCTTGTCAATGAGAGTGGGAGTACTCTCAACCCTATAATGTCCATGTTCAAGTCTGGGCATCCCACACTACTCATATGTATACTCGTCAATTTTATCGTGTGAGCATATGGATCTTCAGAAGGTAACCCAGCAAACAACCCTCTTGTTGTAAGCATTTACATAAGATTGCTGGTCACAACAAAAGAATGTCTCAGAGGTAGTGGAGGAAGAAAAATAGCTCCGATAGAGTCAATTGAATCATAGTCAACCTTGTTGTTAGCTCGAGCTCTCAATGTTGGCTAGTTCTGCACCGTTTATACATTTCTGATTAGATAACAACCCTAAACCTGATCAGGAACATTTACAACTCCAGTAGGTCGTAGACTAGCTTCATCCTCTTGACCTTCCCCAATTGGATCAATGTGTCCTTTGAGATTTAGGCCTCTTCCAACCATTCTTCTCAAAGTTTTTTGTAGTTCATGGTCGTAAGGGTTCAAAGGATTGCTTTGACTCTGTGTACTTGGCATACTGTAGAGTCTAGATCTCTAGAAAACAAAAACAATATAAAAATGTAAAATCAAGAAATACTTTACTAAAATTCAATAACGAAGTTAGTTTAATCTAAAAGTCATATTCCCCGATAGCGGCGCCATAATTTGATAAGCCCGAATTACACCTCCCTAAAGAAGTATAAGTGGTTGTTGTGAAATAAATAACCTAAATTTCAGGTTAGGGTCGAGCCCACGAAAAATATGGTTTAGACTTAAGCCAACTCAAAATTATGTACTTTTAGTCAAACTATTTTTGAGAAAAGTAACAAAAAAGGGGATTTGTAAATAAAATAATAGATTGTTGATTTTGTATCACTAAGTAAAACAAATAAAAAAGATTTGCAGTTTTCAGATATCAAAATGAGATGAAAACTAGGGCATACGTGTTCCTCACAAGCTCTTAATGGAGTATACCTAATAATAGTAACACTCTATCCTAGTGCTTGACATGCAAAGTTGATAAGTTGGGTATCCCAAAGTGATTGATCCTCCAAGAAGGGAATTTCACCACGAAACTTGGTTTTTCTATGGGTGTATACTTTACTAAACCTACCTTTACCCCAGATTAACCCTCACGTCAATTGATTAAGGTATTAATACTTGTTTCAACTGATTAAGGTCAGGCTATTAGATAGCAGCAAATCCTTATCTAACTCTCTATTCTTTAATCCGTTTCTGATTCATTACCTCATTGGTCTGGCAAGTGGGAACAATACGAGTTCTAACATTGGCCTTCGTTAAAATAAATGCTGAATAAAAGGATTAACAATACATGCATAAACACTATTCTAGAATTACTTATTTATTAGTCATACTTTTTTAATTGCTCATGGTTCCCACAACCCTAGTTGTGCATTAATCTACTCATGCTTGAGAATTCACAATTCATGTTGTTAATAAGAATAAGAATCATGAACTAATAGTCCAAGTAGATGAATATCGTAATTTTAAAGTGAAAATCTAAAGAAAATTTTGTAAATGATCTTCTAGAAATAAAATTGCTCATGTCTTGAAAATTAACTCCAAAATCATAGAGCAAAAGTCTCGAATAATGGATAACTCCCAAAAATGAAAATAATAGTTTTTTTTCTTTTTATAGTAGACAAGTCCTAAACAAAATAGAAAAACAACATAAGGAAAATTGGTTCAGATGCGGGTTTGATCGACAACACGAACAAGAGACTGTGGATCTACCTACTATTCATGGTTTAACACTTGGTGAAAATTTTAGGATCTTCTTATGACGGTTGACACCTACGGTCCATGTATTGGACTACGGTATGTCCTATTCCTCCATAGTTCAAGTACTCAAACTCAACTCGCTCGTCAAAATAACGGTTGTGCAAGACGTTTCATCATTCATTCTACGAGGCGTCATTTACCTTCATAGTTCCACACTTAGTTAGACTTCCTTGAACTCACATCCATGCTTATTAGCTATGGCCCTTCATTGGAACGATGGTCTGTGATTGGGATTTGTCGATTGCTACTGCTGCCACTTAAGTTCTTTTCTCTCTCAACCGCTTCTAAACCTATTTCCTACAAAAATTACTTAAAAACCATCATATCTAATAACAAAAAGCCCAAGACTCACTCAAACTTCAAGTGAAATGTATCAAAAATATCGTAAACTCACGGTAAATGATTACCAACAAGGTTTTCCATATGAATTCATAATGATCTGCAATACCAAATATAGAAATCAAAGTTAAAATCTTGCAATCTCCTACCCTAGATCCCAAACATCTAAGAATGTTTAGCAATGATATAAATGTAAAACCTCTCAAAGACTCAAGAATAGACATTGTGGAAACTTGGAACTTCTTTTCTTCTTTCAGAAAATGAATTTATATGTTCCTTAAAACTAAACATGGGGTCTAGTTGGTGACGTTAGTTGAGCTCGCTAGTCAACTGAGCGAACTGCCAAGTTGTGCATCTTCTCGCATTTTGGCCTAACTTCTGCAGCAAATTGTTCTTGAAGTTTAAGCGAGCTGGGTCGCAATTACCGACCCATTAAGTGAGTTGCCGAATTATCCTTTCTGTCACCAAATATTTTTGGAACATGGGCCACTTTGTTAGAACTTAGGCGAGTTAGAGGCTCACTCAGCGAGTCACTAAGTGGATTTTGCAAGCTCCAACTTTCTTTTCATTAGCTTTTCAAGCTTTTTTGCTCCTTTTCACATTGCAATGTCCTTGCCTTGCTGTTAAACCTTTGTTTATGCATATTAAAACATTAACATAAGTTATGAGCACACAATAGGCATCGGGGACAATAAATCAAATAATAATAAGCCCTAATTGAGTCAAAATTCCCAACTCATCACCTGCCTTCTTTATCGAACTAACGTCTTCCTCGAATGAGTTTGCAAAGGACACTATTGAATCATATGACCTAGATACCCATACCCATAACAAGACTGGGGTAGGAATTACATCTGATGTGCACTAGAAAAGATGTCATGGCAACCCCAGGTAGAACCATAGGATCCTAGGGATGTTTGTCCACTCTTAGGTGCTATCATAGATTAATGAATAGGTTGAAAACACTAGAAAGAGATACCACTCCTATGTGAACCTCTGCCTTTAGATGAAGCACCAAAAAACTAACTAGAAGAATGGACTCTTTGGGATCCCAAAACTTCTCCCTAACCATCAACTCCGCCTCCTTGGCGGTACTCACAATCAACATAAAGGAAGTCCTCTCTCTGGCTACTTAGAAAAAATAACACCTAACAGAGAATCTCAATCCTATCACGAACCTATAGAATCTCTCCACCTCATCTAGAATAATAGTCATAGCATACCTACGGAGCTAACAGAAGCACTCCTCATATTATAAATTGCCAGGTGTCAACCACTAAAACCCCAATCAACTCTCCTACCTCACGATCTAAAGAATGAAGCGGCCTTGGAAAGTATTTGAGAACTCACTATAGTTTGCCAAAGGAGATTCGAGTAGTCTACACCTTATATAGTTCCTCAACTACTCTCTAGTGAGTCCATGAAAATCAAGTGCAACAATATGAACACCACATGCATCACCCATACCTATTGGTTCTAGAGTCTTATGACACAAGCTCAAGATCTGATGAGAATCCTCGCTCTTACCACCCTGAAACTCTAGTGGTTTCATCTTCTGAAACATCTCATAACACTACTAATCACCTGTTATCAAAACAACCTTAAGAGCAATTTATCCTTTAATAGCCATTGCAGGAACCACTGCTAGCTAACCCACATGATCAAGAATAACTAAAGCATGATGTTGTTGACCAAGATTCTACCTCCTACCCTCATCTAAGAATCCTATGCGGTACCTATTAAACTACCCTAAAAGAAGTTCTCCAACATGTCTAGCATCCTCAACAATGTATCCTAGAGCATCGGATTTGTAAACTCTAGAGGAGCACCGTCCTCAGCTACCTCAACCTATAGCTCAAGAGAGACCTCTCTAACTCGTCCTCTAGTTTGTGCCGCTCCATGGGCATGAGCTCTAGCCAGTGCTACTCCACTAACACGGCCTATAACTCGGGTCCTACCTCTACCCCTATTTGTGGCATCAACAATTTCTTAGGGACTGCCTCCCTTCTACCCACTAGAAAAAAAAAAGCTATATTCCTCGCCACCTGTCAAAAAAATAGGCGGAAACTAACTGCAATCGAAGGTAACGACACATGATACAAAAGAGTAAATAAAAGGATGATTTCTACCAGTCTTTATAGCTTCTCAATGATAAGTATAGACGTCTTCATACCAATCCTTGAGACTCTACTTCAACATAGCTTGTACACACGTGAGACTTATGAGCCTAGGGCTCAGATAGTATTTGTCATAATCTAAAAATAGACGTAATGACACTTGTCTATTTCCACCAAGACGAGTCAGCCACAACCCAACGAAACAAGAGAAATGCGAAAAGTATAGTAAGAATAAAATAGAGATAGAAAACATAGTCATTCACATCTAACCTGAAAACCTAGTTGTTACGTCTACAATCCACTAATTAAAGTGTGGAGTTTAAAGATACAAGTCTCAATGTCTTTATTTCTCAAATAGAACCAAAAATAAAATAAGGAACAAGAGGGTCCGCCGAGATGCCAAGTAGTGACCTCTCAAAAGTCCTTTGACAAGCCCAAAAATACGAGAAAAAGAAGAGCAATCACATGGTACCAAGCTCGAAACCAACACAAGTATAAAAGCAAGGAGTGAGTACCAACCAACACAATACTCACTAAGTAATAGAAAAAACTAGGCAAAACGAGCTAGAAATCGAGTACTCCTTTAATCCCAACCAAACTTCTTCTAACTACAACCTACATAAAAATCATCTCAACCTGACAGTTGGACAATACATAGCTCACAATACTTAATAATCATAGTTCGATAGTAACATTTCAATAATGAACACGTATCGAGTATGTTAATCACAAGTTTCACACAGATGAATCACAAGTATCAAGTATCACAAGTTTCATAGAGATGAATCAAGTATCAAGTGCATCAATCACAACTAACAAGTAGATCAATCACAAGTATCAAAATACATTAAATCACAACATTCAAACTCTTTTCAAAACCATTTCCCTTAGGCATAATATCACTAGTCGGAACCATTTCCCTTCGTCTTTATACCATTTTACTATTCTGAACAATTACCCATCTTCTTTAGATCATGTTATATTCTAGAACTATTTCTGTTCGGAACAATATCACTAAACATAGCCATTTCTCTTTGTCTTAATATCATATCACTAGCTGGAACCATTTGCGTTCGTCTTTATATCATTTCACTAGCTAGAACCATTTCTCCTCGGATTTAAATAATATCATTTACCAGAATAATTTTCCTTTGGCACAATATTCATTACATATCACTTCACAATGCACGACAACAAATGTAGATAGGCAATTTCACATCATAAGAGAGAAACAACAACTCAAGTAATGCAAGTACTCAAGAATGCCATCAAAATATTTAATCAATCAACTAAATAGGGTTCACAACAAGGTAATTTATAAAGCAATATATTCAACATGTTGCCTTTGTCATTAATCTCCTTTTTATTCAATAAGGTCAATCAAATGAAATAATTGAACCCATTATCTCATTCAGATTACTCCCCAACACATATAATGAAGGGAAATACACAATTCTTCTTATTTTATAATGTTTAGGAGATCACTTGTCTCATTTCAATCAAATAGTCAGTCCAAGACTTTAGTCTTCCACTTCCGAACAATGTCCAATGCCATACAATCTAAATTATTAAACACAATAAATCTCTTGAAAATCACCTCCAAGGGTTTTACAAAGTTCAAAAATGAAAAAGTAGAGGTTAAACCCCAAAATATCATCTCAAAAACGCCTCTAAGATGTCGCAAAAGCAACTACTAGTTCACAAAAGTAAACCTCAAAAACATCTTGTCCTATGCAATCGCGAACTAAGCTTTACTTTTTAAAAGGTCGCAAAAGTGAGTGATTCATTACGAAAGCGAAAGTCTGGTCAAAGGCAGCTTACCCGATTGAGAGGAGGTTTTCGCTAACGCAACCTTTGTGATCGTGAAGACCTCTTCGGGATCGCGAGGCTCATAGAAACTAGGAATAGAGCCAACACTCAAAACATTGAAAGAATCCTTGGGATTCATTTAGAACCCTGTATACAAAAATTATATATGAAAGTTGACTAAAATAGATATTTTGGACTCAATTGATTTATTAAAACACAAATCTGAGGTCTTCTTGACCCGACAACTGTGAAAGTTATGAGAAACTAACATCACGCCCAAAATGGTCAAACCAAGCACAGGCCCTCTAAAAATTTAACCAATGCCTACCTTTGGCCTAAAATCAATCTCTCATACCAATGAAACTCTTCAAATTTTGATCCGAGCATCCGAAACTCGAATGTTGATCAAAGTCAACCCAAAGGTAGAAACCTAAAAAATTTCCAACTTAGGCACTCAAATCCTAGAAAAGTCTCTGAATCTGAAATTGAAAATTCTCCTAGAACAATTTCCTCTATTTGGAACTGATGGAATCGACATAGTTCCATTTTGACACTCAAAACTATAAAAGACACCAAAAATAACTTTTAAGCAACTTTAGCCTTTCAAACATAAAACTAATAAAATTTACAATTTTCACTCAAAGTTCGAAACCAACTTTCAAAACTCAATCAAAAATAACTTGAGGCCGATATTGGGAGAGGTAAAATAGTTATTTCATGAATATTTCCAAAAATGACCAACCATATCTTTACATATATACATTGATACTAATAAATATCATGTTTTAATGTATCCCACCAATTTATATCCTAAATGGTAAGTTAGTTATTGTATTAAGTTTGATTATTTATATGTTTGAACTCCTGTACAATATGCAAGAAATATACAGCCACCAATAGGGACGATTATTTTCATAATTCACATTTGTAATAGCTAAATTATATATACTATTATAACCATTTAAAGTGGTATTTATTATAGGTTTTTTATGAATGTAATTAAAGATATATTAAAGACAAATTAGTTATAATTGTATGTATTTTATATATGGTGTGGTGTAACTAAATTTTTTAGCCATTGGAAGTAGTGATAATTTTAGAAGTATGATGGTGAATCTTTGTGTCTTTTAGCATATTATGTCATTAATTGTGCGTATGATAATAGATTCAAGTCTAATCTCACCAAAAGGGTAAAACATTAGGTTCTTATCTTGATGCTTTATGAAAAAAATTAGGTTCATCCCCAATTGAATTATGGTCTAAGATGTATTCATATGGATAAGACATTGGATTTCAGTCTTAATGCATCATATTAATGATAAAATGATGACTAAAATAAAATAATGTCCTTTTGATTAAAATTAGTCATGAAACGTATTCCATTGAAATCGCTTTATTTCCATCAAGAATGAGAATTTTTATAAATGTTAAAAATATATATTCATTCTCTGAAGTGAATGAGATGTATGCCCACCATGCTAGGCATGGAAAAGGCCGTGACCCTTATCATAGACGTGGTGTCACCAAGAATGCCTCTTGACATACATGTGACATAGAAAAGTTTCATATTTTATTTGTTGACTTGTATTGGAAAATAAATAGTGCAATTGAGGCTTATTCTATGATAAATCATAAATTTATTAACTTCAATACTTTTGTACTATGACATAATTAATCGAGACTTAATAGGTCTATAATTATGTGACAGATTATAGAAAATCAAAATGAACATCTATTAAAGAACTTAAAAATTCTGTTAAATAGTGAATTTTCTGTACGTCTTGTTATCAGGAAAAGTTAATTATGAGACCATCATTAATGAAAGTTGAGATTCAGTGACCTGTGTTCTTCAAATGTATACATGGAGTAATTTATGGACCTATTCATTCAACTACTTGATTGATTAGATATTTCATGGTCTTAATATATGCTTGTTTTAGACGTTGTCATTTGTGCCTATTGTCATCTTGCAACTTCACTTTTGCAAAATCGTAGCCAAAAATCATACGAGTACAAGCCTTATTTTCCTATAATCAGATAATTATTTTCAGTGATGGAATCATGATTCACCTTCATAAGAGGTAGAGTAATTGAGAAGAAATACATTCAAAATTTACTCTTGGATTATATATTAAATCTAAAATTTGCTCATAGAATAATAATCAGAAATTTAGTAAAGCAAAAAGTACATGTCAAGGTAAACTTGAAGTTTACTAGTACAAATGATTTTATTAGTTGGCATGAATGATTTGTCCATCTGAATGATGTGCATATTAAGTATATTCAGCATATACAAAAGAACTAAAATTCTTTAGGAATTTCATTTGTTCCTTGTTCTCGTGAAAAGTTGATTGGATAACTTAATGTTGAGACTAAATTCCTATATTCTTAAAGTATAAAAGGTGAATATGGGCCCATTCACATTTCATGTGATTTTTTTAATTGGATGCATCCATAAGATGATCACATTTGGATTTACCGTCAACCTATAGTTTGACATGCACAAAATTATTTGTGCCAGATAATTGAGTTAAGAGCACAACTTTCAGAATATGTAATCTAGACAACTTATCTGGATATTATTGATAAATATCCCAGATGATGTGACATTAAATGTCTCAAATAAATAGATAAATCATTGCTTATGAGAACAAAGTTTCATGTGTTGATCTGAAACACAATATTGCATACTAAAGTAATTGTATGCATCATACCAATAAATTATGAATAATTTTTCTCTCAATTGATTTGTAGTCGGGGAACAACTATTTTTGATATGAAAATTTTGATGTACGGTATAATTATTATATATATATCATGATGCACAAAGATGGATTTTCCAAAATGAATTTGGATTTATGTTAGTTTATCTAACATAAGCGAGGAGATAAGAAGCAACCAAGAGTTTCAAATGCTCCTATTAAATGTCCATAAAGGGAATGGTCTATTATATGCATGAAGCATGATAGACTAATCGATTCTAAGTAAAATAATCATTGAAAAAAGGGAGGAGAAAATGATCAAAATAATTATAATGAGAAGGTAATATTATCTTGAAGAGCCTACGACATAACACTTCATGAAACCTGAGGAGAGGGTAGGATCTTGAAAATAATGAAGTCATGAGACATAAATAATTTATATTGTATTTTGAACCGACATAAAACAAAATCTTGTTGATGATATCTTTGATACAATAGCACAATATTGTAACACATTATGAGGGTCTAAATTCTATGGTATATAAAAAAATGATGACATAGAAATGTTTATCAAGTAAAAGAGTTTAATGATGAATCTTTATAAGTGTAAAGCTTATTTGATTTGCAATCTAGGCACTAGAAGATGACATACATTTAAAATTAAATGTTGTGACTTTGACAATTGATATGAAAATTTCTGAAGAATTCAAAATATAAAGCATATGCAGGTTTTCAGTAAACTAGTTTATAATCTTCATATGGATTAAATTAATCGAGAATTCCTTTATATTGTTATGCAATTTAATAACTTTAATTGAACTTATTAAGCGTTTCAAAAGGCAATAGATTAGTTTCTTAAGGAAGTTGAAGTGAGGAACTTGCAGACTTCTTCGATCATGAAAGGAGAATTCATAAAAGGAGATTGAAGGAATCACATTTCATGAAAGTTTATTTTACACATATGAGCTCACAAGAATTGTGATATCAACGTGCAACAAATTTGTCCAAGTAAATGAATGATTTATTCACCAAGTCTCGACCAACTGCAACTTTCAAGAAGATACTGTACAATCTTGGAATGGGAAGATTCAAGTCGTTGAATTGATGTTCTCATTAAGGAGAGTCAATACGTGATGCACTCTTTTTCCCCCACAAGGTTTTGTCCCATTAGGGTTTCATTGTAAGGTTTTTAATGAGACATCCAAAATATGTATTATTAGATATGTGTATTCCTTTTCCTTCTCTAGAATTTTATTATATATGTATACTCTTTTTCCTTTACTAGAATTTTTCCCATTGGATTTTATCTAGTAAGATTTTAACGAGGCATATAATATATCAATTACACATTCAATGGGGAGTCATATGCATATTTATATTATAGTGAATATCTACTTATCAAGATTATTTAGGAGAAAAGTTAGCAACTAAAATAACTTTTCTCTATAAATAAAGGGGTTTTCCTGCATTGTAATTCACTTGTATGAGTACTTATGAATCCTTAATTATATTTCAAGAGTAACAAGAAGTTTTCTCTCCTCTCCATACTGTTTTCTTCTTCTTGTTTAATATTATTTCATAACAATATATAGATACTTTTTGTTATTTATTACCAATCCCATCGCTATAAGAAAATCTGGGCTCACATTTTTATAAAAAAAATGAGTCGATGTTACAAAGAGGGAATTGTCCAGCACGATATTAATTTGTATCACTTTTAAAATGTCAGGTATATTTCAAACATCTCTCTCTCTCTTCACTCTTCTTTCATCCATTTTCAACAGCTATATTTTCACCTAAGAATCAACAAAAATCAAACTAAAACTAAAGAATTCATCTTTTTCACCATAATTTTCAATAATGGTCTGTTTTGAAAATGTCTTCAACCTAAATTGATGTTTTCACTTTATCTTTCTTTTTTAAAACTTTTTAAAAATTAGTTTTATTTGTGGTAATATAAGTAGAATTTTTTTATTGAAACTTACTCATCATAAGAACAATGGAATAATGGCGTCTACTAGACCTCAAATTGTGTGTCCACCAAGTTTTAAGTAGCAAGCATTAAACTAAACTGTGGCCAAGAATTAAAGATGAAAGAAGAAAAAGTCCTATCTTGGATTATAATTCACCAACTACTAATTCTAAATATAAAAAAAAGAAATTAAAGGCTAGAAGACTCTGATTTTGAAGATGAATAAGATGTTCCAAAATTAAAAAGAGTCAAGAATGAGACAAGGCTATCTTAAAAATCGGATAAAATAAAAAAAGATACTAGAAAAAATACTTATCATAATATTTATTTTAAGTTCATGTTGATACTTTATGATAATATATACCAATTGGCCGTTTGAAATGGTATAAAATGGGTACAAAAGTCTATTTTTGAGATTGGACCTAGGCATTTGTGGTCTTAAAACTTTAAGTGTTATCTTAGTTTTCAATGTGCTACTTGGGTATAGTTTTTGTTAGTATGTATGAAATGGGTTATACATCGGTTTGATTAATATTCATTTATAATATGTTTATAAATATGTCTTATATATGAATTGTGTATTTTGACGATGAAAGAATTGTTCAAAAATGAAAAAGAGTTAGAGTTGAGAATGATGCACCAAACATACTAGTTTTTTATTGTATCATGAGATACCTTTACTGAAGGAGTCTAAATTGCAACTGTGGTAAAGGTGGTTTCAACATTTGCTATCTTGTAGGTTGGGAAAACACTATACAACTGTGTTGTGTTCTGGATGTAGATATCACCTTCAATTCCGAATAATTGGTTCTCATGTATGTCCTTCAAGTACTTCTATTAGGCCAACTTAGGATGACTCACTTTTGTTGTGGACACACTGTTTTTTGAATCTATCTTAGTGTCTTCCCAGTCTTATTCATAGGTCTTACAACTATGATCTATCAATATTATTTTGTCAGTATCAATGGATGAAAGTGATTTAAATATGCTGATTGTAATAGTGATGTATGAGACCATGACTAGAAAAATCAACTCATCAAACTTCTTAATTTGAAGCACAAGAAGACACAAATGACCAAAAATCTTGTGATTAAATATCACTTTTTCATGATCCAAAAAATCTTAAGGCGCAATAAGTTTCACAGTCCTATTCTTGATTGAAAAATCATTTTCATTATTAACATGTGTAAACAAACATTGAGCAGTGATAAGTCATAGGATATGTCCAAAAAAATATAAATGCAAAATAAATACAATAAGAATCCCGAAAACTAGTAATACGAATCAAAAGCATCTAAGATTGGAAATAAATAATGAGGCTAGATTAAGATGTTATATAAAAATAGAAAGACAGTTAGAATAAAGAAAGATGAAAAAGTCTGATATTGTGTATCAACCAATAGCTCACACTAATACCTTTATGTTCTCCACTCTTACTCATATCCAAAGATTCCCATAAGAATTTAAGAAGTGTAGCATGAATATAAAAATAATGTACATAGTAAGCATCATATATTGATCGATCCTACAAAACATAAGATAAGGATTAGGAGAGAGACCTTATAGATTTGAACTCTATCAGACGACTTAAGAGTAATGAAAGAAGTCGAGTTTCCTAATCATCTTGTAGCCTCTCATTCATAATGTGGCACACTTCACACTCATGAACAAGACTCTACTAGATGTGGCTTATGAGACATTATAGGACCATTAAAAATCTTTTGCTCTGATTATCAAGTTTGTCACGACTTAAGGGTACTCCCTAGATGTAACATGGCATATAGAACATCGAAGGATACCATACAAGCCACTTAGCTCTCATAACATAAGAAATATAACAATAAGTGTAAAATAATAGTTCCAGTCCATAACATTCTATAAGGCAAAGCGGAAGTCTAATACGCTTATCTCATCATAGTCATCTAATGCTATAGAATGAAGTTGTGTCTATCCCATACATCATGTTCAAAAGAGAAAATACATGTAAGAAAGTGAAACAATAAACTACGTCCTCGAAGCCGAAGACTCACGAAAGCTTGAAAATATCTCAAAGCAACCTCTAGCCACAAAATTGAGTACCCTGACTACCTGACCATACATTTGGGGAAATGTAGGCAAGAGTATGTGTTAGTACAAAACAATGTACCAATTATGATAGCAATGCATAAAACGTTTAAATCATGCTAAAATGGGACATTTCATTTCATGACATGCAATTGACCATGCTAAAACATGACATAAAAGAGTTAGAAACATATGTCATAAATCATGGTCAATGCAATCTAACTTAATCTTTAAAACCTTTTAACTGAATTGCAATACTTCTTAAACTAACATTAGTTCATTTTACTTGTGGGGAATTAGCCTTAACTAGTATAGATACCACGTGAGCTATAACATGATCCCCCGGTGTCTCCCACTCTGAAAAGGGTTGTCCTACTTTCCAAGGTATGTACCATGGCCTTCTAGCATAAGTGGTCCGTGAACTAATCAACCTGTGGGGGCACATAGTTAAGGGATAAGAAGATTGCTACTAGAAACCCAACCTCTACTAATGGGGGAGCTTCCAGCTCATGAGATTGCTTCTAAAAACTCGGCCTCTACTACAAGATATCTTCCGTCCCATTATCAATATCCTCTTAGTTTGAAGCATAAATCCCACATAATAGTATTTTCTTACTTGACCTCATTAATCATGGAAAGGGGCCCTTGGACAAACTAATCCAAGCAAGTTTATTAAGATAGGTCTTACTCTTGATTTAATTAGGTGAGAAATCCTTTCAACCAAATAATCATTTCTATGTGGTAAAACCTTTCACATAATGCTATTATGTGTTTATGAGTATCCTTTCACAACACATCATCATCATTAATAATTTACTCTCAAAGCACCCTTAAAACATTTGCATAGATTTCATAAGAAAATGCATAAGTCCAAAATTCACATCTTGAGGTTCAAAACCCACTTTAAATCATAAATGCTTTGAAAACATGGATTAGATATGGATTTAACCATAACACCATGTAAAGCTTGCCTTCAATTTCATAAAACTCCTCCTTAAAGATCAAAATCCCACTTCATATGATTCATAACTTGAAAATATAGGTATAACCAGAGTTCATGGTGAAATCATGATTGAATCATCATATTTCATCAATTCATGCATAAGGGATCATAATTCAATCATTTAAATCAACAATGAAAAGAACTCATCATAATTGAAGATAAACCCAACTCAATTGGCAATCCTACCTTTTGAAATAGAGGAATTTGGGAACTCCATGAATGGAAGGAATCCATGGATGAAAACTATCATACCTTCAATCCAAAAGCTAGTCTTCAATGGAGGAATTGCGACCTTGACTTGAAACCCTAGGTTGAATCTTCTTCTTATTCAAGTTTCTAGAGAGAAATATTTGGAGAGCAGGTTTGGTTGTTCTTTTGTTTAATTTGGAAGAATGAAGTGAATGAGTTAATTTGGGAGTTGAAAAAGCTTATGTAGGGATCTTAGTGAAGGGTAAAACAACATAGTATAGTAACAAATTCATTAGGAAAAGACCCAACTGCCCTTTAAAGTAACTAACAGCTACCCATCAACAGACCCCAGTTGATGGGTCGGGTCTGACCTACGGTCCATCCTGGAAGACCGTGGATGGCCATCAAAAAGTCTAATTTTGGGCCTCTAACCATGAACCGTGGTCTGACGTACATTCCGTTGGTCAGGCCATGGTCCTTAGCCTCCAGACCACTTTACGTAGGGCTATCCAAGGACCACACCTATGGTCAGTGGTCCCATCCACTGGCCGTGGGTAGACCTCATGGTTTGCACCTGAAATATCTCAAAATTTGATCCTTTTCCCTTTTTTGGATACAGGGTGTTACAGTATGACCTTTCATTCGCAAACCAATGGTCAAGTAGAGCACACAATCCAAACTTTGAAAGATATATTGAGAGACCGTTGAATTGACTTCAAGGGAAATTGGGATTACCATTTGCCATTAATTGAGTTTGCATACACTACAACAAAAATAACTTTTAGCATCAATAAATTAACATATTAAGAAAGAGTGTTGAAGTCTTTACTCACATTCATTATGTGCCATTAGATCAAATGTATTTTTTAATGGGTTTAAATACATATACAAAGAGTGTTAATTGCCGCTAAAAGTAAATATTTAGTGGCAATTAAGAATTATTGCCACTAAAGATCATTTTTACTATATTGATGTAACAATAGTTATTACTCAAGTAATGGTATGGCTCCATTTGAGGCATCGTATGGAAGGAGGTGTAGATCTCCTATATGTTGGTTTGAAGTAGGAAAAGTTGCCTTGATAGGACCCAAGTTAGTACATGAGGCTATGGAGAAAATTTGACTTATAAGAGAAAGGTTAAAAATGGCTCAAAGTCGACAAAAGTCCTATGCTGATGTTAGAAAAAGAGATCTTGATTTAATGTTAATGATTGAATTTACCTTAAATATGTCAGCCATGAAGGATGTAATGAGGTTTGGTAACAAAGGAAAGCTTGGTCCCCGATATGTAGGCCCATATCAGATTTTGAGCCTTATTGGTAAGGTTGCTTATGAACATGAGTTTCTTAATATATTAGCATTAGTGCATCAAATTTTCCATGTATCCTTGTCGAAGAAATGTTTTTGTGATCCGACATCTTTAATTTCCTTAGAGGAATTGGATTTAAGGAGAACCTTTCTTTTGAGGAAATACCGGTTGAGATTTAGACCGACAAGTTAAGAAGTAGAGTAACAAAGAAGTTCCTTCCGTAAAAGTTTTGTGGAGGAATCAACTAGTTAAGGATGCTACTTGGGGGCCCGAGGCCAATATGATATCCCGTTATCCTCATCTATCTCCTTCTACCCCTACTGTAGCTTGAGGTATTGTGTTCCTTATGGTTTACTCTTTTGGTGTCATATGTCTTAGATATTCGCATTTTTTCCACATTTATGCAAGTTCATGAAAAATCTTAACTTGTGAGAAAATGTGTCGACTTGATTGATTTCTACATGTTTATGTGCACTTGTGTATGAGTTGCATATAGACTTCATGATATGATGTTTTGAACATGCTTTAGCTTAGAGTTGATGTTTCCTCCTCAAATATGTGCATTTATGTAATTGCATGCATGATGGTCTATTAGATTTAGTTTCTACCTTGCTTATCATGTCTTGAATCTCATTCGAAGACGAATAATCCCAAGGGGGAGATAATGTAACACCTCAAATTGGGGAAAGGGTAAAATTTCAGCTATTAAGAAATCTGGTGCCATTTCCTATGACACCATCCACAGCCCGTGGAACAACCCACATATCGTAGGTTTAGTCCGTGGTTGGCTAATTAGTTATTTCCAAAAAATGTCAAGTTTTCTATAATTTTCAATGGTTCATCAGGACGGTGCGTCATCCAATTCACGAATCGTAGGTAGGTCGCATAGGTTATCCCCATACTTAGAGGAAATTTTGAATCAAAAGTGAAGATCCACAGTCAGGATCAATGAACTGTAGTTCGACCCACGGTCCGTGAATGAGGTCCGTCGATCAAGGCCTCAGATCGTAGCCTCTTATCAAAATGATGCATTAGCAGGATGGTCTGTGGGTTGACCAACAGACCGTCAGTCGTTGGTGTCAGACGTTATATTTTTAGGGGCTTTTGGAAATTTTCCTAATTATTCTAGCCTAATAGTATGTCATTTTACCCTTCACCAAAACCACTATATAAGCATTTTAACCCCAAAATTTCACCAATTGAAATCATTCTCTTAATTTTACAAAAGAAGAGCAAGTCTTCCTTTCAAATATTTCTCTCTAGAAAGCTTGAAGAAGAAAGGTATCAAGATAGGGTTTGCAAGTCAAGTCTCCAAATCCTCCATTAAAGTTAAGCAATTGGAATTAAGATATGATAGTTTTCATCGATAGAGTCCTTTCCTCCATGGAATTCCCAAATTCTCCAATTTACAAACTTAGAATTCCTCAGTTCAGTTAGGGTTTTCTTCCATGTCATGGGTTCTCTTAAATATTGATGCATTTGATTGTTTTATGATCTATAAAGAATGAATTGATGTAATTACATGATTTTATGATGCTCCCCCATGAACTCTTGTCTAACCCATGTTTTATAGATATTGATGATTGAAAGTGGGTTTTGAGCTATGAAAGGTGAAATATGGAACTATGCATGTTCTCATGAAATTGATGTAAATATTTTTAGGATGCTTTGAAAGTGAAGTATCAATGATTTTGTTATTATTGTGTTGCTAAAAGGATTTTTAATGTACACATGAAAGCATGATTGTGAAAGGTTTTCTCATATAATAAGGGTTCTTAGGGTTGAAAGGTCTTCTTACCTAAAATGAACCAATGTTAAGGAGCTATTCTAATATTGAGGCAAGAGGCGATTACCCATTCTCTCTAATTGAAAGACCAAAGGTGATTACCTACGTAATATGATGTAAGGACAAGAGGTGATTACCCATCTTCCTTTAAGAGCTAAGATAAATATGATTAGGAACTATTCCGTGGAAGTCAAGCATAGAATTGAGTAGACAAGTGGCGATTAGCCGTGTCCCATAAACTATGTGCCATCATAGGATTTTCTAGATAGATATTAACTACAGGATCCACATATGCTACAAGCTCATAGTCCTTACCATTGCAAGTAGGACACCCCTTTTTCAGTGTAGTAGACATCGAATTATATGTTATAGCTCACATTGTCTTATATGTCGGTTAAGGCTACTTCCTATAAGCAAGTTATGATCAACTGAGGCTATTTCAAGCAAGTATCTTATACGTGTTTAAGATGAGAATTATGTGCACTGACCATGTTTTGTAACTAATGTTTTCTAACTCTTTATCAGATGTTTTATCTTTGTCATTGCAACTCATGACGGTATCTCATTTAAGCACGTTTTCAAATGTTTTTATGCATGGCTATCATACTTGGTACATTTTTGTATTATCACATACTCTTGCCTATATTTTTCCCAAATATATGTCTGGATAGGTATGGTTCCCAGATTCGTGGCTAGAATCATTTGAAGAGATTAAAAACTTTTGTGAGTCCTCAAGCTTTGAGGACCGGTGATGAGTCTAGGATTTTGACAAATTTAGGTCTTAATATTCAAAGTTTTAGTGTCCTCGTTGGCTATATTATACTCTAAACTAATGTTAAAATGCTAATTTGCAACAATGAATGCAAAAGATCAAGGCAAGTGCATGATCAGGAAAAAAGAGTGAAAAAGCTGAAGAAACTGAAGAAAAGCAAGGCTGGTACTGGCCAAAGCTACTCGGTGAGGCGTCGAGTGGACCTCCAGATCACCAAAAGTTCAAGCAGGTCAGCCCATGGAGAAGACCAACTTGGCATGAACATTGATTGTTTGACGACACATCAAATGGATTAGTGATATTTTCTTTGATCGCCTAAAGTTATAGAATAGAGGTGGTGAAAGGACAAGCCAAGAAAGCGATCAAAAGTAGCACTCGGTGCATAGTCGACCAAGTCAGCGAAGCTCGACTTATTTCACTGAGTGGACTCCAAAGATGAAATTCTGGGAAGGTATAACTCTAATTTTCAAAAGAAGAAAAGCAGTTCCCACATTGTCCAGTTGTGGGATTTTTTATCCTAAGCATTCTAATCATTGATTTTGTACTTTTTGAATAGATATTTAAGGTTTGTTTATTTTGAGCATAATTTCGAGCATTTTGGAGACTTGTGGATTGTTTCCCAAGCTGATGGAAAACATAGTTGGTAACGATTTCTTGTTCTTTATTAGGCTTAGCTAAAAAACCCCATTCTTAGGGGTGTGATTACGTAGTTGAATGTTCGTAGTTGTTAATTGTTCACTCAAATACCCTCATTTGCATTGATTGTATACACCTTGTCATTTACTTTATTGTTTCAAAAATGTCTATATCTACAAATGATTAGAACACCATCTTACTTCATAATCGAATTATTTACCATATCACTCTCTATGAGAACGACCTTAACTTATAGTTGGATTTACACTTGTTAACGATCACCTACACTTAGAAATGAATGAATTATAGTCGAGCATTATCAAAAATGGTGTCGCTGCTGGGGAGTGGTGTTTAGAATTCTTTAAGTGAAGTTTAGTCGTGAACTGATTTTGTTGTAGTTGAATCAACTTATTTTTTCTTTGTTGGCTATGATAAGTCCTTGATTTTGACTCATTTAGGGCTTTTATTTATAGTTTATTGTCCTCAAATGCCTAATTTATGCTTCGAACTGATGTTAAAATGTATTTGTTGCAAGAAAGGCAAACGGAGCAAGGTAACCAGGTGAAAAGGAGCTAAAAAGATGAAAAAGGCTCAGATAGCAAAATACTGAGAATCGCCAAAGCCACTCGGCATCTCGCCGAGTGGTACTTTGGATCACCTAAAGTTCCAGACTGTGAGCCTTGGGGAGAAGCCAACTTGGCAATTGATTTGGACATTCGGTGAATTGCTAAATGGATCATTTACACATCCTGGATCGCCTAAAGTAATAGAACCTTGAGGATAACAAGCCAAGGAAGACCGACTATTGAATGGAGTGATTGGCACGTTAGTGACCTAATAAAAAAAGCTCGACTTACCTCACCTAATGGTCATTGTAGATGAAATTTGGGAAACTATGAATTGAATTTTTAAA
Organism: Solanum bulbocastanum; assembly: GCA_037074985.1. Taxonomy (NCBI): domain Eukaryota; kingdom Viridiplantae; phylum Streptophyta; class Magnoliopsida; order Solanales; family Solanaceae; genus Solanum; species Solanum bulbocastanum. The sequence goes on along the minus strand of CM073599.1, from coordinate 30,222,481 downwards.
CAATTCAAAACAGTCCCAGTTGTTATTATTGAAGTCCAGTTTTAGTTTTGTTCCATTTTGGAGAGTTTTCTTAGTATTTTTCCATTGGAGAATAACTTTGAAGGGTTTTTCAAGTAGATTCGAAGTGGGTCTTTGATTTTTAGCACTTTGAAACATTATAATGACTTGGATTGCAATACCTAGATCATGGTGAATGTTTTTGGTATTGATTTCTATATTTTTATGATGCTTGGCTAAAAATTCTTGGGGTGTGATCATGTGATTATTTGCTTAATTATTTTAAGGGTATTGTTGTTTATTGATTTAAATGTTGTTTTAATGTGGGTTTGATTGATACCTGAGTAGTAATTTATGAATTGTAGTTGCTAATACAATTTTATCTTGGTGTTTTAAGCTTGCTTGAAAGAGAGGTTCTAAAACCAAGGTTATCCATTGATGATTGTAGTGTGTGGGTAGTTATGGGTTTAGCTTCAGAGAGTGAATCTTACCTCATTCCTACCTATCTAGCTCGAAAGAGTAGATAAATTAAGGTTTTGGGTTGTTTTGTAGTGTCAAGCTTGTCGAGGTATGAGAGAAAATCGCCTGAACCATAATAGTTGTTCGAGAGAAAACTATTGCACCTATGTTCTAGCCTACCCATAGTGATTTAGCACTTTATTGATAAGCTTCAATTTCCTATATAGTAAAATTAGCTTATAATCGATCAAATCTGAGAGTTTCGTCGTACTTGTCGAATCCCATGTTTTAGTGATTATTGTAGCTGTTAATTGACACCTTAAACCTCCCCCCCCCTCCCAATCTGAAGTTTGTTGTCTAATCTTTGACTTATTTTGTAGATTTCGAGAATGTCTACATCAATAACCAATTAGAATCGGAACAGTACTTCCTAATTGAATTTGATAGGGTACCACTCCCTGTGGATTTGACCACAACCTTTTGTTAGGTTATATACTAGATTACGATTGCCTACCCCTAGTATTGAATGAGGTGTAGTTCAGTATTTATCAAGAATGGCGCCGCTGCAAGTGAGTGGTGTTATGGAATTCTTTCATTCAAGTTAGTTTGTGATTTTGTTGTGTTATAGTTGAACCCACTTAGTGTTTGTTGTTGTTTGTTACCTCTAAATATGTGGCAAAATGAGCGTAAATGGTAGCAATGCCAACTAAATAGGACAAAATGATGATATAGGAAATCTAAATGATATTAAAGAGGCCAATGTGAATGATATGAACTTGTGTGGTGTGGGTGCCATCTGATTGCAACCAGTTGTGGGAATGCAGTGTTTCATGTAACGAGCATAATACTACAAGCCTTGATAATAAAAGGACTATTTGGTTGTTTAGCTCATGACAACCCCCACAACCACATTAGAAACATCGTGGACATTTGTTGCCCTTTCTTGCTCAAGAGTATATCCCAATAGTGGGTTAGACTCAGATTGTTCCCATCCTCACTGATGGGAGAGGTTACCAAATGGTTAGCCGATCTCCCAAGGGACTCAATCACGACTTGGGATGAATTGACTGAAGCATACTGAAGCATTCTACACAAGGTTCTTTCCTCCTTCGGGGATGAAATCTTTGAGAGATAATATTGAAGGTTTTAAACTCTTGGATAGTGTGCCAATCTACGAGACATGGCTCCGGTTTTAGAAATTGCTAATTCAATGCCCAACCCATTGACTCCTAAAGAACGTCTTATTATAATATTTCTACCAGAGTCTAGATTAGGTGAACAAGGGAGTGGCTAATCAACTTGTCCAAGGTAGTAGTACGCAACTGTCATTTGATATTATTTCTGTATTGCTTGATAAAATGAGAAAGATCGATCGAGCTTGGTATACAAGAGAGGATCAGGTATCACCCTTAACATTTAGGATGACAAAAAAACATATTGAAAAGGATCAAAAGAGGGATTAGAACATGGATAAAATGATGATCCAATTGGATCTCTTGTCAAAAAATGTCATGGGTAGTGGTACTAGAGCGGTGACTGATTTTGGTGTTAGCGGGGTGACCCCCAAGGATGCACATTTTAATACTCTTTACAATGAGTAGGTGAGCTTCCTTGCAAATCAAGGTGGTGGTTTCCATCTGAGCTATCCTAAGTCGGGCAGGAATCAAGGTTCGAATAGAGAGCATGATGATGGTTAGAGAACAGTGAAAGGTAATAGTGTGATCGAAATGCATGTTGGAAGGAGAGAGATGGGGACAAGGAGTGATATGTATCTCCTTATGAGTGTCAAAAGCCCAAGGATCAAAAGGTTGAGCTGGAAAATTTTCACATTGATGATATGCTCTTATGCATTCTCTACAAAGTGAAAGGGTCGGAAAAAGTGTTGAAAGAGATTAAGGATGACGTCTCAACTCTCAATCAGACGGTGACCTCTCACTCCATCTCCATTAAACGACTGAAGACACAAATGAGTCAAATCTCGACTCATTTGAATCCAAGTCCTAAAGGAGGTTCTCGAGCGACAGAATGGCCAATCCCAAAAAGTATAACTTAAAGGGGTATCTCTGTTGTGCCACGACGTCAAAAAAGGCACTTCTTGGAAGGAAACCCAAGTTTTTGATGTTTTAAAATTTTTGTTTTGAATAACGGATGTTGATTTTTTAGGTTAGAAAGTGTTGGGGAAATGAGAAGTAGGCGAGCTAAAAGACCGATCGGTGACACGCCGAATACGTTGGTGAGCCAAAGTTGGACCGCCATTTGAACCACCCAGCTTGATGGGGGATTCTGTAAAACTCCATTGGCCAAAAGCTCTGTCGGTGAGCCTGACTTGGACAGTTGTTTAAACCCCCAAATTGCTGGGAAGTTCTGTAAAGCTAGGTGAGTTGAAGTACAACTCGGTGCATCGCCAAGTGTGTCGGCTGACACGACTTACTTCATTGACTAGCGTGCGAGCTGAAGATTTTAGAAGAGGTCAACCATTATAAATTCAAATTCTCTTAGTTTTTCTCACTTTTCAACTTCCGCACTCTCACAACCGATAATATATTATTCATACTTCCGTATTTTCTTATTGTTTTACTGGGGATCTTTTCCTCAGCGATTAGTTTGCTTCCTAGCATTTTAAATATTTTGGCATTACATTTTGGTTTTTCGAACCCTATTTTTAAAATAGTTGGTTGAAATAAAATGCAAGTACATTTGTGATGTATCTCTATGCTTAATTGTTTTTGGGTTGATCGTATGGTAGTTTGTGTACCTATTATGAAGTGAAATCGTACTCAATTGGTTGTAAATGAGTATTTCCCATGTCATTAACTAATTAAATTATTGGGTTGCCTTGATTAAGTCGTGGGTTTAGTGGGGTGAAGTCTGATTAACCCTAAATTGTGCTAATTATCAAAAATGGCCCAATGATGGAGCTTTTGACATCACTCTTAAGGGAAAAATACGTTAATTGGCCAATTTTTTCTAAATCAGGGGAAGTCTAAATACCCCATGGGCATGGGTCTGATGGATCTTGCTTTAATTTCATATCATGAGTGTTTAATTTTGTTTTCATGGGCTGCGGGCTTAATTTTTAAGTACGGCACAAAATCAAGCACGTTGGGCTATGTGGCAAGCTGGGTCGAGGTCACCGAAGTTGTTCGGCAGTTCACTCAATCTCCCCTATATTGCCCATTAACTCTCTAAATTTTAAGATTGGATGTTGTAACATTCAGTGATACGCCTGAGCTCACCCAGTTCACTTGGTGACTCATCAAAGTACTTCTTGATTGCCCTTCTGCACCAAAATTTCTTGAAATTGTTCTGTAATTTTCACCTAGCTACTTCTAGTTCGTTTAAAGGTGTCAATGATCTGCCGAATAACCTTGGACATCACCGACCAACTTTGAATTTTGAGCATTTCTACTTTGTAACTTTAGGCGAGCCCAACCTGGCTCGCCAAAGTGGTTTGGCGGCTCGCCGACCTCTCGGCGAGTCTTCCTGCAATTCTTTTTTCTGAAAGTTTTTAACTTTATCTAACATTTTATATATTGTTTTGTTGGAATGGCTTGACCAAAATTTGCTGGTAGAGACGTACTGCCCCGAAAGTGCGCACAGGGGATTACAATCAATAAGGAAGCAGATGCTTCCTGAGCTAAAGCTATGAAACTTCCTCCTACGGGAGGCAAGGGGAAGGGCAAGGGCAGTGGCAAGGTGGCCATTTAGTTGACACCTACAGATAAGAGCTCTGATAGTGAGGGGGTCTACGCCCCACAACTCACTACCTCCGACATTTGGAACTCAGTTTGAGGAGGATTCTCCAGTTTCCATCTCTGAACCGAAATGTGACCAGCTTTTGCAGTCACAGAGAGCGGAGCTATGCTCTAAATATTTAAATGATCTGTCTAGGATCCCAGTGCCTCCGATGCCTACTCCTCCTTCCACAGCTCTAGCTCCTCCTCCAGCACAGGCAGTGGCCCTAGAACCATTAGTTTGGGGTCCTCCTCCCTGGTTTCTCAATAAACTAAAGGTCGAGGGATTGAGGACAATATTATAAGAGAAGAGATTGTCTATCGACGGTGTGATGGACAGACATCCAGAAGTTTGGAACACTCTAAGATTCCACAAGTTTGAGGTATTCACTAAACCCCGAGGCCTATACATTCCCACTTGGGTTTGCGAGTTCTATCAGCCTACGGAGAATTGCTATCGAAGTGGAAGAAGAAGGCAACTATCGCTAAGCCAGTTGACTTCATGGTTGTTCAAGGTAAGAAAGTCAAGTGCATAAGTTTTGATATTAATGAGGTACTTGGGTACTCAACCGACTTCATGCATGATTATATAGATCTAGAAAACCCTGAATGATCTTAAGGGCTGGTTGGCCCCCCTTTTCTCTAATGTCACCTAGAGGTGGATTAAGGCAGGTGCCCCTATAGAGAAGAACGACTTGAAAATTGTTGTCAAATGCTAATTTGGATTCATAAGTAACACAACTATGCCATCGTAGAATGAGTCCATCCTCTAACACCCTAAGGCGGCCTATATAGGGTCAATTATAGATCGCTAGAGGATGAAAATAAGGTTGCTGATCGAGCATGAGATGGACATGAGGGCCAAATAGAGCCAGACCTCACACCATTTTCGGTCTTGATCACCGAACTATATGGACGAGCCTGTTTTCCGAGAGATAAGTAGACACATGTGGAGGTGACACCCACCTCCTCTACTGACATCCGACGTATTGAGGTGGAGTACATATGGGATGAGGGTGACAGTAGGATGGAAAGAACTGTGGATACATCACTAAAGGTCAACGTTGATATGTTTCCGATAGAGGCAATCATGCCCCTTCAAGCCAGTATGCCCTCAGGTACATCTGGACCTTTTATTTCTGAGACCCCTAGTACTTTTGTTACACCCCTAGTTCTGCTTTTGCTGCTTCTAGACCCCATATCACCCAGGCCATGTTGTACAATATGGGCCATCTAGCCTAATTTGGTGATGTGCATGCCTCCCGGGTAGAGGTTGTTATGCCTGTTGATAAAATGGGCTATTGCTACCACCCTAGCTCCCATTACAGTTGAGTTGAGGGAGCACATATCGATGATTGAGAGCCACAAGCTGGTGTTACATGCCCTTACAGAGAGGGTTGAAAAGTGTGAGAAGAGCCAGGGGTTTACTATTGTTGTGAATGTTTTAAAGGTTAATGTTGTTGGACTACGCAAAGATATGGACGAGTTGAAGTCCACTGATTTATCTATGTTGTTCGGGACTATGGAGATTCTTGAGATGCCGAGTGCTGATGTTTTGGCTAGTTTTAAGGTTCCTTCGGCTACTATCGAAGATGAGGTTAGAGCAGATGATACTGATGTTGATAAGAGGTCGAGACAGATGAGAAGCAGCTCAGTGTTAGAGATGAGGATGTGTACGATGATTTGGCAGACTTAGATGGTGCCATGGTGGAGACAATGTGCAAGCCTCATTGAGGGAGTTGTCTATGGTGGGCTCTAGTGGAGCCACGATTGCTGATATGCTGGGCACAAATGCCCAAATAAAGGGAGTTGATGACATGTAGACTTCACCTAGGCCTATCCTGGCAGGATGACTCTTTTCCTCGCTTTCTGTTACTTTTAAATTGTTTTTATTATCTCTTTGCATTTGAGGACAATTGATATTTTAGTTGTTGGGTGAGGTATCTCCATACCTATCTCTATTGGACTGTTTTTGTTTCGTAAATTTCATTGTTTTTAGGTTTTCTGAATGTTGGATCTGATTTTTGGTGTATATATCTATATCTTGGTTTTTTATCCATATTCGTCCATGGTTTTGAACTAATTTTTTTTTAAAAAAAATAAAATTGCCACCTCTTGTTTTGTGAATGTTGTTGTTCTCTTCAAGTTGCGAGTGTTGATGCTTATCGTGACCAATGACACTAACCTACGGTACGAGTGTCTACTATCGTCCATAATATAGTAACCCAACTAAAGGTTGTGGTCGTGTACCAAGGGAGTGGTTTTGAGAATTAATGGAAAATAAAATTTAGTTCTACTTAGTCGTAACTAAAGACATTAACGAGTAAAAACATTGTAAATAAAAGGAGGTGACACAAAAGTGTCAAATATCAATTGGGGGGTTTTATCACAAGTAGTAAAAACAACAAAAATAACAAGAAAATCAAGTATGGAGAAGAGTTCTTGGGGTGGGACCGCAATACAAGTTGATATAAATCCTTGGGTACATGCTTTGGATAGGAAATTTGCAAGATAATAGTGACTAGGCTAAGCTTTAGATGGAATTAAATTCCGTCTGGGGCAACTTACCCTATTTCAAATGCATTCCTCTCGAACACCCATTTGCCGCATGAAGACCAGCCTACGCCTTACCCTACTCACTCTCTCAAGCTGAGTGTTAGGATATGGGAGTAGGGCTTACCCTCTCTGGCTGAACCTCCTGTTGAACCACTCCTTAGGCTATCAGTCTAATGGTCTTGGTTCCACCACCTCCCTCTCAGGCAAGCCGAAAAGACATGGGTGAGGCAACGGGTTTACATACTTGTAGTCGTACATTCATGTTCATTCAACTGAGAACATTATTCAAGTGATTGGTGTTGATCGAAATTGAGACTCAAATTTTTGCAAAATAATAGCCACATCAACTCACGAGGGGTGGAAAAGATGTGCGAAAAATTGAAATATTTCAGAAGGGTCAAAATCATTTTGCAATTAAAATTAAGCGAAACGACACGCTCAAACATCCACAGAAAGTAGTATTAACACAATTTAAAATAGGACAACCCAAATATATACACAAAACACAACTATCCACACAAAAGTTGTAGGCCTCACCCCACCACAATAAAAATGTATTTGTCCTAAAATGCGAATAAAATTAGCTCAAAAGTAGATGTAAGTAAGATAGAGAGGAGGGTAGAGAAAGGTTATGTCTATACAGTCTCTCTATTTGTTGGGGCATCAGTTCCCGGAGTAGTCTCAGATTGAAAAGTAGTGCCAGATTCACTAAGAGTTATTGTGGACACTCATACGGTAATATCTGGATTACCGGCTGCATAACCATCTCTATTAGATCTAACAGATCTCTAAATATGCTCGCATCTTGGATCTCTCTCCCCTTCTCCTTATCTGCTATCAGCTCCTCATCGATCTTTTCATTCAACTCTGCATGTGTTGTGCCATCCTTCTACATATCTCCGGTGGTCTCATGAGCATCCTCATCATCCGCCCTTTCTATTAGTGAAGTGAAGTCAGTAGACTTAAGATAGTCTACGTCCTTCCTCAAACTCACGATCTTGGCTTTTAAAGCCTCCACCTCAGAGGCTTCCCTCTTTCTACTCTCGCAAGCAATGACTCTCATTGTCAAGGCATCAACAAAGGTATGAAGTGGGGTAAGTTCTACTAGTATGGCCCTGTTGATCATCCTTGGAATAGGATTCTCCAGTCGTGTAGCTCTCACATCAAATGAATAGGCCAATTGCCCCATCTTTAAGATCATGGCCTAAGTGATTCTGGCAGGCTAGGACGATTACAAAATACCTGGAACCTGTGAGGATGAAGAAAAAGAGTTGGTGTACCTGAGGGGTCAGAGGCTGGGGTGGACGAAGGTGTCTCTGCTGATAATGAGTCAACATTGACCTCTGGAGAAGTATCTGCTAGGGCTGCTCTTCTCTTGTCATCCTCCTCTCACGTAAATTCTGCCTCTATACGCCGAATATCAATGGAGGAAGATGAAGTGACCTAATATCTCTCACAGGATATCGGGGTAATCCAGCACTCCAGCATAACTTAGTAATCAGAATAGGAAATGGTAGGGATGTCAGTGTCTGCTTGACTCTTACAGCCATCTCCTGTGAAACCAGCTGTCCAAGGTCGATCCACCTCCTGGCTATGATAGAACCAAGGCATGCTGCCTTAGGATGAAATAGAATGGACTCGTTCTAGGATGGCATGATAGTGCTGCTGATGAAGCCAAACCAGTACCGGGAGGCGATGTTCATATCCCTATTCTCAATAAGAGCTCCCGCATTCAGCCACCTCAGGGTGATATCAGAAATCATTGGAGCTAACCAGCCCTTCAAATTATCCAAGGATAGGTAGGGCAGTACTGAGTACAGTGGTCAACCTAGTACAACATTAATATGATCGCTGTGACACTCTACCTCCTTACCTCTAACCATAACCGACTTCACCGGTTGGAACTCACTCTCCTCTTTCTTATTTTTCGGGACCAACTCCCCATTGGCTAAGTATAATTCCAGGACCTAAAAAGAAGTGTAAAGGCCCCGTGGTCTAGTTAACTGCTCGAACTCATGATACTTGAGTGTGTCAAGCACCCAACATGCTTACCTTCCAAAACCTCCACAGATAGTAACTTTTCTTATAGACTGGTTAGTAAACCATCGCCTTTCAATTTGTTCAACAATCTGGGTGGAGGTGGTGTTATGAGGAGTGCAGGGGTAATTGAAGGTGGTGCTGGGGCTGGCACTGATTCATTGGTAGGAAGAGTTGTAGTTGATGTAACCATGATGAGTATTGATTGAGGTCTATCTGTGAGCATATTCCTCCGGTGAATCAAGGTTTGTTCATCTTCTAGCTCAGAAAAATCTATCTCAATAGTTGACCCTTTTCTACCAATGTGCTTCTTTCATTTGCCTTTATCTCCAGGTAGGAGATCTTGCTTTGTTTTCTGTGAGGGACATGATCCTCCTTCCTCGTTCAACATCATCGTATGACTCCTCAAGGACCAACCAATGTCCTTGAAGAGGACTCTAAAGTCTACCCCAAAACTGCCAAAGATTTTGACCTACAGAAGGACCTACGCCCCGTAGGGTAGTCCACGCTCCATGGGAGTGGCTCATGGATCATGAGGCCAAATTAGGAGCTGCAGAACCCCAACCCACGCCCTACCTGTATGGGTTGTGGATCAGTCCATACCCCATATGTAGAGATCGTGGATGGGGCCTGTAGGTTGGGTCAGGTCGGCTTAAATGAAAGGTAATACAGGTAATTCCTAATTTAGTTAGTATGCTGTGAGGTCATTTTATATTGATTTAATTCACCTATATAAGTGTCTTATGTCATTAATTAACCCATACACTTCATAAAATCCCAAGACCCCAATCCATAACCAACTATCCTAAATAAAATCTCTCTACAACTCAAAGAAAGAAGAAGAAGAATGGTGAAGCTAGAGTTGAAGAATCAAGTTGTTCTCCTCAATCTCATTGTAAATCTTCAATAAGGTATGGTAGTTTTTCATCTATGGTTACCCTTCACCCATAGAGCCCCTTGAAAACCCCAAATTTCAATGTTAGAAAACCCAAAAGTTAGGGTTTGACTTCAGTCCCATTGATTCCTTTCAAATTCATTTTAAATAGTTGAATTATGTTTGTTTATGGATATATTGATGATTTTAAATGACTTTAAGATGAATTCATCAAGAATCCATGAATTACCCTGTTTTCTGAAATTATATCTTAAAGTGTGGGTATTGACTGATGCAAGTAGAATATGGTAGAATTATGAATGTTATGAGTTAATTACTTGAATATGCTATCATCCATGTCTAATATAGTAATTCTAGATGTGTTGGTAAATTATGATTCATGGTCCTTGAAGGGCAAATTGTGATAATTATGTATATCTTGATGTTTATGCACATGCTTTATGAATATTTGAGAAGAATGTGATTATGACTATGATGTAATGGTGGTGGTGTTGCAAAACTATTCTCACTACACATACATATGAATGAAGTATCAATGAAGTTTCTATGATTATTATAAATGATGAAATACTGATTGAAAGGCTATTCTCAATTATACATTTATGAATGATAATGACATATTGTGAAACGGTTTCTCACAATATGGGGATTCTTAGGTTGAAAGGCTATTTTCACCTACTGAATTTATTAGCTATCTTATGAATGATGTTGGGATTAGATGGGTGCCCTCACGTGAGTTGAGGCGGGGTATCTAGTAAAAATGTCTTTCTCCCGTAATAATGAACTAAAGTAATGAATGTTAAGTAATCTATGGGGAATAATTCTAAGCACCGAGTGGATATTGATATGAGATGGAAGCTCTCAAGTAAGATGAGGTAGGGTTTCTAGTAACAATCACTTGAGATGGATGCTCATGCGTGAGTTGAGTTGGGGTATCTAGTAGCAATCTCCTTATCCCATAAACTATGTGCCTTTATAGGTTATAGCTAGTGGATCAACCTATGCTAAAGGTTAATGCTTTTACCTTAGGCAAGTAGGAAACTCTTTTTGGTGTGGGTAACATCAGATTCCATGATTTTCCCATATGGTCTATGACAGTTAAGACTTACCCCCACAATAAATGACTATGAACTATGACTTCTCAAGAATGCACTACTTCTTGTTGGTGGGGGTATGAGACTTCATCCATGCATTGCACAAGTAGGCTTTTAGAGTAGTTATTGTGTGTTCCGTAATGTTATAAGGATTTATAAAATGATTATGCTTATTATGATGCTACTAAGTATGTTGATATGAAGGCTAAATGTAATTAAGTATTCTTAATGTGGATTGTTTCCATGAGTTCCTTTCCTTGATATGACTTAGTGACTATGAAGGTTTCCTTGTCTATGAGTATTAACTAAATATGGGATCAACAAATGGTAAGTATGATTATGGTGGCCAAAAAGTGGTACTTAGTATAGATGGGATTATGGGATCTTTATCTATACATTGCACAAGTATAGCTTAGGGTTACTTATGAGATGGTTCTAATACGCTATGACGGCATATATGTTGATAATGCTTATGGCTTATGTTTTATACTATTGTGCATGATGTATCTCAAACTTGGCATATAGAATGGTTTTCGACTAAAATGTCCTTTTCAGGATGTTTTAAAGGTTTTTATGCATGGCTATCATACTTGGTGCATTTTTGTACTAATCCATATTTTCTACATTTTTCTATAAGCGTAGGGTCCGGTGTTTGAGGTGATCTTCCTTGATTCAATCTTGGAACGACTATTCTCCTAGCTTGTGGTGAGTCCTCAAGATTTGAGGATGTATGAGTCAACTGTAGTTTCTTTCTAGGTATTTCACTTTCGGACTTTATTGAAAGGGTTGTGTCCCTATTTGATTCAAAGATTGTATGAGATAGCTAATTGAGATAAGTTAGACTTTCGCTTGATTTTAAAAAAGACTTTGATTGTATGGATAAAAGTTTTTAAATTCTACATCAATTCTTATATCTTATGCTATGATATGATTAGGGGCTTACATGGAGCATTTCGGGGTTCTATGTACCTAGTCACATCTAGGGGGTACTCTTGGTCGTGACAAACTTGGTAATCAGAGCACAAAGTTTAGATTGATTCCAAGATGATGTCTTATAAGTCACGTATAGTAGAGTCTTGGTCGTGACATTTATGAATGAGATTCTATAAGATGTTAGGAAGCTACACTTCTTTCATTACTCTTAAGTCGTGTAGTGGAGTTTAACTCTATAAAGTCATCTCTTAATCCATCTTTTGTGTCTTCAAGATATGAATACATGAAGGGCTAACGTAAGGAGAATGGAGGGTGACAATGTCAATGAAGAAGCTCCTCAAGTGAATTAAGATCCTTAAGTTAATCAAGCTTCGTTAAATCGTCCGTCTATGTCGGATGTGGAAGTTAGGTCGACTCTTCTAATGTTGACCCAAGCCATGAAGACTCAAGCTTAAGCCGTGATAACTCAAGCCCAAGCTATGATAGCATAAGCCAATGGAGATATTGGGACTCATGTGAACCCTAATATGAATTCCACAGCTTCTAGATTGAGGTATTTTGTTGGAATGAACCCTCCCATGTTTCTTGATTCCAAAGTGCGAGAGGATCCTTAAGAATTTGTGGATGAGGTTTATAAAATAATTGATGCCATAGGGGTGATTTGGGTAGAAAAAGTGGAGCTAGTTGCTTGCTAATTAAAGGATGCTGTTCAAGTTTGTTACACTCAATGGGATAGAAATAGGCTGGTAGAAGCGGGTCCCATTGATTAGGAGGTGCTTAAGAAAATACTTATTGATAGATTCTTTCCCCAAGAGTTGAGGGAAGCTAAGGAGAAAGAATTTATTAACCTTAGGCAAGGTAGCATGAGTGTTAATGAGTATGCATTTAAATATACCCAACTATCCAAGTATGTTCCATCTATGGTGGTGTATTCGAGGGATGAGATGAGTAAGTTTTTGACGGGTGTGTGCGACTTAGTTGGAGAAGAATGTCGTATGACAATGCTCCATGATAGCATGAATATCTCTAGGCTTATGGTGTATGCCCAACAAATTGAGAAGTCCAAACTCAAGAGAAAGAATAGGGAGGTATAAAGAGCTCGGTCTGACAAACAAGGTCAACCAAGGTTCAAAAAGAGGTCCTTCAATCAAGATTCCTCTAATGATTCCCTAATGGTCAACAGAGATAAGGTGTCTAACCCTAAATCTCAAGGAGTAAATGGAGGTGGTTCTTCTTTTTAAAGGTCTACATGTGCCAAATGTGGGAAGCAACATATGGGTAAGTGCCTAGCCGACACAGATGGTTTCTTTGGGTGTGGAAAGAAAGGTCATATGATGAGAGATTGCCCAACGTTCATGGCAAAAGACAGAGAGGCCAAGCAAGCTCCTCCTAGTGATCCGGTTCCCATTCCTCCAAATTATGATCTCGTGTATGCACTCTGGTCAAGAGAGAATAAAGGAGCCCTTCCGGATTAAGGCACTGATATATTGATAGTTCCCTTTAGATGTAAATGTTTTATTAAGATCTCTATGCTGTTTCATAGACTTTTATGTTAGCCTTAGTAGGGTTTTCTCCCAAGGGGAGATGGTATGCTTACATAGTAAGATGGTTGAGAGTTCTCATAATCACATCTCTTTCTCCTATTCCTATTCTAGCTTGAGACAAATAGTTCGTTGTGGCTTGTTTCAGTTTTTGGAGCCATGTGTGATTTATGTGTTTCCATGATCTCCTTATGTTATTCATGTTTTGGAGAAATTCATGTTAAGCAAGAAAATGAGTTTTTATAATTTATGTATTCCTCATGTTGTTGTACATTTAGTATGAGTTGTCTATATGCTTCATGAGATGAATTGTTGAATATGCTTTAATATGCTTTTGAGAGTAATTGCATAATTTTCTTCATGATATTTTGTTTAGTATGCTTTGAGTTTGAGAAGGCAGTTCATCCAACAAATAGGTGAAATGTTCAAGTTTGTATGCTTAATGGGTGGTTATAGGTAGTTCCTACTTCCTTGTGTTACGTTGAGTATGTTGAGATGGAGTTGATGTTTCCTCCTTTGAATTGTGCATTATTTTGATGTTTCATGTATGATGGGCTGCTAGTCTTGAGTTTTTAATTTCGTAAGGTGTCTAGATCGTCACTCGAGGATGAATGTTCCCAAAGGGAAGATATTGTAACAACCCGTAAACTAGTAGGCTTAACTAGAGCTTGTCGACAGTGTTAGAATAGTAAAACTTTCTTCTTGAATTTAGAATTATTGGTTTGGGGGTTAAACGTCAAGGTACGACTCCATAAGGACCAATGAAGGGTCTTTGAGGAAGACGTTAAAGTCTAACCCAATATTTCCTAAAAGTATGACCCATGAAGGAACCACTGCCTCGTAGTGTAGTCCATGCTCCGGGAGAGTGGCTCATGGATCATGAGGCTAAATGAGGAGCTGCAAAACCCCAACCCATGCCCTTTCTATAAGGGCCGTGGGTAAGTCCACTCCTCGTAGGTAGGGGTCGTGGATGGGGCCTATAGGTTGGGTCAGGTTGGCTTAAATAAGGGGTAGTCTTGGTAATTTGTAATTTAGTTAGTACGATGTGAGGTCGTTTTATATTATTTTAATTGACCTATATAAGTTTTTTTAAGTCATTAAGTAACCCACACACTTCATAAAATCCCAAGATCCAAATCCATAACCAACATTCCCCCAAATAAATTTTCTTTAAAACTCCAAGGAAGAATAAGAAGAAGAAAGGTGAAGCTAGGGTTGAAGAATAAATCTTTTATCCTCAATTTCGTGGTAAATTTCAACAAGGTATGGTATAATTTCATCTATGGGTAGCCTTCACCCATAGAGCCCTTTCTTTTATGACTTAAAAAACTAGTAGGTGAGACCAGAACCTAACGAGTGTGTTATTGAGTTTAATGTGGCATTTTATGGTATAAAATGAGTTCCCGAGCTTAGGTTGAGGGCTTTAGGGATTAAATGTCAAGGTACGAGTCCTCAAGGACCAACCAAAGGTCCTTGAGAAGGACCCTAAAGCCTAACCCCAAGGCTGCCCCAAAGAATCAAAACTGCCAAAATTCTTAGGACCTATGGATGGGATCTACTGCCCGTAGGTCCATCCGTGCCCATAGGGGAGGTCCGTAGATCAAAGCTCCATAAAGTCAAGTTGCAAACCCCACCTACGGACCTGCCGGATAGGCATGAGCACACCTAGGTCTGTAGGTCATGGGCGTAGCTCACCCTTGTGCAAACTGTCCAAGACTCGGCCTAGGTAAAGGTAGGTTGGTAAATTGCTATTAAGGTTAGTTAAGTTAGGGGAGAGTTTATATTGGTTATTTAGAGTTATTTAAGGCTTTTTAAACTACTAAACCACCTTTTACAATTCATTATGCCCAAAACAGAAAAGAGAAACCATCTCCCCTCCCAAATATTCTCTCTCTGGAAACCACCAGTGGAGAAGAAGAAATCAAGGTTTGGAGTTCAATTCATCTTTCTCACTCAGTTTCGTGGAGTTTCTTTAATCAAGGTATGGTAGTCTTCATCCTTGGTTAAGTTTCGTCAAAGGAGTCCCTTCAAAACTCTATTACTCAAAGTTGAAATTCTCAAAAACCTAGGGTTTTCAATCTATGGCATGGACTCACTTTCAAAACAATTTCAAACTGTTTATTGTCTTATATTATAATCAAGTTGATGAATTAGTACTATTTTTATTATGAATTACCTATGAATCCATGAATTCCCCTATTTTGTCATATAGGATCTCAAAGTGTGGGTGATGATTGATGTAGGTGGATTGTGATCAAATTCTGCATGTAGTAGTTAATCTAATTGAAATATATGAATATCCATGTATAGAATAGTGATGCAAGATGTGAATCATGAATTTTGTGATCTAGGGATATTGAAGAACTATGAATGAAGAACCTATACATGACTAAGAGAATTATGCATGCGCTTTATTGAAAAGCAAGGTTTCTATGCTTATGAAAGTAAGGTGATCATGTCTAGAATGCAATTGTGTTATTACTGAAAGGTTATTCTCAATTATACACTTATGAATGATGATGATATATGTGAAAGGTTTCTTCAATGTAATGTTACATCTTGAATTGGTAGGCTTCGACATCCTCTTCTTGTGTAAATGAAAGTAATGTTCAATGATCTACTTTGAAGTGGTAGACTTAGACATCCTCTTCTTGTGTAACTAATGTATCTTGACTTAATGAAAATGAATTTATAGGCCAAAGGCATTCCTTACATAAATGACTAACGAAGTGCTCTAAGTCTATGTCTTGAATCGATAGGCCAATGGCATTCCTTTCATAATGAGTCAATGAACTAATGTAATGATGGCTCTTGAATCGATAGGCCAATGTCATTTCTTTCATAAAGAGTTAACGAAATAATGTAATGATGAAACTTGAATTGATAGGACTATGGCATTTCTTTCATGAGGATTCAATGAGCTATCTTAATAATGTACCATGAATCGATAGGCTTATAGCATTCCTTTCATATGTGTAATAATGTACCTTAGATCGATAGGCCAATGGCATTCCTCTCAAGTATAATAATGTTAATAGGAATGAACTACTGTATTGGAATAGAGGCTAAGTACCGAGTGGATATGGTAAGATGGAAGTTCTCCCCACATTAGGTCGGATTTTAATGAACATCTTTCTTAACCCTTAACTATGTGACCACATAGGATATTAGCTACTTGATCCACCTAAGCTACAATATTACTAGTTCTACCTTAGGCAAGTAGACCAACCCTTACGATGTTGGATAGTACATCGAATTCCATGTTAAGCTCAGATGGTCTATGTCAGTTAATGCTTATTACCATCATGTTAGATACATGCTATGGTTACTTGTGAGGTTCTATGAAGTGTGGGTGGTAGTATGGGATGCTATTCATGCATTGCACGAATAGGCTTTGTGAGGGCTATGGTATGATTCTCCAATGTCTTAATGTGTATTGAATGAATGTGCTCTTAATGAAGCTAATTAGAATGTTGATATTAATGCTTAATGTAATGATGCATGCTTTACTAGGATTGTGTTATGAGTTTCTTTCCTTGTCATGGCTTATGAAATGTTTATGTTCCTTATCCATGAGTATTGAATAAAGAATAGAAGGAAGAATGATTATTTCATCTAAGGTGGCATCAAGGTGGTACTTAGTTAGAATAGTATTATGGGATGCTATTCTTACATTGCACAAGCATAGCTTAGGGTTACTTTAGGTGACGTTTCTAAGGTGATGAAATGACTTATATATTGCATGTGATTGTTTCTTATGCCTTTTATACTAAACTTCATAATGTTTCTCAAAATTGGCATAAAACATGGGTTTCAACCGAAGTGTCCTTTTTAAGCATGGTTTTTACATGTCTATCATAATTCGAACATTTTTGTCTGCTAACACATATTTCTTCTATTTTTATATAAAGTGTAGGTTCTGGCAAGTGAGTCGTTTCCTTCTAGTTCAAAAGGATTGGATTGAGTTCTTCCAAAGCTTGTTGTATGTCCTCATGGATCCGAGGAGAAGTGCTTTATTGATGGTTCATGTCTTTCATTATATTAGACTCTTTTTATACTTTCTATTGTAAGGGCTGTGACCCTAGTTTTGACTCAAATGTATTAGATGGCCATTGAGACTAGTAGACTTCCACTGTTTTAAATGATGTTTTCGATTGTATGGATTTAACGAAAAGTTTTAAATACCGCACTATTTCATATGTTATATGTTTTGAATGTTATGAGGCTCTTCAAAGTCTTATACACCATGTCATGTTCTTGGTGTAGGCTCGGGTCGTGTCAAACATGGTATAAGAGAACAAGATTTTGCGATGGTTTTTAGGATGATGTCTTACAAGCCACGTTGAGTAGAGTCTTGTTAATAGTGTGAAGCATACCACATTTATGAATGAAAGGCTATTAGATGTTAGGAAAACTTCACTTCTTTCATTACTCCAAGTTGTGCCGTAAAGTTTAAATCTATAAGATATCTCTCTTATTCTTTATCAGATGGACTTCAAATGTGCGTACTCAAAGGGCCAATGCTACAAGGATTGAGGGAGAAAAGGTTAGTATTGATTCAAATTATGACTATGCGACTAGATGAGTCTTGGCATGATAGATTTAGATGAAATCCTTTAGTATAAATGGGTTGCTTTATGGTTATGTGCGTTGTTGGTAAAAAGGCGTGACAAGTTTTGAGGTATGTTGAAAGATTTGATGAATAGGTGTTTTAGAAATGCCTAGATTTGTTGAGTGAGTAAACTACTCTAAGAAGGGTAGAAGTGTATTTATCATGCTTTAGAATCATCTTGTGTGATGGATGTAAAGGCTTACTGATGACTTGTTCCAACCTTGGAAATTGAAAAAAGTGATGCTTAAAAGAGTTTGTATAGGCTTGCTCCCAAGGGGGAGATAATGTGGTTAGATAGCAAGGTCGTTGAGTATCCTTGATGTTCATCAATTAGGTTTGCATGAAATTTACACCTTAAGAGGTACAGTGAGTTTGAAAAGTTTAGACCCAGTTTGGTACACTCATATGAGACCTTGAATGGTACTGGTAAGGTTGTTTGTGAGAAGGAATTGCTTAATGAGAATCTCCCTAGTTTAGAAGTACCAGTTAGGATCTTAGATCGGCAAATCGAGAAATAGAAGAGTAAGGAAATTGTTTCCATGAAAATGTTAAGGAGTAGTATTTTTGTAAGGTTTTAGTGGGGGTGCAACTTGGGAGTCCAAGGGCTAATGAGAAATCCTGATATCCTAATTCTCTTCTGTTCTATTCCTATTCAAGCTTAAGACAAAGAGTTCTTTTTTTATCTTGTTTCATGTTTTGGCCTCATGTGTGATTACATGTCTCCATGGTCTACTTATGTTATGCATGTTCTTGATGGATATATGTTAAATGAGAAAATGAGTTTAGATGATTTATGTTCCTCATATTGAGGTGCATTTAGTATGACTTGCCTATATGCTTCATGAGGTGAATTGCTGAACATGCCTAAATGTGCTTTTAAGAGTAATTTCATAATTTGCTTAATCATGTTATGATGAGCATGATTTGAGTTGAAGAAGGTAATTCCTCCAATGAAATGAGAAATATTGAAGTTTTTATGCCTAATGAGTTGGTAGATGTAGTTCCTACTTTTTTGTGTTGCATGGAGTATGTTTGAGATTGAGATGATGTTTCCTCCTAAGTTTTATGCATTGATTATGATGTTACATGGATGATGGCCTGCTAGTCTTGAGTCATTTTTTTCCTAAAGTGTTTAAAGTGTCATTCGAGGACGAATGTTCCCAAGGGGGAGATATTGTTACGACTTGGAAAACTAGTAGGTGAGACTAGAGCCTAACGAGTGTGATGTTGAGTTTGATGTGGCATTTTATGTTGTAAAATTAGTTTTTGAGCTTAGATTTAGGGGTTTAGAGGTTAAATGTCAAGGTATGACTCCCCATGGACCAACAAAGGGACCTTGAGGAGGACCCGAAAGCCTAATCCCAAGGCTGCCCCAAAGAACCAAAACTGCCAAAATTCTTAGGACCTACGGATGGGACCTACGCCTCGTAGGTCCATCCACACCCATGAGGGAGGTACGTAGATCAAAGCTCCATGATGTCAAGTTGCAGACCGTACTGACAGACCTGCTGCATGGGGCATAAGCCCCCCTATGGTCTGTAGGTCATGGGAATCGGTCACCCCTGTGAAAACTGTCCAAGACTCGGACAAGGTAAGGGTAGGTTGGTTAATTCCTTTAAAGTAAGTTAAGTTAGGGGAAGGTTTATATTTGTTATTTAGAGTTATTTAAGGCTTTTTAAACTATGAAACCACCTTTTACAATTCATTATTCACAAAACACAAAATAGAGATCACCTCCCTCCCAAATATTCTTTCTCTAGAAACCTTCATTGGAAAATAAGAAATATTATCTTTCTCTTGTGAAGTTTCTTCAATCAAGGTATGGTAGTCTTCATCCTTGGTCAATTTCCATCCATGGAGTCCCTTCAAATCTTTATTTCTCAAAGTTGAAATTCTCCAAAACCTAGGGTTTTCAATCTATGCCATGGATTCACTTTCAAAATGATTTCAAAGTGTTTATTCTCTTATATTATGATCAATTTGATGAATGACTACAGTTTTTACTATAAATTACCTATGAATCCATGAATACCCCTATTTTATCAAATTGGATCACAAAATGTGGGTGATGATTGATATGGGTGGATTTAGATCAAATTATGAATGTAGTTGTTAATCTAATTGAAACATGTGAATATCCATGTAGATAATAGTGATGCAAAATGTGAATCATGAATTGTGATCTAGGGATCTTGAAAGGCTATGAATGAAGAACCTATACTTGACTATGAGAATTATGCATGTGCTTTATTGAAAAGCAAGGTTTCTATGTTTATGAAAGTAGGGTGATCAAGTTTAGAATGAAATTGTGTTATTATTGAAAGGTTATTCTCAATTATACAGATATGAATATTGATGATATATGTGAAAGGTTTCTTCAATGTAATGTTACATCTTGAATTGGTAGGCTTAGACATCCTCTTCTTGTTAAAAGAAAATAATGTTGAATGATTTACTTTGAAATGGTAAGCTTAGATATCCTCTTCTTTGTAATTAATGTATCTTGACTTAATGAGCATGAATCGATCGGCCAATAGCATTTTTTTCATAAATGACTAATGAAGTGTTCTCAGGCAATGTCTTGAATCGATAGGCCAATGTCATTCCTTTCATAATGATTTAATGAAATAATGTAATACTGAATCTTGAATCGATAGGGCTATGAAATTCCTTTCTTTAGGATTCAATGAGCTATCTTAATAATGTACCATGAATCGATAGGCTCATGGCATTCCTTTCGTGTATGTAATACACCTAAAATTTGCCCTGTTAGTCTGAGAGACTAAGTAAAGCTTTCTCTTGACATAATCTTAACTAACTTTGAATAGTATGAGCCAATTTGACATATACCACTTTTGTAGCCTACCTTGTAAGTGTGTGAACCTCTCCTGAACACCCTTGGAACCTTACCTTCCTTTGGAAGAAACATGATGAGATCATTACCTTTCTTTATCCATTACCTATAATCCTCTTGAATTGTGGTTAATTTAATAGAGAACTTAGGCCAAAAGCCTAAATTGGGGGTGATGTGAAAAGATAAGGGCATATGAAGAAGTGCAAGGAAAGTCTCCTTTTACCCATGGTGTTGAGAAAAATGGAACCCTTCCGTATAAAAAAAGAGAAAGATAAAAAGAGAAAGATAAAGAAAAAGAAAAAGAATGAAAAAGAGGGTTGAGGACTAAAGTACAAAAGAGATGCACTTCACAAACAATCCATGGAAAGTGAATAAAAGGATGACTTATGAGCACTAAAGATAATGATGAAGGAAAAGGAAAGGAAGTGTTGTGAGCACCATATTTCATGAGGATGAAAGTCACCAAGCCTAAATGACCACACCTTTGCACTCAGCTCCATTACAAGCCTTGAAAAGACCTTTTTGATCTTGAGCGAGCTGAGCACATATTGATTGGAAAATACGGGCAAACATATGGGTGAAAGCATGGATTTTGTTCTTCTTTGTGCGTGTGAGTGTTGCATCTCATTCAAAAGGTTTAAACTATGAACCATTGTGTAAATATGGAATCATTCCTTGTGTGAGGGCATTTGAACACTTTAGTTGTGCTTGAACTTGCATTTGAAGGAAGAATTGTAAGCATGAGGTTCTTTAATATTGGTGAGTCGCAACTTGAATCTTTGAGTGCACATTTGATCCTTGCAAAGTAAATTGATTCTTGTTGTGTGCCTTCATGATTGAGTCTTGTGTAGCACTATTAAGAAACCCTTTTTGAATGGCTGATCTTGAGTTTGCTTGAGGACAAGCAAAAGTTAAAGTTAGGGGTGTTGATGAGTCCACAAATTGGACTCATTTAGGGCTAAATATTAATAGAAATTGTGTCCTCAAATGCTATTTTATCTCAATAGCTAATGAAAACCCTTAAGTTTTAGGTATTTGAAGTTTGAAGGAAAGCATGGACACTACGTCGCAAAAAGGAATGAAAAGGCTAAAAAGATCAAAGACATGAAATGTTGAGGATCGGCGAGTCCACTTGGCGAGTCGCCAAAAGGTCTTACTTTGCCTTTTGTTCCAGTGTGCTGAGCCCTGAAGGCAAGGATGAAGTCAACGGAAAAAGTGAGCAGTCGGCACATCGCCGAGAAGTTTCACGAAGTAGTACCATTTCGCCCAATAACCCACTGCACGATGATGGTGAAGGATGGTGAAAGACGGCGATGAACTACACCGAAAGGCGAATCACCGAGTTGATCAGCGATTTCGACTAACAATGCAGAATGATCCACTGCAACACAACTCTGTGAAAACTATAAATAATACTTAGAGTTGTAGTTTTAAGAGTCAAACAATTATAATAATTTTCATATAGAATAGTACTTTTTAAATTTTATTCTAAGTTTGAGAGGGTTTTGAAGATTTGAAGATCCAAAGGGTTTCATATGCAATAATTGGACTTTGGTCTCTTGGATTCTTCATTTTTGGCTTGTATCAAGACTTAAATCTTCATACCCAATTGAATGAGAGCTCAATTTGGTATAAATTCCTATGTGTTATACATGTGCAGCTAGAACCCCCAATTCTCAGGGTGCGATTTAGGAAATATGGGTTAAGGTAATTGTTGGGTCTTGCTTGCTGATAGTCTATTCGTAGTTTAAATGTGATATTGTTTAGTTTTTGTGGATGAACTTAATGAGGTTGTAGTTGTAAATATAATCTCATATATGTGTTTATGACTTGGATGAGAGAGAGGTCGTACAACTAAGACCACTAAATTGATGGCCAGTGCAAGTGGGTTGACATGAGGTTCAGCTCGAGAGAGTGAACCCTAGTCCCATGTCCATATACTCAGCTCCAGAGAGTGAGTAGGTTAAGGCGTAGGCTAGTCTTCATGCGGCAAGTGGGTGTCCAAGAGGAACGCATTTGAAACAGGGTATGTTTCTCGAGAGAGAGCTTACCCCCCTTAATGTTTTGCCTAGTCACAATTATTCTATGAATCTTCTATCGAAAGCATGTACCCAATAATCTATCTTGACCCGTATTCCCGTCACATCCCAAGAATCCCCTTTCATTTCTTATAAAGCCTTGTTTATTTTGTTGTTTTTAGTTACAAGTGACAAAACCCCATTGTTAATTGACACTCTTGTGTCCCCTTTTAATTTACAATGTTTTTAACCGTTAATGTTTTTAGGTATGACTAGTTAGAATTAAATTATATTTTTCTATTAATTCTCAAAACCACTCCCTTAGGAACGATGCTGACCGTTGGTTGGGTTACTATACTAATGCATGATCATAGACACTTGCATCTGTAGTTGTGTCTTTATTACGCAAACATCAAAGACCAACAAAGAGATAGAAAAAGACCAAGAACTGGCCGCATTCTTGACTCAGCTGGATGTCTAGGTAAAGAAATTCATGGAATTGGAGGTAGTGTCCAAAAATAAGGACATGTACACTCCCCTTTATGAGCATCGAAAGACGAAAAAGCAAGAGGGTTGGCAAATTGAAGAGGTCTTCTCACTCATTCTACACAAATTCAAAGAGCATGATAGAGTGTTGGAGCATATAAGAGAGAATTTCTTGATGCTAAATCAAATGATAACCTCTCATTCCATGTTCATTCAACTACTAGAGTGCCAAATGGACCCAGTGCTATCTTGTATCTACCTAGAGCCAGAAGAGGGGTTGCCCAGTGAAAATGAGGTAAACCCCACAAATGGAAATTAAGTGGGGACTTACGTCGTGCCACGACATTAACTAAGACGCTTCTTTGGAGGAAACCCAAGTGTTTTTATTGTTATTATGGAAATAATTGTGTGCTGATTTTGCAGGTTGAAGTGTAGAATGTGTTTGAAAAGTGCCGGTTGGCGAGCTAGAAGTCCTGTTGGCGACTCACCAAAGAGGTCGACGAGCCCGACTTGAACCGTTGTTGGACTCAAGAAACCATAGGGGTTAAGCCTATAAAACTCGGCAAGCCCATGAGTAATTTAGTGAATCATCGACCAGGTCGGCGATCTCAACTTAGTCTACTATTTGGACCCCTACATTAACGAGAGGTCTTGTAAAACTCGACGAGGTAAGTACCCAATCGGCGTGTCGCCGAGTGGGTCGGCGAGCAAAACTAATGTTGTCGAATTGGACTATTTTTAAGGCCAAAGGTTCAACAGTTAAAACTCTTTCACTTTCCTCACTTTTCAAATGTCCAAAATCACACTCGCACTTAGTATTCTAGATTTTTGTGTTTTTATTGCATTTTAGTCGTCAACTTTGTATTTGTAGTTGGATTTCTTTGCCACCTAGAATCTCAGAGTATTCATTCGGCTTCAAAGGTTGGTTTTTCGAGTCCTGAATTCATTTTTAGAGATTTTTACTCTTCTGCAATTGTTTCTTATCTTAGTGATGTGTATTGGGCCTCTCTAATAGTGATCGTATGGTAGAATGCATGTTTTAATTAAAATATCTTGCCCATAATGCCTTTGTGTTGATTTTCCAAATTTTTTGTGCTTAAAAATGATTTTAAATGTGGGGTTGTGCTTGCATGTTGTTGGGTCTACTCGGGTGAAGTCTATGAAACCCGCATTTGTGCCAAATAACGTAATTTTCCCAATGATGGAGTGGTTGACGTTATTCTTAAGGGAAAAAGTCGTCAAATGGCCAAATTTAGCAAAACTAGGAGAAGTATGAGTATCCCGAGGTCATGGGTGTAATGGGTATTAGTTTAATTGAAATAGTGCATGTTTTGATTTTGTTCTCGGGGGTTGCTGGGTTGAAATTGGAAGATGGGGCTGAAAGTAAGCATGTTGGGCCGTTTCGCTAGCTGGGTCAAGCTCACTGAACCACTCGGCTGTTCGCCATAGTCCCCCTTATCGCCTTTAATTTCATGCTTAATCGTGATTAGGTTTTGTAACTCTCGGCGAGAAGCCTGAGTTCACCGAGTGCACTTGAGGACTCGTCGAAAGTCCTCCTTGATTGCCCTTTCTGCTCCCCTAATCCCTAAAATGCATTGTAACTTTCGACATGCTAATCCTTGCTCGCTAAAATCTGTCGGTATTTCATAAAAAGGCCTTTCCATCATCGACATGTTATTTTTTTGAGCAAATTTTTAGACAATACTTACGGTGAGCCAGATATGGCTCTCAAAAGTGATTCAGTGACTCGCCGATCGAATTGACGAGTCTGTTTGTAGCTATTTTTGAATTGTTCCTCACTTTCTTTGATGCTTTTGCAGATATATCTAGGACTAACATTGATATGCTACTTGTAAAAGAGCACGGGGCATTACTATAAATGAATGATGAGCTAACCTTCCTAAAAAAGGAACACAAGAACCTCCATATGGAGGCAAGGGCAAAGAAAATCTACTCATATCTAAGGCCCAGAGCACAACTTCGATAGTGAGGGCTCCCAATCTGCTTTCTCTTAGCTGGATGATTCCAGCTACTATAGTCTCGACGTGCTGAGATTCATACTAGGTCTCGTACTGACCCTTCTAGAGCTCGAGCAATCACTTCTCTAGCAGCCACAGTGCCAGCTTCGGCACCTCCTTTAGCTCCAGTGCCACCAGTGGTCCCTCTTCTTAGGCTACTATGGACTATGGACTATCCTTGAGGAGAACTTGTTATCTACAAAGGGACTTGAAGGCAAATACTCTGGGGTGAGGGATACCCTTCATTTCCATCAGTTTGAGCAGTTCACCAGGCCCCGAGGCCCTTATATTTCTATATGTGTCTAGGAATTTTATTTAGCATATGGTGATCTGGTTCCTAAAAGCAAGAAAAAGGCCAGTGAGTTCAGAACAATTAAGTCGGTCATGGTCCGGTGAAATGAAATTCGGTGCAATAGCGAGTACATTAATATTGTACTCGATAGGGATCTAGGAGCTACATTCGCATTTGAGGGCTTTTCTACTTCTCAGTCCTTAGATAACTTGAAGGGCTGGCTTGCTCCATTGATTTTCGATACCACCACAAGGTGGGTCGAGGCAGGGGTCGCCATAGAGAAGAGGGATCTGAGTATTGCTACTAGGTTCTGGTTTGGCTTTATTAGCAACACCATCATGTCATCCTAGAATGAGTCCATCATACGCCACCCCAAGGCATCCTGCCTTGGGTCGATCATATCATAGAGGTGAATCAACAAGGGACTCTTTATTGAGCAGGAGATGGCCAAGCAGAGGCAGACTTCCCTACCATTCCCAGTCTTGATCACCAAGTTATGTCGTTGTGCTGGAGTACCTCAGGATGCGACAAGAGATATTGAGGTCACTCCGTCCTCCTCTACAGATATCAGGCATATATTGGCCGAATACACTCGAAAGGAGGCTGACAGAAGGAGAGCAGCTTTGGTGGATACATCTCCAGAGGTGGACATTGTTTCTATACCTAAAGAGGTATCTATGCCTACTCCAGCCTTTGGGCCTTCAGCTACGTCTGCTCCTACTTCTTCTTCACATTCTCAGGGTACTTCTACCTCTTTTGAGCCCACCAAGATTACTCAGGTATTGATCCTAAAGATGGGGCACCTAGCCCATTTGGCTGATATGAGAGCTACCCATCTAGAGGCTGCAGTCTCGTGGATGATCGAGAGCGCTCATCTCTTTGCACTGATCCCCCTCTGGATTTCCATTAACACTCTCACTGCCGTGGATCAAGCCAGTGAGATTTAAAAGAAGTACCTGAATGTAGATGCCCGGTATTGGTTCGGATCCATTAGTATCACATTGATGCCTTCCAAGAATGACTTCATACTCCGGCATCCTAAAGCAACCTTTTTGGGTCCTAGATTCTATTATTCACCAGGATAGACAGAATCTCAGGCTGATCATTGAGCAGGAGTTGGCCATGAGGTCCAAGCAGAGCTAGACATCGCTCCCTTTCCTGTTGCTGATCACGGAGTTGTGTCGGCATGCTCGAAAGCCTTTTGTGGCAAAGACGAATATGGAAGTTACTCCCACTTTCTCTACTGACAACTGGAGGATTGAGGCTGAGCACACTAGAGATGAGGGTGAGAGGAGAAGAGCAGAACCATTGGACACTTCCCCGATTATTGATGTAGAGATGCTGAAGACAGATATTGCACCTCCCACTCAGGCCGGTAAGCCTTCGGTACCCCTAGTACCACTCCTACTACTCCCTCTCCGTCTGTTGTTACTACTACCAATACTATTATTGTTTTTGCTACCAGTCCCCCATGTACATAGGTGATGCTATACAAAATGGACCATCTAAACCAATCTACTAATATACATACTTCTCGAGTCGAGGTAGTTGTCCCCAAACTGATTTACAGGGCTAGTGTTATTGCCCTAGCTCCTATCCAAGCTAAGTTGCAGGAGCATCAAAATTTGATCACTGCATATAACCTAGCCTTAGATGACCTTATGCTGCGAATGGACGCATGTGACTAGGGTGGACACCAGTCAACTGATCTCAAGTCCTTAAGAGCAGATGTTACTAGTTTGAGACATTACGTGGATGTTCTCAAATCCATAAATTTATCTATGTTATTTTGCACGGTGGTCTATACCGAGGTCTTGAGTACAAATATGCTAGCTATTTCTAAGATCCCACTAATTATTACGCTTGGAGATGTTATTATAGCTGATGATAATACCGAGTTGGATGCTCCTGAGGCTGATGAAGAGGAGCTTGGGACCCGTGATGCAGCTATGTATAATGACCTAGAAGATATAGAGGGTGCAATGGTACAGACGTCCATGGAGGCTCCTCTTCGAGACACCTCTGTGGTTGGCTCTAATAGAGCAAATGAGGGAGATGAGTTGGGCACTGATGCTCAGATTGAGAGAGCCCTAGATGTGCATCGTTCACCTCAGGCTTAGCCTGGTAGGGGATCTTGACTCTCTTTTGGTTTTTCTTTTGAGACAGTATTTTATTTTGCATTTAGGACAATGTTAGGTTTTGTTTGGCGGGGTGAGCTATCTTCATACCTACCCATTTGGGTTGCATTTAGATTGTCTTGAATGCTTATTTTTGTGACAGTTGGTTTTTGTTTTTTAATGTAAATGTTGGTTGTAAATTTCATATTTTGATTTATGTGTTTGTAAATGTGTGATTGTTCTCTTGCATATTTGATTATCGGTTGTGATGAAAATTGATGGCCAGAATAGTTCTCTAGATTGAACGATATGTTTGTGCAATTCCAATGAGGCAGATTTGAGTTTCATAAGTCATGTGTAAACTCTTAGCATCTCAATGTGATTGGCCAATTGTTGAAATGAATCTTGTGATGATCTTTACAGGCGAGCTAAATTTGTAGAATCTTGATTGATGATTTTGTTGAATGTCGTGTATGGTGAGATATCCTACAAATGTGTGCTTGGTGATACATAGAACTTGCCTCATAGGTCCAATCAACTAACGTAGGTGAATGATATAGATGATCTTAGGCACATGTTTAGAAGAGTGAACCAAATTGCTATTATACCACTTTGTGACAACCTTGAAAGAGTGTGAACCTTGCTTGGCACCATTTGAGCCTAACTTTTTGTTTGGATGACACATGAATGAATTTGATCTCTTTCCCCATCTTCTAAAACCATCACGAAACATTGGTCCATTTCAATAGCAACCTTAGGCCAAGAGACTAAGTTGGGGGTGTGGAGAAAAATGAGGAAAGTCAAGAAGTTTGTTAAATTTTTTTTACCCTTGATGAATTGTGTTGAAAGTGATGGAACCCCCTTATACAAAAAAGAATAAGAAAAATATTGAAAAGGATGTTGCAATGAATCTTGTGCAATGGATAAAAGAAAAGGGATGTCAGATGAACCACGCATAAAAAAAACTTAGGGTGGATTGTGAAAATCAAAAAGACTAAAAGAATAGGAGAAAAAGTGAAATGCAAGTCATGCTTCGTGAAGGTAGAAGTTACTAAGACAAAATAATCATACCTTTACCCTCAGGCCTTTGCAAGCCCTGCAAACCCTTAGTGATCTTGATTAAGATTAATATCATGTTCATTGGAAAATATGGGAAAGTGTATGGGTAGAATCATGCATGTGTTTATCTTTGGGAGTTTGAGAGTTTAGCTTGATTCCTCAATTCTTCAATCTTCATGAGCTTTTTGTGGGAATGGAATCATTCTTGATGTGAGGGCGTTCAAATTCTTTAGTTGAGCTTAAATTTTCATTTGAAACAAGCATTGTGAGCTTGATTTCTACTTGATGATGGCTAGTCACAGTTTGGAACTTGTAGTGCACAATTAAATATTGCATGGATAGATTAAACCTCATGTGCATTCATATTGAGTCTTGAGTAACACAATATGTAGACATCTCTATTGAACTGACTGATCTTGTGTTTTACATGAGGACAAGCCAAAGTTTAAGTTGGGGGTGTTGATGAATCGGACATTTCAAATCATTTATAGATTAATATTCAAAGTTTTAGTGTCCTCAATACCTATTTTATGCTCTAAATTGATGTTAAAATGCTAATGCACGAATGAAGGCAAAAGAACAAGGCAAGGGCATTATTGGGCAAAAAAGAGCGAAAAAAGATGAAGAAAAGCACGGTTGGTACTCACCAAAGCCAGTCAGCAAGTCGCCGAGAGGACCTTTAGCATGCTAAGAGTTCTAGCAGGCCAGCTATGGACAAGACCAACTCGGCGGGCAAATTGATGGTTTGGCGACGCCCGAATGGATCAGTGATATCTACTTTGTTCGCTTAAAGTTACCGAAAAGAGGTGGTGAAAGGCAAAACCAAGAAGGCGATGGAAAGGAGCACTCGGTGCATTATCCACTAGGTCGGTGAAATCCAACTTATTTCACCAAGTGGACTCCATAGCTGAAATTCTAGAAATGTATAAATGTAACTTTCGAAAGAAGAAAAACAGTTCCCACATTGTCTACTTTTGGATTTTTTATCCTAAGCATTCTAAGCATTGTTTTTGCACTTTCTAAGTAGAGATTTAGGGTTTTTTTTTAATTATTTTGAGCTTAATTTCAAGCATTTTGGAGATTTGTGGATTGTTGCCCAAGTTGATGGGAAACATAGTTGGTAACAATTTCTTGTTCTTTATTATGTTTGGCTAAGAAGCCCCCATTCTTGGGAGTGTGATTATGTATTTTAATGTTTCAATTAGAATATGGGGGTTAGTAGTTAATTATTTTATTATTGATTTGGAGTGGGTTCAATTAATAGTTTGAGTTTAATTGATGAATTGTAGTTGCAAATGCAATTCTAGTTCAGCATTCTAAGCTTGCTTAAGAAAGAAGTATTAGAGTTAAAACTATTAGTTTATGATTATAGTGATTTGGGTTATTGTATACTTAGCTTGAGAAAGTGGGTCTAAATCTGATCCTACTAATCAAGCTTGAAAAAGTAGATTGATTGAGGTATTGGATTGTTTGTATGTGTGTGCCTGTTGAGGTTCGAGATAACTAGCTTCATTCGTAATAGTTGATTAAGAAACAACTATTGCACCTAAATCCTAGCCTACCCACTAACATTCAATATATTTTAGTAAATAATAATTATCCATTTTGCTAATTTGGCATTCAATTGATCACACTCCCAAGAAATCCCCTCTATTTGATACTTCTGGTTGTTCGTAGTTGTTAATTGCTCACTCAACTCCCCCCATTTGACATTGATTGTCAACACTTAGTCATTTACTTTATTCTTTCGAAAATGTCTACATCTACACACGATTAGAACATCATTTTACTTCATAATCAAATTCTTTACCATATCACTCCATGTGGGATCAACCCCAACTCTTAGTTGGGTTTATACTTGTTAGCGACCGCCTACACTTAGAATTGGATGAAGTGTAGTTGAGCACTATCACAGACTTATTATTTTCAGTCCTTCCTTACTTTCAACTGTGGAATATGATGTAGGAGCTATGTCCTCATTCCTTCTTATGTACTAGATGGCTTTGAGATCAGGTGTAGATTTCCACTCTTCTTTATTAAGCTTTGGCATGTTGAAACTGTTTTAAATCTCTTTATCTATTATATTTTATGATGAAACCTAAGTGGTTTTTATGGGACCTCTTGGGGTCTTATACACCATGTTACGCCTAGGGGCTACCTTGGGTCGTGACAAACTTTAACCTCAAGGATTCAAAATAAAATTCACAAGGAAAGAGAATATAATTCATAATTTTAGTTAATGGATGATAATATAAAGCATATTATTGTTTGTAATGACTTGAATATGCTAAAATTTATTATAAAATAAATGATTACCCGTGGAATTCAAAATTTGTAATCCAACAAAATTATTGAAATTTATAATATGGCATATTTGCAAAAAAATAGTTTTTTTTTAAGTAGGTTGATTTATTATATTATTCATTTTATTTTACGTAGAATAATATGTGTAATAAGATCATGTCATGACAAAAACTATACCCTAGTTGTAACATGGAGTATAGGACCCCGAGAGGTCATATACAAGTTAATTAGCATAGATCATACAAGATAATATAAATAAAGATTTCAAAGAAACAGTTGTATATCATAAA
The DNA here is from genome assembly GCA_037074985.1 of Solanum bulbocastanum. Lineage (NCBI taxonomy): Eukaryota > Viridiplantae > Streptophyta > Magnoliopsida > Solanales > Solanaceae > Solanum > Solanum bulbocastanum. Next base: position 30,191,185 of record CM073599.1, on the reverse strand, counting down.
AGAGTTTGACAAACCACAAGTTTAACATAAGTCTTAATAAGACATATATTACATCTGAAGAGTGATAGGGACATAACACATATATCACATAAGGTTTGAAAACTGAAATACAGAAAACAATAAAAGTGTTTGGTCCTCGAAACATGAGGGCTCACCAATCCTTAAGTACCAATAGATCAACTAGCCACAAGTGTTAGAGGTAGGAGCGTCTAACTCTATATTAGTGAAACAATGTAGGAACAAGTATGCATTAGAACATTTCATGTACTAAGTATGGTAGCAATGCATAAGATTTATGAAATCATACTAAAAAGGACTTTACATACATGTAACCAAGATAAATCAGAAGACAAAAAGGGTTAGAAAACATAAATTATAATCATGGTCAATGTAATGCAAGCTTAACATATTTGAAACACTTTGTGAAATACATTGAATGTAACTTAGTTCATTATTGTAGGAATTTTACCATTAACTTCCTTAAGTCATGTGAGTTGTAACATGAAGTCCAATGTAATTCTCTCACACCAATAAGAGAGTGTCATATTTACCAAGGTAAGGACCATGAACTTATAGCTAAGGTGAATCCTCTAGCTAATGTTTATATGAGACAACATCTTATGGTGGCACATAATTTATGGGACATGGATAATCGTTGCTAGTCCACTCGGTGCTAAGTAAAATATCTCACAAAATATTCTTTAATCATTTTCATTTTCATCATCCATGGAAAGGAACAATTAAGCAACCAATAAAAGTTAGAAACATCAAAGAGTAGCTCATTCGACCATGCGTGAAAATATCTTTCACTATCCCTGATCTTTACATATTAGCTTTATAAGACTCATAGTCATTAACTTCATACTAAAAATGCCACACTACTAATGGAAATAGTTTGAAAGTATGATTTATAATCATTGAAGACATATCTATATACCATAATAATGATGATTTATAATCATTGAAGACATATCTATATACCATAATAATGATGACCTAATTTAGGAAAATATCTCAAAAGCATTGATGGAAAATCTAGAAGTCATTCATGTCATGTGGTCAAGCTTCATGGAACATATAAGATACCTTCACCTAGATGTTTACTTGAGTCATAATCATTACTTTCATAAAACATGCATAATTTCAATAAATCATAGTTCATAACCTTCATCATGTGTTCAAAGTAAAAAATCATGGATTAGGCATGGTTCATATGAATTCAAATCAAAAACATGTAATTACTTCAGTTCATGCATTAAAAGATAGAAAAACTCTATTGAATCTTAATTGAAAAGAACCCATGAATATTGAAAAAACCCTACCTTTGAATTGAGAATTCTAACTTGTAAAATTTGAAATTTGAAATTGTTACGACCCAAAGTACATCCTAGACATGACATGGCCTATAAAACCCTAGAAGGCCCTACACATGCCACTTAGCATACATTATACAAAATAATAGAAACCAAAAGAGCTTAAGAGTAGCATTTTATATTAAAGAGTTTGACAAAAGTAGCGGAAGTCTACTCAAATCATAGATTATGCATTGGTTCATATGAATTCAACTCAAAAATATGTAATTACTTGAGTGCATGCATCAAAATCTACAAAACTATTGATTGAATCATAACTGAAAAGAACCCATGAATATTGAAAAAACCCTAACTTTGAATGGAGAATTATAACTTGTAAAACTTGAGATTTCGGAAACCCTATTGTCACGACCCAATGTATTGCCTAGACGTGACATGGCATTCAAGACCATGACAAGCCCTACACATGCCGCTTAGCGTACATCATACAAGATAATAGAAAACCAAAAGAGTTTAAGAGTACATTTTATATTAAAGAGTTTAACAAAAGTTGTAGAAGTCTAACATAAGTCTCAAAGATGACTATTACATCAAAGGAGTGATTGGGATGTAACTCATACATCACATACAACATCCAAAAAGAAAAGACATGAAAGAAATAAAATGAGTTTCGGTGCTCAGAAAATATATGATGACTCACCAATCTTCAATATCTATATAAGATCACTAGCGATGAGTATGGGAAGTAGGAGAATCAGACCCTACATCAGTTAAACAATGTAGGAAAAAGTATGTGTTACTGCATGGAATGTACCAAATATGATAGTGATGCATAAGATTTATGACATCATGCTAAAAGGACTTTATATGACATGCAATAACCAAGCTAAATCATAACATAACATGTTAGAAAACATAAGTCATAACCATGGTCAAGGCAAGCTATGCATCTTTAAAAAACATTTTAGATAACTTTTAGAAAGTAACCTTAGTTTATTATTTGTGGGAGATTTACCTTTAATTGGCATATTGACTATGTGATCTATAACATAGAATCAAATGTCTATCCCACACGGAAAAGAGATGTCGTTACTTGGAAAGGTAAGAACCATTAACTTCTATATTAAGTGCATCCACTAGTAATGTCTTTTTAGAAAAGCCTATGCTGGCACATAGTTATGGGACATGGGTAGTCATAATTTGTCCACTTGGTGCAAAGTATAAATCCCATAAAATAGTCATTAACTTATTTTATCTTATCACTGTGAGACATGGTTAATCTCGGGTTGTCTTACAATCCATGGAATGGGACATCAAGTTAAATGCAAACTAGAGTTCATAAAAATGGCTTATTAATCTCAGGTGAGAAAGCCTTTCAACCTTATGAATCCTTTATGTGAGAAAATCCTTTCACAATCATCATATGAGTAGCATGTGAGAAATCCTTACAAAATAACAACAAAAACATTTATGCTTTACTCTCAAAGCAACCTTAAATCATTTTCATCAATTTCCTAAAGAAATATGCATATCTTCATAAATTCATCTTTCATAGTTCAAAAGCTTCATCATATGAGAAAATCTAGAAATCATTGATCATGCATGGGTTCAAGTGAATTCAACTTTAAAACATGTTATTATCTCTATACATGCAGAAAAAGACATAAAACAATCAATTAGATCATAATTGGAAAGAACTCATGAGGTTGGATAAAACTCTAACTTCAGTTGGAGATTCTAACTTGTAAAATAGGAGAATATAGAAATCCTATAGAGGAAAGGACTCCATAGGTGAATACCATCATACCTTTATTCCCAAAGCTCAAAATTAATGGTGAATTTTTAGAGTTGATCTTGAAACCCTAGCCTTCTTCTTCAAGCATTAGAGAGAAATATTGGGAAAGAACTTGGAGGGATTTTGGAAAATTTGAAGAATAATCTAGAGTACTTATATTTAAGGCTTAAAAGACTTATATAGGGTCTAGGATTAGGATTAAAATGACATAGTTTAGGCACTAATCAAATAGGCAAAAGATCAAATTTCCCTAAAAAAATAATTGACAAGCCCTCACTGACGGATTAGACCTACGGTTGTAGATCTTACTACGAACCGTCCTAGTCGACTGTTGGTGGGGTTTAGGGACTTGCATTTGGACCATCATGCAAAGGGACCCATGTACAATCCGTAGGTCCACTTACAGACCATGCATACAAACCGTAGGTCCTAACTTTGACCCTCAATTTTCACTAGTCTGGGCTCACCTACGAGACCTACCTACCACTCATATATAGAATGACAAACGACCTAATAAATCGTAAAAATGGTAGTGGAACTTTACTTTCAAAATTTGTACACCCCTCCATTTACGATTCTCACCTACAACTCGTAATTGTCACGACCCACGGGTACCCCCTAAACGTAACAAGGTACGTAAAACCCCTAAAGGAACCATGTAAGCCACTTAGTACATCATAACATAAAGCATTAGAATAATAAGAGTAAAAACACATTTAAGTTAAAAAGTTTCATAAAATCAAAGAGGAAGTCTAGACTTGACTCAATTAGCAATCTATTACAATTGAAGTATCAAGTAACAGCATATTCCTCTTTATTCATTATAAATCGTGTCAGTCACTATTCATGAATAGTAGAAGTCAACTACTGTTCAGAAATAGTAACCTGTAAACTTTGTATATATATATATATATAAGTTAGGAGAAGGGGATCAGGATCCCTCATCTCCACATTTCCCTCACTTAGCTCTCTAATTCCGCAACCCCCCAAATTGGTATCAGAGCTAGATAAGAAAAAATATTTATGGAGAAATCTAACATCAACCAGGAAGCTATGAAGGAATCAACTTCAGAAAATCTACAAACAAAGGTATGTTCATATTTCAATATGAATAGCTAAACTATCTTATTCCTGATAATCTCTTGATTATTATTTGATTATTATCATGTTATAGTATTGTTATATTGAATGAATTCGAAGTAATTTGCTATGAACGAAGGTAGGCTGAGAATAGGTAAGCCCAGACTATGCCATCCGAAACCAAAAACCCAGTTAGGCAAGAGAGAAGCCGTTTTAGGGGAAGTACGAAGTTGTTGAAGGCGCTGTTAGGGTAACTGATTGAAGCTGAAAATCATAGTAATGACCAAAAGAATTTGTTCAGAATAACTTTAATATAACCTGATAATTGATAATAATAAATAAGAGGTTGGAAGGAATAAACTGTTTAGAAATTATGAAAATGATGAACACATACTTGCTAGATAAAGATTATAACTATAAAATACTTATTTTATATATCCTTAGAACACTTAATATAGACATAAAAAGAAAAATTTATGACCTTTTAATTACTGAAGAAATGTCAGAAATAAACCAGATATTCGAATTAATAACACAAAATTGGCCTGAACTAACTATACAAAGTATATATGAACTATATGACTCATATTCAGATTAATGATAAACTACGACTATTTAACATATTGGCGACAAACTATGGAAGATTTAGATCTACTAAATAAAATTTTACTAGATAATATTATAACATATCTAAGAACCCAAGATATAGAATACTTGGAATATATTTTAGAAAATACAAAAGAAATACGAAATCTTATAATAAGAAAACAAGAATATTATGAAAAGATATTTTCACCAGAAAATTAAAATGGATGAGACCTATAGAGAACAATTATTAGACAAAATTAATGAAATAAAACAGGAAATAGAATTTAGACAAAATAGACTAGAATATAATATATGTGCAGGAGTATGCCAAAAATCTATAAAAGCACAAAGAAAAACGATATTCTTATTAGATTTACAATTACAACACTTAGAATATAAATATCAACACGATTTATAATGAATAAAGAGGAATATGCTGTAGAAGAAAAAATATATAAAAGTCAAGACGGATTAGAAATAAAGATAATACATTCAAACTTAGAAAGAAGATATAAAAAAATAGGAAACCAACTATACCTAATGCCAGATAAAGAATCAGCAAAATTAGAAGATAGTCTAACAACTATGGTACGATTAAATAAAGAAAATGAAGAGATAAATAGAAAAAAGGAAATTGAAAAAATTAGAGAACAAGCTAAAAAAGAAATTAAACAAATAGAAGAAGTAAAAGATACTAGAATTCAAGAATTACAACAAGAATTAGAAAGACTTAAACAATTATATGAAGAAAAATTAAGAATAAAAGAAGAAAATAAGAAAAGAGCTGAAGAATTAAAATTAAATCAAGAAATAGAAAAAATGAAAACAATGTTAGAAGAAACAGAAGAATTACCTGAATTAAAAATAGATGAATTAGAAATAAATGAAATAAATGAAGAAGAAAATGATAATATTTCAGAAAATAATTCTGAATCGTATTCAGAAACATATACTGAACTTATAGAAAAAGATAAAAATATAGAAATAAATGTAGGAAATTTAGATGAAAAACCCAGTACTTCAAATTCTAAAACGAGAATAGATACAACCCCAACATATTATACTTACGAACAAGAAAGAAGAGATAAAGTTTTATGGGATAAAAGACTAAATAAAAATTGGACACCGAGACAAACTACAGATCAAAATAATTTCTTAGACTTAGACTGTGTAGCAGATACAAATAAAACAATTCAATTATGAATAGGCTATATATCAAAACAATTAATAGACAATAAAATATCAATAATAGATGCCCCAGGGTACATAGAAAGAACGCTTATAGGAACAGTAAAAATATGGTTAAAAAATTTAACATCAACAAGCTTAACAACACTAAGAAATCATAATAAACCTAATAATGAAATAGCAACATCAGCAATAGACATATTAGATAAATACGAAATATCAATTAGAAATGAATTTGGTAGTATGACAACAGAAATAGAAGAACAACAACAAGATAAAATAATAAACAGAAATTTAATGAATAAATTAGCAATATGTAAAATGAGTTACATAGATGAATATACATGTGCATTTAGAGAATATTACTATAAAGGAATATATACAAATGATGAAAGTAGAGAAATAAGAAAATTATATTACACAAAATTACTAGAACCATTTAGTTCAAAAATAATAAAAGATTGGGAAGAATCTAATACAGTAGATACACTAGGAGCTAGAATAAAATTCTTACAACAATGGTTTATGAAATTATGCGAAAAACATAAAGAAGATTTAAAATTAGAAAAAATATTAGTAAAAAACCTAGCATATTGTACAAGCAAAATAGCACCCCAATTTGGATGTAAAAATCCATATAAATACAAGAAAAGGATAAAGAAATATAAACACTTCAAAACAAAATATAAAAATATAATCCCAAGAAAAAGATATTATATAAAAAATTATAAACAAAAAAGACCACATAGAGTAAAGAAAAATATAACAGAATGTAAATGTTATAATTGTGGAAAACTAGGACATTTAGCTAGAGATTGTAAATTACCAAAAGATTTAAAGAAAAAACAAATAACAGAAATACTAATAGAAAACGACACATATAAACAGATAGATTATTTAGATTATGATTTAGAAGATGAAGATAGTATATACGAAATAACAGATAATGAATTAGAAAATGAAATAGAGTCATTTTCAGATTATGACTGAAAGCGACATAAAGATAATAAGTAAAGAAGAATATCAAGATAACGAATATACAGAACAAAAAATAATATTTGACAATAATATGTTTGAACAAATAAAAGGAAAAGAATTAGACTTAAGCATAGATAAAATATTAGAAGTCCCTAGATTAAAAAACTTATTTAAATTACAACACGATGAATATTATGTAGTAAGCCAAAAAGAACATGTAATAGATTGTAAATATATCAAAGGAAAAGCTAAAATACCCATCATAAATAAGAAAATAATTAATAAAGAAATCCAAGATTTAAAATCAAAGAATCCAATAAAATATGTACATTTAGGAGCAACAGAAATATTAATAAAAGCATGTTTTAGAGAAGGAATAGATACACCTATAGAATTATACCTAGCAGATGATAGAATAATTCAACCTATGGAGAAAAGCATAATAAGTGCAGTTAGAGGAAATTTAATATACCAAAAATTTAAATTTATTATAAGTGCAAATTATTCAGTAGCAATAGAAGACAAAAACATAGATAAATCACTAGTACTATACTGGAAAATGTCAGGCATAGAACTAGCACCAGGAAGTAAAATATTTACAGCAAGATGTAAAAATTTATATGTATTAACTACAAAACATAAAATAACAGCAAAAAATAAGATTCAGAAAATCAAAATAGAAAATCCATTTGATCAAATAATTACAGTAATAGATAATAATGATTACAGTTATAAAGAAATAGATATTGAAGAAGATTTAGAGATAGTAAAAGAAAGATTAAGTACATCTAAAAGATTAAGCTACGATACACCATCATCATCAAGAAATAGTACATCTAGAAGATTAGATTGCAACCTAATATCTAAGTTATTAGAACAAAAGAACGATGAAATACAACCATACCAATATTATATAACAGGAATATTAGACCAAAGAAAATATTTAATAAACATAAATACAGGACAAGTAGAAAACCAAATCATAAGAGAACTAGTAAAAGAACATGAAATAATTACAGGAGAAAATATAAACAACGAATTACCTAGAGCTTTGGTAACAAATCATAAGAGAACTAGTAAAAGAACATGAAATAATTACAGGAGAAAATATAAACAACGAATTACCTAGAGCTTTGGTAAATATAGAAGAAACTACTGAACAAGAACTAATTATTGGAGGAATACCAATAAAAATAAAATTTAAAATACACCAAGGAAATAATAATATTACTTTAGGAATAAAATGGTTAGAAACAGTTAAACCATATAATATAGATGATAAACAACTAACAATACATTACGAAAACAAAAAGGTAATTATTAAAAGAACAATTATATGATAAAATAACATTTTAACATCCTAATATAATGACAAAAATATATATTTTAGCAAAAATAATTATAGAAGGATACTATAATAGATATTACACACCTATGATAGACACAGGAGCAGAAGCAAATATGTGTAAACATAATTGCCTGCCAGATAGTAAATGGGAAAAGTTAAAAACACCATTAATAGTAACAGGATTTAATAATGAAGGAAGCATGATAACACATAAAGCTAAAAATATAAAAATACAAATATGGGATAAAATATTATTAATAGAACTTTATAAAAATAGAGTTCCTTTAGTTACTCGTTTATAGGTTAAAAAGGCTTTGTATAGTTCAGGTATTTTCGATATTTCGTCTCCTGTAGCTGTGTACACTGTACTAAGTAGTCCGTAATTGTAACAAGTTGTTACCAAATTTGTATTTGTACCTGGTAGGGCAATTAACTTGTTGTATCCTTGTAGATGTTGAGTAATGTAATCGGTATTTGGTTCTTTTGGATTTATAGCTCTGGGGTTTTTATTTAAGTAGGTTTGGATTTTATAAATATTTTCTGTATATGTACGGGTAATATGGGTATATGTATTTTTCTGTTGGGCTAGGCTGTTTTTATAAGTAGTTGTTTGTGGAGTAGGCACAGATTTTTGTATTTTTGGAGCTGTATATGGTTTATCAAAGAGTTTATTCATATTTGTATTTGTATAACTTTTTTCTTCTGTAGTTTTCTTTGTAGCTCCAGATGTACCTGCATCTGCATTTAAACAAACATTATGGGTTTTTTGGAGTTTCCCAACGTCTCCTTCTAGCTCTGGAATTTTAACGTCTTCCGATCGACGTAGCTCCGCATTTTTAACATCATGCTGCTGACTACTAGCTTGCTCTTTGAGCTTTTGTATCTCACCTTCCATACTGTCCACTTTTTTGCAAAGTGTAGTTAGGAGGTTAAGTATCTGATCCATTGTATTTGTTTGTTCAGTATTTTTCTCTTGAGAGGTGATCTGCAATCATATTTTTGTCAGTTTTTATAACTTCAATTGTAAATGAAAAATTTAATATGTTAACTACTAATCTTCTTATCTCTTTCGTTGTAACTGAATCTTGTACCTTCTTATCCACCATTTAACCTGTGTATTATCTGTTCTAACAATGAATTTGTTATATACAATATATGGTTCAAAAGCTAATAAACATTTATATAAGGCAAATAGTTCTTTTCTATTTATTTCCCATTTTATTTGTGGGTCTTTATATGATCCGGAATAATATCTGCAGTGATGTTCGATTTTGTCATTTATGTACTTATATTTTAATACTCCTCCGTAACTATGATTACTAGAGTCTGTTTCTACTATATAAGTAAATTGTCTATTTTCATCTGGAAAATATAGTTTTGGTAAATCTTTACACATAATTTTTATTTTTCTGATATATTTTTTATCTTGTTCATCAAAGTGATATTCTATATCTTTCTTTAATTTTTTCTGTAATGGTTTTAAATTTTCTGCTAATTTTGGTATATATTCCCTTACTTGATTAACTAATCCTAAAAATGATTGTAATTTTTTCTTAGTATCTAATAATTCTTCAGAATTAGATATTTTTTGTACAATATGTGTTTGCATTTTTATTCCATTTTTATCTATTTGAATTCCTAAGAATTCTATTTGATTTTTCATAATTTCAGCTTTCTTTTTAGATAAGCTAATTCCTGATATTTCTATGATATGTATAAATTTTTCTAATAATTTTAGATGTTCTTCTTTTGTTTTTGAGTATAATAATATATCGTCTATATATACTATGCAATTTTCTAGTTGGTTAAAGTATGTATCCATAAAGTGTTGATATCTACCTGGTGCGTTTTTATATCCAAATGGTAAAACATTCCACTCGTAAAATCCTTGGGGTACAGTAAATGCTGTTAAATGTTTAGATTCTTCTTCTAGTTTTAGGTGGTAAAATCCTGATTTACAGTCAAATTTACTAAAGTAATTATATCCTTGTATTTGTCTTACTTTTAATATTTTATTAGGTATGGGGTAATTATATGTTTTAGTTTTTGCGTTTAGATTTCTATAATCAATAACCATTCTACTTTTACCTCTTTTTTGTTCACTATGTTTATTTACTATAAATGCTGGACTGTTATGTTTACTATTACTTTCTTGTATATATTTATTTTCTAATAATTCATTTATATGCATTTTAAATTCTGATTGGTCTTCAAAATTATATCTTAATGGTTTCTGTGTTATTATACTATTTTCATCTATTAGTTCAATTTTTACTTTTGTTTTATGTTTATCCCATCCTTGTAATGGGTTTTCATTATATAATGAGTTTAATTTATCGTTTATTGCTTGTATTTTATCTATTGTGAATATTATAATTTCTATTTTATGATCATTATTTGATATATTTTCTAATTTCTGGGTAATTTTTTCACTTCCTTTTATCCATGGTGTATTTTTTCTGATTTTATTATTAATTCTTTTTGCTCCTATCTTATGATTACATATGGTAGTGAACCACCAATGTGTTTTTGTTATAGTATGTGGATATAGTTTATCTAAAAAAGGCATTCCTAATAATATATCTTTATTTGTAAATTCATAACTATAGATTTCATCTATTAATAATATTTTATCCCATATTTGTATTTTTATATTTTTAGCTTTATGTGTTATCATGCTTCCTTCATTATTAAATCCTGTTACTATTAATGGTGTTTTTAACTTTTCCCATTTACTATCTGGCAGGCAATTATGTTTACACATATTTGCTTCTGCTCCTGTGTCTATCATAGGTGTGTAATATCTATTATAGTATCCTTCTATAATTATTTTTGCTAAAATATATATTTTTGTCATTATATTAGGATGTTAAAATGTTATTTTATCATATAATTGTTCTTTTAATAATTACCTTTTTGTTTTCGTAGTTATAGTATGTGGATATAGTCTATCTAAAAAAGGCATTCCTAATAATATATCTTTATTTGTAAATTCATAACTATAGATTTCATCTATTAATAATATTTTATCCCATATTTGTATTTTTATATTTTTAGTTTTATGTGTTATCATGCTTCCTTCATTATTAAATCCTATTACTATTAATGGTGTTTTTAACTTTTCCCATTTACTATCTGGCAGGCAATTATGTTTACACATATTTGCTTCTGCTCCTGTGTCTATCATAGGTGTGTAATATCTATTATAGTATCCTTCTATAATTATTTTTGCTAAAATATATATTTTTGTCATTATATTAGGATGTTAAAATATTATTTTATCATATAATTGTTCTTTTAATAATTACCTTTTTGTTTTCGTAATGTATTGTTAGTTGTTTATCATCTATATTATATGGTTTAACTGTTTCTAACCATTTTATTCCTAAAGTAATATTATTATTTCCTTTGTGTATTTTAAATTTTATTTTTATTGGTATTCCTCCAATAATTAGTTCTTGTTCAGTAGTTTCTTCTATATTTACCAAAGCTCTAGGTAATTCGTTGTTTATATTTTCTCCTGTAATTATTTCATGTTCTTTTACTAGTTATCTTATAATTTGGTTTTCTACTTGTCCTGTATTTATGTTTATTAAATATTTTCTTTGGTCTAATATTCCTGTTATATAATATTGATATGGTTGTATTTCATCGTTCTTTTGTTATAATAACTTAGATATTAGGTCGCAATCTAATCTTCTAGATGTACTATTTCTTGATGATGATGGTGTATCGTAGCTTAATCTTTTAGATGTACTTAATCTTTCTTTTACTATCTCTAAATCTTCTTCAATATCTATTTCTTTATAACTGTAATCATTATTATCTATTACTGTAATTATTTGATTAAATGGATTTTCTATTTTGATTTTCTGAATCTTATTTTTTGCTGTTATTTTATGTTTTGTAGTTAATACATATAAATTTTTACATCTTGCTGTAAATATTTTACTTCCTGGTGCTAGTTCTATGCCTGACATTTTCCAGTATAGTACTAGTGATTTATCTATGTTTTTGTCTTCTATTGCTACTGAATAATTTGCACTTATAATAAATTTAAATTTTTGGTATATTAAATTTCCTCTAACTGCACTTATTATGCTTTTCTCTATAGGTTGAATTATTCTATCATCTGCTAGGTATAATTCTATAGGTGTATCTATTCCTTCTCTAAAACATGCTTTTATTAATATTTCTGTTACTCCTAAATGTACATATTTTATTGGATTCTTTGATTTTAAATCTTGGATTTCTTTATTAATTATTTTCTTATTTATGATGGGTATTTTAGCTTTTCCTTTGATATATTTACAATCTATTACATGTTCTTTTTGGCTTACTACATAATATTCATCGTGTTGTAATTTAAATAAGTTTTTTAATCTAGGGACTTCTAATATTTTATCTATGCTTAAGTCTAATTCTTTTCCTTTTATTTGTTCAAACATATTATTGTCAAATATTATTTTTTGTTCTGTATATTCGTTATCTTGATATTCTTCTTTACTTATTATCTTTATGTCGCTTTCAGTCATAATCTGAAAATGACTCTATTTCATTTTCTAATTCATTATCTGTTATTTCGTATATATTATCTTCATCTTCTAAATCATAATCTAAATAATCTATCTGTTTATATGTGTCGTTTTCTATTAGTATTTCTGTTATTTGTTTTTTCTTTAAATCTTTTGGTAATTTACAATCTCTAGCTAAATGTCCTAGTTTTCCACAATTATAACATTTACATTCTGTTATATTTTTCTTTACTCTATGTGGTCTTTTTTGTTTATAATTTTTTATATAATATCTTTTTCTTGGGATTTTATTTTTATATTTTGTTTTGAAGTGTTTATATTTCTTTATCCTTTTCTTGTATTTATATGGATTTTTACATCCAAATTGGGGTGCTATTTTGCTTGTACAATATGCTAGGTTTTTTACTAATATTTTTTCTAATTTTAAATCTTCTTTATGTTTTTCGCATAATTTCATAAACCATTGTTGTAAGAATTTTATTCTAGCTCCTAGTGTATCTACTGTATTAGATTCTTCCCAATCTTTTATTATTTTTGAACTAAATGGTTCTGGTAATTTTGTGTAATATAATTTTCTTATTTCTCTACTTTCATCATTTGTATATATTCCTTTATAGTAATATTCTCTAAATGCACATGTATATTCATCTATGTAACTCATTTTACATATTGCTAATTTATTCATTAAATTTCTGTTTATTATTTTATCTTGTTGTTGTTCTTCTATTTCTGTTGTCATACTACCAAATTCATTTCTAATTGATATTTCGTATTTATCTAATATGTCTATTGCTGATGTTGCTATTTCATTATTAGGTTTATTATGATTTCTTAGTGTTGTTAAGCTTGTTGATGTTAAATTTTTTAACCATATTTTTACTGTTCCTATAAGCGTTCTTTCTATGTACCCTGGGGCATCTATTATTGATATTTTATTGTCTATTAATTGTTTTGATATATAGCCTATCCATAATTGAATTGTTTTATTTGTATCTGCTACACAGTCTAAGTCTAAGAAATTATTTTGATCTGTAGTTTGTCTCGGTATCCAATTTTTATTTAGTCTTTTATCCCATAAAACTTTATCTCTTCTTTCTTGTTCGTAAGTATAATATGTTGGGGTTGTATCTATTCTCGTTTTAGAATTTGAAGTACTGGGTTTTTCATCTAAATTTCCTACATTTATTTCTATATTTTTATCTTTTTCTATAAGTTCAGTATATGTTTCTGAATACGATTCAGAATTATTTTCTTCTTCATTTATTTCATTTATTTCTAATTCATCTATTTTTAATTCAGGTAATTCTTCTGTTTCTTCTAACATTGTTTTCATTTTTTCTATTTCTTGATTTAATTTTAATTCTTCAGCTCTTTTCTTATTTTCTTCTTTTATTCTTAATTTTTCTTCATATAATTGTTTAAGTCTTTCTAATTCTTGTTGTAATTCTTGAATTCTAGTATCTTTTACTTCTTCTATTTGTTTAATTTCTTTTTTAGCTTGTTCTCTAATTTTTTCAATTTCCTTTTTTCTATTTATCTCTTCATTTTCTTTATTTAATCATACCATAGTTGTTAGACTATCTTCTAATTTTGCTGATTCTTTATCTGGCATTAGGTATAGTTGGTTTCCTATTTTTTTATATCTTCTTTCTAAGTTTGAATGTATTATCTTTATTTCTAATCCGTCTTGACTTTTATATATTTTTTCTTCTACAGCATATTCCTCTTTATTCATTATAAATCGTGTTGATATTTATATTCTAAGTGTTGTAATTGTAAATCTAATAAGAATATCGTTTTTCTTTGTGCTTTTATAGATTTTTGGCATACTCTTGCACATATATTATATTCTAGTCTATTTTGTCTAAATTCTATTTCCTGTTTTATTTCATTAATTTTGTCTAATAATTGTTCTCTATAGGTCTCATCCATTTTAATTTTCTGGTGAAAATATCTTTTCATAATATTCTTGTTTTCTTATTATAAGATTTCGTATTTCTTTTGTATTTTCTAAAATATATTCCAAGTATTCTATATCTTGGGTTCTTAGATATGTTATAATATTATCTAGTAAAATTTTATCTAGCAGATCTAAATCTTCCATAGTTTGTCGCCAATATGTTAAATAGTCGTAGTTTATCATTAATCTGAATATGAGTCATATAGTTCATATATACTTTGTATAGTTAGTTCATGCCAATTTTGTGTTATTAATTCGAATATCTGGTTTATTTCTGACATTTCTTCAGTAATTAAAAGGTCATAAATTTTTCTTTTTATGTCTATATTAAGTGTTCTAAGGATATATAAAATAAGTATTTTATAGTTATAATCTTCATCTAGCAAGTATGTGTTCATTATTTTCATAATTTCTAAACAGTTTATTCCTTCCAACCTCTTATTTATTATTATCAATTATCAGGTTATATTAAAGTTATTCTGAACAAATTCTTTTGGTCATTACTATGATTTTCAGCTTCAATTAGTTACCCTAACAGCGCCTTCAACAACTTCGTACTTCCCCTAAAACGGCTTCTCTCTTGCCTAACTGGGTTTCCGATTTCGGATGACATAGTCTGGGCTTACCTATTCTCAGCCTACCTTCGTTCATAGCAAATTACTTCGAATTCATTCAATATAACAATACTATAACATGATAATAATCAAATAATAATCAAGAGATTATCAGGAATAAGATAGTTTAGCTATTCATATTGAAATATGAACATACCTTTGTTTGTAGATTTTCTGAAGTTGATTCCTTCATAGCTTCCTGGTTGATGTTAGATTTCTCCATAAATATTTTTTCTTATCTAGCTCTGATACCAATTTGGGGGGTTGCGGAATTAGAGAGCTAAGTGAGGGAAATGTGGAGATGAGGGATCCTGATCCCCTTCTCCTAACTTACATATATATACAAAGTTTACAGGTTACTATTTCTGAACAGTAGTTGACTTCTACTATTCATGAATAGTGACTGACCCTTACTATTTACACAGTACTTGACCTCTACTATTTACACAGTAACCGACTCTTACTATTTACATAATTGACATTTTACTATTGATTACTATTCATCAATAGTATCCTGTCGGTGACTCCGAATAAAAACAAACTACTTTACTTTACTTTACAAAAGAAACAAAAAACTTTACAAAAAGGAAGATGAGCTTCCTATTCTACTTTTGACTAATTTACATATCTGTCTTCGTTATAGCTTTTGTTTTGTCGGCTGTCTTCATCAGCCTGCCGGCTTATCTTGTATCTTCTTTGTGATAGTTTTATTCCAGCTGTACGGTTGGGACATTGTTATCTTCCCCGTGACATTTGGAACATATGTGTTCTGAATATTTGCTGCTAATTGTTGTACAATATCTTGTTAATAATACTGGTGAAATGAAATTTTTCTTGATAGCTCGTGTAGTTGGTGTATTTTCTGGTTTTAGGAGGCTTAGTATCCATTGACGTATTTCCTCCATATCTCCTTCTCTTGTTTCTCGACAGTTTGAATATATCATTGTATTATCTCGGCTATAGTAACTCCATATTGTATTATTATTTAGGTAATTATTTGCTAACTCCGTTAATATTGTAGCTATTCCGATAACTCTTTTATTGGCGTAGAAATCAGGAATATCTACAATAGGTATCTCATCTTGTTTTTCTATCTTTTCCGGAATTAACATATCTCTGGTCAAACCAATTTTTATAACCTGTATAACTGGTTTTATCTCGTCATATAGTATTTCTGCTGTGGCTGAATAGAACTTTATAAAAAATAGAGTTCCTTTAGTTACTCGTTTATAGGTTAAAAAGGCTTTGTATAGTTCATGTATTTTCGATATTTCGTCTCCTGTAGCTGTGTACACTGTACTAAGTAGTCCGTAATTGTAACAAGTTGTTACCAAATTTGTATTTGTACCTGGTAGGGCAATTAACTTGTTGTATCCTTGTAAATGTTGAGTAATGTAATTGGTATTTGGTTCTTTTGGATTTATAGCTCTGGGGTTTTTATTTAAGTAGGTTTGGATTTTATAAATATTTTCTGTATATGTACGGGTAATATGGGTATATGTATTTTTCTGTTGGGCTAGGCTGTTTTTATAAGTAGTTGTTTGTGGAGTAGGCACAGATTTTTGTATTTTTGGAGCTGTATATGGTTTATCAAAGAGTTTATTCATATTTGTATTTGTATAACTTTTTTCTTCTGTAGTTTTCTTTGTAGCTCCAGATGTACCTGCATCTGCATTTAAACAAACATTATGGGTTTTTGGAGTTTCCCAACGTCTCCTTCTAGCTCTGGAATTTTAACGTCTTCCGATCGACGTAGCTCCGCATTTTTAACGTCATGCTGCTGACTACTAGCTTGCTCTTTGAGCTTTTGTATCTCACCTTCCATACTGTCCACTTTTTTGCAAAGTGTAGTTAGGAGGTTAAGTATCTGATCCATTGTATTTGTTTGTTCAGTATTTTTCTCTTGAGAGGTGATCTGCAATCACATTTTTGTCAGTTTTTATAACTTCAATTGAAAATGAAAAATTTAATATGTTAACTACTAATCTTCTTATCTCTTTCGTTGTAACTGAATCTTGTACCTTTTTAGTTATCCACCATTTAACCTGTGTATTATCTGTTCTAACAATGAATTTGTTATATACAATATATGGTTCAAAAGCTAATAAACATTTATATAAGGCAAATAGTTCTTTTCTATTTATTTCCCATTTTATTTGTGGGTCTGTATATGATCCGGAATAATATCTGCAGTGATGTTCGATTTTGTCATTTATGTACTTATATTTTAATACTCCTCCGTAACTATGATTACTAGAGTCTGTTTCTACTATATAAGTAGATTGTTTATTTTCATCAGGAAAATATAATTTTGGTAATTCTTTACACATAGTTTTTATTTTTCTGATATATTTTTTATCTTGTTCATCAAAGTGATATTCTATATCTTTCTTTAATTTTTTCTGTAATGGTTTTAGATTTTCTGCTAATTTTGGTATGTATTCTCTTACTTGGTTGACTAATCCTAAAAATGATTGTAATTTTTTCTTAGTATCTAATAATTCTTCAGAATTAGATATTTTTTGTACAATATGTGTTTGCATTTTTACTCCATTTTTATCTATTTGAATTCCTAAGAATTCTATTTGATTTTTCATAATCTCAGCTTTCTTTTTAGATAAGCTAATTCCTGATATTTCTATGATGTGTATAAATTTTTCTAATAACTTTAGATGTTCTTCTTTTGTTTTTGAGTATAATAATATATCGTCTATATATACTATGCAATTTTCTAGTTGGTTAAAGTATGTATCCATAAAGTGTTGATATCTACCTGGTGCAATTTTATATCCAAATGGTAAAACATTCCACTCGTAAAATCCTTGGGGTACAGTAAATGCTGTTAAATGTTTAGATTCTTCTTCTAGTTTTAGGTGGTAAAATCCTGATTTACAGTCAAATTTACTAGAGTAATTATATCCTTGTATTTGTCTTACTTTTAATATTTTATTAGGTATGGGGTAATTATATGTTTTAGTTTTTGCGTTTAGATTTCTATAATCAATAACCATTCTACTTTTACCTCTTTTTTGTTCACTATGTTTATTTACTATAAATGCTGGACTGTTATGTTTACTATTACTTTCTTGTATATATTTATTTTCTAATAATTCATTTATATGCATTTTAAATTCTAATTGGTCTTCAAAATTATATCTTAATGGTTTCTGTGTTATTATACTATTTTCATCTATTAGTTCAATTTAGCCCCTACAACATAGTTCTCAAATGAAAGTACAAGAAAAAGAAACTAAAACGTCAACATCCGTCCTCCAAGCATGAGGACTCACCAAAAGCAACGAGAATAGTAGATCCAAGCTTTGATCAAGAAGGAAGATCACCTCAAAGATCGGACCCTAAACTTATAGAAAAATGTAGAAAATATGGGTTTGTATAAAGATGCACTAAGTATGGTAGCCATACATAAAAACCTTGAAATATGCAAAAAGGGACATTTTAGTTGAAAAGCATGCATTTTACCAAGTTTAAGAATCAGCATGAGGATTAGTGCAAAAGCATAAGTCATAAGCATATTCAACATATAAGGTCATCATATCATATTGGAAACAAACCATAAATACCCTAAAAGCATCCTTGTGTAATGCATGAATAAGACTCCATAATCCTACCCACATTAAGCAAAGCTTATTGCATAATTATAGTTCATAACTCATATTCTTGTTCATATTATCATAATGGTATTAAGTTTAATCAACATAGACCATGTGAGCATAATCATGGAATCTGGTGTCTACCCCCACCGAAAAAGGGTTGTCCTAGTTGCCTACGGTAGAACCAAACTCTTAGCTTAGGTGGATCCACTAGTTAAAGACCTATCTAGGCATATAGTTTATGGGATAAGGAGATTGCTTCTAGAAACCCGGACTCAACTAAGGTAGAAGGTTTCCATCTCATGAGATACCTACTTTGGGAACTCAGACTCAACTAGTGTAGAAGGAACCCATTTGGAAAGCCGTACTCAACTAGTGTATATGCTTTCAAGGGGAAGCTAGACTCAATTATCATATAAGCTTCCATCTCATATTCATATCCACTCAGTGCTAAGCATTAATTCCCATAGGTTATCTATTAAGTCTTGACTTAAGTTCATATTAATGGAGGAATGTTTTTACACTCAATCCAATATAATTCATACGATAGCTCATTGATTCAATATGTGAGACTAGTCTTCCAACCTTAAGAATCACTACATAAGACAAACCTTTCACATCATATCATATTCATATGTAAGTGTGTACATAAGGGTAATCACCCAACCAACACAACATTTAGATCATAATCATGTTCACTTTACTATCAAAGTGATGTAGATGCATTTTCATAGGCCTAATAAACATACATAATTCTCATTCTTTGCCCTTCAAGGACCACAGATCACATTCAACCAACATATATAGAATTACTACATTATACATGGATGATAACATGATTTAATTACTATTATTACTATAACCATGATTTCTTAATACTCCTCATTCTACAATTCACCCACACTTTTACATCCAATTTGGGAAAATAGGGGAGTTCATGGATTCTTGAGGAATTCAACTTAAAATCATATAAAATCATCAATATATCCATAATAAAGCATAATCCAATCAATTAAAACGAATTTGAAAGGAGTCAATGAGATTGAAGTCAATAGGTTTTTGGGATATCTACCTTTGAAATTGGAGTGTTGGAAAGGGCTCCAGGGGTGAAGGCTACCCATGGATGAAGAACTACCATACCTTGATGAAGAATTACCACAAATTTGTGTGAAAAAACCCTCTTGTTCAAACCCTATCTTGATTCTCTTCTTCTTCTTCTTCTTCTTCCTTAAAGTTCTAGAAAGAAGATTTTGGGAGAAGTTGATTTTGATTTGTGAATTTCGGAACTATGAGGAGGATGAATAGATTTAGGGGTCTTAAAACATTATATAGTTAGTTTAAAATAATACAAAACAAAGTCACTTAATAATTAGTGAAAAAGGAAAACCCCAAAACACCCCTTAACTAATTCACAAAAATAGTTTCCAGGCATGACATATGGCCCCCTCACCCACGGACTGTGTATGGACCCACGACCTGTGTTGGTGAAGCGTGGGTTGTTTTCAATGACCTGTTTTTTGAGGGGTGGACCTATAGATGCCAACCCATGGAGTGTGCGTTGACCCACGAGGCATGGGTGCCCTCCGTGGTTTGGAAACCCTTCTAGGACTTTTCCTAAAGGACCCATGGTTGGTCCTTGGGGTTTAGGCCTTGAAGTTCTAACACGAAAACATGAATTTTAAGGTACGAGGAGGTACTTTCAAGGCTCTAACCCTAACGTCAAGCTCTAGCTTAGCCTACTAGCTTTTCGTTAGACTCTAGTTCAGTCTACTAATTTCCAGAATGTTACAATATCTCCTCCTTAGGAACATTCATCCTCGAATGACGATCTAGACACCTTACGAAATTAACGACTCAAGACAAGCAGCCCATCATGCATGAAACATAATAATAATGCACAATTCAAAGGAGGAAACATCAACTCCATCTCAAAACATAATCAATGCAATACAAGGGAGTAGGAACTACATCTAACAACCCAATATTTCTCATATTCATAGGAGGAGCTACCTTCTCCAACTAAAATAATGCTCAACACAACAACATGGAGCCAATATGCCAATTCTCTTAGAAGCATACTAAAGCATGTTCATCTACACATCCCATGAAGTCAAATAGGCAACTCATACTAAATGCACAACAACATGAGGAACATAACTCATGAAAACTCATTTTCTTAATAAACATGAATTTCATCAAGAACATGCATTACATAAGGAAATCATGGAAAAACTCATATAACACACATGACTTCCAAAACACTAAAACTCAAGGGGAACTATTTATCTCAAGCTTGAATAGGAGTAGAAGAAAAGAGATGAGAATATCGGAACTTCATATCAGCCTCGGCCTCGGCCTCTTAAGTAGCACCATCAACTAAATGATTTCTCCATAAAACTTTCACGTAAGCTATTTCTTTATTTCACAATCTCTTGACTTGTCGTTCTAAGATCTCTACCGAAACCTCTTCATATAAGAGAATTTCATCAACTCCCAACCCTTCTAGGGGAATAATGGATGTCGGATCTCCAATACACTTTTTAAGCATAGAAACATGAAATACTTAATGGACTGGGGCCAACTCATTTGGCAAATCCAACTCATAGGCAACCTTCCCAATATGTTGCAAAATTTGATATAGGCCTACATACCAGGGACTAAGTTTCCCTTTCTTGCCAAACCTCATCACACCCTTCATGGGTGAGATTTTCAAATAGACCCAATCAATAACTTCAAATTCTAGATCTCTTCTCCTTAGATCGTCATAAGACTTTTGTCTACTTTGAGCCATTCTCAACCTCTCTCTAATGAGCCAAACTTTTTCGATAGCTTCATAAACCGATTCGGGACAAATAAGAGAAATTTCACCTACCTCAAATCAACAAGTCGGAGACCTACATTTCCTACCAAACAAGGCTTCAAAGGAAGTCATACCAATACTAGAATGATAACTATTATTGTAGGAAAACTCTATCAATGGTAAGTAGTAATCCCAATTACCTTTATAATCTATCATGCATTCCCTCAACAAGTCCTTTAAGGTCTAAATGGTGCGTTCCACTTGACCATCCATTCGGGGATGAAAATTCATGCTAAGCTTGACCTTAGTACCAAGCCTTTTTGGAATGACTTACAAAAGTGTGAAGTAAATTGACTACCTCAATCCGAAATGATGGATAAAGGAACTCCATGTAACTTCACTATCTCCCTTATATACAAATTGGCATAATCTTCCGCCGAATGAGATACCTTGACGGGAATAAAGTGGGTTGATTTTGTCATCCTATCTATAATGACCCAAATATAATCATGTTGCCTTTGGGTATGAGGCAAACCCAAAGTAAAATTCATATTGATCACTTCTCACTTCAAAGTGGGAATTGATATATCTTGCAAAAAGTCTCCTAGCCTTTAATGCTCAATCTTAACATGTTGACAATGGGGACATTTGGCTACAAATTCTGCCAGATTCCTTTCCATATCATTCGACCAATAGATTTCCCGTAGATCAGGGTACATCTTGGTGGGATGAATAGAATACCGAGAACTATGACCTTTTTCTAAAATTTGTTCCCTCAAACCATCAACATCTGAAACACATAATCGACCTTGGTACCTAAGTACGCCATCTTCCCCTTGAGAGAAAGCCTCAACGGACTTCTTGAGTACGAAATATTTCAATTCAATTAATATTAGATCAAGGTCTTGTTTACACTTCACACCCACCACAAAGAAAGATTCGGAGCCATTATGAACCATGAAAACACCCTCGGTGGAATCCACTAGTTGGACACCTAGCTGGGCCAATCTATGCACCTCACGAGCCAATTCGTTCTTTTCATCTTCTACATGAGCCACACTACCCATAGACAATCTACTAAATGCATTTGCTACCACATTAGCTTTGTTGGGTAGGTAAAGGATACTAATGTCATAATCTTTCAAAAGTTCTAACCACCTTCTTTGTCGTAGATTTAAGCCCTTTTGACTAAATAGATATTGAAGAATCTTGTGATCGGTGAAAACATCCACATGGACCCCATACAAATAATGTCTCCATATTTTCAAAGAAAATACTACCGCCGCTAATTCAAGCTCATGGGTCGGATAATTCTTCTCAAGGACCCTAAGTTCCCTTGAAGAATCGGCAATCACCTTACCATCTTGCCTCAGTACACATCTCAAACCCACTCTAGAGGTGTCACAATATACAACAAAACCATCAATACCCTCCGGTAAGGTCAACACTGGAGCGGAAGTAAGTCTGTCTTTCAACTCTTGGAAGCTTTTATCACAAGCCTCCGACCACTCAAACTTAGCCTTCTTTGAGTCAAAGCCGTCAACGGAGAAGCAATGGAGGAAAACTCCTCAACAAACCTCCTATAGTAACCAGCCAAACACAAAAAACTTCTAATGTCGGAAGGAGTAAGAGGTCTAGGCCAATTCTTGATAACATCCATCTTCTTAAGATCTACCTCAATACCTTTGCTTGACACAATAAGACCAAGGAAAGCTATGGACCTCAACCAAAATTCACACTTGCTAAACTTTGCAAAGATTTGTTGGTCTTTAAGAACTTGTAATACAATCCTCAAATAGTTAATATGCTCATTTTCACTCCTTGAATAGATCAAAATATCATCGATAACCACTATCACAAACATGTCCAGATATTGTGGGAACACTTTATTCATCAAATCCATAAATGTCGCCGTGGCATTTGTCAACCCAAATGACATAACCACAAATTCATAGTGACCATATCGGGTCCTAAAGGTTGTCTTTGGAATATCAACCCCTCTCACCCTTAGTTGGTGCTAACCCAAATGAAGATCAATTATGGAGAAATAGCTAGCCCCTTGAAGTTGATCAAACAAGTCATTGATTCTCGGAAGGGGATATTTATTATTGATTGTTACATTGTTCAATTGACAATAATTAATGCATATTCTAAGAGGCCAATCCTTCTTTCTAACAAAAACTACTGGAGCACCCCATGGAGAGATACTCAAATGAATAAACCCTTTATCTAGCAAATCCATTAATTGTTCCTTCGACTCTTTCAACTCCGCCGAGCCATTTTATAAGGAGGAATTGTGATAGTTTGCATATCCGGTAAAAGATCAATGCCAAAATATATTCCCCCCTCAAGAGGAATACTGGGTAAATCATCAAGAACTTCTGGGAACTAATTCACTATCGGAACCAACTCTAACGAAGGGGTTTCGGGCGCAACATCCATCACCATAACAAGATTGTAAATGCACCCTTTGGAGATCATTTTCCTATCTTTAAGGCAAGAAACAAATTGACCTCTACGAATAGAATTTCCTCCCTTCCACTCTAAAATAGGATCATTTCGGAATTGGAACCTAACCACTCGATTTCTACAATCTATAGAGTCATAACATGCATGCAACCAATCCATACCTAAAATCACATCAAAGTCTTACATATCTAACTCAACCAAATCCACCAAGGTAACATTATGAGACAACAAATGGGACAACTTCTATAGACTCTTTTAGCCATCACCGAGTCACCAACCAGGGTAGAAACATAAAAAGGCTCTACTAACACTTTGATGAGTATTTCAAACTTCATGGCCACAAAAGATGTCACAAAGTACAAAGTGGCACCAGGATCTAACAAAGCATATACATCAATAGAAAAGACTTGCAAAATACCGGTCACCGCAACCAGGGAGCTCTCTTGGCTACATCGGGATTGAAGAGCATAAAAGCAGTTTTGCTTTTGAGCATTGGAGTTTGAACCTCTTAGAGAAGCTTTCTTATGTTCTCTTCCCTTAAACTTGAGCATATGACAATCTCTCATCTTGTGGCCAATCTTCCCACAACCATAGCACCCATTCAAGCCAACTAAGCATTTGTCATCATGTTTTCTACCACACTTTGCACAATTAGACCTAGCAACATAGGAACCACCACTATTGCCTACTTGAGGTTTAGGGTTAGACACCCTATCATTGTTTACCCTTGGAGGATAATAAGGAAAGACTTCATTGGAGAACGTTTGCTTGAACCTTGGTCGACCTTGTCCATTGGACCTAGCATTGGAGAAATTCCTATCACCAGTTCTAGCTCTTTTCATCTCCTTATTGTTGTCATGGAGTTTCTCTTCCTCCATATATTCAGCATACACCATGAGACGTGAGATATCCATATTATCATGAAGCATTGCCGAATGACATTTTTTTTCACCAATCTAGACAAACCTGTCAAATACCTACTCATCATACCCCTTGAGTCCGCCACCAAAACCGGAGCATACTTGGACAATTGGGTAAACTTTAGAGAATATTCTTGAACACTCATACCTACTTGATGAAGGTTAAAAAATTCTTCCACCTTAGCTTCCCTCAACTCTCGGGGAAAAAACCTATAAAGGAATACAAATTCGAATAATTCCCACTCTATTAGACCCGCTCTTACTGACCTATTGTTTTTCCATTGTATATACCATACTTGAGCAACACTTTTCAATTGATAAGCGGCTAGCTCCGCTTTCTTTACCGAAGTCACCCCCATGGCATCAATTATCATATAAACCTCTTCCAAAAATTCTTGAGGATCCTCCCCCACATTGGATCCAAGAAAAACGGAAGCGTTCATCCTAGAAAAATCCCTTAATCTAAAAGCCACTGAATTCACATTAGAGTTCATAGGAGGAATCATCTCTCTATTGGCTTGAGTTGTCACAACTTGAGCCAACAATTGGATAGTAGACCTAAACTTCGCATGGGTCACATTCTCCATTACGGGATCAGCCGGAGCTTGGTTAACTTGAGGAGCTTAATTACCTTGAGGAACTCTTTAATTCACATTCTCCTTATCCACCCTTCTTGATTTTGCCCTTCATGTATTCATTTCCTGAAGACAAAAGAGAAGGATTAAGTGATGGACTTTTATAGAGTTAAAATCTAAGGCACGACTTAAGAGTAATGAAAGATGTGAAATTTCCTAACATCTTACTGCCTCTTATTCATAAATGTGGCGTGCTTCACACTCATGAACAAGAATCTATTGGACATGGCTTATGAGACATCATCCTAGAATCATTTAAACCTTTTGCTCTAATTTCCAAGATTTTCACTACCCAAGGGTACTCCCTAAACGTAACAAGGCACACAGAACCCCTAAAGGAACTATGTAAGCCACTTAACATATCATAACATAAATCATTATAATAAAAAGAGTAAAAACGCATTTGAGTCCAAAAGTTTCATAAAATAAAAGTGGAGGTCTAGACTTGTCTCAATTAGCCATTTACTACACTCTAAGTATCAAATAGGGTCACAGCCCTTACAACATTGTTCTCAAATGAAAGTACAATAAAAAGAAACTAGAAAGTCAACATCCGTCCTCGAAGGATGAGGACTCACCAAAAGCAAGAGAATAATCGATCCAAGCTTTGATCAAGGAGGAACATCACCTCAAACACCAGACCCTACACTTATAGAAAATGTAGAAAACATGGGTTAGTACAAAGATGCAATAAGTATGGTAGCCATGCATAAAAACCTTGAAACATGCAAAAAGGGACATTTTAGTTGAAAAGCATGCATTTTACCAAGTTTAAGAATCATCATGAGGATTAGTGCAAAAGAATAAGTCATAAGAATATTCAACATATAGGTCATCAAATCATATTGGAAACATACCATTAATACCCTCAAAGCATCCTTCTGTAATGCATGAACAAGAACCCATAATCGTACCTACACTAACGAAAGCTTATTGAGTAACTATAGTTCATAACTCATATTCTTGTTCATATTATCAAAATGGGATTAACTTTAACCGACATAGACCCTGTGAGCTTAATCATGGAATCCGGTGTTTACCCTACACCGAAAAGGGGTTGTCCTACTTTCCTAAGGTAGAACGAAACTCTTAGCTTAGGTTGATCCACTAAATAAAGACCTATGTGGGCACATAGTTTATGGAATAAGGAGATTGCTTCAAGAAATCGGGACTCAACTAAGGTAGAAGGTTTCCATATCATGAGATACCTACTTTGAGAATCGGGACTCAACTAGTGTAAATGGAACCCATTTGGAAAGCCGGCCTCAACTAGTGTATAAGCTTTCAAGGGGAAGTGGGACTCTACTATCATATAAGATTCCGTCTCATATTCATATCCACTTGGTGCTAAGCATTAATGCCCATAGGTATCTATTAAGTCTTGAATTAAGTTCATATTTATAAAAGGAATTTCTTTACACTGAATCCAATACAATTCATACTATAGCTCATAGATTCAATAGGTGAGACTAGGCTTCCAATGTTAGAATCACTACATATGAAAAACCTTTAACATCATATCATATTACATGAGGATAATCACCCAACCAATACCACAATTAGATCATAATCATATTCACTTTACTCTCAAAGTGATCTAGATGCATATACATAAGCCTCATAAGCATACATAATTCTCATGCTTTGCCCTACAAAGACCATCAATCACATTCAACCAACATATCTAGAACTACTACAGTATACATGAATGATAGCATGATTCAATTACTATTATTACTGTAAGCATGATTTCATAATACTCCTCATTTTACATCTCCCCCACACTTTTAGATCCAATTTGGGAAAACAAGAGAATTCATTGATTCTTGAGAAATTCAACTTAAAGATATATAAAATCATCAATATATATCCATAATAATACATAATCCAATCAGTTAAAATGTATTTGAAAGGAATCCTTGAGATTGAAGTCCCTAGGTTTTTGGGATATCTAACTTTGAAATTGGAGTTTTGGAAAGGAATCCATGGGTGAAGGCTACCCATGGATGAAGAACTACCATACCTTGATAAAGAATTACCATGAATTTGTGTGAGAACCCCCTCTTCTTCAAACCCTAGAATGATTCTCTTGTTCTTCCTTAGAGTTCTACATAGAAGATTTTGGGCGAAGTTGATTTTGATTTGTGAATTCGGGAATTATGAGGAGGATGAATAGATGTAGGAGTCTTAAAACATTATATATCTGGTCTAAAATAATACAAAACAATTTCACTTAATAATTAATGAAAAGGGAAAACCCCAAAACAGCCTTAACTAATTCACAAAAACGGTTCCCAAGTATAACCGACGGCCCCCTCACACACAACCATGTATGGACCCACGACCCATATTCGTGAAGCATGGGTCATGATCATTGACCTGTTTTATGAGGGATAGACCTAGGGATCCCAACCCACGGAGCGTGGGCTGACCCATGAGGCGTGGTGCCCTCCGTGGGTCACTGCCTGGCAGCCCTTCTAGGTCTTTTTCCTCAAATACCCATGCTTGGTCCTTTGGGTTTAGGCCTTGACGTTCTAACACGAAAACATGAATTTTATGGTACGGGGAGGTAATTTCAAGGCTCTGACCCTAACTTCATGCTCTAGCTTAGCCTACTAGTTTTACGTTAGACTCTAGTTTAGTCTACTAATTTCTGAAATGTTACAGTAAAAGCACATACGGACCGTGGTTGGGACCGTAGACACAAACATCAGCTATGGAGGTTTTCATGAGCATGCATGCTTAAGGAAATATGAGAATGACTAAGACATATAGATGGATGATGAAGACTAAATACCTTTAGCTAGAGTGGGGTCGGAGGGCAAGAGATGAGGATAACATAACTTCACATCGATCTCGGCCTCGCAAGTAGCATCCTCAACTAAACAATTCCTCCAAAGGACCCCATATTTGATTCATGCCAAAAAAAACTTTACATGATATGCAATGACAAAGCTAAATCATAAGACGAAAGGGTTAGAAAACATAAATTATAATCATGATCAATGCAATGCAAGCTTAACATATTTGAAACCCTTTATGAAATACCTTGAATGTAACTCAGATCATTATTGTGGTAATTTTACCATTTACTGACATAAATCATGTGACTATAGCATGGATGCTAGTGTATTGCACCTACACTAAAAAGATAGTATCATACTTGCTAAAGTAAGAACCATGACCTTCTAGCGTAGGTGGATCCACAAGCTAATGTCTATGTGAGAAAAAATTCTATAGTATCACAGAGTTTATGGGACATAGGTAATTGTTACTAGTCAACTCGGTGCTAAGTAAAACATCCCAGGGAATAGTCTTTAATCATATTCTTTTTTATCATCCATGGAAAGGTACGATTAAGCAACCAATCCAAGCTAGAAACATTATAGAGTAGCTCCTTAGACCATGTGTGAGAAATCCTTTCACCATCCATTATCTTTAAATATTAGCTTTATAATACTCGTAGTCATTAAGCTCATACTAAAAATGTCAAACTATAAATGGAATAGTTTTAAAAGTGTGATTTACAATCATAAATGGAATATTTAGATACCATACTAATCAAAACATAATTTAGGAAAATAGCCCAAAAGCATTGATGGCTTATCTAGATGTCATTCATGTCATGTGGCCAAGCTTTATGAAACATAGGGATACCTTTATCTATAAGCTTGGATGAGTCATAGTCATTACTTTTATAAAATGTGCATAATTTCAATAAATCATAGTTCCTAAGCTTCATCATGTGTTCAAATTCAACAATAATGGATCATGCACGGGTTCATAGGAATTCAACTCAAAAACATGTAATTACTTCAATTCATGCATAAAAAGATTGAAAACAATTGATTGTATCATAATTGAAAATAACTCATAAATATTTAATAAAATCCTAACATTTAATTGAGAATTTTAACTTGTAAAATTGAAGATTTTGAGATCCCTGTCGAGGAAGGACTACATTGGTGAATACTTGCATACTTTGGAGCTCATTGCTCAATTGCTAGAGTGTGTTTGAGATCTCGGTGATTGAAACCCTAACTTTATCTTCCTTATCCTTAGAGAAAATTTTGAGAAAGAACTTGAAGGGAATTTGGAAATTAGGAGAATGGATTTAAAGTAGGTAGATTTAGGACTTAAAATTATTTATATTGGTCTTAGGATAGGGGCAAAACCGACATAGTATAGGCTTAAAACTATTAGGAAAAGACCAAAAAGCCCCTAAAAATAACTACCGAAATTCTCCACTATTTGGACCTACATTCAATAGGACTTTCTACCCTCAAAATTTCACTAAGTTAGGGACTCACCTACGAGAACTATCTACAAATCATAAATTTGATAACGGACCATCCTGGCGAACCGTAAATAGGGTACTAGACTTGGTTTTTAGAAAATTCTTTTCTCTCATCTGATGGTTGTTATCTAGGTGGGACTCGTAGAACCAGACTGTAGTTAAAAAAAAATCTTTTCTTTCTTTCCAAAATCTAAGGTGTTACAGATCAAAATTCTCTTTTTTTAATGAAAAATATAATTAAGATTTATATCATCTTTCATGATTAGTTTTATTTCGAATTGTTGATTTTATTGTTCTTTTTAGAGTAATTTGAAGAAAAATAGTGGGGATCGAGAAACAACTTTAAAATGGTTAAAGATTTAATCTCACAAAAAGTTCCAGTAATATAAATCTAAACTAACTATATAAAAAATGGACAAAAATCAAACCTAATAAATTTTTGAATACTTAACAGAGTAAAATCGTAAGTGTATAGTTAACGAACATGAATCAATAAGTATATATTTAAGGGACCAAAGCTCGTAAGTTTCTGAATAGTTAAAGAACTAAACAAATAAAAGTATAGTTGAGGAACCATTTTAAACGTACTGTTATAGTTAAGGGACTATTTGTGGCATTTTTTCTATATTTGACCATGGCCAATTCAGAATCATCAAAATCACTAATTTTCAAGTTAGATGTCCAAATGACTTTAAAGCACCTTGGGACCCATCCAAGCTATCCAACTAAGTCTAAAAACACCATATATATGGAACTATCTTTCACGCCTTGATTTCGAGTTCACTAACCCAAAATGTTGACTTTTATCAACTATTAAGTGTTCAACTTTCTTGTTTTGATTTTCTGTTCTAAATTGCGCCTTAATTAGTCAATTGAGATTCGTGCTACATATCCCCTATAGTCCTAAAACATGTAAATAAACATATAGGGAGTCTAGATTAGGAAAAAACGATGGTAATACTCTACAAAACCAGATGGGTTATTATAATGGTAATGTTTTGTTGTTGAATTTTTGGTTGGAAATTTCTTACGACGAGACAAACTCTGATGAGAAATTGATAAATGCTCAAATACACCTCATCCAATACTAGTGTAGGCAATCGCAATCTAGTATAAAACCCAACGAAGAGTAGGGGCCGAACCCATTGGGAGCGGT
The DNA here is from genome assembly GCA_037074985.1 of Solanum bulbocastanum. Classification (NCBI taxonomy): domain Eukaryota; kingdom Viridiplantae; phylum Streptophyta; class Magnoliopsida; order Solanales; family Solanaceae; genus Solanum; species Solanum bulbocastanum. The sequence continues at coordinate 30,159,898 of CM073599.1, read as the reverse complement.
TAAGTTCAAATTCAGTTACGAAGTTATTAAAGTGGTCTAATCGGTTATAGAATAGAAGTTATTGAAAACATTTAGATAAATCAAAGGGGTTGACAAAGAATGTCAGATGGGGTTTGTCAATTAAAAACTAAGACAACTATCAAACCAGAGGATTTAACAAGTAGAGAGAAATTCTCGGGGATGTGATCAATTATAGACAAATTTCGATATATGGGTAATTGAAATTTACTAACAATTGATACACATCTATTATGAATCAAGCGAGTTCTCTTGAACCTAGATAAGATTAACAATATAAATGGCCCAACACCTTAATTTACCTACTTTCATGAGCTAGATATGTAGAATCGTGTTTAGGATTCACTCTCTCGTGATGAACCCACATCAACACATAAACTAAAATCATTAATCGAAAACCTTGGTCTAAAACCTCTTTCTCAAGCATGACTGAAACACTAAATTAGCATTGCATTTGCAACTACAATTCATAGATTAATACAAAACTATCGATGATGCCCACTTTAATCAAACATTTAAGTCAGTAAACAACAGTACCCATAAGATAATTAAGCCGATAATCATATGATCACATCCCCAAGAATTGGGGTTTTAGCTACACATCATAAAAAGAAAGAAATAATTACCAACTATGTTAGTCATGAGCTGGGTAGTGGTTTCTAAGTCTCTACAGTGCTTCAAATCGAATTAATTAAAAAAAAAAAGTTGCAATTCCTCAAAATCAAGTTTCAAAAGCTTTAAAGTCTACAATGGTATATTCAGGAGAACTAAATTTAGATTATTTCCAAGAATTGCAGAACTCCTTTCTTTCTTTTTGAAATTTACTTTATAGTTTCCCAAATTTTGGCATACAAGGAAATTTGGCGAGGTAAGTCGAGGGCCGCCGACCTAGTCGGCGATGCGCCAATTAATCTATTCATCCGCCGGTTTGCCTTAGCTCTTAATCCTTAGAGGTTCTTTGAGTTTAGGCAATCGAGGTCTATATCGCCAAGTCGTTCGGCAATCTGCTGACTATCCATTTCCTTTGCCAACGAGGTTCTTCCTAAGGCTGGCATGCTAGAACTTTAGGGGAGCTAAAGAGTCACTTGACGGTGTGCTTAATGGTCTTGGCGATCACCAGGATTTCCTTCCTTCAACTTCTTCAGCTTTTTCGTTCCTTTTTGCCTTGTAATGTCCTTGCCTTACTCCTTCACCTCATTGCTGCAAATCAAAACTTTAACATCAGTTTAGGGCATAAACTACGTTTTGATGACACTTAAACTATGAAAACAAAGCCCTAAATAAGTTGAAATCTCAGATTCATCAACACCCCCAACTTAAACTTTTGGTAGTCCTCAAGTAATTCTCAAGATGAATTATTTCACCAACAATATCTACAAAGGGTGCTACATAAGACTCAACTCAACAAATGCATACAAGAGGTTTAAACTACACATACAATGTTCAATTATGCACTTTAAGTTTCAAATTGTGACTCACCATTATAGAGTTTACTCAATCTCACAATGCTTGCTTTAAATGCAAGTTCAAGCTCAACAAAAACATTCAAATGCCCTCAAAACAAGGTGATTCCATGCTCACACAAAATTCCCAACAATTTAAGATACCATAATCATATACAACTCTCACACTCACAAAGATGAACACATGCATGATTCCACCAATAGGTTTACCCTTATTTTCCAATCAACATTCATTTCAGCTCACTCAAGATAACAAAGGTCCTTTCAAGGCTTGTAACAGGGCTGAGTGTAAAGGTATGGTCATTTTGGCTCAGTGGCGTCTACCTTCATGATATAAGGCCTTAAAATAAGTTTTTCTCCTTTCCTTTCTCATTCAAACATGTTCCCAATCCACCCCATTATCCAACTAAACATGACTCATTGGATACCCCATTTCTTTTGCTTCTCTTACACACTTTATTTCTCAAGTTTTTCTATTTTTCAGCCTCTTTCATCATTTCTTCTCTCTCTCTCTCTCTTTTTTTTTTTTTTACGGAGGGATTCCATCTTTTTAAAACTACGCTTCAAAGGGAGATTCTTCACAAATCTTGACTTTCCTTGTTTTTCACCACACCCCCAACTAAGGCTTTTGGCCTAAGTTGGCGATTCAACAAACCAATACTTCATGAAGGCTATAGGTGATGGGACAAAGATGTCAATGTTTCTCAAGTTTCTTCCAAAGAAAAGGATAGGCTCAAAAGGTGCCAAACAAGGTTCACGCTTCCCACAAGGTGGCCACAAAGAGGTACGTTATCAATTTGGTTCACTCTTCAATACTTTTGCCTAAGATCATTCCAAACGCTTGCTTCACTCAATCAATCTAACAAGGAAAATTCTAGGTGTCATCAAGCACCATATTCAAGACAACCCTCAAAACACAAGGCATTCGACACAATTATCAAACATCACTTTAAACATTCTAGCTAGCGTGCAATGTACATCACAAGAGACTTAATCGACAACAAGCTTATAACGAGATGCTAAGAGTTCATATATGACCTATGTAACTTAGTTTGAGAGCACTATTCAAGTCATCGGTATTGACCACAACCGACACTCGAAAATATAAGAGAACCACCACAATCAAACACAAAAGAGGTGCAAATTTTTTTTAAAAATCAGTTCAAAATTATTTGCACATTAAGAACAATAGGCCATGTTAGATTAACAGCGAATATATATATATATATATATATATATATATATATATTTATAAACATTGAATAATATTCAACATACACAAAGCCAAAATCAACAACAAACCGATATTCACAAAAATAGCCTAATAGAGGTAGGTATGGAAATACCTCACCCTACCAAACAAACTAAGCACTTGTCCTCAAATGCAAAGAAACTACAATCGAGTCTAAAAGATAACAAAAAGTGAGGCAAAATAGTCATTCTTTCTGGCTAGGCCTGGGGTGAAGTCTGCATATTAGCAACTTCCTCTGTTTGGGCATTAGTGCCTGGCTCCACAGGATCCTTGGCTCCACTAGAGCCTACCATAGACGTATCTCTAAGCAATTTTTTCCTAGCTATCTCCATTGTGGCCCCCTCAAAGTTCACCAAATTATCATACAAAACCTCATCTCTAACACCCAGCTGCTTCTCATCTATCTCAACCTCGAACTCGGCATCTGCATCATCAAATCTAATATCATCTCTAGTAGTAACCAGATGAGCCTTAGAACTAGCTGGAATATCAATGCTCTATATCTCAGGAAACTCCACTATCCCAAAAAAAATCGACAAATTAGTGGACTTAAGCTCATCCACATCTCTGCACACCCCAACAAAATCAGCCTTCAAGTCTGTCACAACATTAGCAACATCGTGTCTTTGCTCATACTCCTTCACTCTCACCATAAGGGCATCCATTGCCAAGTTGTGGTTCTCAATAAGCTCTCTATGCTCCCTCATCTCTGCCTAGATAGGGGCCAAGACTTCAGCAATCACCCACTCTATTAGCCTAGGCTCAGCTGCCTCTACCCGAGAGACATGCACATCAGCAGATTGGGCTAGATAGGTTATTTTGTATAATAAGGCCTGGGTGATAAGGGATCGAGAGGCAGTAGTAGCAGTAGAAGTAGTGGGAGGTGGTGTAGTAGAAGAACTAGGAGCATCAGAAACAAAAGGGACAGAGGTACCTGAAGGCCCACCGGCCTGAGGAGGCATAATTGAACCAGTCGGTAGCATATCAACTTTAACAGCCGGGGACTATCCGCCGGTGCAACCCTCCTCCTATCGGCCTCATCTCTCAAGTACTAGGCCTCAATGGTCAGATGTTAGTAGAAGAGGTAGGTGCCACTTCCATATTTGTCTTCACATCCCTCGAAACATGGGCCAGCCGACACAGCTCAATGATCAAGGTAAGGAAAGGCAAAGAGGTTTGGCTCCGCTTGGACCTCATGGTTATCTATTGCTCAATGAGCAGCACTAAGTTCAACCCTTATTGATCTATAATGGACCCAAGACAAGCGGCTTTCCGATGGAGGAGGATGGACTCATTCTTGGAAGGCATGACGATGCGGCTAATAAACTTGAACCAGTGTCGAACGCATATCAACTTTAACAGCCGGGGACTATCCACCGGTGCAACTCTCCTCCTATCGGCCTCATCTCTCAAGTACTAGGCCTCAATGGTCAGATGTTAGCAGAAGAGGTAGGTGCCACTTCCACATTTGTCTTCACATCCCTCGGAACATGAGCCAGCCGACACAGCTCAGTGATCAAGGTAAGGAAAGGCAAAGAGGTTTGGCTCCGCTTGGACCTCATGGTTATCTATTGCTCAATGAGCAGCACTAAGTTCAACCCTTATTGATCTATAATGGACCCAAGACAAGCGGCTTTTCGATGGCGGAGGATGGACTCATTCTTGGAAGGCATGACGATGCTGCTAATAAACTTGAACCAGTGTCGAACGCATATCAACTTTAACAGCCGGGGACTATCCGCCGGTGCAACCCTCCTCCTATCGGCCTCATCTCTCAAGTACTAGGCCTCAATGGTCAGATGTTAGTAGAAGAGGTAGGTGCCACTTCCACATTTGTCTTCACATCCCTCGGAACACGGGCCAGCCGACACAGCTCAATGATCAAGGTAAGGAAAGGCAAAGAGGTTTGGCTCCGCTTGGACCTCATGGTTATCTATTGCTCAATGAGCAGCACTAAGTTCAACCCTTATTGATCTATAATGGACCCAAGACAAGCGGCTTTCCGATGGCGGAGGATGGACTCATTCTTGGAAGGCATGACGATGCTGCTAATAAACTTGAACCAGTGTCGAACGGCTACATTCTGGTCCTTCTTCTAAATTTGTGTGCCCTCCTCAATCCACCTTTGAGTAGCATCACCAAGTAGGGGTGCCAACCAACCCTTCAGATTCTCTAGGGTCTTCTTCTTAAATATATTTAGGTAGTCACTCATGAAGTCCTGGGAATACCCAATTACACCATTTATTTCTGAGTTGCTGCACTTCACCTTCTGTCCTCTACCATCACAATGTCAACTGGCGTGAAGGAACTTTCCCTCTCCCTTCCGGCACCAACTCTCCATATGTCGAATAGAACTCCCGAACTCAAGTAGGAATCTAAGGGCCTGGGGTTTTGTAAACACCTCAAATTGGTGAAACTTTAGAGTGTTCCACACTTCTAGATATTGGTCCACCACACTATCGGTAGACAACCTATTTTCTTCTAATATGGTCTTCGAACCCTCGGTCTTTAATTTGTTGGGTAACCGAGGAGGATGACCCCAAACTGATGGTGCTTGGACAACTGTCTAAGCTGGAGCTGGGGTTGAAGGAGTAGGCATTACAAGCATCGGGATCTTATATGGATCATTCAAAGACTTAGAGCATTGCTCCGCTCTCCTTGCCTCTAATGACTAGTCATCTTCTGGCTTGAAGATAGAGGCCGCAGAACTATCTTCAGAACCACCCTTATTGTCAAAGGGAGTGAGCTACATGGAATAAATTCCCTCATTATTCGAATTCCCCTCCACAAGTGTCGGCTGAAGTACGCCCCTTTCTTTTCCCTTTCCTTCTCTTGGAGGAAGTTTCATAGTCAGAGCCCAAGAAGCAGCAGTTTCCTCATCTATAACTAATCCTCAAGCCCTTTTTCAGGGCAATTGATTCCTAGCAACAACTTTGGGTATATCCATATCTACAAAACAATGTTAAAAACGTTAGATTTAGTTGAGAAAAAGTCATTGTTAAAGTTGTAAGAAGACTTGCTAAACTGATCAGTGAGTCGCCGAACACCTTTGGCGAGCCAAGATGGCCTCACCAAAAGTTCCAAAAAAAAAAGATTCTAAAATACTCACAGGTCGGAGATGTCAAGGGATATTTGGGTAATCACCTAAACCATTCAGTGAACTAGAAGTATCTCGCCAAAAAATCCAAAATAAAAATACCAAAATAAGCACGAGTTGACGATGCGCAGGGCCATTCAGTGGATCATTGAAACCATTTGGTGAACCAAAAATTGCTCGCCGATATTTCAAAGTAAATTCAAGGATTTGGGGCATAGAGGTCTATCAAAAGAGACTTTTGGTGAGTTTCCAAGTGAACTCAAGGAGCACACCCATATCGCCGAAAGTTACAGAATTCAAACTCAAATTTTAAAGAATTAAAGGGTCATCTAGTGGACATTTGACAAACCATCAAACCACTCGATAAGCTCGACCCAGCTTGTTGAATATCCCAACGTGCCAGATTTGTACCCCTTACTTCAAAATCAAGCCCGCAACCCACCAAAACAAAATTAATCACTCATAACATGAAATTCACTAAAGACCCACTAGACCCAAGCCCACAGGGTACTCAGACTTCCCCCGATTTGGGCAAAATTGGTCAATTGACATCTTTTGCCCACTACATCATTGGGAAAAATTTGACAATTAGCACAATTTGGGGTTACTCAGACTTCTAGACCCATGACATTTTCAACGTAGACAACCAATTTTAACAATCAACTACATATGAAATTACCATTTAAGGCCAAAATATTACTATTCCAACTAACTACGGGCAATGAAACTACCATACAATAAACAAAATCATATTATTCATAGATAAAAACCACAAAATGATAATTGCAGATTTTAACCAATTATAAAGTGAGGTTTGGAAAACCAACCTTTGTTTGCCAAGAATATGAAAAGCTACATAGTAATGTAATCTAAACGTCCACCTCGAGCAAATGATCCCAAACAAAATTATAAATGAGAGTATGAGAACAAAAAAATGAATGCTTGTGATAATACGAAAGTTAAAAAGAATGAAAGTGAAGGGATTTTTGAATTTAAAATGGTTTGCCTTTTAAAATTATTCAGTTTGCGTGCCAATCTGCGACGTATGTCTTGGTTGATGACCCATTCGGTGATGCGCCTAGTGGTACTTTAGCCCACTGAGTTTTACAAGACCTCTACCAATCTAGGTGGTTCGAAAGGCGATCCAAGTCGGGATTGTTGACCTATTGGGCGAGTCCCCAACTAGGATTTTAGCTCGCCTAGTTGACATTTTCCAAACATTTCAACCTTTCAACCTACACATTCAACACCCGTTATTCAAACAACACTAAGAAAAATATTTAAAACTTCGATTGCCTCCCAAAAAGCGCCTTATTCAACATCGTGGCATGACATTGGTATGCTTTCAAGGTTCAACTTTTAGGATAGCCAAGGTCTCACTTGGTAGACCCCATTTTGGTCTTGGGTTCAAATGAGATGAAATTAGACCTATTTGCATTTGCAATTGTTTGATGGACATAGAGTGAGAGGTGACCGTCTGATTGAGTATGGAGACTTCCTCTTTCATTTCTTTCAAAATTTTGTCCGACCCTTCTACTTTATTGAGAATACGTACAAGTATGTCTTCCATACGAAAGTTTTCTGGTTCAGCCCTTTTCTCCTTAGGCTTTTGACTCTCATGGGATGGGACATATCTTTCCTTGGCACCCTTCATTTCCTTCCAATTAGTGCTACGGTCGCGCCATTCTTTGTCACGGTCTCTCCAACCATCATCCCTTTCTGTATTCCATCTTGGATTCCCACCCGACCTTGGATAACTCAGACGGAAACCTCCTCTTTGATTTGTAAGAAAATTCACTCCCTCATTATATAGAGCCTCAAAGTGTGCCTTATCGGGGTTTGCTCCACCAACACCAACAATATTTACACTTATCAACCCACTACCCATCATATTTTTTGATAAGATATCCAGTTGGGTAATCATTTTGGCTCTAGTTTGGTCTTACTCTTGATCCTTCTTGATCTACTCTTTTGTCATTCTAAAAGTTAGAGTAGACACCTGGTCCTTTCAAGTGTACCATGCTCTATTTATTTTGGTCATCCCGTCAAGGAGATTAGATGCGATTTCGAAAGGCTATTGCATTATACCCCCTGAAACAAGTTGATCACCAACATCTTTGTTCACCGAGTCAAGAATCCTTTATAAATGTTGTAACAACACATTGTTTGGTAGCCTATAAGTCGGACATTGAAGTAGCAACTTTTGAAATCTCAGCCATGTCTTATGGATTGGTTCACCATTCAAAGGCTTGAAGCCCTATATATTATCTCTTAACATCATTATCCTTAATGGAGGAAAGAACCTTACAAACAATGCTACGATAAGTTGATCCCAAGTTGTAATGGAATTCCTTGGTAGATTAGCTAACCACTTGGTAGCTTCTTCCATCAAAGAAAAAAGGAACAACCAGAGACGGACTGATTCTTAAGATATGTTCTTGAATGAGAACGGACCACATACGTCTACAGAATTTTGAATATGCTTATGGGGATCCTCATGAGCTAGCCCTTTAGATAATCCTTTCGTTTCTAAGAGTTGTAACATGGTGCTAGTTACGTGGAAGACATCATTCCTCTTTGATGAGTTTGAGATTTGGACTCATTTAGGGCTTTATTTATATAGATTTAGTGTCCTCAAATACTTATTTTGTGCCAACATCTGATGTAAAACCATTGATCTTTAGATATATGGATTACAGATAAAGGTAGGATAGAAATGGGCAATAGAAACAACACGAGCACAAAAGAGAAAGGAAAGACAAGCTTGATTATCATCGATGTCATTCAGCGACTCGCCAAGTTACCAACCTACTGCCTAAATTTGCAGTTTGCTAGGTATGGAAAATGTGGCAGATGTTGATTTCATATTTTCATGATGATTGGCTAAAACCCTAATCTTAGGGGTTTGACAATGTGACCAATTGTTGCCTTCTACTAAATGGGTGTTATCAATTAGTGATTTGTGGTGTTAATCAGAAGCGGGTCTAAATTCTTGTTATGGTTTAACATCACTATTGTATCTTTGGTGTGATATATTTCAGATTTTTGTGCTTGCTCGAGAGAAAAGTACAGAATAAACATAGTATTTTGGCATCCTTAGTAATAGGTCTTGACGATTTCATCTTGAGAAAGTGAAACCTAAGACCTTGCCTTTATATCCAGCTCGAATGAGTGGATTTGATGAGAACGTGGGCTGGTTAGCTTTAGGATAGTGTTGAGGTTTAAGAGAACTCAATGGAAATAAGGCAATTGTTTGAGAGAAAATTGTTTTACTTGTAGTCCATTCTACCCACAACGAATTAACATTATCGATAATGGTGTACACCCATTAAGTTGAATTTGGAAGTTGGTTAGTCAATCCCTCAAGTGTTTGCTAGTTATTTGATTGTTTCTTGTTAATACTTTGAGCTGTGTTGGTAACAACATCCTAAAAATTTGATTATTAAACTCTTAAGTGTGTGTTGCTCAGTTGTAAAGCTCGTCATCATACCGTTGTACTTGAATTCAAAGAAAGCTACTCTCTTTGGCATCAAAACCAACTGAAAAGGTTGGGTTATATACTGACTAATGATCGTTGACACTTAGAATTAGATGAAGTGTCCTTGAAACGTTTATCAAAATGGCACCACTGCCGGCGAGTAGCGTTACCTAGAATTCTTTGATCGAAGATTTGATTTGGGAATTTGTTGGTTGTAGTTGAATTGCTTAGGTTGCATTGTGTAGTATTGGTTGGACTACATTGAAGTAAAAATGAGTGAGGAAGAAGTGAATGGTAGTCAAGCAGGTAATCGGGACGGTATTGATGATATCTATAGTGCTTACCATCTCATTCAGGTGAAATGGGTACAATATGCATACCACAAGCTGATAGGAATGCAATAATTGAGGTCACTGGCACGACTCTTCATATCCTTTAAATGAGGCGTGCAACCCATTTTTATTCAAGAATGTGTCACAAGAGTCAATTCGGCTTCGGTTATTTCCACTATCTTTAATGGGAGAGACTAACAAGTGGTTGGCCGAGTTACCAAGCAATTCCATCATATCATGGTAGGAGCTGATTATAACAGTCAATGCAAGATTCTTTCCCCCATCAAGGATGATGAAGCTTAGAGACAACACTCAAGGTTTCAAGATATGGGAGGTTTAACTTAGCCATGAAACGTTGGTGAAGTTTAAGAAACTCTTATTTAAATGCCCAACTCACGGGCTACCAAATGATTTCCTTCTCTAATATTTCTACTGGGGTCTTGATTCAGTTAATAAATGGTTGGCTGATCAATTAGTATGAAGGGGAATAATGTTGCACTCATTTGAGGTGGCTTCATTTCTTCTAGATGACATGACTAAAACAAATCATGTGTGGTACACCCAAGAGGATCAAGTCTCTCCTTTTTGTTTTAGAGTGACATAAGAATAACTTGATAAGGAAAGAGACAGGGATGAAAACATCAAGAAGATGTTGACCCAAATGGAACTATTACAAGAGCATATGATAGAGAATATGGAAAAGCCGAACGGGACAAGTGAAGTGTTTAGAATTAAGGAGGGTTCTTCCTCCGATTATTCAAAGCCGTGGGAGAATCAAGGTTGGAACTCCAAAATATATGAGGAGGGTTTCCACCCATGCTATTTATAACAGGGTAGGAATCAAGATCGGAACTATCACAAGGGGGAAGAGAAAAGAAGATACTATCAAGATTGGGCCGAGCAAAGTGACTATTAGAAAAAGGAGGAGGACCATAAAGAGGACCACACTCACTCAAGTGAGAGCCCAAAATCAAAACGGACTTCAAGTAGTCCTTGGGTAAATGATTTAATGTCACACATCCTTGATAAAGCCAAAAATTTGGATGAATTGTTAAAAGGGATAAAAGCTGACTTTTCATCATTTAGCAATAAACTGAACTCTCACGTAGATTTAATCAATATACTTGAAGCTTAGTTGAGTTTACTTTTAGCACAATTAAAACCAAAAATGGTAATGGAAGATTATGATATAAGGCTGGCTGTGGTTACTGATAGTTGAAAGGTAGCAATAGTTGATATGACGGGCAATGAAGAAGCTGAAATGCATGAAGAAGACAAAGGTATAGAGGAAGAAGAGATACAAAAAGATGTGGAGAAACACAATCCCATCCTAAAATTTATGCAACCTTAACCAAAAATATCGCCTTCATTTCCCTAATGTCTCAAAAAGAAGAATAAGGATGAGAAGTTAAAGAATTTTTATCGGTGTTCAAGACACTATCAATTAATCTCCCTCTAGTTGAAGCATTTTTAAAAATACCGGTTTATGCCAAGTTTATGAAGGAGTTAGTCACACAGAAAAGGAGCTTGGATTTTGAGACAATCAAAGCTTTCCATAGTTGTAGTGCAATTATGACTAAAGAGATGATCAAAAAGAGAGAAGATCCCAGAGTGTTCACCATCCCTTGCACCATCGGCATGCTCCAATTTGCTAAAGCCCTATGCGATTTGAGAGCAAGCATCAACTTAATGCTATATGCGATCTATAAACAACTTGGGTTGGGGGAACAAAAAGCCACAACAATGAGAATCTTAATGGGGGACTAATCAATTAAACATCCTATGGGGATACTATATGACATCTTGGTAACGGTTGACCAATTCATTTTCTTGGCTAATTAGTCATTCTCGATTGAGAAATAGATGCTGAAGTTTCCATCGTTTTGGGAAGACCATTATTTGCAACCAAGAGAGCGTTGGTGGATGTTGAAAGCAGAGAATTGATGTTTCGGGTGAATGAACATGAAGTAACCTTTAATGTTTGTAAGTCAATGAAACACCTAAGTGATATTCGCGTGGTCTCCACTATTGATGTTATTAATGAGGCAATGACTAGTGTAAGCCATTTGATGTGTATGAGTCGGCCGCTTAAAGTCGCGCTTGCGAACTATGATGAATTCAAAATTCAAGGCTATGAATAAGTAATAGCTGCTCTCTCAGGCTTGGGAGTGGGGTATTCAAACACTCCATTGAAGTTGTACATTAGTCTAAAATTTTGAGAAAGTCCTCCTGCAAAACCATCAACAAAAGAACCACCAAATCTGGAGTTGAAAGTACTTCCCTCCTATCTCTGTTATGCTTTCTTTGGGGAAATAACACCTTAACGGTGATCATTGTAGCTGACTTGCTTGTATAGCAGATAAAAGTGCTCCTTGAGGTGTTAAGAAGGCATATCAAACCTATAGGTTGGACCATTGCTGACATAGTGGGCAATTCTCTGGGTATTTGCACACACAAAATTCAATTTGATAGTGATTGTAAGCCAAGTGTTGAACATCAGTGGAGATTGAACCCACCGATGCAAGAGGTGGTGAAAAAGGAGATAATAAAGTAGTTTGACGCAGGTGTGATCTACCCTATTGCGGATAGAAAATGGGTAAGTCAGGTATAATGTGTACCAAAAAAGGGAGGCATCATAGTAGTCCCAAATGAAAAGGGGGAGCTTGTATCGATGAGATCGATGACCGGATGGAGAGTATGCATGGATTACCAAAAGTTAAATTTGTGGACTAAAAATGATTAGTTTCCCAGGCCTTTCATGGATCAAATGCTTGATCGACTCTTCGAGAAAGGTTAGTATTGCTTTTTGGATGGGTATTCCAGTTATAACCAAATCTCCATTGCTCCTAAGGACCAAGAGAAAATCACCTTCACCTGCCCATATGGAACTTTTGATTTCAAACAGATATCGTTCGGGTTATGTAATGCTCCGACAACATTTCAACGTTGCATGTTATCTATTTTTGCTGACATGGTGGAGGATTCAATTGAAGTATTTATAAATGAGTTCTCTGTTGTGGGTGACACTTTTGAAGCATGTTTAGCACACTAAGGACAAGTTCTCCAAAGATGTATGGAGACAAATATGGTCCTAAATTGGGAAAAATGCCACTTCATGGTTAAGGAAGGGATAGTTGTTGGTCACAAAGTGTTTCAAATAGGGTTGGAGGTTGATCAAGCAAAGATTGAAGTGATTGAGAAGTTACCGCCACCAATTTCGGTAAAGGGTGTTTGTACTTTCTTGGGACATGCCGATTTTTACCAGAGGTTCATCAAAATTTCTCAAAGATTGCACATCCTCTAAGAAAACTCTTGGAGAAGGTGGTGAAATTCAACTTTGATGATACTTGCATGGTGGCTTTCAAGTGCTTGAGAGAAAAATTGGTTTCCACCCTGATCATCATTAGTCCAAATTAGTCAAATCTTTTGAAGTAATGTGTGATGCAGGAGGCACGGCATTAGGTGTTATATTGGGGCAAAAACGCAACAAACTTTTTCACCCCATTTACTACACAAGCAAAGCTCTAAACAGTGCTCAACGTAACTATACAGTTAATGAACAAGAGTTACATGCGATCGTTTAAGCATTTGAGAAATTTCGGGCATATTTGCTAGGTACTAAAGTGATTGTTCACAGTGATCATATTGCACTGCGTTATTGCAAGAATTCAACTTTGAGGTCAAAGATAAGAGAGGTTGTGAAAATTAGGTGGCTGACCACTTATCAAGATTGGAAAGCAAGGAAAATGACGAGTAGTAGATCGACATAAATGATGTTTTTCCTGATGAACAGGTATTCACAGGAACTCTCAAACAACCTCCTTGGTACGCTGATTTTGCCAATTATGTAGTGTGTGGATTAATGTCGAACGAACTGAACTTCTACCAACAAAAGAGTTTCTTGTTCGATGTTAAGAAGTACTTTTGGGATGAACCATATTTATTTAGAGATTGCAACCATATCATTAGGAGATGTGTTCCGTTAGAAGAAACCATCGAAATTCTCCTTGCTTGTCATGCTTCCCCAATTAGGGGTCATAATGGTGGTGTACGTACAACTGCTAATGTTCTACATAGTGGGTACTACTAGCCGTCTATCTACAAAGATACTCATGAGGTTTTCAAGAAGAGCACTCAAGGTCAGAAATAAGGTGGAGTGTCCAAAAGACATGAGTTGCCTCTTACGTCCATTTTAGAAATTGAGCTATTTGATGTTTGGGGAATAGATTTCATGGACCTATTTGTGTGTTCGTTTGGCAATAGGTATATCTTGGTGGTTGTAGATTATGTTTGTAAATGGATGGAGGTTGTTGCACTTCTAAACAATGATGGAAAAAATGTTGTTCAATTCCTCAAATGCTACATCTTTGCGAGATTCGGTACTTCTTGTGCTAGTATTAGTGATGGGGGATCCCACTTTTATAACAAGTGGTTCTCAGCCACATTGAGTAAGTATGGAGTGAAACACAAAGTAGAAACTCCGTATCATCCCCAAATGAGCGGCCAAGTTGAACTGCCAAATCGAGAGATCAAAAGTATCTTGGCCATGATAGTGAATGCTCATAAGACTGACTGGTCTTGAAAGATTGATGACACACTATCGGCGTATTGTACCGCATACAAAACGCCAATTGGTATATCTTCGTATCAACTATCTTTTGGTAAATCTTGCCATCTACCAATTAAATTGGAACACAAAGCATTCTGCGAATTGAAAGCTCTAAATTTGGACTGGATAAAGACTTCAAAAAAAGAGTATAGCAGCTAAATGAGTTGGACGAATTTAGGTACAAAGCTTATGAAAGTTCATCCCTTTACAAGGAAAAAATGAAGAAATGGCATGATGCTAAAATCTTTAAGAGGGAGTGCAGTGTGGGAGACTGGGTGTTACTATACAACTCTCGACTTAGACTCTTTTCAGGAAAGCTCGAGTCTAAATGGTCAGGACCGTTTAGAGTGAAATGAGTGTTCACAAATGGTGTCATCGAAGTTAAAGGTCAATAAGGACCTGCATTTAAGGTGAATGGACAATTCTTGAAGTTATACTTTGGCGAGTGCCAAGAGATTTTTCTAATTGAGGTGGTGTACATGGGAGATGTTTGAGAGCATTTCTACGTCATGCCACGACGTTAAATAAGGCGCTTCTTGGGAGGTAACCGAAGTGTTAGTGTTTTAAATAATGTATGTTGATTTTATAGGTACAGGATGTTATGCGAGAAGAAGAAGCTTTTGGCAGATCACCGAACCTGCTCGACGAGCACGACATAGTCTACCCTATCGACTTCAATCATGGGGCAGATATTATGGAAAATTCAATGGGATACCATCATCACTCGCCCTTTTACTTTAACGCTGACAGCATAACTCAATGATTGTTTGTCGATGTTCCAAGACCATTATGTGAGTCGCCGACCTGTTCGGCGACCTCCTGCATCTTCATTGATTTTCCCCTTTCTGCGAGTGTCACCCACTGGAACTAAGAAAGGTATTTAGCTCATTGGGCGCACCGCTGAAGCATTCGGCAACTGGTTCATTTTCTCGCCAACTGGGCGCTTAGTGAAGATTCCTTGTCACCTTGCTCTGCATGTTTACATGCTAGAATTTTATCTTTATTTGCTAGTTTTTATTTTTATTCTTGTTTTATTTGCGGTAGTGTCCTTTCTCTACTCACATTGGGGATAATATTGAATGCTTTTGGTGCGGATGGGTACTTGGTTAGTCAATTCATCTGTGTTCTTAGACCCTTTTGGACCCATATTTTCCACCTCTTGATTGTGTTTAATTGTGGCTGTTGTTGTAAAAATTTGAGTGTCGTTTGTGATCAGTACCGATGATTTCAATGGTGCTCTCAATCGAACAAACATGAATGTGCGGCTACGATGAGGCTAAATGAGGTTACATAGGCAATATATGAAGTTTTTGCATCTCATTGTGACTAGCCGATTGTCGAATTGAGTCTCTAGTGATGAACATTACACACTAGCGCAAGTGTGGAGTCTTGTTTTACATTGGTGTCAATGCCTTTTGTGATGAGCTTACCGTGAATCATGTGTGATGACACCTAGAATTTTCCCCGTTGGTCCGGTTGACCAAGTTATGTGAGCTTTTGAAATGATCTAAGGCAAAAATTTTATAGAGTGAAACAATTTAACATTATACCTCTTTTGTGGCGTACCCTGTGAGCGTGTGTTCATTGCTTCAACACCCTTTGAGCCTTATCCTTTTCTTGGAAGAAACTTAATGAATTGTGGCCTTTCTTTATCCCTTTACCCATAACTTTCATGAAGTGTGGTTTGTTTGAATATGCAACTTAGGCTTTTAGCCTAAGTTAGGGGTGTGGTGAAAAGAGAAGGTAAATTAAAAAGTGCAAAGAAGTCCCCCTTGATCCATGGTTGTGAAAAATATGGAACCCCTCCATACAAAAAATTAATAAAACAGAAAAAGACTGAAAAAGTTTTTCAATAAAGTTGTGAAAGCGCAAAATATTTGGGGTGTCCGGAGTGCATGGAAAGTGAATAAAGGGGTGACTTATGAGCATAAATGAGAATGATAAGGAGAAAGAAGCGAAGTGTTGTTTATGCCATATTTCATGAAGATAGCAGCCACTGAGCCTAAATATCCATACCTTTACACTCAACCCCGTTATAAGCCTTGAAAAGGCCTTGTTGATCTTGAGTGAGCTGAAAAAAGTGTTGGTTAGAAAATAAGGGCAAACATGTTGGTGGAGTCATGCATGTGTTCGTCTTTTTTACTGTGAGAGTAGTTTGTGATTCTAGAGCTATGAATTATGGAACAAATTATGTGTGGATATGGAATCACCTTTGTGTGAAGGCATTTTGAGTACCTTTGTTGAGCTTAAACTTCCATTAGAAGCAAGTATTGTGAACTTGAGAATCTTTGTTAACGGTAAGTTAGAACTTGAATCTTTGAGTACACAATTGATCCTTGCATGAGTAGGTTGAGTCTTATTGTGTGCATTCATGATTGAGTCTTGTGTAGCACTGTTTGAGACATCCTTTTTGAACTGATGAACTTGAGTTTTACATGAGGACTAGAAAAGGCTTAAGTTGGGGGTGTTGATGAGTCCGAGATTTGGACTCATTTAGGGCTTTATTTATATAGATTTAGCATCCTCAAATGCTTATTTTTTTGCCAACAACTGATGTTAAATCATTAATCTTTAGATACATGGATTGAGGAACAAAGCTAGGACAAAAATGGGCAATAGAGACAGCATGAGCGAAAAAGATAAGAGAAAGACAAGCCTAATTATTACCGATGTCACTTGGCGACTTGCCAAGTTGCCATCCTACAGCCTAAAGTTACAGAACACTAAAGCTGAATTAGGGGTAGCTTCTTCGAGCAGCAGTTCCTCTCGGTGTGTCGATGATCGCTTCGGCGATGGATGACCAGGTCACCAAAGGTGCCAATGGGCGAGTGGAAAGGCAAAAGGGCACATCGCGGAATAGCTCAGCGATCCCATTTTGGCTCACCAAAAATTACAATGGTTGGACTAAGAAGAGGTGAAAAATGAAGGCGGGATGAAGGAAGATCGACGAGTTGCTGAATGGTCGGTGAAGCCCGTCTCACTTCGCCGAATGGTCCCAAACAACTACACATCAGACTTTCATAAATTGATTTTTGCAAGAGAGAGTAGGTATTCAGAAATAGGAGGAACAAAAGATTGAGAGAAAAAACACTACCATTGTAGATTTCAAGTAAATTTTGCATGGTTTTTCATTGTGATTTGGTAATAGAGAAAATTTTAGTTAATTTTAACTTTCGAATTTCATTTACTCAACTATGGAAAACGTGGCAGGTGTTGATTTTCATCTTTTCTTCATGATTGGCTAAAACCCTAACCTTGGGGGTTTGAAAATATGGCCAATTGTTGCCTTCTACTAAATGGGTGTTATCAATTAGTGATTTCTGGTGTTAATCTGAAGTGGGTCTAAATTATTATGGTGGTTTAACGTCATTATTGCATCTTTGGTGTGATAAATTTTAGAGTTTTGTGATTTCTAGAGAGAGAAGTATAGAACCAACGTAGTATTTTGGCTTTTTTAGTAGTGGGTCTTGACAGTTTCAGCTTGAGAAAGTGAAACCCAAGACCCAGCCTTTGTATCCAGCTCGAAAGAGTGGATTTGATGAGAACGTGGGTTGGTTAGCTTAAGGATAGTGTTGAGGTTTGAGAGAACTCAATGGAAATAAGGCAATTGTTCAATAGAAAACTGTTTTATTTGTAGTCCATTCTACCCGCAACGAATTTGCATTATCGGTAATGATGTACACCCATTAAGTTGAATTCGGTAGTTGTTTAGTCAATCCCCAAGTGTTTGCTAGTTATTTAATTGTTTCTTGTTAATACTTTGAAGTGTGTTGGTAACAACATCCTAAAAATTTGATTATTAAACTCTTAAGTGTGTGTTGCTCAGTTGTAAAGTTCATCATCATACCTTCATATTTAAATTCAAAGAAAGCTACTCCCTTTGGGATCGACCCCAACTCAATTGGTTGGGTTATATACTAACTAACAATCGTTGACACTTCTAATTGGATGAAGTGTCCTTGAAACGTTAATCACCCTTAACAGGAGGTAGACGTATAGCACCAACACCACCTAATTGAATCGGGTCATTAACATCATTCAGATTCCCAATGTCATCTTTGTGGCCCAGTTGGCTACGTTACTTCCATTCACACTCATCTCGCCTTATGTTCGAATAAAGACAACACAAACACAACACCAAGTAAGTTGATTCAACTACACAAAAAATATATCACAATTAAAATTTCTATAATAAAATTCTACACACCACTCCCCGACAGTGGTGCCATTTTTTGATAAACGATAAACTACACTTCATCCAACACTAGGTGTAAGCGATCGTAATCTAGTATAAAACCCAACGAAGAGTTGAGGTTGAAACCACATGGAGCGATATAAGTTTGAATTTAGTTACGAAGTTATGAAAGTGGTCTAATAGGTTATAGGAATAGAAATTATCAAAAACATTTAGATAAATGGAAGGGGTTGACAACGAATGTCAGATAAGGGAATTGGTTTGTCAATTAACAACTAAGACAATTATCAAAGAAGGGGATTCAAAAAGTAGGGAGAAATTATTGGGGATGTGATCGATTATAGACAAATTTCGCTATATGGGTAATTGAAATTTACTAACAATTGCTAAATCTCAGTAGGTAGGCTAGACTATAGATGCAAGAGCTTTCTCTCGAACAACTATTACGAATCGAGCGAGTTCCCTCGAACCTTGACAAGCTTAACAATATAAACATCTCAACACCTTTATTTACCTACTCTCTTGATCTAAATAGGTAGAATCAAGTTTAGAATTCACTCTCTCGAGCTGAACCCACATCAACTCAATAAATACAATCATTAATCGAAAACCTTTGTTCTAAAGACTATTTCTCAAGCAAGCTCGAAACACTAAGTTAAAATTGTATTTCCAACTACAATTCATAAATTAATACACAGCTCTCGATTAAACCCACTTAAATTAAGCTTTTTAATTAATAAACAACAAAACCCATAAGCTAATTATGTTGATGATCACATGATCACACCCCAAGAATTGGGGTTTTAACTACACATCATAAAAAGGAAGAGATAATAACCAACTATGTTAAACATGAGCTAGGTAATGGTTTCCAAGTCTCTAAATTCTTTAAATCAAATTAATTCAAAAACCCAATTGCAATTCCTCAAAATCAAGTCTCAAAAGCTTAAAGTGTACAATGGAAAATTCAGGAGAACTAAGTTTAGATTCTTTCCAAAAAGTGCAGAACTCCTTACTTTCTTTTTCAAATTTAATTTATAGTTTCCCAAATTTTGACATGCGGGGCAATTAGGCGAGGTAAGTTGTGGGCCGCCAACAAAGTCGGCAACGCGCCAATTGATCTATTCGATCGCCTATTTGTGATGGCTCTTATTCATCAGGGTTCTTTTACTTTAGGCGATCGAGGTCGAAATCATCGAGTCATTCGGCGATCCGTCGACTATCAATTTCCTTCACCAAGTAGGTTCTTCCCCAAGGCTGGCATGGTCAATCTATAGGCAAGCTAAAGACCCACTAGGCGGCTCACATAGTGGTCTTGGAGACCACCAGAATTTCCTTCCTTCAACTTTTTTAGATATTTCTTTCCTTTTTACATGGTAATGTCCTTGCCTTGCTCCTTTGCCTTCATTGCTCCAAATCAACACTTTAATATCAGTTTAGACCGTAAATTACACATTGAGGACACTTAAACTATGAAAACAAAACCTGAATGAGTCAAAATCTCAGACTTAACAACGCCCCCAACTTAAACTTTTTCTTGTCCTCAAGTAAAACTCAAGATCAATTAGTTCAACAAGGATGTCTACAAACGGTGTTACTTAAGACTCAACACAAATGCACACAAGAGGTTCAAACAACATATGCAATGTTTAATTATGCACTTTAAGTTTCAAGTTGTCACTCACCATTATAAAGTATACTCAAGCTCATAATGCTTTCTTCAAATGCAAGTTCAAGCTCAACAAAAACATTAAAATGCCCTCATAACAAGGATAATTCCATGCTCACACAAAATAACCCAACAATTTAAGCTATTAGAATCACATAGACCTCTCACACTCAGAAAGATGAACACATGTATGATTCCACCCAGATATTTTCCCTTATTTTGCAATCAACATTAGTTTCAGCTCACTCAAGATCACAAAGGTCTTTTCAAGGCTTGTAACAGGGTTGAGTGTAATGGTATGGTCATTTTGGCTTAGTTGCTTCTACCTTCATGAGTATAGCCTGAAAATCAATTTTTCTCCTTCTCTTTCTCATTCAAACATGTTCACAACCCACCCCATTATTCTACTAAACATGACTCATAGGATACCCCATTTCTTTTGCTTCTCTTACACACTTTATTTCACAAGCTTTTCTGTTTTTTAGACTTTTTTTATCATTTCTTTTCTTTCTATCTTTTTTCTATATGAATGGGTTCCGTCTTTTTCGAACTATGCTTCAAAGGGGGATTCTTCACAATTCTTGACTTTCCTTCTTTTTCACCAAACCTCAAACTTCGGATTTTGGCCTAAGTTGGCTAGTCAACAAACCAATACTTCATGAAGGTTATAGGTGATGGGGACAAAGAGGTCAATGTTTCTCATGTTATTTACAAAGAAAAGGATAGGCTCAAAAGATGTCAGGCAAGATTCACAGTTCTCAAAAGGTGGCCGCAAATAGTTATGTTATCAATTTGGTTTACTCTTCAAAAATGTTGCCTAAGATCAGTTCAATCCCTTGCTTCAATAAATTAATCAAACTAACGGGGTAAATTCTAGGTGTCATCAAGCACCATATTCAAGATAGCATCGCCACAAGGCATATGACACAATTATCAAATATCACTTTACACTATCTAGCTATCATGTAATGTTCATCACAAGAGACTTAATCGACAATCGACAAGTGACAACGAGATACTAAGAGTTCACATATGTCCCATGTAACTTAGTTTGACTCATTGTAGCCGCACATTCATATCTTTCAATTGAGAGCACTATTCAAGTCATCATTATTGACCACAATCGATACTCAAAATTGCAATAGAACAACAAAAATCAAACATGAAAGAGGCAGCATAATTTTTAAAAATCGATTCAAAACAATTTGCACAATTAGAACAATGGATCAACAACCAAGATATATATATATATATATATAAACACAAAATAAGATCCAATATACACAAAACCAAAAGCAACAACAAGTCAATATTCACAAAAACAACCCAATAGAGGTAGGTATGGAAATGCCTCACCCTGCCAAACAAAAGAAGCAATTTTCCTCAAATGAAAAGAAACTAAAATAAAGTCTAAAAGATAACTGAAAGGGAGGCAAAAGAGTCATACGGCAAAGCTAGGTCTTGGGTGAAGTATGCATATCAGCAAATTTCTGGGTATTAGTGTCCGGCTCCACAATATCATTCGCTCCACTAAAGTCCACCATAGACGTATCTCTGAGCGATGCCTTCCTGGCTGTCTCAATCATGCCCCCCTCAAGGTCCGTAAAATCATCATAAACAACCTCATCTCTAACACCCAACTGCTCCTCATCTGTCTCTGCCTCGGACTCAACATCTACATCATTAACTCTAATATCATCTCTGATAATAGTCGATGGAGCCTCAAAACTAGCTAGAATATCAGTGCTTGGAATCTCAGGAATCTCCACAATCCCAAAAAGCACCAACAAATCAGTGGACTTTAGCTCATCCACATCTCTGTTCAGCCCAATAATATTGGCCTTCAAGGTCGTCACAACATCGGCAACACCATGTCTATGCTCACACTACTCCACCCTCACCATAAGGGAATCTAATGCCAACTTGTAGCCCTCAATAAGCTCTTTATGCTCCCTCACCTCAGCGTGGATCGAGGCCAATGTTGCAGCAATCACCCTCTCTATTAGTCGAGTCACAGTGGCCCATACCTAGGAGGCACGCACATCAATGATTAGGTAAGATGACCCATCTTGTACAGCATGTATTGAGTGATAAAGGTCGGCAGGAAGTAGAAGTAGGAGTAGAAGTAGTGGGAAGGGGTGCAACAGAAGAAATAGGATTATTAGAAATAGAAGGCCAGAGGTGCCTGAAGGCCCATTGGCCTGAGGGGGCATAATTGCCTCATACGACAACCTATCAACATCAACAATCGTGGACGTATCCGCTGGTGTAGCCCTCTTCATATCGGCCTCATCTCTAAAGTACTCAGCCTTAATATGCCGGATGGCAGTATAAGAGGTTGGTGTCACCTCCATATACGTCCTATCATCCCTCCAAACACAAGCTCGTCGACACTGCTAATTGATCAAGATAGGGATAGGCACTGAGGTCTGGCTCTACTTGGCCCTCATGGCCATCACTTACTCAATGAGCAGCCCCAAGTTCAACCTCTATCAATCTATAATGGACCCAAGAAAATTGGCCTTCAGATGACGAATGATGGACTCATTCCGAGATGACATGACAATGTTGCTGACTATATTCAGGTCCTACATCTCAATTTGTGAACCTACCTCAATCCACCTTGGATTAACATCAATAAGCAGGGGTGCCAACAAATCCTTCAGATCCTATAGGATCTTCTTCTTAAATAAATTCAGGTAGTTCCAAATGAACTCCTGGGAACACCCAAGTACAACATTTACATTCGAGTTGTTGCACTCAACCTACCGGCCTCAAACCATCCCAAAGTCAACCAACTTGAAGTCATTTTCCTTCTTTGTACCCTTTCGTACCAACTCTTCGTATGCCGAATAGAACTCCCAAACCCAAGTAGGAATGCAATGGCCTCGGGTTTTTATAAACCCCTCAAATTTGTAGAACTTTAGAGTGTTTCACACTTTCGGATATTTGTCCACCACAACATCACTGAATGACCTCTTTTTTTCTTAAATGATGCTCAAACCCTCGACCTTTAATCTATTGAGTGATCAAGAAGGGCGACCTTAAACTAGTGGTGCCTGGACCATTGTAGGAACAGGAGCTACAGCTGGCGTTGGAGGAGTAGTCATCAGAGGTACCGAGATTCTAAACTGATCATTCAAAGGCTTGGAGCGTAGCTCTTCTCTCCTATCCTCTATTCACTAATCATCTTTCGGCTCGGAGATAGAGATTGGAGAACTATCTTCAAAACCACCCTCATTGTCAAAGGGAGTGAGGTACGTGCAATAAATTCACTCACTACTGAAGTTCCCCTCCATAGGTGTCAGCTGAACTAGGCCCCTTCCCCTTCCCTTTCCCTTTCTTGGAAAAAGTTTCGTAGTTGGTGCCCAGGAAGAAGCAGTTTCCTAATCTAGAACTATTCCGCGAGCCCTCTTCCAGGGCGGTTGATTCCTACCAGCAACATTGGGTCTAGCCATACCTACAAAACAATGTTGAAAACTTAGATTTAGTTGAGAAAATGTCAGTGTAGACATTTCAAGAACACTCGCTGAATACCTTTGGGTCTTCGCTCGCCGAAATTTCCAAAACAAAAAGATTATAAAATCAGCACAGGACGGTGATTCCTAGGTCCATTCTCTGAACAAGAAGTAGCTCACCAAAAATTAAAGAATCAATTCAAGGATTTGGGCCACAAAAGCGCAATTATAAGGGACTTTCGGTGAGTAGCCGAGTGAACTCGGCTAGCAGAGGCATATCGCCAAATATTACAAAATTTAAGGAATTAAAAGGTGATCTAGGGGATGTTAGGAGAACTACCAAACCACTTGGCAAGCTCAACCCACCTCATTGAATAGCCCAAAGTGCCAAATTTGTACCCCGTAATTCAAAATAAAGCCCACAGCATACGAAAACAAAATTAAACACTCAGAACATGCAATTCACTAAAGACCCATTAGACCCAAGCCCATGGAATACTTAAACTTCCCTCGATTTGGACAAACCAACAATATTTTCAACGCAAACCAACAATTTTAACAATCAACGACACGGGAAATTACCATTTAAGGCCAAATAATTATGATTCAAACTTATTACAGATAATAAAACTACCATGTGATAAACAAAATCACATTAATCACAGATATCAACCACAAAATGATAATTGCATTTTATTTAAACCAATTATATAGCGGGGTTTGGAAACCCAACCTTTGATTGCTGAAAATTTGAAAAGCTAGGCAGCAATGTAATCTAAATGTCTTCCCCGTGAAAACGATCCCAAACAAAAGTACAAATGATAGTACGAGAATAAAAATATTATAGGTTGTGATAGTACAAAAGTTAAAAAGTATGAAGCTGAAGGGACTTTTGAATTTAAAATGGTTTGGCCTTTAAAACTCTTCAGTTCGCACTCCAGTCGGAGATGTAATTCTTGGTCGCGACCCACTCGGTGATGCGCCTAGTGGTACTTTAACTTGACAAGTTTTACAAGACCTCTAGAAAGCTAGGTGGTTTAGGGATCCAAATTGGGATCGCCGACCTGTTCGACAAGTTGCCGACTGGGATTTTGGCTCACCTAGTTGCCAATTTCAAAAATTTTAAACCTGCTCATTCAATACCCGTTTATTTAACCAATAGTAATAAAAATTGTAAATATTGGGTTGCCTCCTAATATGCACCTTATTTAATGTCGTTGCACGACAAAGGTATGCTTTCAAGGTTCTTTTATTGGGTTAGCAAGGTATAACTTGGTAGACCCCTTTTTGGCCTTAGGTTCAAATTAGATGAAATTTGACCCATTTGCTTTTCCAATTGTTGATGGACACTGAGTGAGAGGTGACTTTCTGATTGAATGTGGAGACATCTTCTTTCATTTCTTTCATAACTTTGTTCGACCCATCTAACTCATTGAGAATGTGTGCAAGTGTGTCTTTTGTACAGAAATTTTCTGGATTAGCCCTATGCTCCTTAGTCTTTCGATGTTCATGGAGTGGGACGTATCTTTCCTTGTCACCATCCCTTTTCTTCCAATTAGCACTATTATTGTGCCATTCTTTGTCACAGTCTCTCCAGCCATCAAAACTTTATCTTTTCCAACTTTGATTCCCGCCCGGCCTTGGATATCTCAGACGAAAACCTCTTTTTTGATTTGCAAGAAAATTCACTTCCTCATTATATAGAGCCTCAAAGTGTGCCTCCTTGGGGTTTGCTACACCAACATCAATAATATTTACACTCTTCAACCTACTACCCATCACATTTTTCGACAAGATACCCACTTGAGTCATCATTTTGGCCACATTTTGATCTCTCTCTTGATCCTTCTTGATCTGCTCTTTTGTCATTCTAAAAGTTAGTGGACCTGGTTCTCTCGAGTGTACCATGCTTTGTTAATTTTGGTCATTGATGTACCATGAAATATTGGCACATTCGTTGCTTAAAACTAAGGATTACTACTAGAAATAAGTGTATTTAAATAAGATTTAATGTGTTTGTTGAATGTCTATAAAGGTTTACACTTGCGCGGAAAAAGTTAAAATGAGGCACAAAATGAATATACTGAAGGGTACACCACAAAGCCTGTCACGGGTCATAGTTATCAAGACAAGCCATCGTGAAGCTCGTGAAGTGGAAGTAGCGAACCAGGAATATGTTATGTTCATGATCAAAGTCTAAGTGAAGACCACAGATCCTTTGACAAACCGTGGTCCTCATTACCGATCGTGTAAAAGCTCATTGTTGATGTACAGTGTGCAGGCCTTGAGAAGATAAAATTTAGAAGTGCTAAGTAAGGACTACGGAGGCCCTGACAGATCATTATCCTCATGACGAGCCATGATATTGCTCGTAGAGTCGAACTAGTAAGAAGACCTTGAGGAGTTGAAATGTGATGTGGCCAAGTATAAACCACGGACACCCAGACGGACCGTGGTCATTATAATGATACGTGTTGTAGCCCATGGTTGATTTCCAGTGGTCATGCCTTGAAGAGATGTGTTTTGAGATTGCCAAGTAAGGATCACGTAGGGCTTCACGGACCATGAAGCCCTTGACGGGTCACCTTACTGTCCATTATAAGTCTCGACATTTCAGTCCTACTTCGAGTAGAACTTTTTTTAGGCTAACTATTTGAATTAATTAGGTCATAGTTTTTAATTATCTCATCATATGTGGAATGAGCGACTACTTCTGAAATATTCTCTACTTTGGTTTTTATCGATTAACATTAAAATCGATTTTGTAGCTTTTATTTTGGTTTTCTAAATATCAACTGTTCGTTGAATTTGAAAACTTTTGTAAGTGATTTCTCTTAATGCATTCATTACAAATATTAGCTTATTCAGTTGAAAGCATGAGTTGCTAAACACCACCACTAGGGTTATGGGAACTATGACTAAAATCTTAGTTTAGATTCGTAAAAAGAGTACAATGTAATTCAAAGTTACATAAATTAGCTCAACTTTTGTTAGTCATTTGTTCTACTAATTGAACACTTTAGAACTCACCTGCATCTATCACTTGTTCAAGAGAAAATTGATAGTTAGGAAAAAGTTGGGTTAAACTGTCGAATTAGAGTGAAAGTTTGAGTTCGAGAGAAAAGAACTATGACTCTAAATTTTGTGAGGGTAAAATCAAATTACACTCTAACACCGAGGAATTGAGTGGAAAGTTATCTAATAAGATTGAGAAGTGTTAGATACACCAAACTTGCTTGTAATTTGCAAAGAATGAATTACTTGAAAATCGTTCAAGAATCAATACCAGATGTACGTCATAGGAAATACAACCCTGGTATCATTCATTTATTCATACAACTTTAAAATCAAGACTCTGTTAATTGTTCTAGTCTGGTTATCTCAACAATATTGGTTATTTGAACCTTACGACTAAACCCAATTTGCATTTTGCAATTACCTACAGCATTTGAATAAATGCGACAGTCAAACTATTTCTATAAGTATATTCTCTGGCATCGAACTCAACTAATGTTGAGTTCTATAAATTGACTTCTACCATTTATACTTCTTAATTAAGGTGTAAGTTTGGACGTATCAAATTTTGGCACCTCTGCCAGGGAATTTCAATTCAAAAGTGTTTTACTAGAAATTAATTGAATTGTAGTTATATTTCCTAATTTTACGTCTTGTTCTTTGTCTGTGTCTCTTACAAGTAAGTTCGATAGTGCATGCCCAATACCAGAACTAATGGAGCTCCATTGATTCCTTATGATCTGAGACATCGAAAAATTATCCGCAAAATGGTGAATGCACAAGAACTTGAGGCTCAGAGGCAAATATTGGGACTTGAGGCTGAGACCACTGCAAGAGGTGCTCAACAACATACTGTGAACAACCCGCCTAAATTGGTGGAGGAACAAAAAAGAGTGGAAGAGATAGCTCCTCCCTACCGACAACCACTAGCTCCAAGCAGTCGAGCATATCATTGACTAGGATGAATTGGACTTAGTGGAGATGGATCCATTGGAGAAATAGTGTTGTTTGTATTACCTCTAGGTGTGAAATTCACAATCACCAACATGATGATTCAGCTGCTGAACTTTAACGGAATATTCAGATGGAGAGCTGTGATGATGCTCATCAGCATGTAATGAACTTTGTGGCGATCTGTAAATCACAGAAAATCCCTTGGGTACGTAATAATGCTATGAGACTGAGTTTAATCTCGTTGTCTCTTACTAGAGAGGTGACAAACTAGTTGAATAAGATGTCGGATAACTCTATCAGGACATGGAATGAGTTAAAGGAGACCTTCCTAGAATGATTCTATCGAAGTCACAAGAGCTGCTGATGAAGGATGAAATTAGAACACACAAGCAACAACTAGGGGAAGCAACGCATGATACTTGGTGGAGATTCACCCAAAATCTGAACAAATGCCTCAACCATGGTCTTACAGAAGGACATTTTAACCAAGCATTCTATAAATCATTAAATTTTGTTACTAAGCCTGTTATTTATGTAGTGTGTAGAAGATACTTCATGAGAAAACCACATCCATAGATAGTGTAAATCATGGATGAAGTCTCCAAGAACAATTGAGTATAGCACACCAGAGATGCTAAAGTTGGAGCTCTGGGGTTCACATTCAAGCTTTCAGCTTAACAAATGAAGCGAGAAGAAGAAAGAGATCAGGACATAGCCTACATGAGAACTCACATGGATCTACTTACGAAGCATATCATGGCAGGTTTTGAGAAGGTGAATACATTAGCAGCCTCAAATAGGTATGAAGATCAGGATATTGACTTCGATAGGAGGCCAAATACCTGGGAAATCAAGGTGATTTTCAGAATTATCACTCAGGAAACAAAGGATATAATTATAGAAATATAGGTTGTAGCTACTCCAGAGAAAGGCAATATGACAGGCCAGCAAATAAAGAACAAGGCAACTGGCAAAACAATGATGGTTACAAGAATGATTGTAGTGGTGTTTATGTGCCCCTAGGAAATAGAGTTCGTGCAAGTGCTAGTTTCAGCAGGTCCAAACTAGAGGATATGTTGGCTAAGGTGTTGCAAAAGATTGAATCAACTAATGAAAGTGTGAAAGAAATAAAGGGTGACTTCTCCAACATGAGTCAACTGGTGGATTCACACACTACATCCATCAAGCAAATAGAGCAACAGTTGGGACAACTATCAGCATCACTGAACAAGAGGAAAAATGGAGTACTACCAGGTGACATTATCTTGAATCCCAAGAAAGATATGCACTACATGGCCATCACCACCTAAAGCTGTAAGGTCATCAATGAGCCAAAATTTGCAGGTACTGAGCAGCAACAGAGTATAAAGGGAAATAAAAAAGAAGAGGTTGAAGCTGAACAGGTAGATGATATAGAAGAGGCTCAACTAACAGTAAATCCAGCATAGGTGAAATAAAAAACATTAGAGGCAACTTTGCCTTTACAGTAGATTCCAAGTCCATCTCTTCTATTCCCCCGAAGGCTGAAGAAAAAAGCAAAAAATAGGAAGTTTGCAAAGTTCATAACTAGTTGAGGGAGATATTAGTGAACTACCCATTGGTGGAAGCTCTAAATCAGATGCCAAGATATGCTAAGTTCAAAAAGGACTTAGTCACAAAGAAAGGAGATGTAAGTTTTGATCTAACTGAAAATATTCAGCATTGTAGTGATATTGCTACAGGGTCTCTGATGCAGAAAAAGAAGGATCTAGGTGCATTTACTATACCTTGCACCATCGGATCATTTGAGTTTACAAAGGTTCTATGCGATCTAGGGGCAAGCATAAATTCGATGCCTTTGGCTATCTACAAGCAACTGGGCTTGGGCATTCCAAAACCCACTGCGATGAGGTTAATGATGGTAGATAGGTCAGTGAAGTGGCATGTGGGTATCGTATGTGATGTGCTTGTAAAAGTGGATAATTTTATTTTTCTGACAGACTTCATGATTTTGGATTGCGAAGTGGACTTTGAGGTTCCCATAGTTTAAGAGGGGGTCATTTCTGGCTACAGGTCGAGCTTTGGTTAATGTTGAGAGTGGATATCTGAAATTCAAGCTCAACAATGAGGAGGTAAAGTTTAAGATTTTCAGGTGTATGAATCAATCACAAGACATGAATGTGGTGTATGTGATAGAGTCTTTTGATGAAGAGGAGCTAGACGCTACTACTGAGAAAAGGTTTGGTGTCGAAACATTGGAAATCATGCTAATGAATTTTGAAGCAGACTACCGGAATGATTATGCGGAGAATGTGAATGCTTTACATGGCATGGGAGCACATTCTTATTCTCCAAAGAAATTAGACCTGGATCTGAAAAACAAGCCAAATCCTCTATAAAATCCATCCATTGAGGAGCTGCTTATACTGGAACTTAAACAATTACCCAGTCACTTAAGGTGTGTCTTTTTTTATGCTAACAATATTTTCCCAGCCATTATGGCTACAGATTTGAATGATGAATAGATGCAAGTGGTGATCAGAGTTTTGATAAGGTACAAAAGGACAATTGGGTAGACTATTGTTGATATCATTGGGATACCTCCGAGTATCAGTACTCATAAGATTCAACTTGAGAAGGACTGTAGCCTGAGCATAGAGCACCAGAGGATGTTAAATCCACCAATGCAAATCATAAAGTGGTGGAAGTTGGGGTGGTGCACCCCATTTCTAACAGTCATTGGTTAGCCCAGTGCAGTGTGTGCCCAAGAAGGGTGGTATAACAGTGGTAGCAAATGCAAAGAATGAGCTGATTCCATAAAGACCATTCACTGGATGTCGATTTTGCATGGATTACAAAAAGTTGAACAAGTGGACCTTGAAGGACTACTTCCCAATGCCATTCATGGACCAAATGCTTGACAAGTTGGCCAGCAAACGGTGATACTGTTTCTTAGATGGATACTTTGGGTACAATGGCATATCAATTGCTCTTGTAGATCAGGAAAAGACTACATTTACATGTCCTTATGGTACTTTTGCGTTCAAACGCATGCCATTTGGATTATGTAATACACTAGAAACTTTCCAAAGGTGTATGATGTCCATCTTCTCGGATATGGTAGAGGACACTCTGTAGGTATTCATGGACAATTTTTCTGTGGTAGGTGACACATTTTATGATATTTTGTTAAATCTTAGCAAGGCTTACAACGATGGGAGAAAGCTAATTTGGTGCTGAACTTGGAAAAGCGACATTTCATGGTTAAGAAAGGCATAGTCCTAGACCATAAGGTATCATAGAAAGGAATGGAGGTGGACAAAGAAAATACTGAGTTAATTGAAAGGTTGCCCCCACCTATCTATGTGAAAGGTATTCGAAGTTTTCTAGGCCATGTAGGATTCTATAGGAATTTCATCAAGGCTTTCTCAAAATTTGCACATCCCTTGTGCAAGTAGCTAGAGTAAGAAATGAAATTAGCCTTTGATGATACATGCCTAAAAGCCTTTGAATACCTAGAAGAGAAGGTGACATCTCCTAAATGATCCTTGGCCTAGACTGGATGGAACCATTTGAGGTGATATGCGATGCCAGTGGTACTACTTTGGAAGTTGTGTTGAGGCAGAAGCACAACAAGATCTTTCACCCCATCTACTATGCTAGAAAATCGCTAAACGAAGCGCAACAAAACTACATTGTTACTGAACATGAACTACTTATTGTGGTATAAGATTTTGAGAAATTCAAGGCATACTTGTTTGGTACTAGAGTGATAGTCCACATAGATCGTGCATCTGTGCAATATCTCATGGCAAAGAAAGATGCAAAGCTGAGATTGACCAGATGGGTGTTGCTGATTTAAAAATTTGACTTCTATTTCAAAGACAGAATAGGTTGTGAAAATCATGTGGCTGATCACCTGTCTATAGTGGACGTAGAAATGGAGGAGGAACTTGAGTACGTATAAATGACTCATTCCCAGATGAGAAGGTATTAGCCACCATTCTTGATCTCATTCCTTGGTTTGCTGACTTTTCTAACTTTCTTGTCCGCAATTTGATGCATGAAGGGCTAGCATTCCAGCAAAGGAAGAAATTCCTATATGATGCTGGAAAATATTTTAAGATGAACCATAACTCTACAGAGTGTGTGCTGATAATATCATCGGGCGATGTATTCCTGAGGTTGAGATGATGCATATCATAAAAGCCTGTCATTCTTGTTCAATAGGTGGTCATCATGGAGGTGCCTAGAAAGCCCATAAGGTACTTCAGAGTGGGTACTATTAGTCGACAATCCATCAGGACTTCATTGATCTAATAAAGGGGTGTGATGTGTGACAAAGGCAAGGAGCTATCTCTCGTCGGCATAAATTGCCAATGACACTCATTTTGGAGGTGGATTGTTTTATGTGTGGGGAGTTGACTTCATGGGACCATTTGTGAGATCCTATAGAAAAAAGTAAATACTAGTTGTAGTAGACTATGTGTCCAAATGGATTGAGGCAGTTGCTCTTCCTGAAAATAATGGTAAAAGCATCGGTCGATTTCTAAAAAAGAACAAATTCTCAAGGTTTGGTACACCTAGAGGAATTATTAGTTTTGAAGGCTCCCATTTCTACAATAAAGTGTTTAGTGCACTTTTGGCTAAATATGGGGTTAAACAGTACAAGCTGGCAACACCATATCATCCATACACAAGTGGCCAAGTGGAGGTATCGAATCGAGAGATCAAGGCAATTTTGGCATAGACAATGAATGCCAACATGATAGATTGGGCAAGAAAGTTGGATGATGCTCTATGGGTATATCCGACAGCTTTCAAGACACCTATTTGTATTTCTCCATATCAGTTGGTGTTTGGAAAAAAATGTCGTTGCCTGTTGAACTAGAGAATATGGCACTTTAGGCACTAAAGAAGTTGAACCTCTGTTGGAGTGAAACAACGAACCTAAGACTAGATCAGATCAATGATATGGATGAGTTTTGTCTAAGGACTTATAAGAGGTCTACTCTGTACAAGAAAAGGATGAAGTGGTATCATGACAAGAATATTGAAAAAAGGACCTTCATTCCTGGTGACTTGGTGCTACTTTTCAACTCCATACTTCATTTGTTTCCTGGGAAACTAAGATTTAAATAGTCTAGACCATTCAAGGTCTATCTGGCCAGGTGCTATAGAGCTTGAAAATGACAACAGTGAGAGATTTAAAACAAATGGTCAGCGCATCAAATCATACATGGGAGTCCCAAAGAAAGTGAAAGTAGTGGAGGAATACACACTTGATGAAGTCTAAGTAATCAAGTAATCCGTATCGTGCTGCGACGTTAAATTGTGCGCTGCTCGGGAGGCAACCCAACATTGTAACTGTAATAGTAGTTTATACTTTAGCATATTTTCATTTTTTTTATAGTGTCACTTTCTGTTGGTGTGTGTAGGAACGAATTGGACAAAGAAATGAGGAGCTAGGCTTAGGAAGCCCTTCACAGGCAATGTCACGGGTCATAGCGATGACCACGAACTTCATCACGGTCCGTCTCAATCACTAAGATCCTAAATGATCTATTTGGAAATGTAAGAAATTGGCTCACGAAAGGGTTTACGGTCCGTCAGACTTTGTACGGACCGTTTAGTCTCTAGTGAACCTCATGTTAGTTATCTCACTTAAGTAAATGTCATGTGCACTCCCACGAACCGTGGTGCTCTTCATGAGCTTCATCTTGGTCTATCACATTTAGTCCAGCAATACCAGTTTCCCCAACCCGAGTTGCACCAAATTAAAATCTTTTAAATCATTTTATATACTACCTAAAGCGCCAAGGGTCGAACTCCTCTCTGTCTTCCCTCATCTATAATGGTTCCTAACACTCCTAAATGATCAATCATCTCTCATAACACCACAATCAATGCAAAGATTCAAAACCCTAAGTGTAGTACCAAGAAACCAATGTGAAGTGCATTTTTTCTGTTGGGCAAAAATTTTGACCGAATTCGACGTGTTATGAGTTTGATCTTATCGATAGACAAGTTTGAATCACTGTTTAGGAAAATTTTGGCATCATTACATGATATACTGTTGTTGTTAGTCATGGATTGTTGTGGGTATGTTGAAATTGGGTGAAATCGATAATTTGTGTTGTGGGTATGATTCAATTATGTGGGCTAATGATATATGATGATTAAAGTGCAAATGTGAGTCCAAATTTTGTAAGAACAGTATGCCTCTGCTAGTTTACCGGTAAATTTGTTGAAGTTGATTGTTTGTATATGGGTATGATCGCATTAGAAAAATATTCCTCGTCTGTGAATCATGATTGTTGATACTCAATAGAATAATACCTACATGTGCTAAAATGACTAGAAAAAAATCAGATTGTGTAGTGCTTCTTGATAAAATTTGTCATCATGTGCATATCAAGTGAGAGGTCACTACAAATTGGTTTAAGTGTAAGTCCACGAAGGACCTCACGGATAGTGAAGGGAGTCACGTGCCATGAAACCTCTTGTGGTCCACACTTAGCAAAAATGCAACCAATGACTAAGATCACGAGGGTCATCAAGGACCGTGGTTCACTTCAAAGACCGTGAAGCGCTCTATGAACCATAACAAGTGCATTCCCCTGCTGCACATTGGTTTTATACTTTGTCCATGAGAGGCACCATGGACAATGGTACCCACTACGGCCCGTCTTGGCCTCCTTAATAAAAAAGATGTTTTGTTTTTAGTCAGTTTCTTTGCAGTTAATTCAGTTTTCATTTTTGACTACGTGGCCCTTCTCAATGATAGATTGGGTGATAGCACACTTAAGGCAAGGTGTTGTTGTACTTACCCAAGGGAAGTCTGCGTACCCGTTAGTGTGTTATTTTACTTGTTCAATTTTTAATCTATTTTTTTCTTATCAGGTACTATGGTCCCCTAAAGAATGACTGCAACTCTACATCCCTCACCACATCCTTCAACAATGCACAATGATAACGCAGTGGAGTCTAGTAGATTAGAGGTACAAGGCAATACTACAATTGAGGAGAAGTCTCCTCAAGCAACTAGATCACGGACGGTGAGAGCCATTCATCTGGACACTCCTTCCCAGTCTGAAGAGTAATGTAGTGGATCCGAAAGTGTTGAGGAATCTTGTAGTGGTTCTCAAAGCGGTGAAGCATCTAGTAGCGATTCTTGAAGTAATGAGGAGTCTACTAGAGTCTCTCAAGAAAATTCAACTACACCTCCACCAAAGGTAGGGGTGGAACCTGAAATGGGATCATAGGAAGAGGCAGGTGATGAAGAGTTGGATGATGATGATAGCACCAAGGCCGGTATGCTCCAATATGTTAACCTCTATGAACCTGAATTGGTAGTGAGACAACAAATCATTGATTACTACCAATCTATATGGACTCTAGACAGGTTAGAGGACTTCTTCAAGAATGGGATCGTGTCCAAGTCGGGCAAATTTGGTAGCCAGCCAGTCATACCAGAGACTAGAGTAGTGGTATTAGATATCCAAGGATTTCCAGATATCCACAAAAATTTCCAAGGGCATCACTTCGGATGAATGAACAACTCTCCATGGGAGTTCTTCTGCCATATACTCGTGAATTTTATGCTTCCAATGCAGCAGCTCTGATGAATTTTGTTGTTGATACTGAAACTACAAAGAGGGACCAAAAGACTTTTTCCATCACATGGGGACCAATGAATTCTGTAATGGTGAGTGGCACATCGTTGGAATATCTAAAGCCACAATCAATAGGATGTTACATGGTCCAGCATACACACTACCAGCCTCAGTCGGCCTTTTCGAAGGTAAGTAGTTGTCACGACCCGAGGGTACACCTCGGATGCAACATGGCATACTCAACCCTGAAGGGTTCTAATACAATCCTTATAGCATTCTTAAACATAAGAAAATAGGAAAATAAAGAAGAATTAAAAACTTTCATTTACAATCGAAGATATTTTCATTAAAAAGCAAGCAGATAGACTTAGTATACTATGTCTCAAACAATCTAATACTTTAAATACAACATTCGGACTTAGCCCATATAATAGCCTTAACATAATTAAAAGACATAAAGGGAACATAATGGGTTTTGTCCTCGAAACTATGGGGACTCACCAAGTCTTCATCTTCAAGCACCTTAGAAACCTACTCCTCTAGTGTAGAACACCAACATCTCCAAACTCACACTAAGTACTCCTTTGAAGTCACCATAGACAAGGCACATTCATATACGATAAGTCATGACAAGGAAGTAACTCATAATACAATCCAAGTATAGCAAGCATCTACACATTTAAGCATATAAGTCAACATTCTTCATTAGCTTCTTTTTGCACACCTTCTTTCATTAGACATTAGATCATCATTCTCATTAACTTTATCATAGGATGACTTTCATACATTAGCAATTAAGACTTAAGAGAATTCACTATGATCCTCTCAAAGCCTACTCGTGCAATGCATGGATAGCATCCCAGACTGCCACCCACACTTCATAGAACTCATCAAGAAACCATAATGCACATCTCGCATGATAGGAATAAGTGTTTAACCAACATACACCATGCAAGCTAGACATGGAATCTGGTGTCATATAGCCCCACACCGTAAGGAGGTGTTCTACTTGCCTAAGGTAGAACAAAAACGTTAACTTGGATAGAATCCGCTAGATAATATCCTATGTGGGCACATAGTTATAGGATAGGAATATGTTCATTGGAACTCTTGCCAAACATTGGGAGAGTTTCAATCTTACCATATCCAATCGGTGCTTAGCCTCTATTCCTATAGAGTATTTCATTCATATTAACATCATTGTACCTGAGAGGGCTACCTACACTAGGTCAACGACCCAAAGTACATTACACAAGAATGGGCCACCATCACTAGGTCTACCGATTCAAGGTACATTAGGGATAGCACATTGACTTTCCAAGAAGGGTGCCATAAACATTGGCTCTATCGATACAAGTTCATCATTTCACACATAAAAGAGCTACTAACACTAGGTCTACCGATTTAAGGTTTATCACATTAGTTCCTAGAATCATCAAGAAGGGCTACCAACACTAGGTCTACCGGTTCACGTCATTGCCTAGAATAGTTCATCATTCACTTATGAAAGGAATGATATTGGACTATCGATTCATATTCATCAAGTCATGACACATTCATTACACAAGAGATGATGCATAAGCCTACCAACTCAAGATTCATAATACTTTCATTCATTCAAGAAGAGGGTGCCTAATCCTACTAATTCAAGATATACCACATTACATTATAGAATCCTTCACATTCCATCATCCACGTTCATGAGTGTTAAGTGAGAATATGCTCTCAATCATAACACATTTACATTATGTACAAGCTCATCATTCATCATTGAAATCACATGCATATCCTTCACATTATACATAGTAATTAAACACCTCCACCTCTCAAGTGGATTAACATCTTTAGCACAAATTCTACTTAAACATGTAATTAGGTGATAACTTGCCTTCAAGGCCATGAATCTCAAATCATCAATACACCAACAATTTACCTTAATTAAGGCATATATAATGATACCATTCAATAACCCAAAGCAATTTAGACAAATTCCCTTCAATAGCTTTCATAATCATCAAACCAACTTCATAAGGCACAATTTAGGAATTGAGAATAGTCATGGGTTCATAGAGTATTTTCATCATAAATCATCAATTAAACACAAATACAATCGTTATTTGTGATTAGAAACCATTTGAAAACGTTTGATGGAAGAACCTATGATATTGAGTAAAACCCTAGAATTTTCATACTTTGCAATCACTTTGGATTTGGCCCCTTGAATGGAAAATTAGACAAGGATAAAGACCACCATACCTTTACTAAGAATGCTCAAGCAATTTGTGGAAGAAAAAACTAGGAATCACCAAACCCTAGCTTCAATGGCTCCCTTCTTCTTCTTATCAAATGGAAGATTTCTAGTGAGAGGAATATTTGAGAGGAGATAGGTTTCTTTTAATTCTATTTGGAGTGACTAAATTGAAGGGATTCAAGTCTAAAAAGGGTTATATAGTTGCTAGGAAAGGAATAGAATAAGGTGGACTCTACTTTGGAAAAGAACTAAGGACCCACAAAGTTACAACTTAAAAATCTGCCCCTTGCTCGTCTAAACTTGCCCTTTGGACCCTTAGGTTCGCCAAGTGCACTAGGCGACTCCCCATGTGCACCCTTGGCTTGCCAAAATTTCCAATGAGCTGACTAAATAGGAAGATCATTAGGCAATGGAGGGGGATCAATGGGCGACACGCAAACCAGCTTGGCGAACTATGACTTAGCTCGCCCTTTGGTCTAGCACCTAGGCCAAATGGGTAGTCCACTAGGCGATCACAAGAGCACAAGGGCGACTCTCCCAATCCTTTGGGTGATCAAACATCCCCATCGCCAAGCTGGCCCTCAAGGAAAAAGGCTTCATTCACCCTATCTTGCTATACTAGGCCCTTGCTTGAACCCGAGGCATCTACCTTGCTCCATTTAGGTTTTAAAACAGCCTATGACATCAACATAAAGTCACACTAACCCAAATGTTAAGGCTCTAGTTCAACCTATCATTTTCCGAGTCGTTATATTATCCTCCAATTAGGAACATTCGTCCTCGAATGAGACTTAAAACACTTTAAGGGCAAAACGAGTCGAGACTAGCTGCCCAACAATCATGACACATGAATATGAACGCATAATCATAGGAGGAAACATCAACTCCACATCAAGAAGCTCAACCCAACACAAGCAAGTATGAACTGCAACGACAAACTTATTATACATCAAAACAACAACATTTCTCATTTCGTTGGAGGAACTTCCTTCTCCAACTCATATCATGCTCATTACCACATCAATAGGGACATTAGGCAATTTCTCTCAAAAGCATATTAAGCATGTTCAACATTTAACCTCATGAAGCACATAGACAACTAATACTAAATGCAACTTAAAATGAGGAACTTAAATTATTACAACTCATTTTCTCATATAAACAAGAATTCAAATAGAACATGCACAACATAAGGAGACCATGGAAACCTATAATCACAAATGACTTCAAAACATGAAGCAAGATAAAAAGGAAATCTTTGTCTCAAGATTGAAAAGGCATACAAGGAAAGAGGTAAGGATATCGAAACTCTCAACAACCTTACTACTCAACCATACTATCTCCCACTTAAGAGAACATCTAAGTAAGGCTTATCATGAACATAACATAGGAACCTCAATACAACATTCATAACTTACAAGAAACCATCAACATACCCGTGCTTTTAAACTAGGAAGGTCCTCATTAAATAACTCTTGCTCACAACCAACCTTACCTACACCACCGAAAGTCTCATATGAGTCTACTACACCGGGTCTAAACTCCTCAACTCATTAGACCTCTTAAGGTGAGAACATCTAGCAAGCCTAACGCATGAACATCAAGGACACTCAAAGACCTTACCATCTAAGCACATTATCCCCCACTTAGGAGTAAGCCTATATAAACTCTTTTAAACTTCACTTCTTACAATTCTAAGGTCGAAGTAAAGCATCACTAAACCTTCATACTCATCCCACCTAGGCATTTCTAAAACACCACATTTCGTCAACTCTTTTAACATTCCTCAAAACTAATCTTGACTAAGTCGAATTATACAAACAACACACATAACCAATAAGCAACACATTCATATCATCTCAACTCCATCAAGTCACATAGCCATAGTTCAAATCACAAACAACCTTACGTCTTCCTCAACCCTTGTAATATAAACCTTTCAAGTGGTCATATTCGAAAGACCATCACATAAGGAATCAGGGAAACACAATATATAGCTAAACTCTATAGCATGACTTGAAAAATGAAAAAGCGAGACTATCT
Source organism: Solanum bulbocastanum (assembly GCA_037074985.1). NCBI lineage: Eukaryota > Viridiplantae > Streptophyta > Magnoliopsida > Solanales > Solanaceae > Solanum > Solanum bulbocastanum. The sequence continues at coordinate 30,120,469 of CM073599.1, read as the reverse complement.
TAACACCCAATAGCCTCCTATTCATAATGTGGTGCACATCACATTATGAACAAGACTCTACTAGATGTGGTTTGAGACATCCTAAGACCATTCCAAAATCTTGTGCTCTGATACCATGTTTGTCACAATCCTAGGGTATACCACGGATGCAACACGGCGTACTCGACCTCGAACGAGTCTAATACAAGTCTCATAACATTCTTGAACATAAGAACATAGGAAAATAAAGAATAATTAAAAATTTTCATTTACAATTGAGGACATTTTCATTAAAAAGCAAGCGGAAGACTTTCTAGACTTAGTATACTATGTCTCAAAGCATCTAATACTTTGAATACAACATTGGGACTTAGCCCATACAGAAGCCTTAACATAACTAAAAGCCAAAAAGGGATCATAATGGGATTTGTTCTCGAAACTATGAGGACTCACCAAGTCTTTATCTTCAAGAACCTTAGAATCCTACTCCTTAAGCATAGAACACCAACATCTCCAAACCTTACACTTTGATAAAAATTGAGAAAAATGGGGTTAGCACAAAAAGTACTAAGTATGGAAGCAATGTAAAAACATGCTTAAAACGGACATTTTATTGAAAGTCATGAAATATGCCATTTTGGTAAAACTTCATGAACATTGATTAAAGAGTTATAATATCAGTCACAACCAACATACGAGTCATATTTTCACATTAGAACATAATCCACAGATGAACATATACCTTCACCATAAGCCGTCACCTCAAGTAACCCTCGAGCTATACCTAGTGCAATGTATGGGTAGCGTCCCATACCACGACCCACACTAAGGCACCACCTTAAGGCCACCAAAAGTGAACTTACCATTCATCGTTTGCACCTTTACACAACAAAGTATATAAAAGACATAAACATTACATAAGTCACATCATCACATTAAGACCAACATCAAAGACAACTCTAAGTCATACTCGTGCAATGTGCAAGTAGCATCCCATACTACTACTCACACTATGTACTCCTTTGAAATCACCATAGGCAAGGGACATTCATATACGATAACTCATGGCAAGGAAGTAACTCATAATACAGTGTAGAGTATAGCATGCATCTTTACATTTAATAATATAAGTCAACATTCTTCATTAGCTTCATTTAGGACACCTTCTTTCATTAGAAATTATAACATCATTCTCATTAACTTTATCATAAGAGGACTTTCATACATTAACCATTAAGACTTAGAGAATTCACTATGATCCTCTCAAAGCCTACTCGTGCAATGCATGGATAGAATCCCATACTACCATCCACACTTCATAGAACTCATCAAGAAACCATAATGCACATCTCACATGATGGGAATAAGTGTTTAACCGACATAGACCAAGCAATCTATATAAGGAATCTGGTGTCATATAGCCCCATACCATAAAGGGGTGTTCTACTTACCTAAGATAGAATGGTAACATTAGCTCTGATGGAATCCGCTGGCTAATATTCTTTGTGGGCACATAGTTATGGGATAGGAAGATGTTCATTTGAACTCTAGCCTAACATTGGGAGAGTTTCCATCCTACCATATCCACTCAGTGCTTAGCCTCCATTCCTATAGAGTAGTTCATTTATACTAACATCATTGTACTTAAGAAGGATGCCCACAAAAGGTCTACAGACCTAAAGTACATTACACAAGAAAGGGCCACCATAACTAGGTCTACCGATTCAAGGTACATTAGGGATAGCTCATTGACTATCCAAGAAGGGTGCCATAAACATTATGTCTATCGATAAAAAGTCATAATTTCACACATGAAAGGGCAACCAACACTAGGTCTACCGATTCAAGGTTCATCACATTAGTTCTTGGACTCATCATGAAGGGCTACCAACACTAGGACTATTGGTTCATGTCATAGCCTAGAATACTTCATCATTCATTTATGAAAGGAATGTCATTGGCCTACCGACTCATATTCATCAAGTCAAGAAACATTCATTACACAAAAAAGGATCCTAAGCCTACCAACTCAATATTCAACAATACTTTCATTCATTCAGGAAGAGGGTGCCTAAACCTACCAATTCAATATATACCATATTACATTATAGAACCCTTCACATTCCATCATCCACGCTCATAAGTGTTAAGTGAGAGTATTCTTTCAATCACAACACACTTACATTCTATACTAGATCATCATTCTATCATTAAAATCACATGCATATCCTTCATATTATACATAGTAATTAAACACCTCGACCTTTCAAGTGGATCAACATCTCTAGCACAAATTCTACTTCAACATGTAATTAGGTCATAAGTTGCCTTCAAGGAAATGAATCTCAAATCATCAACACACCAACAATTTACTATAATTAAGTCATATATAATGATATAATTCAATAACCTAAAGAAATTTAGACAAATTACCTTCATAAGCTTTCATAAACATAAAACCCACTTCATAGGGCACAATTTAGAAATTGAGAGATGTCATGGGTTAATAGAGAATTTTCATCATAAATCATCAATTAAACACTAATACAATCATAATTTGTCATTAGAAACCATTTGAAAACGTTTGATGAAAGTACCCATAAGATTGAGTAAAACCCTAGATTTTTCATACTTTGCAATCACTTTGGATTTGGCTCGTTGAAAGGAAAATTAGACAAGGATCAAGACCACCATACCATTCCTAAGAATCCCCAAGAAATTTGAGGAAGGAACAAATTGGAATCACCAAACCCTAGCTTCAATTTTTCCCTTCTTCTTCTTCTCCAATGGAAGATTTCTAGTGAGAGAAATAGTTAAAAGGAGATGGGTTTCTTTTAATTCTATTTGGACTGACTAAATTGAAGGGATTCAAGCCTAAAAAGGTTTATATAGTTGCTAGGATAGGAATAGAATAAGGTGGACTCAACTTTGGAAAAGAACTAAGGACCCACAAAGTTACAACTTAAAAATTTGCCCCTTGCCCGTCTAAGCTTGCCCTTTGGACCCTTAGGCTTGCCAAGTGCACTAGGCGAATCGGAAAGTGCACCCTTGGCTCGTCCAAATTTCTAGTGAGCTCACTAAATGGGCAGATCGTTAGGCGATAAAGGGGGGCCAATGGGCGACACGCCAACCAACTTGGTGAGCTATAACTTAGCTCACCCTTTGGTCCAGCACCTAGTCCAAATGGGCAATCCACTAGGTGATCACAAGAGCACAAGGGCAACTCGCCCAATCCTTTGGGCGATCAAATAGCCCCATCGTCAAACAGCCCCTCAAGGAACAAGGCTTTTTTTCACCCTATCCCTTTCTTGCACCAGAGGCATCTACCTTGCTCCATTTAGGTTCTAAAATAGCCTAGACATCAACCTAAAGCCACACTAACCCAAACATTGTGGCACTAGTTCAACCTATCATTTTCCGAATCGTTACTTTATCCCCCACTTAGGAGCATTCGTCCTCGAATGACACTTAAACAACTTTAAGGGAAAAACGACTCCAGACTAGCAGCCCAACAATCATGAAATATCAATATGAATGCATAATCATAGCAGGAAAATCAACTCCACGTCAAGAAGCTCAATGTAACACAAGAAAGTAGGAACTACATCTAGAAACTCATTATGCATCAAAACAACAACATTTCTCATTTTGTTGGAGGAACTTCCTTCGCCAACTCATATCATGCTCATTACCACATCAATAGGCACATTATGCAATTTCTCTCAAAAGTACATTAAGCATGTTCAACATTTAACCTGACGAAGCATATAGTCAACTCATACTAAATGCAAATCAACATAAGGAACATAAATTATAATAACTCATTTTCTCAGATAAACAAGAATTCAAATAGAACATGCACAACATAAGGAGACCATGGAAACTCATAATCACGCATGACTCCAAAACATGAAGCAAGACAAAAAGGAAATCTTTGTCTCAAGCTTGAATAGGCGTACAAAGAAAGAGGTAAAGATATCGGAGCTCTCAACAACCTTACTACTCGACCATACTATCTCCAACTTAAGAGAACATCAAACTAAGGCTTATCATGAACATAACATTGGAACCTCAATACAACATTCATAACTTACAAGAAACCATCAAAATACCAGTGCTTTTAACCTAGGAAGGTCCTTATTTAGCAAATCATGCTTACAGCCAACCTTACCAATGATATACTGTGAGTTTACTGTATTTTTAGTACATTTCACTTAAGAGTTTTGTGTGTCTAGGGACATTTTGTATTGGTTTTTATGTATTTTTTTAATGTTTGCATGAAATATGTTCAAATGTGGAAACGCAGAGACACAACTAAATGATGTGCAGAAAAGGGCATCTACGGAGGTGATCCATGAATTATAAGTCCATTCATGCTCCATATACTGGTGTCGTAGATGGGCAGGAAAGGTATTAAAGGAGATCAAGGAATTCTTGACCAAGTGTGTAACCACGGTTGCAACCAACGGACCATAGATTGATCATTGGACCGTATTGTTGCTCTGTCAAATGATTCAGAGAAGGGGTTCCAATACCTAATTTTGAAGATTCTATATGTGGAGCTACGGAGGAGGATCTATAGACCATTGATCAAACACGGTCTGTACTATTGATCCATCGTTTGCTTTAGAGAAGATGTTTTGGAAGCTGAAAAATTTCCCATGTCCTGAGTCACGGAAGGGACCTACGGACCGTAGGTCAATCCACAGTCTGTAGGATAGTATCGTACATCAAAGACATGTCCTGAAACATTATTCCCTTATTTTGTTTCCTTTTTAGTTAGGACTTATTTTTATATATATAGGGCATGTAAACCTCATTTTTTTGTGGTTTAGACTTTATTATTTTAGCTCTAATTTTTTTCTTTGGAGAATAACTTGCAACTTTAGCAATTCTTAATTTCCTAAGTTTGTTTTGAAGATTTTGACTTTGCAATACAAGTTGAGATTCTAGGTTTTTTCAACTTATTACGTAATTTCATGATTTCTTTATCTAAAAATATGAATTGTGGTCTTGCTATTTTTGGGTAACTAAATCCATAACTGGGGTTATGGGAACCATGAGTGATTAACAACGTATGAATGGTAACTAAGTAATTCTTGAATAGAGTTATTGCATGCATTAATAATTCTTTCGCTTAGAAATCTTTTTGGCGGTGGCCAACGTTAGAACTTGCGTCGTTACTACTTGATAGACCAAGGAGGTAATTAACGAGAAAAGAATTATCGCATAGATTTAGTGTGATACTATCTAATAGTCTAATGTCGATTGATGCGAAGGTGAAAACTAAGTCATACATGGACATGATTTCTAATATGAGTTAAAGGTAAGGGTTAGTAAATTATGCACACGTAGCCAGACCAAAGTGGTGGGTGAAATTCTCTAGATGCCGTACCAAGGATTTAGAGATACCTAACTTATTTGCATGTAGTACTCTATGAAAGGATTACTATTGCTAGGGTTGTCATGTTATGAGCTTATGGGGAACACATATACCCTAGTTACTTTCTCATCTTGATAACAACTAAAGTTTGAATATTGCTCAATGAATACTTACATAATTTCCTGAAATTGTTTCACAAATCCCCCCCCCCCCCTTTCATTACTTGTTTTTAGAAATACATTAACTAAACGAATATAATCATCAGTTAAGTTTAAGTCTAAATCATATTCCTCGTGGGATCGACCCCAACCTATAAGTTAAGTTCTTTACTTGATAATGATCTCTTATACCACTTTAGGGAGGTGTTATTTGAGCTAATCAAATTTTGGCACCACTGCCCGGGAATTTGGCTTTTAGATTAAGGTTAACTACGTCATTAAACTTAATCAAATATTTCCTAATTTTACTTTTTGCTTTTGTTTTTGTTTCTCTCAGCTTCCTACTCTAGTGTATGCCAAGTACACTGAGTCAAGGAGAACCACCTACTCCCTATGATCCATAACTAAACAGAACTTTACAAATAATGAATAATCAAGGAGTGCCAGTTAATCCTATCGGAGGAGAGTTGGGTGATAACTATAGGGACAACTTTAACGCTGCTGAATCTAATGGACCTCTTGTCCTACCTCCTCTGCCTCCGGGGCATACAATTGTGGTGACTAGCAGATTAATGCAGATTCTTACTGGAGGGGCTTCATTGTAGGTTTGGCATCGAAAGATCCACATGAGCACGTAACCAATCTAAGGAGTGTTTGCAAAAGTTGTGTAGGTCGATCGGACTTGGACATAGATGTTATTGGATTGCGAGTATTCCCTCTATCATTGATTGGCAATGTTGTTGTGTCATTTAATGAGCTTCCTTAGAACTCAATTTATACATGGGAACAATTGACTGATGCGTTCCTAGAAAGATTCTTTCCAGTGTCCAAGAAACTAAACCACAAAGATAAACTCAACAATTTTTTAGCACTACCTGGAGAGTCCGCAAGTAGTTCTTGGGACAGTTGCACTGCTTTTATACTAGGTGGTCCGAATCACCAGATTAATGATGAGTCGCTGAAGGAATACTTCTACCGAGGTAAGGATGACAACAGCAAGCCAATTCTTGATACTATTGCTGGAGGTTCATATGGTGAGTGTACTTTTGACCACAATGTAGAGAAACTGGAGAAGATCGCTCGGAATAAAAAATTTGGAGCACTAGAAAGTCGGAGACTAGGAGGAACACATTTTCTATTCAAGCTATAAATAACCAATCTGCAGATGAGATTCGTGAGGAGATGGCTCAGATGAGGACTGAACTAGGGTTGGTTTTGAAGCATGTGAGCGGAGGTGCGGACAAGGTAAATGCTATGAATTATTTGACTAGGAATTCACCACCGGTTGAGGAGTGTTACTATGAAGAGGATGCTTATGCAATGAATGATCAGACGGGGGGTCTACGACCATACGCCCAAAGTTCCAATATGGATAATTGGCGCCAAGGTCATGGAATCCAAGGTTGGAACTATGGAAACTACAATCAAGAGGGTTAATATGTCCGGGATGGGAACTTCAATCGCGACAACAACTATAATCAAAACAACTATGGCAACAAAAATGATCGGGTTGGACCTTATGTTCCCCCTCAAAATCTAGAATTTGATCCTAGGAAAGCTGGAAGTAATATGTCACGTATTGAGGATATGATGCAAAAGATGAGAAGGAGGTTTGATGCAACTGATTGGAATATGAAGGAGATGAGAAATGACTTGTATGGTATTGGTCAAAAAGTTGATGCCCATGCAGTGTCAATCATGCATCTTGAGCAGCAGATGACTCAGTTGTCAACTATAGTAAATCCTCGTCAACCTAGCACTCTTACTACCAACACCATCCAAAATCTAAAAAATGATGGGCATTGTATGGCAGTCACTACTCGAGGGGTTAAGCACACCATTAATCCACCTATGTTGTCTGGTGTGGAATTGACAATAGCAAAGATGATGATGTGGTCGAGGTAAATGGAAAGTCCGAGAATGCGACAGAGAAAGAAGCAGGGGTAACTCAAAAAGTTGTCGCCATAGCTAGACCTCCACCTCCCTTCCCACAGAGGTTAGTGAAGGAGGCTGAAGAAGCCAAATACCACAGGTTTATTAGCATGTTGAAATAGCTTTCAATCAATGTTTCGTTGATAGAAGCTTTGGAGCAAATGCCTTGGTATACAAAATTTTTTAAAGACATGGTGACAAAGAAATGGGCAGTGACCTTCAAAGATGATGATAGATTGCAACATTGTAGTGCTATTGCTATAAGGTCCCTTGTGCAGAAAAAAGAGGATCCTGGCGCCTTCACTATTCCATGTACTATTAGGTTATTGCATTTTGCTAAGGCATTGTGTGATCTTCGTGCTAGCATTAATTTGATGCCACTATCTATTCACAAGAAGTTGGATCTAGGAGATCCAAAACCGACTGTGATACGGTTGCTCATGGCCGATAGAATTGTGAAAGGCCCAGTAGTGTACACCATGATGTACTGGTGAAAGTGGAGTCGTTCATCTTTACGGCGAATTTTTTGATTCTTGACTATAAGGTTAATTTTGAGGTTCCCATCATTCTTGGGAGACCATTCCTTGCCACTTGGTGTGCCTTAGTTGATATGGAAAAGGGGCAAATGAAGTTCAGGCTGAATAATGAAGAGGCAAATTTCAATATTTGTAGGTCTATGAAGCAGAGTAGTGAGCTCCAATCGGTATCATGATAACATATAGAATTGAAAGTGGGTCTGAGGTGTGGATTGAAGAGAGACTGGGCATTGAGGCACTAGCAGCGGGTATGATGAACTTTGAGAGTGATGGTATTGAAGAGTATGATGAGATGGTTGCTATAATTAATAGGTGTGAATATTGTTCGAAACCAAAAAGTCAGAGTTAGACATAAAAAATCATGAGTCCCTACCCGCAAGACCGTCTGTTGAAAACGCGCCAAAATTTGAGTTTAAGACTCTACCATCACTTTTAAGGTACGTATTCTTAGGAAAAGATAATACTTTACCGGTCATCCTTGTGGCAGATTTAATGGGCGACAAGTAGAGTGTTTGGTTTCTGTGTTAAAGAGTTTCAAGTGAGCTATTGGGTAGACTATTACAGACATTATAGGGATCCCTCCTAGTATCTGCTCTCATAAATTCCAACTGATGCCAGATCATAAGCCTAGTATTGAGCTCAAGATAAGATTAAATCTGCATATGCAAGAGGTAGTTAAAAAGGAGATCATCAAGTGGTTGCATGTTGGAGTTATCTATCCCATTGCAGATATTAGTTTGGTGTGTCACAATTCAATGTGTGCCCAAGAAATGTGGTATTAATGTGGTCGCTAATGAGAGAAATGAACTTGTTCCTATGAGGCCCATGACTGGATGGTGAGTTTGCATGGACTACCGAAAGTTAAATGCTTGGACAGAAAAGGACCATTTTCCTATGCCATTCGTGGATCAGATGTTGGATACACTTGCAGGTAAGGGTTGGTACTATTTTCTTGATGGTTTTTCGGGCTACAATTAGATTTTTATAGCCCTGAAAGACCAAGAGAAGACCACATTCACTTGCCGTTATGGGACTTTCACCTTCAAACGGATGTCATTTGGGTTGTGCAATGCTCTAGTGACCTTCCAGCGTTGTATGATGTTGATATTCTCTGATATGGTAGAGGAAACTATTGAGGTATTTATAGAAGATTTCTCTATGGTAGGTGACTCTTTTGATCAATGTCTGGATCATTTGGCTGAGGTGCTTAAAAGGTATGAAGACTTCAATCTGGTGCTAAATTGGGAGAAGTGCCACTTTATGGTGAAATAAGGGACAGTTCTAGGTCATCAAATTTCTGAGAAGGGCATTGAGGTTGATAGAGCAAAAGTATAGGTAATAGAAAAGCTTCCACCACCTATCTCTGTAAAAGGTTTTAGAAGTTTTCTTAGGCATGCAGGTTTCTATAGGAGGTTCATCAAGGACTTCTCTAAAATTGCACATCTATTGTGCAAACTGCTCGAAAAGGAGTATAAGTTTGATTTTGATGATACTTGTCTGAGAGTATTTGGAGTTGAAGGAGAAGTTGGTTACTGCACCTATCACTATTTCACCGGATTGGGGACAACTATTTGAGGTAATATATGCTGCGCGTGGAGTGGTGCTTGGTGTAATATTAGGACAGAAGAGAAAAAAAATTCTTCATCCTATTTACTATGCAAGCAAAGCTCTAAATATGGCCCAAAAGATTTATACTGTGACTGAACAAGAACTTCTTGCGGTGGTTTACGCATTTGAGAAATTTCAATCCTACTTGCTTGGTACTAAGGTCATAGTGCATACTGACCATTTTGCGTTGAGGTATTTGATGGCAAAGAAAGATGCAAAACTAAGGTTGATTAGATGGGTATTGTTGCTGCAAGAGTTTGATTTTGTGGTAAAAGATAGAAAGGGGGCCGAAAATCAAGTTGCCGATCACTTGTCTAGATTATAGGAAGAGGCTATGCTAAAGCTTGGTGATAGGGCTGAAATTAATGATGCTTTTCCAGATGAATAGGTTTTGGCTACTTCTCATGATCTGATTCCTTGGTTCGCATACTTTTCTAATTATTTGGCAAGCGATTTGGTGCCCCTAGATTTGTCTTTTCACCAAGGGAAAAATTTTGTACATGATGTGAAGAAATTCTTTTGGGATGGGCCTCACTTGTATCGTAGTTGTGATGATGGGATTATTCGTCACTGTGTTCTTGAGGTTGAGATGTTGAGTGTACTTGAGGCGTGTCATTCATCGCCTATTGGTGGGCATCAGAGTGGTATTCGGACTATGCATAAGATTTTTCTGTATGGGTACTACTGGCCTACCATCCACTAAGATGCTCATACTTTTGCCAAGTATTGTGACCGTTTCCAAAGAGAACAAGGGAGTTTAAAGAGGCAAGAGCCTCATATGAATCCTATATTGGTGGTAGAGTTGTTCGATGTATGGGGCATTGATTTTATGGGTCCATTTGAGAGTTCACATGGGATGAAGTATATTCATGTTGTGGTTGATAATGTATTGAAGTGGCTGGAAGCAGTTACGCTCCCCAGCAATGAACGTAAAAGTTCACTGCATTCTTGAAATAGATTATCTTCTCCAGATTTGGTACACCAAGGGCGATTATCAGTAATGGAGGTTCCCACTTTTGTAATAAGTTTTTCAAGTCTCTACCTGAGAAATATGGTGTCCACCACAATGTAGCCATTCCTTACACTCCATAGACTAGTGAGCAAGTTGAAGTGTCCAATAGAGAGATCAAACAGATTTTGGCGAAGACTGTGAATGCTAATAGAACGGATTGGTCAGGGACACTTGATGATGCTCTATGGGCCTATCACACTACATACAAGACTCCCATAGGTACGTCTCCTTACCAACTTGTATATGGGAAGTCCTGCCATTTACCGGTAAAGCTAGAGCATAAGGCCATATGGGCGATAAAGAAGCTAAATTTGGATTAGGACGCCACATTTATTGAAAGAATGAATGACTTCCATATGCTTGATGAGTTTCGCCTAAAACCATATGAATGTTTAGCCTTGTACAAAGAGAAGATAAAGAGGTATCACGATCAAAGAATTAAGAAGCGAGAATTTGTTGTGGGTGATCTTGTGCTTCTATTCAACTCTAGGTTGCGCTTGTTTTCGGGTAAACTAAAGTCCAAATAGACCGGGCCATTTTTTCTCACAAAAGTGCTCCCCGATAGAGCTGTTGAGCTTGAGAACAGTGAAGGAACAAGGTTCATGGTAAATGGGAAAAGGATCAAGATCTATCTGAGAAATGCAAAAAGTGTGCAAGAGGTTGTTGAGGCCTACTATCTTGATGAAGTCTGAGTAATCAAGAGGCCTGCATCATGCTACGACGTTAAATCAAGCGCTTCTTGAAAGGCAACCCAAGATGTAAAATCTTGCCAACAATAGGTTTTTGTTTTTCATTTAGTAGTTTTCTTTGTTTGGTTGCTTCTCTCTACTCATTTAGATAGTTGTTTTATTTTTGTTTTAGTGTTGGCTAGACATAGCATAGGGTCCATGTCTAAAAAGTGTCCAGAAAATGTAAAAATAAACTGCTAATGGTTGTTACATGCGCAGGGACGAAAATCATAATCTGGAGAAAAGGTCTGGTGCAGCAGTCTACAGACCTTATCCACGGTTCGTGGTTCATCCCACAGACCGTGAATGGCGTCCATAGATACCTAGTAGGTCTCTAAAATTTTCTAAGTCTAAGAGTGATCTACAATCCTAATCTACTAATCATAGATCGACCTACAGACTGTAGACGGGGTCTCGTGGGTTCAAACCCTAGTTCTACCTGACCCGACCTGAACCCCTCCTATTTAAACTCCCCTAATTTCAAATCATTCCCACTTCCCCTCCATTTACTCCCAAACCATTTCCAAACCTCCCAATCCCTTCAATCACTCACTAATCGCTCCATAACTCCCCAATTAATCTTCAATTTCTTTTCCCAACAATCCCAAATTTCCTTTTATCTCCAAACTCCACCATCCTCAAAACTCCCCAAGAGGTCTGTTGTATGGGTTCGGTGCATAAAGGAAAAGTTGTGGTATCGAAAGCATCGATTCATCACACAATCGCTCTACTCCCACTGCTTGTAAGGTAATAGACCTTCCTTTCACTTTGAATTTCGATTCATTGATTGATTGTAAAAAGTCCAAAATTGGGTCTTGACCTTGGCTAATTGATTGTATGTAAATGCATACTAAACTAAAACTACAAACACCCTTGGGACAATAGCTAGTTATTGTGTGTCTTTATAATGTATAAAATCAGTGTAATGAGAGTCTAAATGCAAGTTTCCACTTAGGGTTCCTAGTCTTATATGGAATTCCTGTGAATTTAGTAATCGGAACTCTTAGAATGACGAACTGTCATAATTTATGTTGAAATGCATGATTAGACTAGGTGATATTAGTGAAATGGGTAAAATTGGGGTCAACAAGAAGGATGTCTGAAACCTCGCACAATACTAGATTCAGGAGACCTCATGTATGGACCATAGATCCATCTACGGATTGTTGATCAGGTTTGTGAGTCTACACACCACAAAATATGCTAACTGTAGAACAACGGATATGGACTACAGTCTGTAGATCAGTCTACGCACCATTCTGCACAACTGTGGTTCCCATCAAAGTCCAATTTTTTGGGACCTTGATTTACGGAGGGGATCCACGGACCGTAGGTCAGCCTACAAACCGTAGATGCCCACCGTAGGTGGCCACTGAAAACATTGTCTGAAATTTCTTCTATTTTTCATTTTTATTCGTTCTTAGTTCTAAAATCTTTCCAAGTGTGTTATGAGTTTATTTTGGTACTAATTAGACATCCACAGGTACCATGGCTACTAAGAGGCAAGTGACCTACTCCAAAAGGGGTAAATCAAAATCTGCGGTGCCTACTTTTAGGCTGATTAATGAAGACACGAATGTGGAAAAAGATCCAGCTTATGTTCCACCAGCCATGAAGACATCTCCTACCACACCTCGAGCTACCCGAAATACATCCTGAAAGATGGTCACCGATGTAGTCACTATCTCCCAATCTAATGAGGAGAACACACACCGATTGGGTCACTAGCTGGTTCTGCTTCTAATTCTGAGGCTGGTTCTACTTTCAGCTCAGAGTTTGCCACTATTTTTGGATCTGAGCCCGCCCATGCTTTTGGCTCCAATTTTTGATCGGCCATAGGCTTAGGTTTACATGTCAAATATAAGGGCACTATATCAGGGAATGTCCCAATTCCTACTAACACCGACCCTGCTCCAGTTGCTAGGGAACCAAGCAGATGGTGTGTTGAGGGCCAATGTAAAATTTATCGAGATTTCAAGATGAAAAATGACAAAGAGAAGATGGCCCGACTTATTACAGAGGAGTGAAGAGTTCTTACTGAGAGCCTACACATCGTACTAGAAATTCAGGCACTAGGCATTGCTACACTAGTGCGAGGATATTCTGTAGACATCTCTGAGACCACTATTCTCCGGTTCCTCTATGGACCAGCCCTGATCACTCTTGGGCACTCAACATGGCCAAATTTGACTACAAATGGGAAACTGTAGAGGGTGGAGAGTTCCAGCGGAGCGTTGAGAAAATAGAGACTTTATTACACTGGCTGGCTAGTCAAATTTCTACTGAGTGAGAGTGAGGCGATTGGGTCACCACTCCAGGCTTGAGCATCAAAAAGGCCACACTCACATTTGTGGCTATATTTTCTGGCTATTGGTTTGGAATCGGATTTATCCCACGAAGGCTGACAACGCACTAAGGATCGCGCGGTTATTGTAACAACATTGGTTGTGGGATTCGAGATCCATTTTTCCTACATGTTCATTGCGGAGATACATGAGAGGGCTTTCAAAGACTTTACCACTTACCCTTTTTCTTGTCTCATATTCTAGTTTGTAGGGACTCTGGAGTACCGATCTGGCATTATGACAAGTTGATCCAACTTACAGGGACACTGGATATAAGCCTCATCCGGGATGAGGTAAATATGGTGGCACCACACAGAGAGTCGCAGGTTGATGTGCCGCTCATCGAATCAGACTTAGTAGATGTTGTGGAGCAGATACAGGGTGATAATCTTGACCTTTCAGCCCACACTGATGATGTCCCAGCCTCCTCATATCAAGCCGCATGTTGGGCACCAAGCTTGTCCAGATCTACCCCACCTTTAGGAGCTACTATTGTACCATTGACTAGCGTTTAGAAATTTGAGGCTCAAATGGCCACGTTGCTCCACCATGTCCAGCCATGGATGCAAAAGTTGATAGGAGAGTCCAAGGCTAGAATGGAGCAAAGTATGGAGAGCATGATGGACCAGAAAGTTCAGGCCCTTAATAAGTGCCTCAATGCCTTTGAATTAAGAATCCTCGAGCGACTGGCCCCGACCATAGATCTAGTTTCTTTTCAAATAAAGTTAGCCAGTCTCCGGGCTGACGTTGATGCCATTCTTGCCATACCTGCAGTTGAACCGCAGGCTGTACCTATTGCTTTATATTATGATGCAGTCCTTGATGCATTATTCAATGAGGACGCAAAGGAGTAACCTGAGCCTACACATGCCTAGGTAAGAGGCACCGATTTATACACACATCTGAGGCTACTGAGGATGAAAGAGCTGAGAAGAGGGAGCACAAGAAGGAGAAGCAGGCTAAAAGGGCCTTGAAATTAGATGAGCAGTTGTGTGAGAAGAGGGTTTGTGAGTGGGTTGCTTGGGCATCAAGCTCTATGCCTATTTTGGATGTTCTGAATATTGTGGGTCATGATGTGAGCACAACTGATGGTGCGGGTAGAATGATTGATAGCACTACTGAGGGTGTTGTGATTGCTTACATAGGAACAACTGAGGGTGGCCCTAATATTGCTGTAGCCGGCTCTGGGAAACCAGACCCATCCGCTTGTTGATGGTTCATTGGCGCTATGCACCACAAGTTTGCTTCACCCAAATCGATTACTTTTTACTGCTTTTTGTGTGCATTGGGGACAATTGCACCTATTTTTTGTTGGGGGTGGGGTAAATGGATTGTGAGTGATAGGGTGAAGTCTGAGTAACCCAACTCATAATCCTCTCTTGGGTTTTTCTTACCTGTGTTCTTTTCCCCCAAGAGACTGCTTAATTTCTGTTGAACCAGCATGTGTTAGGATTATATGTGTAGAAGCAAGAGAAAGAATGAAGCATGATGGAAAAAGCTTTTTGAAAAAATGATACTTGTCCAAAAATATTGTGATATATGCTAAAATCTATAGGCTAGAATGAGTTGAATGTGTTGGCTGTGAGTATGACATGATAATGAACCAACTTAATGGCATGACTTAAGCTAAAACTTAAATTGGGTAATCTGATAATCTGATAATAAAACTATGTGCCAAGAGTGCGTGAGAATAGTTGATTGTTCAAACATTTTTTGTACCAATCTAGAACTTGCCCGGTTAGTCTCACTAAGACAATCTACTCTAGAGGTTCAGAAGTGATCGTAGGCCCTTGTTCTAATAAGTCCACAAATTGCCTAAAAGAAGAATCCAACCAAATGAAATAAATGATCCCTTTTGATCCAAATGATTTGAGCTTAAATTAGACCATTTCTTCCTAAACCCCTAACTCACCTTCCCATTATCTACTATGTTGGCCCCGGTCCCTCCTTGGACATGTGCACCTCGACTTAGGCCAAAAGACTACGTTGAGGGGGGCTAATGTAAAAAGTAACCTTAATCTTAGCCCTGATCCGACATCGAGTATTGTGCACCTCAATCAATGGAAAATCCATAAGTTGAAGGTGGCTATGAAAGAGGAAACTGAAAGAAAAATGGGTATGAAATGAGTTTGATGTTGAAAAAGAGAAAAAGAAAAGAGAGGAAAGTATGTGACTTGTTGAAAGCTAAAGAAAAGAATAAAACACAAGAAAAAAATGAAAGTGAAAAATAAAGAGCTACAAAGTCTAAAGTCACATCCATGGTTGAAAAGAATCAAGGAAAAGAAGGTAAAATGGTACGATGTCAAAAATAGGGCAAAAAAAAGAGGTAGAAATCCTAATGTAATGTGAAGGAGTGCAAAAAGTCACTAAAAAGTATCCAAATGTACCACACCTGACCCTGAGCCTACATTACAAGCCAATAAAGTCCTATAGTCATCCTAGAACCTAGTTTAGAGAGTCTAAGCAGTGAAAATAAGGACAACCATATGGTATTGAGCGCTAACTGTACTTGAAGTTACTTCTGAGTGTGAGTGTTGAATGAATCCTTGTACTCAAATTCATATTCATTGTGTGGAAAAGGGATTTCATTTTAAATAAGGGCACTAGTTACATTGTCGGAAAGTTCATACCTTGGTGATAGAAAAATAGTGTATGTTATGTGTTGGTTGGTCGATATTTGTCATGTTTTGATCCGCACAAGTTAGCTTGTTGAGTCTCAGATAAAAGATTTGCACACAAAAAGAGAGTCGGAGTAGAGAGTCATGTGATTGCTTCTGTTTAAAGTGCTTGCTTCTATACAAGTGTCATGTAGAGTCTAAATATGTCGCTTGAGGACAAACAACGAAGTTATGTTGAGGGTGTTGATGTACCATGAGTTTATGGTATTTTTAATACATTTCACTTAAGAGTTGTGTGTTCTAGGGCCATTTTATATTGGCTTTTATGTATTTTTCTGATGATTGCAGGAAATATGTTCAGACGTGGAAACTGAGAGACACAACTGAAGGATGTGCAGAAAAGGGCATCTACGAAGGTTATCCACGGACAGTACATTCATTCAAGCTCCATAGATAGGTGTTGTAGATGGACAGGAAAGGAATTAAAGGAGGTCGTGGAATTCTTGAGCAAGTGTGGAACCACGGTTGCAACCGATGGACCACACTATTGCTCAGTCAAATGATTTAGAAAAGGGGTTCCAGTACCTGATTCTAAAGATCCTAAGTGTGGAGCTACTGACAGTGGATCAAACCACAGTTTGTACTGTTGATCCATCATTTGCTTCAAAGATAATGTTTGGGAATTTGAAAATTTGCCCAAGTCCTGAGTCACGGAAGGGACCTACGGACCTTAAGTCAATCCACTATCCGTAGTTGAACTATGATAGAATTATGCATCTAGTAGTTGAACTACTTGAATTATGTTATCATCCATGTCCAATGTAGTAATTCTAGATGTGTTGATGAATTCTGATCTATGGTCCTTGGAGGGCAAAATATGAGAATTAAGCATGACTATGAGATTTATGAATATGCTTTATGAACACTTTGAGAGTAAAGTGAATATGATTATTAACTTGTTGTTGTTATGTTGGAATGTTATCCTCATGAACACACTTATGTATGATTATGATTTCATGTGAAGGGTTTATCAAAATATGATGATTCTAGGGTTGAAAGACTATTCTCACCTATTGAATCCATGAGTTATAGTATGAATTATGTTGGATCAAGTATCAAGCCATTCTTCCATGAATATGAACATAAGTCAAGACTTAAATATGTAACCTATGGGAATTAACGCTTAGCACCAAGTGGATATGAATATGATATGGAAGCTTATACGATAGTTAAGTTCAGGTTCCCAAAGTATGTATCTCATGAGATGGAAACATTTTGCCTTGGTTGAGACCAAGTTTCTAGAAACAATCTCCTTATCCCATAACTATGTGCCCTCATAGGTCTTTAGCCCTTATAAGTCTTTAGCTACTGGATCCACCTAAGCTAAAGGTATGGTTCTACCTTAAGAAAGTTGAACAACCCCTTTTCTGTGTGGGGTAGACACTGGATTCCATGTTAGCTCACATGGTCTATGTGGGTTAAAGCTTATTCGCATTAGTGCATTAATATGAACAAGAATATGAAATATGAACCATGGTCACTTAAGAAGCTTTACTTAGTATGGATGGGATTATGGGATCTCACTTATGCATTGCACAAAGTATGCTTTGAGGTATCTATGGTATGTTTATTTTATGTTATGATGGACTATGTGTTGAATATGCTTATGACTTAGGCTTTTACTCTAATCTTTATGATGATTCTTAAATTTGACAAAGTGCATGCTTTTCAACAAAAATGTCCTTTTTAGCATGTCTTCATGATTCTGTTCATGGTTTTCATACTTGGTGCATTTTTGTACTAACCCATATTTTCCTACATTTCCCACAAGTGTATAGTCTGGTGTTTGAGATGATCTTCATTTGATAAAAGCTTGGATTTGACTGTTCTTCTTTCTTGTGGTGAGCCCTCATGATTCGAGGACAGAGCATATCTTTGTAGTTTCTTTCTTTCTTGTATTTGACTTTTGGATTATGTTGTAAGGGTTGTAACCCTATTTGATTCCAATATTGTAGTAGATGACTAATTGAGACAAGTCTAGACATCTGTTTTCTTTAATGAAGCTTTTGGACTTGAAAATGGGTTTTACTCTTTATTGTTCTTTACTTATCTAATGATATGCTAAGTGGCTTACATGGTGCGTTTATGGGTATTATGTGTCTTGTTACGTCTAGGGGATACCCTTGGGTCGTGACAAACTTGGTAATTAGAGCAAAAGGCTTAGAATAATTCTAAGATGATGTCTCATAAGCCACGTCTCGTAGAGTCTCATTTATGAGTGTGAAGCACACCATATTTATGAATGAGAGGCTATAAGATGTTTAGGAAATTTCACTTTTTCCATTTCTCTTAAGTCGTGTGATAGATTTTAATTGTACAAGGTCTTCCTTCTATTGCTTCTCTTGTGTCTTCAGGAAATGAATAGATGAAGGGCTAATACTAGAAGGATAGAAGAGGAGAATGTGAATCAAGAAGCTCATCCCCAAGCTCCTCAAGCTCCGGTTGATCCTTCAGCCATGTCGAATGAGGGATTAGGTCATCTTTTCAAATGTTGGCTCGAACTTTGGCGACTCAAGCCAATTGAGATATGGTAGCTCCGGTCAATCCTAATGTGAATTCAGTTACTTCTAGGGTTAGGGATTTTGCTAGAATGAACCCTCTCGAATTCAATGGCTCCAAAGTGGGAGAGGATCCTCAAGAATTTGTGGAAGAGGCTTACAGGATACTTGACATTATCGGGGTTACTTGGGTAGAGAAAGCGGAGTTAGCCACTTACCAATTGAAGAGTATTGCTCAAGTATGGTATACTCAATGGAAGAACCATAGGAACGGGCCCGGTTGATTGGAAAACATTCAAATTGGCATTTCTTGGTAGATTCTTTTCCTTAGAGCTGAG
The DNA here is from genome assembly GCA_037074985.1 of Solanum bulbocastanum. Classification (NCBI taxonomy): domain Eukaryota; kingdom Viridiplantae; phylum Streptophyta; class Magnoliopsida; order Solanales; family Solanaceae; genus Solanum; species Solanum bulbocastanum. The sequence continues at coordinate 30,101,274 of CM073599.1, read as the reverse complement.
GGAAGCCATGGTAGAGGAATTCAGTAATCTTCATCAAGGAGGTATGAGCATGAAAGAGTATTCCCTAAACTTTACTCAATTGTTCAAGTATGCTCAATTTTTTATGTCAGATTCGAGGGGTAAGATGAGTAGGTTTTTAATGGGTGTGTCTGATGTGGTTGAAGAAGAATGTCATACGACAATGCTCTATGATAACATGGATATCTCAAGGCTTATGGTGTACACTCAATAAATTGAAGATTTAAAACTCAAGAAAAGGAATAAAGAGGTGAAAAATGCTAGAACTGGTGATCAGAACTTCTCCAACACTAGGTCTGATGGACAAGGTCAACCAAGGTTTAGACAAAGGTTCTCCAACCAAGGCTCCTCTAGTGCTCCAAGGGTCAACAAGGATAGGGTTTCCAACCATAAACCTCAAGGAGGTAATAGTGGTGGTTCTTATGTTGGTAGGCCTAATTGTGCAATATATAGTACAGAACATGATGGTAAGTGCTTAGTTGGCTCGGACGGTTACTATGGTTGTGGAAAGAGTGGCCATAAGATGAGAGATTGTCCAATGCTAAAGGTTAAGGGGAGAGAATATAAGCAATCTCCTCCAAGAGGTTCAAACTCTAATGCCCAAAAGCAAAACTATTTTTATGCTTTTCAATCCCGAGGTGACAAAGAGAGCTCCCTAGATGTAGTGACCAGTATGTTACAAGTCTTTTCTATTGATGTATACACTTTGTTAGATCTTGGTGATACTTTGTCTTTTGTGACACATTTAGTGGCCATGAAGTTTGAAATACTCCAAGAAGTATTAGTAGAGCCTTTTTCGATTTCTACTTCGATTGGTGATTCAGTAGTGGCTAAGAGGGTTTATTGAAGTTGTCCAATTTCCATGTCTCATAGATTTACTTTGGTGGATTTCGTGGAGCTAGACATAATAGACTTTGATGTGATTTTGGGTATGGATTGGTTGCATGCATGTTATGTTCTGAGTCCAAGATTTGGACTCATTTAAGGCATCATTTATAATGGTTTAGTGTCCTTAAATACTTATTTTGTGCCAATAAATTATGTAAAACCTTTGATTTCATTGTATAGGGATCGAGGAATGAAGTTAGGACACTAATTCACAAAAAGGAACAAATGAGCTAAAAGAATAAAGAAATGCAAGCCTGTTGTTCACCAAGTTCACTTGGCGAGTCGCCAAATGGCCATTTGACTGCCTAAAGTTCTAGTGTGCCAAGCCCTGAAAGAAAGAACCAAGTCGGTGAGAAAAAAGAGCAGTAGGCGGATCGTCGAGTGGTTTCATGATGTAGCATTGGATAGCCCAAAGTTACAGACATTAAGGATGCTGAAGGCCAAGGCAGAAGGGCGATGGAATTGACCATAGGGCGGATCTGAATAGATCGGCGATCCCGACTTACTGGGTCGAATGGCTCTTTGCAGCATATTTTTGGTGACTATAAATATATCTTTGAGCATTTAGTTTAGTATGAATATGAGGAGAATATTTTTTCCATAGAACTAATTTTCATTTTTCAAATTGTAACTATTTTGAGTATTTAGTAAAGTTTTCCTTAGCTTTGAAAAATTCAAGTTTTTCACTTTTGAGAAATTGGAAGTGGGTCTTTGAGATTCTTCAATTTAGACCTTTGTAAATACGAAATCAATCTTACCTAGTTGATGGAAACTCAATTTGGTAACGATTTTTATATTTTTATGATGTCTAGCTAAAACCCCAATTCTAGGGTGTGATTATGTCATTATGGGCTGATTTAGTTATAGATATTGCTAATTGTTAGTTTAAATGTTATGTAGAAGTAATTTCAACCATTAATTGTGGTTTAATTTAAGAATTGTAGTTGCAAATGCAGCTCAACCCTTGTATTTTTGGCTTGCTTGAGAGAGAGATTTTAAAACTAAGATTCTTGATTAATGGTCTGTGGGTATTGGGTTGTCATGGGTTCAACTCCAGGGAGTGAATCATAAACCCTTTTCCACACATTCAGCTTGAGAGAGTGAATGGACTAAAACGTAGGTTGTTCTTATTTTGCATGCTTATTGATGTTCGAGAGAAATCAACTTGATTCGGGGTAAATTGTTGAAGAGAAATTTTACCTCCTCTATAGTCTAGCTTACTCACCAATACTTATCAATTTTCTAATAGTTGCAATTATCCATTTGTCTACATTAGCCTATAATCGAATCACATCCCAATAACTCGTCCCATTATTGTTATTTCGTGTTGTTGTTTCCACTGTTATAGTTGATATTTGACATTCGTGTCACCCCCTGATTTGAATAATGTCTTTATTGGAAAACTTCTATTCATATGACTGATTTAACCATGTTCACACTTTACTATTGAATCTCAAACACGTATTGCTCCCTGTGGGATTCGACCCCAACTCATTTAGTTGGGCAATATAATGACTGAGGATCGTTGATGCTTAAAATTGGATGAAGTGTCCTTGAAACATTAATCAAAATGACGTCGCTGTTGGGAGTGATGTTGGTTAAGATTCTTTTGGTTAAGTTGAATTTTGTTGTTGTTAGTCGTAGTTGAATCTACTTACTTTCAGTTTTGTTTTTCATGGTCCTTGTTAAAAATAGAAGAAAGGAGCATATCTTGTAGCAACGATGACCCAATGAACCACCCTCCTTAGAAAATGATGATCTTAGGGATAACATCCAAAGTTTCAGGCAATTGGAAGGTGAGTCAATCCATGAGTTGTGGATGAAATTTAAGACAGTACTGCTACAATGGGGCTCATGGAATCTCAGATAAAATGCTAATGGACTGCTTCTTTAGAGGTCTTGGTATGGAGAATAGAGGAGTGGCTGACCAAATTTCTCCAGGTGGTCTCACACGGCTACCCTATGTAATAGCAGCCCAACTCCCAAGACCAACAAAGAGACTGAGAAGGACCAGATTTTGGCTACCATGTGACTCAGTTGGATCTCGTGGCCAAACAGATTATGGAATTTGAGGTACCGTACAAAAAAAAAGTTCAGTACATTTCCCCTCACGAGCGTTTAAAGCCTAAGGAGTACGAGGGTGGACAAATAGAAGAGATACTCTCACTCATTCTCCACAAAGATGAAGAATACGACGAAGTGTTGAATGAGATAAAAGAGAATGTCTCACTACTAAATCAGATGACTGCCTCACATTCCATGTCGATTCAGCTACTGGAGACCCAAACGGGTCATGTTTTGTCTCGTCTATACCCCGCGAATCAAAATTGAGTGGGGACTTGCTAGGGGCGGCACGGGGACCGGGTCGGCCCGGCCCATCCCGAGATCGGTTCGAGAACCAGCTCGCTGGACTCGATCCCAGTTGGTTGCAGGTTGGGGGGATTTTGGGGTTAGGGGCCGGTTCACCCTTTGGTCCCAGTTGACCCGGCCTGGTCCCGGCCCAATTGAACCGGCTGATTCGCGGAATCCGTTATTTTTTTTAAAATTTTTTGAATTATATCCATTGGGGCAACGGCTATTGCCCCCCCCTCCCAACGGATTTATTCCACTTTTTTCACTTCCCTAACACCCCTTACCACCCCCCTACTTTTAATATTTTAATTTAAACCCTCAAGTTATCATAAATACACTTTAACCCATTTTTAATATTATAAATACCCCTCTATCCCTTATTATTTCTTACAAAATCATCTATTCTCTCATCTATTTTCTATATCATCTCAATCTCTAATCTTATTTTTTTAGTCCATTTAAGTCTCATATTATATCATAATACATATATTTCAATTCTAAATTTTCATATTATATTATAATATATATTATTCTCATCTTTGTTATCAAGTATTGGGGTTCCAACTTCCAAATTACAAGTTACAGCAAACTACAAGTTTCCATAAGAGCCAAGCAGCACCAAACCTCCCTTCATTTTTCGGTGTTGATCACTGAGTTGTCCAAACGGGCTCATGTGCCTCGAGATGAGAAGAAGGATGTGGAAGTGATTACCACAGCTTCTACTGATATTTGGCACATTGAGGAGGAGTACTTGAAAGATGCGGCAAAGAAGAAGAAGGCAGCTCCAATGGACACCTCCCCGATTGTTGCTACTGATACACTACCTGCAGAGGTAGTATTGCCTACTCCAGCCCTTGAGCCTTCAGGTACATCTAGTGATATCCTTTCTGTGACTCCTAGTTCCTCTACTGCTCCCTTGCCTCATAGGTCTGGGTTTAGTGCTGCTTCTGCTTCCTGACCTCCACTCACCAAGGCTGTGATATTACGAATGGGGCATCTCGCCCACTCTGCTAATAGGCGTGCCTCGAAGCTTTGATGCCACCATTCATGGGATTATTAAGAGGTCCTCACTACTGCTGTGACATGTCTTAGTGTGTCTAATAATGCCCTAGCGGAAAGGATAGTTGTATGTGAGCGAGGCCAAGGGGCCACTGATGAGGTGACGGCCCTAAAGAACACCATTGCTTGGCTGAGGAAGGACGTGGAACAATTGAAGTCCACAGATATGTCCATGATTTTTAGGACTTTGGAGATCCCCGATATGCCAGCTGATATAGATGTGCCTCTGACTACAACCGAGGATGATGCTTGAGTTGAGAAGGTAGATGCTAAGGAGTCCAAAGATGAGACTGATGAGGAGCAGCTTGGTATTGATGAGGAGGCTTCTACGAGGGCCTTATAGTGATTGAGGAGGCCATGGTAGATTCAACTGTGCAGATCTTATTGGCAGACACACCCATGGCTGACCCTAGTGGAGTTAGTAGTGTTGAGGTTGCACCGGGAACTAATGCCTCGATAGATGGAGCGACTACGTAGGCATGACCCTTCTTTACCTCCCTCTCCGTCATTTCTATTGACTTTTTAGTATTTTGTTGCATTTGAGGACAACTGCATTTTTATTTGTGGTAGGGTGAGGTATTTCCATACCTACCTCTTGTGATTATCATGTTTGTATATATATTTGGTTTTTGTGTTGTATATTGTATTTTGTCACTATTTTGTGGATGTTTTAGCTTGTGGCACCTTATTTTTAATGCAAATGGTTTTTGATGCTTCTAAAAAATTTTGCCACCTCTTGTTGTGTTTGATTGTGGATGTTCTTGTGCAAATTTGAGTATCAGTTATGTTTAATACCTATGACTTGAATAGTGCTCTTAATCGAACAAAAATGAATGTGAGGCTACGATGATGACAAATAAAGTTGCATAGTTGAGACATCCTTTTTGAACTACAAAACTTGAATTTTACATGAGGACAAGCAACACTTTAAGATGGGGGGTTGATGAGTCAGAGATTTGGAATCATTTAGGGCTTTATTTATATAGATTTAGTGTCCTCAAATGCTATTTTGTGCCAATAACTGACGTAAAACCCTTGATTTCCAGGTATATAGATTAAGGAACAAAGAAGGACACTAATTTACAAAAAGGAATGAAGCAAGCAGAAAGAATGAAGTAAAGCAAGTCTGGTGATCGCCAAGTCCACTTGGCGAGTGGCTGAATGGCTACTTGATTGCCTAAAAATCTAGAGTGTCATTCCATGAAGAAAAGAACCAAGTTGGCGAGAGAAAGGAGCAGTCAGTGGATCGTCGAGTGGTTTTGTGATGCAGTGTTGGATCGGCCAAGTTCCAAACCTTCAGGATGCTAAAGGCCAAGGCAAAAAGGGTATGGAAATGACCAATGGGTGGATCGTCGAGTGGTTCGACAAGCCCGACTTACTCTACCAAGTGACTCTTAGCAGCACATATCAGGCGACTATAAATACATTTTAGAATATAAATTTAGTATCTGATGTCATAATATCTTAGTCTATTATTATGTTTTGAACTATGAGACAAGTTTTCTCTAGTTTTCCTTGAACTTTGAAGAATTGTAGTTTTTCAATTTTGAGAAATCGGAAGTGGGTCTTTGAGATTCTTCGAATTGGAACATTGTAAAGATGAAATCAATCTTACCCAGTTGATGGAAACTTGATTTGGTAACGATTTCTATCTTTTTATAATGTCTAGCTAAAATCCCAATTCTTGGAGAGGGAATATGTGATTATGGGCTGATTTAGTTTATGGGTATTGTTAATTGTTAGCCTAAATGCTATTTAGGAGTGAGTTAAATCATTAATTGTGGTTTAATTTAAGAATTGTAGGTGTAAATGTATTTCTACCATTGTGTTTTTGGCTTGCTCAAGAGAGAGGTTTTAAAACTAAGATTATTGATTGATGATCAGGGGGTAATGGGTTGTCATGGGTTTAGCTCAAGCAAGTGAAACCTAATCCCAATTCCACACATTCAGCTCTAGAGAGTGAAAGGACTAAGGTATGGGTTGTTCTTATTTTGCATGCTTATTGATGTTTGAGAGAAATCGACTTGATTCGGGATAAATTGTTCAAGAGAAATTTTACCTCCTCTATAGTCTAGCTTAATCACTAATATTTAGCTATTTTTTAATAGTTGCAATTAACCATTTGTCTATATTAGCCTATAATCAAATCACATCTGAAGAACTCGTCTCCTTATTGTTATTTCGTATTGTTTTCCACTGTTTATAGTTGATAATTTCAAACCAAAACCCCCCATTTGACATTTGTGTCACCCCCTAATTTGAATAACGTCTTTACTTGATAATGTCTATTCCTATGACTGATTTGATCATGTTCACACTTTTCTATTGAATCTCAAACACATACCACTCCCTGTGGGATTCGACCCCAACTTATTTAGTTAGGTTATATACTGATGAACGATCGTTGACGCTTAGAATTGGATGAAGTGTCTTTGAAACGTTATTAATCAATATTCCCAATATGGCTTTCCAAACTCGATATGGTCACTATGAAGTTATAGTAATGTCCTTTGGTTTGACTAACACTCTGGTGGCATTCATGGACTTAATGAATAGAGTGTTCCGACAATATCTTGACATGTTTGTGATAGTGTTTATCAATAATATTTTGATCTATTTAAGTAGTTAGAATGAGCATGTTGACCATTTGAGAATTGTCTTGGAAGTTGTTGAGGACCATCAACTTTTCGCAAAGTTTAGCAAATGTGAGTTTTGGTTAAGGTCTGTAGCATTCCTTGGTGATATTGTGTCAAGAAAGGGTAGTGAGATAGATCCTAAGAATATGGATGCAGTCAAAAGTTGTCCTAGACCTTTATCTCCTTCCATTATTAGAATCTTTTTAGGTTTTGCTGGTTACTATAGGAGGTTTTTTTAGGGTTTTCCTCCATTTCTTCTCCGTTGACGGCTTTGACTCAAAAGAGAGCTAAGTTTGAGTGGTCAAAGTCTTGTGAGAAAAACTTCCAAGAGTTGAAAGATAGACTTACTTCCGCTTTGGTGTTGACCTTACCGGAGGGTACGGATGGTTTTATTATATATTGTGAAGCCTCTAGAGTGGGGTTGGGATGTGTCTTCATGCAAAACGGTAAAGTGATTGCCTATGCTTCAAGGCAACTTAAAGTACATGAGAAGAATTATCCATCCCATGATCTTGAATTAGTGGTGGTTGTATTTGCCTTGAAAATATGGAGGCATTATTTGCCTGGGGTCCATGTGGATGTTTTCACCAATCACAAGAGTCTTCAATATGTGTTTAGTCAAAAAGACTTGAATCTCCGACAAAGAAAGTGGTTAGAAATCTTGAAGGATTATGACATGAGTGTCCTTTACCACCCTGACAAAGCTAATGTGGTAGAGGATGCACTTAGTAGATTGTCCATGGGTAGTATGGGTCATGTAGAGGATGGAAAGAAAGAATTAGTTCGTGAGGTGCATAGTTTGGCCCGACTAGGTGTCTGACTAGTGGATTCCACAAAGGGTGGTGTCATGGTCCATAATGGCTCTGAATCGTCCTTTATGATGGATGTGAAGTGTAAACAAGATCATGGCCCCTTATTAGTTGAATTGAAGGAATTGGTACTCAAGAAGTCCATATAGGCTTTCTCCCAAGGGGGAGATGGGTAGCTTAGGTACCAAGGTCGATTATGTGTTCCAGATGTTGATGGTTTGAGGGAACAAATTTTAGAGGAAGCTCATAGTTCTCGGTATTCTATTCATTCGGGAGCCACCAAGATATACCGTGACCTATGGGAAGTCTATTGGTGGAATGGAATGAAAAAGGATATAGAGGGCTTTGTAACCAAATGTCTAAATTATCAACAAGTTAAGGTTGAACATCAAAGGTCGAGAGGCTCAATACAAGATATACCAATTCCCACTTGGAAGTGGGAAAAGATTAATATGGATTTTATTGTGGGTTTGCCTCGTACCCGAAGCAACATGATTCTATTTGGGTCATTATAGATAGGATGACAAAATCAGCCCTCTTCATTCCCGTCATGGTTTCTCATTCGGCGAAAGACTATGCCAAGTTGTATATAAATGAGATAGTGAAGTTACAGAGGGTTCCTTTATCTATTATTTCGGATCAGGGTACTCAATTTACTTCACACTTTTGAAAGTCATTCCATTAAGTGCTTGGTACTAAGGTTAAGCTTAGCATGGCTTTTCATCCCCAAATCGATGGGCAAGCGGAGCGTACCATCCAAATATTAGAAGATATGTTGAAGGCATTTGTTATAGACTTCAAGGGTAATTGGGACGACCACTTGCCATTTATCCAGTTTGCCTACAATAATAGTTACCACTCAATTATTGGTATGGCTCCTTTTGAAGCCTTGTATGGCAGGAGATGTAGGTCTCTGGTTGGTTTGTTTGAGGTAGGTGAAATTGCTCTTATTGGTCACAAATCGATTTATGAAGCTATTGAGAAAGTTTGGCTCATTAGAGAGAGGTTGAGAACGGCTCAAAGTAGACAAAAATCTTATGCCGATGTGAGAAGAAGGGATCTAGAATTTTAAGCGAATGATTGGGTCTATTTGAAAATCTCACCCATGAAGGGTGTGATGAGGTTTGGCAAGAAAGGGAATCTTAGTCCCCAGTATGTAGGCCCATATCAAATTTTGCAACATATTGGGAAGGTTGCCTACGAGTTGGATTTACCAAATGAGTTGGCCCCAGTTCATCTGGTATTTCATGTTTCTATGTTTAAGAAGTGTATTGGAGATCCGACATCCATTGTTCCCCTAGAAGGGTTGGGAGTTATAGATGCATTTCCTATGAAGAGGTTCCGGTAGAGATTCTAGATCGGCAAGTCATGATATTGAGAAAAAAGGAAATAGCTTCCGTGAAGTTTTTATGGAAAAATCATTTAGTTGAGGGTGCTACTTGGGAGGTCGAGGCCGATATGAACTCCCGGTATTCTCATCTCTTTCCTTCTACTCCTGTTAAAGCTTGAGGTAATTAGTTCCTCTTGAGTTTTTGTGTTTTGGAGGTCATGTGTGTTATATGTGCTTTCCATGATTTCCTTATGTTGTGCATGTTCTTGATGAAATTCATGTTTGCTAAGAAAATGAGTTTTCATGATTGACTTTCCTCATGTTGTTGTGCATTTCGCCTGAGTTGCCTATTTGGTTTCATGCAATTAGTTGATGAACATGCTTTAGTATGCTTTTGAGAGTAATTGCATATTTGCTCCATGATAGTATGTTGAGCATGAATTTAGTTGCAGAAGGTAGTTCCTCGTATAGATATTAGAAATATTGAGTTTTCATGCATAATGGGTTGTTAGATGTAGTTCCTACTTCCTTGTGTTTCAATAATTATGTTGAAGATGGAGTTGGAGTTTCCTCCTTTGAATTGTGCATTAATTTGATGTTTCATGTATGTAGGGCTGCTAGTCTTGATTCTTTACTTCCATAAGGTGTTTAGATTGCCATTTGAGGACGAATCTTCCCAAAGGGGAGATAATATAACATTCAAGAAAACCAGTGGACTAAACTAGAGCCTAACGTAAGGGTTATAGTCATAAATAACTCCCTATACTCAAAATATATGTTTTTGGGTTTAAAAATCAAGGTATAACTCCCCAAGGACCAACCAAGGGTCCTTGAGAGGACCCTAAAACAAGGCCCCAAAAATGTCCACCCACGAGAGGGGACCTACGGGCAGTAGATGGACCCACGCCCTGTGGGTGGGGGTCATGGGTTAAGGCCCCAGAAATTAGTTTGCAGACCCCAACCCATGGTTCACTGGCATGCCACGTGGGTCCATCCATGGACCGTGGGTGGGTGGCCGTGGGTGGTCACTGAAACAACCATTTGGCAATTAGACTTAGGGGTCTTTTGGGGAGTTTCTTTTTAATTTATTATTCAGTGATGTTGTTTTAGCCTATTTTTAAATGCCTATATAAGTAATTTAGACACCTAAACTAACTCATCTAAATCATACTTTCTAACTCCCCAAATCAAAACCAAAACCCTCTCCAAATTATTTGTTCTAGAACTCCAAGAAAGAAGAAGAAGAAGAAGAAAGGTGAAGCTATGGTTGAAGAATCCATCTTTTCTACTCAAATTTGTGGGGATTCTTCATCAAGGTATGGTAGTCCTTCATCCATGGATAGTCTTCATCCATGGAGTCCCTCTAAACTAAATTTCAAAACTTGTAAACTAGGGTTTTACTCCAATTCACGGATTCACTTCAAAAATGATTCTAATGAATTAATTGCTTTATATTATGATCAAATTGATGATTTATTTCTATTTTTATGATGAATTCCCCAAGAATCCATGAATCTCCTATTTTCCCAATATGGATCTTAAAGTGTGGGTGTTCATTAATGCAAGTAGAATATGATAGAATTATGCATCTAGTAATTGAACTACTTGAATTATGTTATCATCCATGTCCAATGTAGTAATTCTAGATGTGTTGATGAATGGTGATCTATGGTCCTTGAAGGGAAAAATATGAGAATTAAGCGTGACTATGAGATTTATGAATATGCTTTATGAACAATTTGAGAGTAAAGTGAATATGATTATGATCTAGTTGTTGTTTTGGAATGTTATCCTCATGAACACACTTATGTATGATTATTATATGATGTGAAGGGTTTTCTCACAATATGATGATTCTAGGGTTGAAAGGCTATTCTCACCTATCAAATCCATGAGCTATTGTATGAAATATATTGGATTGACTGTCAAGATATTCTTCCATGATTATGAACTTATGTCAAGACTTAATTATGTAACTTATGGGAATTAATACTTAGCACCGAGTGGATATGAATATGAGATGGAAGCTTAAATGATAGTTGAGTCTGGCTTCCCAATGGGTTCCTTTTACTATAGTTGAGCCCGGGTTCCTAAAGTATGCATCTTGTGAGATGGAAACCTTCTACCTTAGTTGAGTTTGGGTTTGTAGAAGTAATCTCCTTATCCCATAACTATGTGCCCTCATAGGTCTTTAGCTAGTAGATCCACCTAAGCTAAGAGTGTGGTTCTATCTTAGGCAAGTAGGACAACCCCTTTTCGATGTGGGGTAGACACCGGATTCCATGTTGGTTCACATGGACTATGTCGGTTGAAGCTTATTCCCACTAGTGCATTAATATGAAAAAGAATATGAAATATGAACCATGGTCACTTAAGAAGCTTTTCTTAGTATGGATGGGATTATGGGATCTCACTCATGCATTGCACAAAGTATGCTTTGAGGGTATCTATGGTATGTTCCTTTTATGCTATGATGGTCTATATGTTGAATATGCTTATGACTTAAGCTTTTACACTAATCTTCATGATGATTCTTAAACTTGACAAAGTGTATGCTTTTCAACTAAAATGTCTTTTTTAGAATGTCTTCATGATTTTTTGCATGGCTATCATACTTAGTGCATTTTTGTAGTAACCCATATTTTCCTACATTTTCCACAAGTGTAGGGTCCGGTGTTTGAGGTGATCTCCATTTGATACAAGCTTGTATTCGACTATTCTCCTTACTTGTGGTGAGTCCTCATGGTTTGAGGACAAAGCATATATTTGTAGTTTCTTTCTTTCTTGTATTGACTTTCAGATTATGTTGTAAGGGTTGTGACCCTATTTGATTCCAGTATTATAGTTTATTTATTGTTCTTTACTTATGTTATGATATGCTAAGTGGCTTACATGGTGCCTTTAGGGGTATTATGTGACTTGTTACGTCTAGGGGGTACCCTTGGGTCCTAACATTAACTCTACAAAACAGCCCAAAACCTTATTTATCTACTTTATCGAGATAGATAGGTAGGAGTGAGTTAAGATTCACTCTCTCGAACTAAACCCATAAAAACATACACACTAGAACATCAATCAATAACCTTGGTTTAGAACCTCTCTCTCGAGAAAGCCCAAAACACTATGCTAAAATTGTATTTGCAACTACAATTCATGAATTACTACTCAGCTATTAATTAAACCCACATTAAAACAACATTTAAATCATTAAACAAGAATACCTATAAGCTTATTAGACAAATAAACACATGATCACACCCCAAGAATTGGGGTTTTAAGGTTTTAGCTACACATCATAAAAAAAGAGAAACAATTACAACCAATATTTGACATGAGCTGGGTAGAAGCTTCCAAGTCTTTACAATGGTCCAAATTGAATCAATTCCAAAACCCATTGTCCAATCCTCAAATTTAAGCTTCAAAAGCTTCAAAGTCTACAATTGAAACTCAAAAACTAAGAGAAAAACTCAGAAACTTGAACTCAAGGAATAAGAACTCTGGGAACTTCATTTAAAATTTCAATTTATAGTTTCCCAATTTTTGTCTTGAAAGGCCATTGGGCGAATTAAGCCAAGCCTCACCAAACTAGTCGGTGATTCTCCCTTTTCTCCAATCCATCGCTAGTTTTCATTGGCCATTTGTCTTCAGTGTTCTTTGACTTTAGGGGATCAAGGCCGCTATCACGGTGTCGTTCGGCGATCTACTGACTGCCCATTTCTGTTGCCAAGTCGGTTTCTCCCTATGGATGGCACTCTGAAACTTTAGGCAACCTAAAGAGCCACTCGGTGGTTCGCCTAGTGGTCTTGGCGATCACCACAATCGCATTTCTTCACTTCTTCAGCTTGTTTACTCCATTTTTCCTAGTAGCGTCCTTGCCTTGCTCCTTAGCCTTCAGAACTGCAAATCAACACTTTAACATAATTTTAGAGCACAAATTAGGCATTTGAAGACACTTAAACTATCAAACAAAGTTTTAAATGAGTCAAAATCTCAGACTCTTCAAAGACAACGGACACCTAGATGGACCGTGGTCATTATAACGATCCGTGATGTAGCCCGTGGTAGATTTCCAGTGGACAGGCCTTGAAGAGATGTGTTTTGAATTTGCCAAGTAAGGACCACCGTGAAGCCCTTGACAGGTCATCTTAATGTCCGTTATACGTCCTGACATTTAATTCCTACTTCGAGTAGGACTCTTTTTAGACTAGCTATTTGAATTAATTAGGTCATAATTTTGAACTATGTCATCATATCTTGAACGAGCGACTACATTCTAAATATTCTCTACTTTTGTTTTTATTGATTAACATTGAAATTGATTTTGGAGCTTTGATTTTGGTTTTCTAAATATCAAGTGTTCGTTGAATTTGCAAACTTTCATAAGTGATTTATCTTAATGCATTCATTACAAATCTCTGCTTATTTAGTTGAAAGCATGAGTGGCTAAACACCACAACTAGGGTTGTGGGAACTATGATTAAAATCTAAGTTTAGATTCGTAAAACGAGTAGAATGTAATTAATAGTCACATAACTTAGCTCAACTTTCATTAATCATTTGTTATACTGAGTGTATGCTTTAGAACTAGGCTGTATCTATCAATTGTTCGAGAGAAAATTGATAGTTAGGAAAAAGTTGGGTTAAACTATCAAATTAGAGTGAAAATTCGAGTTTGAGAGAAAAGAACTTTGACTCTAAATTTTGCAAGGGTAAAATCAAATCACATTGTAGTACCGAGAGGAATTGAGTGGAAGGTTATCTAAAAAGATTGAGAAGTGTTAGATACACCTAACTCGCCTGTATTTTGCAAAGAATAAATTAACTGAAACTCGTTCATGAATCAACACCAGATGTAACGTCATAGGAAACACAACCCTGGTTTTATTCATTTATCTATACTACTTTAAAATCAAAACTCTGTTAATTGTTCTAATCTTGTTATCTCAACAATGTTGGTTATTTGGACCTAACAACAAAACCCAATTTACATTTCACATTTACCTTCTTTAGGAAATAATAACAGCATTTGAATAAATGCGACAGTGAAACTATTTCTATAAAGAAATTCTTTGTGGGATCGACCTCAACTCACGTTAAGTTCTATTAATTAACTTCGACCGTTTATACTTCTTAATTGAGGTGTAAGTTTGGACGTATCAGTCATCCCATTGAGGAGATCAGATGCGATTTCGAAAGGTTATTGCATTATACCCCTGGAACAAGTTGATCAGCAACACCTTGGTTTATCGATTCAAGACTCCTACAGAAATATTGTAACAACACGTGGTTTGGCAGCCCCTGAGTCGGACATTGAAGTAGCAACATCTAAAATCTCAGCCACGTCTCATGGATTGATTCAGCCTCCATACACATGAAGCCCTGAATATTATCTCTTAATGTCATCATCCTTGATGGAGGAACGGACCTTACAAAGAATGCTACAGCAAGTTCATCCCATATAGTAATGGAATTCCTCGGTAGATCAGCTAACCACTTAGTAGCTTCTCCCATCAAAGAAAAAGGGAACAACTAGAGACCAACTTCTTGAGAGATGTTCTTGAATGAGAACAGACCACATACGTCTACAAAATTCTGAATATTCTCATAGGGATCCTTATGAGCTAGCCCTCCATATAATTCTTTCATTTGAAAGAGTTGTAACGTCTTTCTAGTTACGTGGAAAACATCATTCCCTTCAATAGGAGGTAGATGTATTGCACCAACACCACCCAATTGAATTGGGTCATTAACATCATTCAAATTCCCAATGTCATCTTGGTGGCCCAGTTAGCTACCATTAGTTCCGTTCAGACTCATCTCGTCCTCTGTTCAAACACAACCAACACAAACACAAACAAAGTAAGTCAATTCAACTACAACACAAAAAGATCACAATTCAAACTTCAATAATAGAATTCTAAACACCACTCCCCAGGAGCGGCGTCATTTTTTATTAACGCTCAATTGCACCTCATCCAACGATAGGTGTAGGCGATTGTAATCTAGTATAAAACCCAATGAAGAGTTGGGGTCGGACCAACAGGGAGCGATACAGGTTCAAATTCAGTTACAAAGTTATGAATGTGGTCTAATCAATTATAAGAATAGAGATATCAAAAATATTTAGATAAATCGAAGAGGTTGTCAACGAATGTTAGATGGGGGAATTGGTTTGTCAATTAACAACTAAGTCAATTATCAAACCAAGGGATTCAACAAGTAGAGAGAAATTCTTGGGGATGTGCTTGATTATAGGTAAATTTCGCTATATGGGTAATTGAAATTTACTAACAATTGCTAAATCTTAGTAGATAGGCTAGACTACAGATGCAATAGCTTTCTCTCGAACAACTATTATGAATCGAGTAAGTTCTTTCGAGCCTCGACAAGCTAAACAATATAAATAGCCCAACACCTTAATTTACCTACTCTCTCGAGCTAGATAGGTAGAATCGAGTTCAGGAGTCACTCTCTTGAGTTGAACCCACATCAACCCAATAAGTACAATCATTAATCGAAAATCTTAGTTCTAAGACCTCTTTCTCAAGCAAGCCCAAAAAATAAGTTAATATTGTATTTGCAACTACAATTCATAGATTAATATACTAACAATTAAACCCACTTCAATTAAGCATTTAAATAGGAAAACAACAATTTCCATCAGCTAATTATGTTGATAATCAAGTGATCACACCCCAAGAATTGGGTTTTTAGCTATACATCATAAAAAGGAAGAAATAATTACTAACTATGTTAGACATGAGATGGGTAATGGTTTCCAAGTCTCTACAATGCTTCAAATCGAATTAATTCAAAAATTCAATTGCAATTCCTCAAAATCAAGGCTCAAAAGCTTTAAAGTCTACAATGGATAAATCAGAAGAACTGAATTTAGATTTTTTACCAAATGTGCAGAACTCCTTTCTTTCTTTTTGAAATTTAATTTATAGTCTCCCATATTTTGGCATGCAGGGCAATTAGGCAAGGTAAGTCAAGGGTCACCGACCAAGTCAACAACGCGCCAATTGATCTATTCAATTGTCGGTTTGCCTTGGCTCTTAATCCTCAGAGTTTTGTGACTTTAGGCGGTCGATGTCAATGTCGCCGAGTCGTTCGGCAGTCCACCGACTATCTTTTTCCTTCGCCAAGTAGGTTCTTCCCCAGGGCTGGCACACAAGAACTTTAGGATGGCTAAAGAACAACTCGACAACTCGTCAAGTGGTCTTGCTGATCACAAGGATTGCCTTCCTTCAACTTCTTCTGGTTTTTGGTTTATTTTTTACTGGTAATGTCCTTGCCTTGCTCCTTCGCCTTCGTTGTTGAAAATCAACACTTTAACATCACATTAGAGCATAAATTACACATTGAGAACATTTAAACTATGAAAATAAAGCCCTAAATAACACAACCCAACCCATCAGGCCGTGTGGGCAACTACTACAACACCTAAGTAGGAGAACTCTCAATTTCCAAATGTTTTAAAATGTAGAAAATTAAGAAAACTTACGAATAAAAGGAATTCATCTAATGTTTTATAAAATTAGAGTTTAAACGAATCAAAGTTAAATTTTAAAGTAATTAACTTCCCCAAGGATCTAGTCTAAACAAGTAGAAAAGTTTCTAAGATTACAAAGTAGAAAATATTGTACAATGGAAATAGCTCCCACTATAGGAAAGGAAAAATAGAAGATGTTGGGGATCTTCTTTGTCTTCACCTATGAACCATAACTGACCCTGTAACCAGACTATGCAAAAAATGCACAGCAAGAGTAGTATCAGTACAAACCACATGTACTGGTAGGAATCATCGGTCAACCCAATACCCACCGCATAATATAAGAAATTGACTAGCAGGAAGCATGCAATGAGATTGTTCAATCCTCCACCTTTACCATTGTCGAATACAAAACAATTATACTAATACACGTGACTTTAGTTCCTTATCATAGCTTAACCATTCAACCTCTTAGAGGAGATTTTGGATGTAACCACTACCGACCCGATCATCCACTCACGACATACCCTTACTTCTTCCAGCTGGCTACTCAATCCTTGACTCCATAGAACGTTCTATCAATGCTTTGTTAACTATTTCACCTACTAATCCCCTGCCAGGGTGACCCTAGCTCTTTAACCTATAAGACATATCATCACCCCAATTCACCCTTTAAGGACACAAACCACTGCTCAAATGTACACAAAGTAATACCTGGACCATCGGTCTCCACTTACCATGCCCTCTCCCAACATGGGCTTGACCATACACAGTTCATTCACTAATAGATGTAACAAGTAAACACCATATGTTAAATATACATATACAGAACTTATGATATAGTCATTATTTCAAGGACAATGGACAATTCCACATTCTCACAATAGGTAGATATGACAATTTAATGGTCCTCTCATGGAACCCATATCCAAATTGTTAGTGTGTCAGAATGTGACACCCGATCCAATGTATGTTAGTGTGTCAGAATGTGACACCCGATCCATTGTATTTATATGTGTCCATACATGACACCCAATCCAATATATGTTAGTGTGTCGGAACGTGACAGATGATCCAATGCATGTATACGCATTGGTACATGCCACCCGATCCAGTCGGCACAATCACCATCACGATCACACCCATTATGAACATACTCCTAATCATACAATAGAATATTAGGTTCATAGCATGCAATTGCTCATATTTAGTGATTTCATTAGGTTTGATAAGCAAGACTTCATTCACATACATACATGCATTATAATGAAGCAATGACCAACATACATCACGCCCTATTACATAGGATTAGGCTTCCTTCTATGGTCTAATTCTGATGGAACAACTAGAAATACATGTACGATTATCTCTTTTTCGGTGCACGAAAGCCTACGCATAAATTCTACCATCAATTACCATTATACTATGCAGCAAATCACGGATTTACAACTACTCAATAATAAACCTAGCCTACCTGGGTGCCAAACAGTCATAGAGGGATTGTAGCTCTATGTCTTGGCTTTCGAATGATGAGGATGTGGATTTTGATAGGATATTTGCAAGCTATCAACATCCTTACACTAGAAATCTCTTTTTCCTTCCTTCCCAAACCTAGAGCAACCTTTTGAGGGTTTCTGGGGTGGTCCTTGCCTCTTTATGGTGTTTTGGGAAAATGGAGAAAATAATGTTTTGCGTTATTTAAGTTATGGTCCCGTTCGTCCCGCTCTGGCGCTTCATGTCCCGCTGGAGTGCCACTGCCCTAGTGACATTTGGCCCAGTCTGGCAGGATGATGGACCTAGTTTTTCATGAAATTTTTCCTTTCTTGAATAACGATGGTTAAGGACGTTACAATAGATACGAATTTACCCCTCATTTGTCTCCGAACGTCTAGTGAAGGGAGCAACTTGCGCCCTTTTTGGGAGTAATTCTAAATTAACAAATCAGCCATTACAGACCTATGAAGGATGGTTGTATTTCAAATTTGAAGCATGAAAGGTTTTATACCCAAAGGATCGGTTAGGGAAAAAGGGGCAACACACGGAGAAAAGAGATGTGTTCAACTGCACAGCCTGATCCCACTAGAGTGGCAGCCTTCTCGATGAGGCGGGGTCATTGTGGCGAGGATACTCCTACTGTAGCAGGAGATTAGAGATAGTAAAGGGGTGAAACGGGAATGGTTTCCCCATTTCCTCCCCTCCTCATTCAAAATTCTCCAAAACCTTCTCAAACGCTCCCTTTCGAACGTCAATTCTAACACAACGTTCTTGCTTCTTACGCGTTTTACATTAATACTTACTTAACTGCGATTGCATGATGTTAAATGATTGATTAGAATAGTTTTAGGGTAGTTTCTTTTTGAATTGAAAATAAGTGGCTTGATTTGCTAGAAAAACAGAGCATGAACACTGATATACCATGAGTTTATGGTAATTTTGATGTGTTTCACTTAGAGTTTGTGTGTGTCGTGGGCTATTTTTCTAGTAAAAATAAAGTTTTATGTGTAATTCTTGCAATAAATAGGCTTGGATGCAATCGATGAAGATGCGAGCTAAAAGTGCAGAAGTGGACAATGACAGAACATTCCACGGACCATAGGTCCATCAATAGGTCGTAGGTGGGCAGTCATAGGTCCTGCTCTATAAGATGAGGTTTGGTATTCAAACTACGTACTGACAAAAAGGACCGTAGTCCAATACATGGACCGTAGGTGGGCAGGCGTAGGTGCAAGATCATGGAAGTCTAACCAAGTGTGGATCCATAGAAGCATCGACGGACAGTAATTTAACCCATGGGCCATCTTGCACATTCGTCGATTAAAGATCTGAGACTTGAGAGTTCCAGTACCTATTAATTTTTCCAAGTGTTAACTATGGAAGAGGACCTACAGACCGTAGGTCGACCCATGGTTCGTAGGATGAGGCGTCGATCAAAACTGAGTTTGAGCAGTTTATTTCCTTATTTTGTTTCCTGTTTAAGTTAGGATTTTTTTTCTATAAATAGGAGAGGTAATCCTCATTTTTTAGGGTTAGACATTATTGTAAACTTCTAGTTTTTGTTCTTTGGGAATTAAGTTGCAAATTTTAGCAATTAAATTTCCGAATTTCGTTTGATACAATTTTCACTTTGAATTTCAATTCAAGATTTGAGTTTTCATCTATCTAATTGTAAGTCCGTGAATTCTTTTAACCTAATTATCAATTGTGAATTCTCAAGTATGAGTAGCTAAATCTACAACTAGGGTTGTGGGAACCATGACCAATTAACAAAGTATGAATAATAATTAAGTAATTCTTGAATAGTGTTTACGCAAGTATTGTTAATCCTTCTTTATAAGTCCTTTTTAATGAGTGCACGCGTTAGAACTAGCCTCGTTCTTACTTGTCGGACCAAGGAGGTAATGAATGAGAAAAGGATTAAACAACAGAGATTTAGTGGATGTTATCTAATAGTTTGATGTCAATTGGAGTAAGAGTGAAAACTAAACTACATTTATATGACGACTAATCTAGAGTAAAGGTAAGGGTTAGTAAAGCATACACCCATATCCGGACTAAGGTGCGTGGTGAAATTCCCTACTTGGAGGACTAATCACTTAGGGATACCTAACTTACCAACTTTTCATGTAAAACACTAGGAAAGGATTATTATTGTTAGGATTACTGCATTAAGAGCTTGTGGGAAATACATATTCCCTAGTTTCCTACTCATATTGATAAATCAAAGTCTGAATTTTGTTTACTTGTTACTTAAGCATTCAATATGTTACTTACTTACAAAACCCCCTGTTTACTTTTCTTAGGAATAGTTTGACTAAACGGAGATAATATTGTGTTATGTTTAAGTCTGAACCATATTCCTTGTTGGATCGACCCTAACCTATAAGTTCGGTTCTTTATTTGACAACGATCACTTATACTTCTTTAAGGAGGTATAATTTGAGAGTCTCAAATTTTAGCACGCTGCTGGGGAATATGGATTTTAGATTAATTTTAACAAAATTATTGAACTTTAGTCAAGTATTTCCTGATTTTATATTTTTCTTTTGTTTTTGTTTTCTACAAATTTCTACTCTAGTGTATGCCAAGTACACGAAGTCGAGGCGAACCTTTGACCCCCTACGATCCTGAATTTTAGTAAGACTTCAAAGAAAATGAATAATCAAGGGGTAATCAACAACCCAATCGGAGAGGGTCTAGGAGTTGGAGATGAATTGCGGCCTCCTAGGGTTGTTAATGTGCACACTCAAGTTCATGGTGGTAATCTAATCGGAGATGCAGAGAGGATACAGAATCCGCCAGAACCTAGGTTGCGCGATAACTACAGGGTTGACTACAATATAATTAAATTAGAAGGGCCTATTGTTCTTCCTACTCTACCCTCAGGGCATACATTTGTGGTGACCAACAGTTTTATGCAAATCCTTACAGCAAGAGGGTTTTTTTCTGGTATAGCTTCAGAAGATCCACATGGTCACATGGCTAAATTGAGAAATGTGTTTAAGAGTTTTGTGGGATGACCGGAATTAAATATGAATGTCATAGGTTTGAGAGTCTTCCCTCTTCATTGACCGGTGATGTTGCAGTGTGGTTTTCTGAGTTTTCATACAATTCGAGTCATACATGGGACCAATTACATAAGGTGTTAATGGAAAAGTATTTTTCGGTGTCTAAGAAGTTAAATCACAAGGATAAACAGAATTATTTTGTAGCACTACCTAGAGAGTCTTGATTAATGTTTCAACAACACTTAATCCAATTCTAAGCGTCTATATCGTTAGTCAGTATAATAACCCAACTAAATGAGTTGAGGTCGAATCCCAAAGGGAGTGGTATGTATTTAACATTCAAGAGTAAAGTGTGAATATGTTCTAATCAACCATAGGAATAGACATTTACAAGTAAAAACAAAATTCAAATTAAGGGGGTGACACGAGTGTCAAATAAGGGGGTTTTGGTTTAAATTATCAGCTACAACAACAAAAAATGACACGAAGATGACAATAATGGGACGCTTTCTTGGGATGTGATTGGATTATAGGCTAAGGTAGACAAATGGATGATTGCAACTATTAGTAAATAGTTGTAAATCAGTGAATAAGCTAGACTTTAGATGGGGTAAACTTTCTCTCGAACAATTTACCCCAAATCAAGTCGGTTTCTCTCGAACACCAACAAGCATACAAATAAGAACAACCTTCACTTTAGTCCATTCACTCTCTCGAGTTGAAAGTGTGGAAAAGGGTTTAGGATTAACTTTCTCGAGCTGAACCCACGACAACCCAATACCTTCAGACCATCAATTCAATAATCTTGATCTTTTAAAACCTCTCTCTCGAGCAAGCCAAAATCACGAAGGTGGAATTGCATTTGCAACTACAATCCTTTAAACTAAACCACAATTATTGAATGAAATCACTTCTAAACAACATTTAAACTAACAATTAGCAATACCCATAAACTAAATCAATCCATCATCAGATAATCACACCCAAGAATTGGGTTTTTAGCTAGACATCATAAAAAGAAAAAAAAATTGTTATCAAATTGTGTTTCTATCAACTGGTAAGATTAATTTCATCTTTACAAAGGTCCAAATTGAGGAATCTCCAAGAACCACTTTCCATTTCTCAAAAATGGAAAACTTCCATTCTTCAAAGTAAAGGAAAACTTGTCTCAAAACACAGAGTTCAAACTGAAAAACTAAAAATTGATTCCAAGATTATGATAAAAGGTCCTAATATTAATGTTTTAAAATGTATTTATAGTTTCCAAAAATATGTTGCGAAGGTCCATTCAGCATAGTAAGTCGGGCTAGCTGATCAGCTCGGCGATCTACCCTTTGGTCAGTTCCATCACCTTTTTGCTTTGGCCTTCAGCATCCTCAAGTTCTGTAACTTTGGGCGATCCAACATTGCATCGCGGAACCACTGGGCGACACGCCGACTGCTTCTTTCTCTCACCAACTTGATTTTCTCCTTTTAGGCTTGGCACACTAGAACGTTAGGCGAGATAGTGGCCATTCGGCGACTCGCCAAATGGACTCGGCAATAACCAGGCCCTCATTTCTTCGCTCTTTCAGCTCACTTCGTTCCTTTTTTCAATCTAGTGTCCATGCATTGTTCTTTAATCTAAATACCTAGAAATAATGGATTTTACCTCAGTTATTGGCACAAAATAAGCATTTGAGGACACGAAATCTATCCAAATATATCCCTTAATGAGTCCAAATCTAGGACTCATCAACACCCCCAACTTAAACTATTGCTTGTCCTCAAGTAAAATTGAAGTTCAGCAGTTCAAAAAGGATGTCTCAAACAGTGTTACACAAGACTCAATCATGAATGCACACAAAAAGACTCAACTTACTCATGCAAGGATCAATTGTGCACTCAATGACTCAAGTTATGACTCACCATTATCAAAGATTCTCAAGTTCACAATACTTGCTTCAAATGCATGTTCAAGCTCAACAAAGGTACTCAAATGCCCTCACACAAAGAATTATTACATATGCACACACAATGGTTAACCAATTTATAGTTTTGGAATCATATAAAACACTCACACTCACAAAGAAGAACACAATACATGATTTCACCCATAGGTTTGCCCTTATTTTACAATCAACACTTATTTTACCTCACTCAAGATCAGAAAGGTCTTTTCAAGGCTTGTAACGAGGTTGAGAGTAAAGGTATGGTCATTTAGGCTCAGTGATTGCTATCCTCATCAAACGTGGTGTGAACAACACTTCCTTCCCTTTTCTTCGTTATTCTCATTTATGCTCATAAGTCACCCCATTATTCCTTTCCATGAAACTTTGGACACCCCATTTCTTTTTGCAACTTCATTTGAAAACTTTTTCATTCTTCTTTTATTTTTCTCTTTTTATTGTATAGAGGGGTTCAATATTTTTCACAACCATAGATCAAGGGGGACTTCTTTGCATTTCTTGATTTACCTTCTCTTTTCAGCACACCCCCCAACTTAGGTTTTTGGCCTAGATTAGCTATTCAAACCAACCACATCTCATGAGGATTAAGGATAAAAGGATAAAGAAAGGTCACAGTTGCATCAAATTTCTTCCAAGCAAAAGGGTAAAGCTCAAAGGGTGCTCAAACAAAGATCACACACTCACAAGGTAGGGCACAAAAGATGTATAATGTCAAATTGATTATCTCTTTCAAATTGTTGCCTAAGATCATTTCAAGAGCTCACATCACTTGGTCGACCAGACCAACAGGGCAAATTCTAGGTTTCATCACACATGGTTCACGGTAAGCTCATCACACAAGGCATTGGCACCAAATATCAGACAATACTCCACACTTTCGCTAGTGTGCAATGATCGTCACTAGAGAATCATTCGATAACCGGCTACTCACAACAAGATGCAAAAATTTCACATATTGTCTCATCTAGATCTGGCAGGTATTCATATATGCTCTCCTATCTCACCTCTATCTTCTTCTTATCGGTCTTTGCCTCTGACTCATAAGCTGCTATTTCATCCTTATGTACGTCTCTGGTGGTGTCTGGAGGAATCTTAGAAGTCTTTGGAGCATCTACATCATCTGCTGTCTCCAATAGTAAAGTGAAGTTGTAGACTTGAGATAGTCTACATCCTTCCTCAGATCTACCACTTCGGCTTTCATAGTCATAACCTCAGAAGATTCCCTATGTCTACTCTCACAAGCGATGTCTCTCTCCATCAAATCATAAATAGAAGTCTGGAAGG
Organism: Solanum bulbocastanum; assembly: GCA_037074985.1. Lineage (NCBI taxonomy): Eukaryota > Viridiplantae > Streptophyta > Magnoliopsida > Solanales > Solanaceae > Solanum > Solanum bulbocastanum. Next base: position 30,076,949 of record CM073599.1, on the reverse strand, counting down.
GGTCTGTGCAGCAAGAATGGCACTCTCAATCATCCACGGGATTCCAGCCTCTAATCAGGTGGCCCGCATATTAGCCGACTGGGCTAGGTACCCCATATTCAGGATCATAGCCTGAGTAATCCTGGTGGGCTGAGCTATAGTAGAAATACTAGGAGCTTGGGAGGAAGAAGTAGGAGCAGATGTACCTGAAGGCCCGAAGGCCGGAGTAGGCAAAGATGCCTCTACAGGTATAGACTCAACATCCACCTCCGAATATGTATCTACTGGGGAGAATGTCTGTGGAAGATGAAGGAGTGACCTCAATATCTCTCATCGCGTCCTGAGGAACTTCAGCATACCGGTACAACTCTGTGATCAGTTTCGGGAATAGAAAAGAGGTCCACGGTCATCTCCTGCTCTATGATAAGTCCCATGTCAATGCTCTTCTTAGACATAATCAACCCAAGGCAGGCCGCCTTAGGATGGCGGAGAATGGACTCATTCTAGGATGTATAATGGAGCTGCTGATGAATCCAAACCAATAGTGTGCAGCTACACTCAAGTCCCTCTTCTCAGTCTGAACTCCTGCCTCAATCCACCTCGGTGTGGTTTCAGAGATGAGGGGAGCTAGCCATCCTTTGATATCATCCAAGAGTGTCGTAGATGTAGCCAAATTTGGGTAGTTAAAGTTTGCCCTTGCATCAAATATGGCACTGATGTGATCACGACTACAGTGTACTACTATCCCTCGTACCATTATGGACCCCACCGGTCTGATTTCATTGGCTTTCTTCTTGATTGTAGAAACTAGATCACCATATGCTGAGTAAAACTCCCAAACCCATGTAGGGATTTTGGGCCTCGGGGCCTGGTAAACTGATCAAAATAATGGTATTAGAGTGTCTCCCTTACCCTGGAATATCTTCCCTCTAGGCCCTCCGTGGATAACAACTTCTCCTCGAGAATATTTTGTTGTCCATCAGCCTTTAATATATTAAGGAGTCGGGGAGGAGGAACTACTAGTGGCACTAGAGCCACAGGAGGTGCCGGAGGTGGCACTATATCTACTGGAGTGGAGGCTACTAGGGCTCTGACTGAATAAGGATGAGATCTAGCACGGATCTCCATTCTTTGATACTTCAATGGTTGGTCATCCTCTAGCTCAGGTAATGCAGCTCAGGAGTTAAAGGCCTCTCCCTCACTACTGGAGTTGTGCTCCGGAACCTCAAATACGGGAACTTTTCCTTTGCCCTTGCCTCCCTTTGGAGGCTCTGTCCTTCCCTTTTTAGGAGGATTTGCTCCCCCTTTATTGATCACAATACCCTGTGCTCTTTTATGGGGTGGCATGTCAAGGTTAGTCCTAGCCATATCTGCAAAAACATCAAAAATAGTTAGAAATGGACCACACAAATATGCAGAAAAATAATTGCAGGCAGACTCGTCGAACCGGTTAGCGAGTCACCGAATCACTTTGGCGAGCCAAATCGAGCTCGCCGAAAGGATTGGATTCAAAAATTTCCAGAAAAATGGCCTATTGTTGATGGAAAAGGCCTTTCAGCAAATCGCCAATAGCATTCGGCAAGCAAGGACTAGCCCGTCGAAAGTTACAGTGCATTTTAGGGGTTAGGGACACAGAAAAGGGGATCAAGAAGGACTTTCGGCGAACTCAAGCTTCTCGCTGAAAGTTACAAAACCTAAACTCCAAATTTAGCATGAAATTAAAGGCGATAAGGGGGATTCAATGAACCACTGAGTGGTTCAGTGAGCTCGACCCAACTCGCCAAATGGCCCAATGTGCCTACTTTCAACCCCAACTTCCAAATTCAGCCCCGCAATCCCCGAAAACATAATCAAAACATGCACTCCTCTAATTAAACTAAAACACATTACACCCATGCCCTCAGGATACTCAGACTTCTCCCAATTTGGCCAAATTAGGTCATTTGACGACTTTTGCCCTTAAAAATAAAGTCAACCACTCCATCATTGGGAAAATTATGTCATTTGGCACAAGTACGGGTTACTTAGACTTCACTCGAATAGACCCAACAAAAATAAAGCAACACCCAACAATTTTGATCAATATTAAGGCATGCAAAATTTGGGAAATCAACGATAAAGCAATTTAGGCATGATATTTGAATTAAAACAGGCACACAATCATACAATTACGATTAGAAAGGCCCAACACACATCATTACGGTAAAACTAATTGCATAAGAGTAAAAATAGCTAAATATAACTTCAAGGTTCGAAAAACCAACCATCTATGCCGATTAAATAGGTTGAAAAGCTAGGCGGCAAAGAAATCAAAATTTGAACACAAACTGGATGACTAAAATGCGATGAAAACACAAAAATATAGGGAAAACTATTTCGGGTGCAAATTTGAAAAGTTGAAAAGTGAGGAAATGTGAAAGAATTTGAACTTTTGAACTATTAGCCTTTAAAATCTGTCCAGCTCTCACCCATTCAGTGACATAAGTTTTGCTCACCGACCCACACGGTGACACGCCGACTAGACACTTACCTCGCTGAGTTTTATATGACCTCTAGTTAATGTGGAGGTCTAAACGATAGATAAAATTGTGATCGCTGACTTGGTCAGCGATTCGCCAATATGCTCCTAGGTATGCCGAGTTTTACAGACTCCAATTTCAAAATTTCTTGAATCTAACGATGGTCTAGGTCGGGCTCGCCAACCTCTTTGGCAAATCACCGACTGGACTTTTTGCTTGCTAATATGGACTATTTCTAACACATTCCACACTTTAACCTGCACAATCAACACGCGATTATTTGTGGCACCTTAGTTAACATCGCGGCATGACGCAAGTCCATGCTCAAACCACATTCTTGGGGTTGGCCATAGTATCAATAGGCAACCCCCCTTGTTGTCTCGAGTTTAAATGAGAAAAAATTATGACCCATTTAGGTCTCTAACTGTTTGATTGATACTGAATGGGAGGTAACCGTCTGGCTAAGGGTCGACATATGTTGCTTCATTTCTCTCAACATCTCTTTCGACCCCTCAACTTTGTTGAGGATATGAGAAAGCATATCCTCTGACCGACCTCCCTCACAATCCTTTGGCTTTTGGTGCTCATGGGGAGGAACATATCTATCCTTCTCCTCATCTCTCTCTTTCCAAGTGGGGTTACGATCCCTCCACTCTCTATCACGATCCTTCCAACCTTCATCCATGTTCCAACCTTGGTTACCACCCTGAATCGGGTCGTTTAAATGATAAACACCTCCTTAGTTAGCTAGAAAGTCTATCTCTTCGTTGTACAAAGCCTCAAACTTGGTCTCATCAGGATTAACACACCCAACACCCACGTCATTGACACTTTGAGCACCGGCTCCTATTGATATTTTTGGACAAAATGTCAATTTAAATGTGAAAGGGGAGACCTGATCTTTGAAGGTATACCAAGCCCGATTAATTATGGTCATTACATCCAGAAGCTGGGCTACAATGATGTTAGGTTATTGCATCAAACCTCCCAGAGAAAGTTGGTCAGCTACACCCTTGTTCACCGAATCAAGGCTTTGGTAAAAATACTGTAGCAAAACATTGTCAGGTAAACCATGAGTTTGTCATTGTAGCACTAACTTCTTGAATCACAGCCAAGTCTTATGAATTGGTTCACCCACCAAACACTTAAAGCTCTGAATGTTGTCCCGAAGAGTCATCATCGCACTTAAAATGTGGTGACCAGCTCTTCCCACGAAGTGATTCAATCTCGTGGCAATTCAGCCAACCACTTACATGTTTCTCCCATCAAAGAAAACAGGATCAACCTCAACCGAACCGACTCTTAGGATATTTTCTTGAAGGAGAATGGCCCGCCAACATCCACAAAGTTTCTAATATGCTCATGGGGATCCTCATCAGTCAGCCCACCAAAAAACCCTTTCAATTACAAGAGCTACAACATAGTACTTGTGATATGGAACACAGCGTTCCCTTCAGTTGGAGGCAAGCAAATGGCACCAATTCCACCCATATGATAGGGGTCATTAAAATTAGGCTCATTGACATCGTTGAGGTTGCCAATGTCATCTTGGTGGTCTACTTGGCTACCACTGCTTCCATTCACACTCATACTTTCTGTTTCAAAACACAAACAAGCAAACCAAGGCTAAATAAGTAGATTCGACTATAACTAACAAGAACAAAATTAAACTTGACTAAAGAATCTTACCCAACACCACTACCCGGCAGTGCGCCATTTTGATTAACATTTCAACAACACTTAATCCAGTTCTAAGAGTCTACGATCATTAGTCAATATAATAACGCAACTAAATGAGTTGGGGTCGAATCCCACAGGGAGTGGTACATTTTTAAGATTCAAGAGTAAAGTGCAAATATGTTTTAATCAGCCATAGGAATAGACATTAATGAATAAAAACATAATTCAAATTAAAGGGGTGACACAAGTGTCAAATAAGGGGGTTTTGGATTTAACTATCAGCCACAACAATAGCAAATAACACGAAGATGGCAATAATGAGACACGTTCTTCGGATGTAATTGGATTATAGACTAAGATAGACAAATGGGTGATTGCAACTGTTAGTAAATAGTTGTAAATCAGTGAATAACCTAGACTTTAGAGGGGGTAAGCTTTCTCTCAAAAAATTTACCTCGAATCAAGTTGGTTTCTCTCGAACACCAACAAGCATGCAAATAAGAACTGCCTTGGCTTTAGTCCATTCACTCTCTTGAGTTGAATGTGTGGAAAATGGTTTAGGATTCACACTTCAAGCTGAACCCATGACAACCCAATATCCACAGACCATCAATTCAGTAAACTTGGTGTTAAAACCTTTCTCTTGAGAAAGCCGAAAACACGAAGGTAGAATTGCATTTCCAACTACAATCCTTTAATTAAACCACAATTATTGAATAAAATCACTTCTAAACAGCATTTAAACTAACAATTAGCAATACCCATAAACTAAATCAACCCATAATCAGATAATCACACCCCAAGAATTAGGGTTTTAGCTAGACATCACAAAAAAGATAAAAATTGATGTCAAATTATGTTTCCATCAATTGGGTAAGATTAATTTCGTATTTACAAAGGTCTAAATTGAAGAATTTCAAAGACCCACTTCTAATTTCTAAAAAATGGAAAACTTTCATTCTTCAAAGCTAAGGAAAACTTGTCTCAAAACTCAGAGTTCAAACTGAAAATCTAAAAACTAATTCTAAGATTATGATAAAGGGTCCTAAGATTAATGTTTGAAAATGTATTTATAGTTGCCAAAAATTTGTTGCGAAGTTCCATACGGTGCTGTAAGTCAGGCTCACCGATCAGCTCAGCGATTCGCCCTTTGGTCAGTTCCATCGCCTTTTTGCTTTGGCCTTCACAATCCTCAAGTTCTTTAACTTTGAATGATCCAAAACTGCCTCGCGAAACCACTCAGTGACATGCCGACTACTCCTTTCTCTCCCCAACTTGATTTTCTCCTTTAAGGGTTGGCACACTAGAACTTTAGGCCAGATAGTGGCCATTCGGCGACTCGCCAAATAGACTTGACAATCACTAGGCCTTCATTTCTTCGCACTTTCAACTCACTTCATTCATTTTTGCAAGTTAGTGTCCATGTATTGTTCCTCAATACAAATACTTGGAAATCAAGGATTTTACCTCAGTTATTGGCGTAAAATAAACATTTGAGGACACAAAATCTATCCAAATAAGCCCTAAATAAGTCAAAATCTAGGACTCATCAAGTCCGTAAGCAATTCATGGGATAGGTTAACTGTATTCATAAGAAGTGTTCCAAATCACCACACAGATGATGAGTCACTAAAGGAGTACTTTTATAAAGGACAAGACGACAACGGAAAGGTTGTGCTAGATACTATTACTGGAGGATCATATGGTGAGTGCACTTTTGAGAAGATAGCTGAGAAACTAGAGAGGATTTCTTGGAATAAAAAGGCATGGAGCACTAGAAAGGCATATACTTGTAGATGCACATTTGTAGTCCAAACTCTACCTAGTAAATCCAATGATGATATTCGTGAAGAGATAGTTCAAATGGGGACAGAACTGGGCTTGATATTAAAGCATGTGAGTGAAGCTGCAGAAAAAATGAATATGGTAAACTACTTAAATGGAGCTCTACCACCACTAGTTGAGGAATGTTACTCTTAGAAGGATGTTTATTTTGTTAATAATCAGACGGCGGGTTTTTGAACCAACGCCCAAGGTTCCAACTCAAATAATTAGTACAGGGGTCGAGGAAACTAAGGTCGAAACTATGAAAACTACAATTGAGAGGGAAACTATGTTCGGAATGAGAACTACAATCATAATAACAACTACAATCGAAACAACTATGGCAACAGGAATGAGAAAGTTGGGCCCTATGTTCCACCTGGTAATAGAGAATTTGGCAATAGAGAGACCGGTAGTAGTATCACACATTGAGGATATGATGCAAAAGATAATGAAGAGGTTTGATGCAATTGATGAGAATGAGAAAGAGATGTGAAATGACTTGTCTGGAATCGGTCAAAAAGTTGATGCCCATGCAATGTCAATCAAGAAACTTGAGCAGCAGTTTAGTCAGTTGTCCACTACTGTAAACCCACGTCAGCCTGACACACTCCCTATCAAAACCATTCAGAATTCAAAAAATGATGAGCATTATATGGCAGTCACTACTCATGGAGGTAAATAGATTATTGATCCCCCTAGGTCATCTGACGCTGAATGTGTGAGAGAAAGAGATGCAGATGAGATTGAGGTTATTAGAGAGTCAAAAAAATGCTATAGAGAAGGAAGCCAGGTGACCCAAAAATTGTTCCAATGCCTAGACCTCCACCTCCATTCCCAAGGAGATTGGTGAAAAAGATCGAAGAAGAAAAATACCGCAGGTTCATAACTATGTTGAAATATCTTTCCATTAATGTTCTGTTGATAGAAGCTTTGGAGCAAATGCCTGGGTAGGCAAAATTAATGAAGGACTTGGTGACCAAAAAGAGAGCTGTCAGTTTTGAGGATGAAGATAGGTTAAAACATTGCAGTGTTATTGCTACTAGGTCACTTGTGCAGAAGAAAGAGGATCATGTAACCTTCGTTATCCCTTGTACCATTGGGATGTTGCACTTTGCAAAAGCATTGTGTGATTTGGGTGCCAGCATTAATCTGATGCCATTGTCAATTTATAAGAAGTTGGGTTTAGGAGCTTTGAATCTAACTACGATGCATTTGATTATGGCTGATAGGACTGTGAAGAGGCCCACTGGGGTGTTGCAAGATATCCTTGTGAAAGTAGATTCATTCATTTTTCTAGAAGATTTTGTGATACTTGATTGTGAGGTTGATTTTGAGGTTCCCTTCATCTTAGGGAGACGATTCCTTCCTATTGGCCATGCCTTAGTCGATATGGAGAGAGGACAAATGAAGTTTCAACTGAATAATGAGGAGGTAACTTTTAATATCTATAGGTCTATGAAGCAGAAAAGTGATCTTAAGTCGGTATCGATGGTGAATCATATTGTAGAGCGAGGTTTTGAAGTGTCTATTGAAGAGACTTTGGGTGTTGATGCACTGGCAGCGGTAATGATGAATTTTGACGGTGATGGTATTAAAGACTATGATGAATTAGCTGCCGCACTTGATAGGTTCGAATTCTATTTCAAACCTAAAAGATTGGAGTTAGATATAAAGAATTGTGACTCTCCACCTGCCAAACCATTTGTGGAAGAGCCTCCAAAACTGGAGCTTGAGGCTCTACCATCCCATTTGAGGTATGTATTCTTAGGGAAACATAGAACTTTACCGATAATCATTACTGCTTATTTGAGTGAGGAACAAGTGGAGGCATTGGTTTCTGTATTAAAGAGGTCCGAAAGGGCTATTGGATTGACTATTGCGGACATTGTTAGGATTCCTCCTATCATTTGTTCTCATAAAATCCAACTTATGCCGGACAGCAAGCCAAGTATTGAGCACCAAAGAAGACTTAATCCACCTATGCAAGAGATAGTGAAAAAGGAAATTATTAAATGGTTGGATGGTAGAGTCATATACCTTTTTGCAGATAATAGTTGGGTCTGCTCAGTGTGTACCTAAGAAAGGTGGGATCAATGTGGTTCCCAAGGGGAAAAACAAATTAGTTCCAATGAGGCCAGTGACTGGATGAAGAGTATGCATGGACTACAGCAAGCTAAATGCATGAACAGAAAAAGATCACGTTCCGATGTCGTTCATAGACCAGATATTGGATCACCTTGCAGGCGGGGGTTGGTATTATTTTATAGATGGGTATTCAGGCTACAATGAAATCTACATAGCTCCGAAAGACCAAGAGAATACCACCTTCACTTGTCCATATGAGATTAGGGTTGTGTAATGCTCCAACAACCTTCCAGAGGTGTATGATGTCGATATTTTCAGATATGGTAAACAACACTATTGAGGTATTTATGGATGATTTCTCTGTGGTAGGTGACTCATTTGATGGTTGTTTGATGCATCTGGCTGAGGTACTAAAATGTTGTGAAGAGTGCAATCTTGTGCTCAATTAGGAAAACTGTCATTTCATGGTTAAAGAGGGGATAGTTTTGGGTCATTGAATTTCACAGAAAGGTATTGAGCTTGATAGAGACAAAGTTAAGGTAATAGAAAAGCTTCCACCACCCATCTTTGTCAAAGGTGTTCGAAGTTTTCTTGGGCATGCCAATTTCTTCCGAAGGTTCATAAAAGATTTCTTGAAAATTGCACACCTATTGAGCAAGCTACTCGGAAAAGAGTGTAAGTTTATTTTGATGACGCTTGTCTAAGAGCATTTGGAGAGTAGAAAGAAAGTTTAGTATCAGCACCTATCATTATTTCACTAGATTGTGGGCAACCGTTTAAAGTGATGTGTGATGCGAGTGGGGTGGCGCTTGGTGTGGTATTGGGACAGAGGTGAGAGATGATTCTCCATCAGATTTACTATGCCAGCAAAGCTCTTAAAATGGCTTAAAAGAACTATATTGTGACTGAACAAGAACTCCTTGCTTTGGTTTTTGCATTCGAGAAATTTTGATCCTACTTCCTTGGTACTACGGTCGTAGTGCATACGGACCATTCTGCATTGAGGTATCTGATGGCTAAAAAGGATTCTAAATCAAGGTTGATTAGATGGGTATTGTTGCTACAACAGTTTGATTTTGAGGTTAAGGGTAGAAAGGGAACAGAAAATTAGGTTGCCAACAATTTGTCCAGAATGGAGAAGGAAGCTATGCTCAAGTTAGGAGATGAGCCTGAGATTAATAATGCATTCCCAGATGAACAGGTATTGGCTGCTTCTTAAGATCTTATCCCTTGGTTTGCAGGTTTTGCTAACTACTTGGCAAGCGATTTGGTTCTATCGGATTTGCCATTTCACCAAAGGAAAAAGTTTATGTGTGATGTGAAGAAGTTCTTTTAGGATGAGACTTTCTTGTTTTGTGTGTGTGCTGATGGGATTATTCGTCGTTGCGTGCCCGAGGTTGAGATGATGAGTATACTAGAGGCGTGTCATTCATTGTCTATTGGTGGGAACAGTAGTGGTATTCAGACTGCTCATAAGATATTGCAGTGTCAATATTACTAGCCTACTATCAACCAAGATGCACAGGATTTCGCCAAGTCTTGTGATTGTTGCCAATGAGAAGGAGGAATTTCAAAGAAGCACGAGCTACCTATGAACTCAACATTGGTGATTGAGTTATTTGACGTCTGGGATCTTGACTTCATGGGTTTGTTTGTGAGATCCCATGGAATGAAGTATATTCTTGTTGCGGTTGACTATGTATTGAAATGGGTGGAAGCAATTGTACTTTCAAACAATGAGGGAAAGAGTGTCACCGTATTCTTGAAAAAGAGTATCTTCTCCAAATTTGGTACACTGAAAAGTCCATAATTTGGACTCATTTAGGGCTATATTTTGATGAATTTAGTGTCCTCAAATGCATGTCTTATCCCGATATCTAATGAAAACCTTTAAGTTTTAGGTATTTGAAGTTTGAGAGAAAGCATTGACACAACTTAGTAAAAAGGAGCAAAAAAAACCCGAAAGAACGAAGAAACAAAGATCTGCAAATCGTCAAACCCATTCAACGAATCACCAACAGATCACACATTCACCTTTTGTTCCAGTGTGCTGAGCTTTAAGGAAAAGAGAAATCGGCAGTGTAAATAAGAAATCGGTGTATCGCTGAATGATTCCACAAAGCAGTGCTACATAGCCTAATTATCCAGGACACAAAGATGTTGAATGCATCGGCGATTCCCACTAACGTCGCTGAAAGAACCTTCAGAGCATATTTTCTGAAAACTATAAATACTATTTCAATTTTTATTCTTACTAGCGAATTTTACCTTGTTTTACCTAGGTTTCAGATTATTAAGTTTTAGGCAGAGTTTTGGAGATATTTCCTCTAAGTTTTGGAGAGAGTTTTGAAGAACTTGGAGCTTTCAAAGGGTTTCAAATTCAAGAAATTGGACTTGGGTCTCATGGATTCTTTACTTTTTGCCTGTTTTAAGACTTAATCTTGCATACCCATTGATGGAAACTAAGATTGGCATTGCTTGTCATGATATAGCTTCATCCTCACATTATACAGTGCTGATCTCTAATAAGCTCTCAGACAGAACTCATCCATCTCATTGATCTGCTCCAACCTAAAGTTCGCAGTTTCACTCCAACTGAGGTTTAGCTTTTTCAATGCCCAGAGTGTCCTATGCTCAAGCTCAACTGGCAAATGACATTCCTTTCCAAGCACCAGTTGATATGGAGACATACCAATAGGTGTCTTGAAAGTTGTCCGATATGCCTATAGAGCATCATCTAGCTTCCTTGCCTAATCTGTCCTATTGGCATTAACTGTCTTGGCCAAGATTGCTTTAATTTCCCTATTGGAAACCTCCACTTGTCCACTGGTCTATGGGTGATAAGGTTTTGCCACCTTGTGTTGTTTTGCCCCATAATTGGTCAAAATCACACTGAGCACCTTGTTGTAGAAGTGAGAACCACCATCACTGATAATAACTCTAGGTGTTCCAAACCTTGAGATAATGTTCTTTTTCAGGAAACTAGCAACACTATTTCCATCGTTCTCAGGTAAAGAAACAGCTTCAACCTATTTGGACACATATTCAACCACAACAAGTATGTATTTCTACCCATATGAACTCACAAATGGGCCCATGAAATCAATACCCCACACATCAAACAATTCCACCTCCAGAATAGGTGGCATAGGTAACTCATGGAGCCAAGAGATGGCTCCTTGCCGCTAGCACACATCACAACTCCTTACTATGTCCACTACATCTTAATGAATTATGGGCAAGTAGTACCCACACTGAAGAATCTTGTGGGCTGTTTGAGCATCACCATGATGACCACCAATTGGACATGAGTGATAGGCCTCCAAAATGAGCAATATTTCAGCTTTCGAAACACATCGCCTGATTATGTTGTCAGCACACACCCTGTATAGATACAGTTCATCCTAAAAGTACTTGCCTACATCATGAAGGAACCTTTTCCTTTGCTGATATATCAGCCCTTTAGGCATCACACCACTAACCAAAAAATTAGCATAGTCTGCAAACCAAGGGATAAGGTCAAGAGTAGCAGCTAATACCTGCTCATCCAGGAATGTATCATCTATCTCAAGCTCAATTTTTTCCTTCTTTGAAGCCTCCAACCTAGACAGGTGATCAACTACGTGGTTCTCACAACCTCTTCTATCCTTCACTTCAAAGTCAAACTCTAGGAGAAGCAACACCCATCGGATCAGCCTAGGTTTGGCATTTTTCTCTGCCATGTGATATCTCAAGGTAGCATGGTCTGTATGAATTATCACGTTAGTGCTAAGCAGGTAAGCTCTGAACTTTTCAAATGCATACACTACAGCTAATAGTTCATGCTTAGTGACTGTGTAGTTTTGTTGTGCCCTATTTAGAGACTTACTAGCATAGTAAATCAGATGGAACATCTTGTTGCGCTTTTGTCCTAACACAACTCATAACGCAGTCTCGCTAGCATCACACATCACCTCAAATGGCTCCGCCCAGTTTGGGCCAATAATCACTGGTGCTGAAAGCAGCTTTTATTTTAGGCACTCAAAAGTTTTAAGACATGCCTCATCAAAGATGAAATTCATCTCCTTCTCCAAAAGCATGCACATAGGGTCTGCAATTTTGGAGAAGTCCTTGATGAAACGCATATAGAATCTGGCATGTCCTAGGAATCTTCGAACACCCTTCATACAGATTGGCGTAGGTAACTTTTCAATCACTTTAATCTTGGCCTTGTCGACCTCGATCCCTTTCTATGATACCTTCTATCCAAGAACTATGCTCTCATTTACTATGAAATGGCACTTTTCCCAATTCAACACCAGGTTGGCCTCCTGACATCTCTGTAAAGCCCTGCTAAGATTCAACAAAAATTATTGAAAGTATCACGTACTATAGAGAAATAGTCCATAAATACCTCTAAAGTGTCTTCCACCATGTCAGAGAAAATGGACATCATACACCATCGAAATGTTGTTGGTGTGTTACACAGTCCAAATGGCATGCGTTTAAATGCAAAGGAGCCATAAGTACATGTGAAAGTGGTATTTTTCTGATCTTCAATAGCAATTGATATTTGGTTGTAGCCAGAGTATTCATCTAAGAAACAATACCACCCTTTACCTACCAACCTATCAAGCATCTGGTCCATGAAAGGCATGGGGAAATGATCCCTCAAAGTCAACTTGTTTAGCTTCTTGTAATCCATACAGACTCACCATCCAGTGGCTGGTCTCTGTAGGACTAACTCATTCTTGATATTTGCCACCACAGTCATACCACCCTTTTTGGGCACTGGATGGACTGACCCAGTGACTATCAGAAATGGGATAGACCACCCCAACATCTAACCACTTGATTATCTCTTTCTTAACCACCTCTTGCATAGGTGGGTTTAGCCTCTACTGGTGTTCAATGCTTGGGCTGCATTCCTCCTCAAGCTGAATCTTGTGGGTTCATATCCTAGGAGGTATTCCAATTATATCAGCAATGGTCCACCCAATTACCCAATTGTACCTTCTCAATACCTTGATCACCTCCTGCACCTGCTCTTCATTTAAATCTATAGCTAAGATCACAGGTAAAGTATTATTAGTACCTCCTTAAATACATACCTGAGGTGACTGGGTAACTGTTTCAGTTCCAGCACTGGTGGCTCCTTGATGGATGGTTTTGCTGAAGGATTGGGCCTATTTTCAAGTCTAGGTCCAATTTATTTGGAGCATACGAGTGTGCTCCCATACCCTGCAAAGCATTCATGGTCTCTATATAGTCAAACCGAAAATCAGCATCAAAGTTCATCAGCACTACAGCTAAGGTTTCAATAGCCATCCTCTCTTTTGTGGGTACCTCATGTCCACATCAGCAACCACCTCTATTGCAAATACCACATTCAGATCATTGGGTTACTTCATTGACCTGCAAATATTGAACTTTACCTCATCCTTGTTGAGTCTGAACTTTATATCTCCTCTTTCAAGATCCACCAAAGCTATTTTTGTGGCCAAAAAGGGTTTTCCTAAAATGATAGGGACCTCAAAGCCCACCTCGCAATCCAAGATCACGAAGTCATCCAAAAAAATGAAGGTGTCCACCTTCACAAGTACATCACATAGGAATCTCACATACCTTTTAACTAACTTAGCAGCCATCATCAACCTCATTGTTGTGGGTCTTGGAACTCCTAATCCCAATTTCTTATATATGGCTAGTGGCATCAAGTGGATGTTGGGTCCTAGATCACACAACGTTTTTGCAAATTTTATTAACCCGATGGTGCATGGAATAGTGAATGCACTTGGGTCTACCTTCTTCTGAACCAGAGATCTAGTAGCAATGGCACTGCAATGGTGAACATCATTAGTAAAATCAAGACTTACAGCTCTTTTCTTTGTAGCCAAGTCCTTCATGAACTTGGCATATCCTGGCATTTGCTCCAAAGCTTCCACCAGTGGAATGTTTACTGAAAGTTGCTTCAACATGGTAATGAATTTTGCAAACTTCCCATCTTCAGCTTTCTTTCTAAGCCTTTGAGGGAAAGAGGGAGGTGGTCTGGGAATCTGTTGTAAAGGCAGGTTTTCCTTGACCTATTTCTCTTTTCCTCTTGCGGGTTGTGATTTATGCTGAACCTCCTCCGAGTCATCTACTCGTACGGTTTCATCCTCATCTATGCCAGCTTGCTTCAAGACCTGTTCATGTTTGGTACCTGCAGACATAGGGTCAGTAAGAACTTTACCACTCCTGGTGGTGATGGTCATGCAGTGCTTGTCCTTCTTGGTTTTTTGAATGGCGTCACTTGGTAGTGATCAATTCTTCCTTTTATTCAGTGAGGCTGAGAGTTGCCCAACTGCTGCTCAATTTGTTTAATGGAGATGGTGTAAGAGTCCACCAACTGACTCATGCTTAAGAAATCACCTCTCATTTCCTTTACCTTGCATTAGTTGATTCAACCTTCTGGAGTACTTTAGCCATCATATCTTCTAGCTTAGATCCACTGGAACTACCACCTGCCCAGTCTCTATTCCCTGGGGGCATATAAACACCACTGCGATCATTCATATACCCATCTCTGTTTTGCTAGTTTCCTTGATATCTATTTGATGGTCTATCATACTGTCCATCCCTAGCATAGTTTTAACCAGCATTTCCAGAATTGTAACCCTGATTTCCAGAGTTATAATTCTGGAAACCCCCTTGGTTCCCCAGGTAGTTAGCTTCCTCATCAAGGTCAAGATCTTGATCCTCAGACATGTTTTGCTGTCCTACAGCATTTACCTTTTCAAACTTGGCGACACTGTACTTTGTGAGCAGATCTATTTGTGTCCTCATATGTGTCATGTCTTGGTCCCTTTCTTCTTCTCTCTTCCTCTATACAGCTGAAAGCTCAAATGTATACCCAAGCTCTCCTACCGCTGCATCTCTAGTGTACCATATTGTGTTGTTCTTTGAGACCTCATCCAATAGTTGCATGCTCTCCACAAATGACTTCCTCATAAATGAGCCTCCACAAGCTGCATCAACAACAGGTTTAGTAACATAATTCAAAGACCTATAAAAGGCCTATTTAATATGTCTTTCGGTAAGATCATGGTTGGGGAATTTCTTCAGCTTTTGGCTGAACCTCCATCGAGTATCATGCATTGCCTCTCCTGGTAGCTGCTTGTGTGTACTAATCTCTTCATTCATCTGCAGCTCTTTTGATTCTGGGAAGAATCGTTCCAAGAAAGCTTCCTTCAACTCATTCCAAGTTCGAATGGATTCATCTGGCATCTCATTCAACCAGTTAGTCGCCTCTCCAGTAAGGGACAATGGAACCAGCCTCAACCTCATTATTGTTTGGTTGACCCCAGGAATCTCTTGTGACTTACAGATTGCCACAAGATTCATCAAGTGCTAATTTGCATCATCACCAGCTGCACCTCTAAACATACATTTCAGTTTTAGCAATTGGATCATGGTGCCGGTGATTATGAATTTAACACCTGGGGGTAGTGCAGGTAACTCTATGGCTCCAGTGGCTCCAGCTCCATCCAAGTTAGAATCATCTTCTTCATACATCATATGAGCTGGATGTTGAGCTCTACCCCTGGGGGTTATTGGTTGGTGCTGGGGATGGACTACTCCTTCCACTCCTTTGTTCTCATATACTACCCTAGGTTGATTAATTCCAGTAATTTGCTAGACACTTGGCCTAGTTGATTGATTCCTGCATTTTGATGTACATTCCTTGCAGTATCAATCTTAGCTTCTAATCCCAGTCTGTGTCTCTGAGCCTCTAGTTTTTGTGCATTAACCATCTTTCATAGAGTTGTCTGAACTTCAGGGTCGTAAGGAAGCAATGGGGCTCCTTTGCTTCTAGTGTTGGGCATACACAATCTGACTCTCCTAAAAAAGTCACAAACACCAAACAAAACATAAAATTAGGAAATATAACTACAATCGAATAAAAGCTAGTAAAACACTTCTAGATTGAAATTCCCCGACAGCGACGCCAAAATTTGATACGTCCAAACTTACACTTCAAATAAGAAGTGTAAACGGTCGATGTCAATATACAGAATTCAACTAGATTTGAGGTCGATCATATAGAGAATTTCTTTACAGATAAGGTTTCACTATCACGTTTATTTGAATGTTGTTATTAGCTCCTAAACAAATAACAATGGAAAGTAAATTTTTGTTTGGTGGAAATGTTATAATTACCAAACTTGCAGTCTAAATCTAGATTCGCGACTAACAGACTATTTTGTTGTAAGCTTGATTTAGTTAGTTAAGACAAACCAGGATTGTGTTCACCATAATATTAGTTCAAGTGCTCTTCCATAATTGAGCATTAGGCAAATCAATGTTTACAAAATCATTTCAATTTAAATTTATTTGAGACTTCTCAGCCAAATCATATAATTTGCACTCATTTTCTCTCGACCCTAGAGTGTTACTAACATTGACCCTCACTTAAAATGATATAGTGTTAAAGATATTTTCTCTTAAACTCAAGCTTTAACTCCAATTGGATAATTTAGTTCAGCCTTTTTCCTAACTGGTATTTTTCTCTCGAACAAATACCAGATACAGACTCATCTAATGCGTGCACTCACTAGATGACAATGACATCGAAAGCTAAAAATTGCATAATGTAAACATAGGCTGCCCTTTACTCCTTTTACGGAATCATAACCAGAACTTTGTCAAGGATCCCACAACCCGGTCGTGGTATTTAGCTACTCATGCTTTCACGTAATCAAGCAGTAATTAGGGATGAAAACATATTGAGAAAGACTTACAAAAGTAATTAGCAAATCAACAATCATTTTGATAATTTGATAGTCTTAATCTGAATTTCCAACTGATAGCAATAATCAAAAATCCAAAAGTTAAAAGCTAAGAGTAATGTTGTGTTCTTCGTCATAAAACGTAAGATAATCAATAATCATTTTTAAAACTACCTAAAGTAATTCAAAATAGAATGTTTAAAATGAGTCCTAATCGAATTAGGACTGAGTTTTTGGGCCTTTTCACGGCCACTACCACGACCCGTCAAGGGCTTCACGGTTCGGGAAGCACTCTAGGGTCTTGCTTTGGAACTTCCTAAAAGTGGGCCTTCAAACTTGGTCACTGGAAAATGCACCATGAGAGCTACCACAGTCCGTAGTGAGGAGCACGACCCATGAAGTCACACGTGGTCTTCACTAGGGCTTCAACCTTCTTTCAACTCCTTCTTGCTTTCACACTGGTTCAGCTTCATGGAAGGTACCACGGTCCATGGTAAGGACTATGGCCCGTAGAACCCTCCGTGGTCTTCACTTGATTATTCCTGCTCTTTATTTTCTCAAGGTCCAACATTACCTCACCTTCACAAACTCAACCACATATCGTAATGAAGTTAACGGTCCGTGAAGTTGGCCATGAACTTCACTTCATCAACATCAGTTCTGTTTCTTTTTATACTTTTCTATACAACCCAGATTCTACCTACATATTTAACAAACCCATCAAATAATCCAAAATTTCACTTAATTCCAGTATTGGTTAATAGTTATTAAGTATCAAATGTGCCACGATTTTGCGGCACTTCAGGGAGCATACCAAGTGGGTGTGCAAAATGCAACTGCCTATCAAAAAGGCGACTCTGAGCTTCGGTGTGAAGTACTTTTGGTTGGTGGTCTGTACTAGACTGTCCTTCACTCAGGCGGACAATGTTGTCACTTGGTACCGGGTCATGATGATTGTTGCTATTATGGCGAATTTGGAGCTTGATTTCTCCTACATCCTTATTTATGAGATCTGCGAAAGGGCCTTATGGACCATTACCACTCTGCTCTTCCTATGTTTGATATTCCATCTCTAAAAGGAGTCTTCCGTACCTATTTGGCACTGTGACAGGTTGCTTGAGGTGACCAAGATAGCAGACATCAGCCTCATTCGAGATGATGTCAATCATGCTGCACCACGGAGAAAGCCACGGGTTGATATCCTGCCATTAGATGCTAATCTTGCTACGGATGTAGACCAGGTCCAGGCTAAAGACTTTACTATTCCAGCCCCTACTAATACACAGGCTCCACCCTTTACTGCCACTAGCCAAGCACCGATCTCATCCAGAGCCACCCCTTATTCAGGGTACATTGTCATTCCTATGGCAAGTGTCCAAAAGTTGGGGACCCATATGGCTACCTTGTTGCAACATATGAGGTCATGGATGCAGCGTTCTGTTGAAGAGTCTGAGGCTAGGATGGACAAGATGATGGATCGTAAGATTTAGGCCGTTATTAAGTGCCTAGATGCTTTTGAGTTGTGGGCTTTTGAGAGGTCTACCCCTGCTATTGATCTCGTCACCTTCCAGATAGAGTTGGCTAGCCTCCGTGCCGATGTTGATGCCCTTTTGGCCCCTACTGATATTATGCCAGAGTCTGCCCCTGCGGTACCGAAGGATGAGGTAGTGATGATTGATCTATTTGGCAATACTATGCCACCACCAGACTCTTCTTATGCTACTGGGAAGCGCCACCGCTCCGACCACACTTTCGATACTAAGAAGGCTTGATGATTTAGGAAGATGGAGTGCCACCAGTTGGAGGCAATCCAGAGGCAGTCTATCATTGATGAGGAGGTGCGACAGCAGCGCGCCTGAGAGATAGATGTTGGCCCTTCTGGTTTGAAGAGCACTACTGATGGTGTTCCCATTGTTGGTGAGGGCGCTACTGATGGCATCCCCAGTGTTGATCCAGCAGGTTTCAAGAAATTGGACCCACCCGCTTCTTGATGGGTCTTTGTTGCATTTGCGCCATAGGTTTGCTTCACCCTATGCTTTATTTTTTGTTTTGTGCATTGAGGGCAATTGCACCTTATTTTTTAGGGGGTAGGGTAAATGGATTATAAGTGTTAAGGTAAAGTATGAGTAACCCAACTCATAATCCTCTCATAGGGTTTTCTTGCCTGTGTTCTTTTCCACCAAGGGACTGTTTACTTTTTGTTGAACCAGCAGGTTTAGGATTGTATGTGTAGAAGTAAGTATAAGAATGAAATAATGATGGCATAAAGAGTATGAAAATGATATCCGTCCAAAAAATTTGAAATCTTGAAATGTGCTAGATCTATAGGTTGAATATGTTGGATACTTAAATTGGATAATTGAATAATCCGATAATGAAATAATGTGCCAACTGTGTGTGAGAAAAAGCTTAAATGTTCATACAGCATGTGTCAATCTAGAACTTGCCCTGTTGGTCCTGCTAAGATAATCTAGGCTAGAAGTTGGGAAATGATCCTAGGCCCTTGTTCAAATAAGTCAACCCAAGCCTAAAAGTCAACCAAAAGAAATAAATTCTTCCTTTGATCCAAATGTTTGAGCCTAATGAATACCACTTCTTTCAATACACCTAATTCACTTTACCTAAAAAGATTGCTTTGGCCCTGGTCCCTCCTTAGACATGTGCACATTAACTTAGGCCAAAAGCCTAACTTGAGGGTGGCTAATTGAAAAGTTACCTTAATATTGGCCCTGACCCGACATCGGATATTGTGCACCTCAACTCATGCAAAATACATAAGTTGAGGGTGGTTATGAGAAAGGAAATCGAAAGAAAAAGGGTATGAAAAGATTTTTGTGTAAAAGAAAGAGAAATTAAAAGAAAAAGAAAAAAGAAAAAGATGTGATTTAAGTCAAACAAGAAGATGAATGACAAAAGTATTGAAAGAAACAAAGAATGATGAAGTAAAAGAAAAAGAAGAAAGAGAAAAATAAGAGCGATAAAGTCAAAAGTCACATATGTGTTGAAGAGAGTCAAGGGAAAGAGTAGAAATTAAAAAGATGTCAAGAATTGGTTGAGAAAAGAGGTAAAAAGCCAATGTAATGTCAAGGAGGGCAGAAAAGTCACTAAAAGTACCCAAATGTACCCTACATGACCCTAAGCCTACATTACAAGCTAAGAAAGTCCTATAGAGATTGTAGTGGCTATTTTGGAGAGTCTATGCGGTGAAAACAAGAAAAAGCCTATGGTATTGAGCACTAACTATACTTGAAATCATTTCTGAGTGTGAGTGTTGAATGAATCCTTAAACTTGAAATTCATATTTATTGTGTGTGAAAAAAGATTTATTTTGAAGTCAAGGCACTAGATACATTGTTGGAGAATTGGTACCTTGGTGATTTTGAAAAGTGTATTTTGTGATGTCTATTAGTCAATCTTTGTCATGTTTTGATCTACATAAGTTAGTTTGTTGAGTCTAGATGAAAAGATTTGCACTAAGTGATGGAATTGATTGAAAAAGACATGTGATTGCTTGAGTTTGTATGTTAGCTTCTACATAAGTGTCGTTTAGAGTTTTAGTGTGTCGCTTGAGGAAAAACAGCAAGTTTATGTTGAGGGTGTTGGACACTTCCCTTACATCCCGTCTCCACAACGTTCTGGGAGTAAGGATTTCACAAAAATACGGTTAAAACAATACTGATATGGGTGGGGGAAGTTGAATGGTTTTCTTGGGGTAAAACTCGGATTCGGGCACCATTTAGGGGCTATTTTGCATAAACAATTGCATATTTAGGTACTAGGGTACTTTATAGACTCTGATCTACTGAAATTCTATCAAAAATAAGGTTTTTGGGATAAAGGGGTGCCATGATCGCCCCTGACGTTCGTCTTAGATGAAGGCAGCTCTGGCGGCCTTCATCCCGCTATAGCGGCCTCCCTCATCCCACTCTGGAGGGATTTAGACCGATGTGGCGGGATTCAGGGGGGCAGTGGCCCTTACCACTTCAATCTAAAATTTTTCTTTTCCTTAGCCAAACATTGTCCAATCCCAGGAGTTCTAACATTCATATCTCATAATTTTGTAGGCTTATCTGAAATGGTTGGTATTAACGAGGAAAATCTACCTTTTGTGTGATTTCCTGATGCTACCAGTCAGGAAAGGTACCACGACCACCGGAACACCAAGTTCTACTGCGAGAGGGTTTCCATTTACTGAACCTAGATGAGAAGGCGCTTGTATTTTATGCTCGTCTAATGGAGTTTGACTGGGGCCCACTGACAGATGCTTCCCCTGATGTACGCTCCAACTTGGTGAGGGAGTCCTATAAAATTCTCTCTACTGTTCGTTGGGATGATCCTCACCCTACCATATATATCCATGGAGTTGGCATCCCCCTAAACACACATTTCATAAACGATGTGTTCAAGGTGCCAGAGGTCCCCAACACGGAGTCTGAGGCCAAGCTGAGAGAAAAGGACCTGGGCTGGTTGAAAGATACACTGGTGAAGCCTGCGCGTCGGGATAGGGTCTGCTAGGCCTCTACGGAGGGCATCATCAGTGTTAACTAGTCACGAGATGCCAAGAGGTGGCTACACTTGGTTACCAGGAGGATCCGCCCGTTGGGCAACCGTACCGACATGACATTTCCTCATACTTTTGTGGTGGTGTGCGCTATATAGGGCATCAGACTAAATGTGGGCAAGCAAATCATCATAGAATGGAAAGTGTTCTACCGGGGCAACAAGAAGGTGTTTTTCCTTCCTGGGTTAGTGACTGCAATATGCAAGAGAGCGGGGGTGCCACTCTTGGACACCGATGAGGTACTTCCTATGGATCCCCTTTTTCATTCCCTTTTGATTAGGCAGGCTTCCACCTCTAGGAGCAAGAGGAGGATGATGGACAGGGCCAATAGCACTCAAGCAGCTGCTGAGGTGGATAGTGAAGGAGGGGAAGATGATGAGGGCGGCAACACTCTCCCTACCCAGTCCCAGTCCCAACCCCCAATATTAGGTGCTCGAGTGGAGGGGGATGTGGCGGCCGTCCAGAGGAGATTGGGATGCTCCTACACTATTGCCACTTCTTTCCTACCCGCTTCTGCTCAAGAGGTCGAGATGCTCCGCCGCCAGTTGCAACATGAGAGGAGGAGGAGTATAGAGAGGGATCATCTGATGGCCCGAATAAGGAAAACCATAAAGACCATCTTTTCTTGTGTTTCACCCATAGAGAGATTCCCCGAATCGAGCTGGGAGACTATGCAGAGTTACCTTGGTTGAACGAAGCCTACTCTAGTGTGATACCCCCAGAGGATCTATCTCGGACAGCGATACTTCCCACTCCCAGGGACATTGATTTGGTTTTTGCCCCTTTTGGGCCTATAATGAACAATGCTTTAATTTTTCTTTTATTTTTCCTTAAACTTTTTCTAAGCACATGGATGTTGGTTTTTGCTGTTTATCGTAGCTAATGTTTAAATGTTAAGGTTTATAATTTATTGTTCTATTGTTAAATATTGGTTAAATTGCAAGGATTAGTCCATGTTTCAGGGTCTATATGTGTGACCAAGGAAAAACAAGGGAGACATGGCAGAGATTTTGTCTCACCCTGTCCCGCTCTAGCGGGAGACATCCTGCTCTGGCGGTATCACCCTGGTGGGAAAAGTCCCGCCCCAGTGACTCTGACGGAAACAACACCAAGTCACAATTTCCTGGGTTCTTCCCCTTTTTTCTAAAATTTTCCCTTGATTCCCATGCTATAACTAAGCAATTAGGACAATCCTCTTAGTTAGGATAGTCATTGTCTATCCCGAGTCAATCCCCAAGATACGCACTCCAAAATCCCTTCATATTAATTCACACCACATACACACACATCCATAGGATATGCCCATATACTCACATAGAGATAGTCGATCGCAACATTCGTCCAGATTTTGTTTTACGAATCACGTCGTAACTTATCTATACCCTTGCACCAAACTTAGTGACGATTCTCTTTCCAACCACAAGCTCACCAAACTCAAACAATTACCACTTGCACAGTTTCGAACAATTAGGCTAGCATTTTGCACACATCGAAGTCTGAACAAGTAATATTGTGCACATAATCATATTATAGAATCCAAGCCAATAAAAGTTCCCCATCAAAAGTTAATTCAGAAAACAATATGCACACATTCACATAGTCATGCTACAATTCATAGACAACTCAAATTATTAGTTAGTTCATTCCATAGATGACCATTACTGATCATCCATGCACTTATACAGCCTCTTCAGCCAGATACCAATTAGAACATTTCCAGTTCTAATTTACCTTGCTTGTGTCCCTTCAGTCGTGACCACGGCGTCCAGTCTTACTTTGTTAAGATACCAATTGGAATCAGGAGATACCAATTGGACTCCACTCATACCACAAGCGACAATTCGCACGAAAGGAGAGAATAGAAGGAACACTTCTTAGAACGGTTCATAGCTTCCTGAAGATTAGATGTGGACGTCAACACACCAATTCGCATAAGTCTATTCCACATTTGCTCTTGTATTGGGAGACTGGTAACCTAGGCTCTGACACCAATTTATCACTACCAACCTATCGTGCCGTACGGGCACCTACTACAACACCTAAGTAGGAGAAACCTTGATTCCCAAACGTTTTAAAATGCAGAAAATTCTGAAAACTAACTAATAAATAAAAGGAATTCATGTAATGTTTTATAAAATAAGAGTTTAAACGACTCAAAGTTACCTTTTAAAGTAATTAACTTCCCCAAGGATATAGTCTAAACAAGTACAAGAGATTCTAAGATTAAAACGTAGAAAATAAAGTACAACTGACACAACTCCCACCACAGGAAAGGAAAAATAGAAGTTGTTGGGGATTATCTTCGTCTTCACCTATGAAACATCACTGACCCTGCAACCAGACTATGCCAAAAGGGCATAGCAAGAGTAGTATCAGTACAAACCACACGTACTGGTAGGCAACATTGTCAACCCGATACCCACCACATAATATAATAAATCGACTAGCAGGAAATATGCAATGAGACAGCTCATTCCTCCACCCTTACCATTCTCGAATACTAAATAAGTATACTAGTACACCTGACTCTAGCCCCTCGTGTGCTATGTTCTTGAGCATAGCTTAACCATTCTACCTCTTAGAGGAGATTTCGGATGTAACCACTACCAACTTGGCCAACTACTCATGACATACCCTTACTTCTTCCACCTTACTACTCAACCCTTGACTCCATATAACGTTCTATCAAGGCTTTGTTAACTGTTTCACTGATTAATCCCCTGCCAGGGTGACCTTAGCTATTTAATCTTTACGGCATACCACCACCCCAATTAACACTTTAAGGACACAAACCACTTATCTAAAGTACACAATGTAATACCAGGACTTTCGGTCTCCACTTACCATACCCACTCCCAACATGGGATTGACCATGCACAGTTCATTCACTAATGAGATGTAACAAGTACACACCACATGATGAACATACATATACAGAACATATGATACAATCATCATTTTAGGGACAATGTACAATTCCACATTCTCGCAACAAGTGAATATGACAATTCAATGGTCCTCTCATGGAACCCACCCCTAAACTATTAGTGTGTAGGAACGTGACACTCAATCCAATGCATGTTAGTGTGTCGAAACGTGACACCCGATCCATTGCATGTATATGTGTTGGTATGTGACACTCAATCCAATATATGTTAGTGTGTTAAAACGTGACACACGATCTAATATATGTTAGTGTGTCGGAATGTGACACCCAATCCAATCTATGTATATATGTCAGTACGTGACACCCGATTTAGTCAGCACAATCACCATCACGATCACACCGATAATGAAGATACTCATAGTCATACAATCAAGTATTAGGTTCATGGCATGCACTTTTACATATATAGTCATTTCATTTGGTTTGATCAACAAGGCTTCATTCACATGCATGCATTACAATAAAGCAATTACCAACATACATCACGCAAAATATGAAATCAAACCATCACCTACCCTAGTTCACAGGATTAGGCTTCATCCTATGGTATAGTTCTAATGGAACAACTAGAAATACATGTACGACTTTCCCCTTTTTTGTGCATGAATTCTACCGTCACTTACCAGTATACTACGCAGTGAATCATGGATTTACAACTACTCAATAATAAACCTAGCCTACTTGGGTGCCAAGAAGTCGTAGAAGGATCCTAGCTCCAAGTCCTAGCTTCCGGAAGACGAGGTGGTGGATTTTGACCAGAAATCCCCAAGCTATTGACAACCTTATGCTAGAAATATCTTTCTCCTTCCTTCCCAAGACTAGAGCAGCCTTTTGAGGGTTTTTGGGGTGGTCCTCACCTCTTTTTGGTGTTTTGAAAAAAAGGAGAAAATAAGATTTTGCGTTATTTAAGTTTTGGTCCCGTCCATCCTGCTCTGGCCCTCTATGTCCCGCTAGAGCGCTGCTGCCTTAACGGCATTTGGCTCACTCTAGCGGGATGATGGAATTAGTTTTCCCCGACGTTTTTCCTCTTCTAAATAACGATGGTTCGGGTCATTACACTAAATGAATCGAAATCTCTGACTCATCAGACATCCATTGAAGATTATCTTTTTATTGATAGTTCATCGGCATTCTTATTTTAAGACATAAAATAAGAGGGAAATTTAATTATAAAGTATACAATGTTTTAACGAGGAATAGAAATGTACTAACCAAAAACTAAGTCATCTATTACATCTAAAGAAGTGATTGGGATATAACTCATACATCACATACAATGTCTGAAAATTGAAATACAAAAAGCAATAAAAGTGTCTTGATCGTTGAAACATGAGGACTCACCAATCCTTGAGTACCAAAAGATCAACTAGTTAGGAGTGTGACAAGTCAGAGCGTTTGACCCTACATTAATGAAACAATGTCGGCACAAGTGTGCATTAGTACATGGAATGTACTAAGTATGGTAACAATGCCTAAGAGTTATGAAATCATGCTAAAAAGGATTTTACATGACATGCAAAGACCAAGCTAAATCATAAGACAGAAGGGTTGGAAAATATAAATGATAATTGTGATCAATGCAATGCAAGCTTAACATATTTGAAACACTTTGTGAAATGCATTGAATGTAACTTAGTTCATTATTATGGAAAGTTTACCATTAACTAACATAAACCATGTGAGCTATAAAAAAGAGTTCAGTGTATTGCTCCTACACCAAAAAGAGAGTGTCTTACATGCCAAGGTAAGGACCATGAACTTCTAGCGTAGGTGGACCACTAGCTAAAGAGAACATCTTATAGTATCACATAGTTTATGGGACATGGGTAACTACTCCACTCGGTGCTAAGTAAAACATCCTATGGAATAGTCTTTCATCATATTCTTTGTTATCATCCATGGAAAGGTACAATTAAGCAACCAATCCAAGCTATAAACATCATAGAGTAGCTCCTTAGACCATGTGTGAGAAAACATTTCACCGCCTATGATCTTTACATATTATCTTTTATAAGACCCATAGTCATTAACCTCGCTAGAAATGGCATACTATTAATGGAAATAGTTTAAAAAGTGTGATCTATAATTATTAATGGCATTTCTGAATATCATACTAATCAAGGCCTAATTTAAAAAAATAGCCCAAAATTATTGATGGCAAATCTAGACGTCATTCATGTCATGTGGCCAAGCTTCATGGAACATATAAATACCTTCATCTATAAGATTACTTAAGTCAGAATCATTACTTTCATAAAACATGCATAATTTCAATAAATCATAGTTCATAAGCTTCATCATGTGTTAATATTCAAAAATCATGGATCATGTATGGGTTCATATGAAATCAACTCAAAAACATGTAATTTCTTCAATTCATGCATAAATAGATAGAAAACAATCGATTGAATCATAATTGAAAAGAACTCATGAATATTGAATAAAATCCTAACTTTGAATTGAGAATCCTAACTTGTAAAATTGGAGATTTTGAGAACCCTATGGAGGAAGTGAATACTAGCATATCTTGGAGTTCAAAGCCCAATTCCTACGATGGATTTGAGATCTTGGTGATTTAAACCCTAACTTTCTCTTCCTTAACGTTAGAGAAAATTTTGAGAATGAACTTGGAGGAAATTTGGGAATTAGGAGAATGGGTTTAAAGTAGTTAGATCTAGGACTTAAAGTCTTTATATAGGCCTTAGGATTGAGGCAAAAACGACATAGTATAGGCTTAAAACAATTAGAAAAGGATCAAAAAGTCCCTAATAAATAACTGCCAGAATTCTCTACCATTTCTACCTAAGGTGTGTAGGACTTTCTACCCTCTAAATTTCACTAAGTCTTGGACTCACCTGCGAAACCTA